>JARQOD010000003.1:71464755-71659721 GCA_033576555.1 Oophaga sylvatica | reverse complement strand
TTTATTGCAAAAAATAGTTTTTTGCATCGCCACATTTTGAGAGCTATAATTTTTGCATATTTTGGCCCACAGAGTCATGTGAGGTCTTATTTTTTGCGGTACGAGTTGACGTTTTCATTGGTACCATTTTTGAGCACGTGACATTTTTTGATCGCTTTTTATTTCGATTTTTGGTAGGTTAGAATGAACAAAAATCAGCAATTCATGAATTTCTTTTGGGGGAGGCGTTTTATACCGTTCCGCGTGTGGTAAAATTGATAAAGCAGTTTTATTCTTCGAGTCAGTACGATTACGGCGATACCTCATTTATATCATTTTTTTATGTTTTGGCGCTTTTATAGAATAAAAACAATTTTATATAAAAAATAATTATTTTTGCATCGCTTTTCTGCGAGCTATAACTTTTTTATTTTTTCGCTGATGATGCTGTATCGTGGCTCGTTTTTTGCGGGACAAGATGACGTTTTCAGCGGTACCATGTTTATTTATATCGTTCTTTTTGATCGCGTGTTATTCCGATTTTTGTTCAGCGGTATGATGATAAAGCACTGATTTTTTGCTTTGTTTTTTTTTAATTTTTTTAAGGGGTTCACAAAAGGGGTTAACTCGTGGGACAGTTTTATAGGGGGGGTCGTTACGGACGCGCGATACCAAATATGTGTACTTTTATTGTTTTATTTTTTTTTATTTACAGGAAGAAATGAATTTATTGGGGAATATTTTTTTTTTTTTTTATTTATTTTGGAATTTATTTTTACACATGATTATTTTTATTTTTTTTACTTTTTTACATTGTCCCAGGGTGGGACATCACTGTAAAATGTCAGATCGCTGGTCTCACATTGTGCACAGCACTCTATGAGACCAGCGATCTCACAGGCAGCGCTGTAGGCTTCTCAGTGCCTGCTCTCAGCAGGCACTGAGGAAGCCGCCTCCCTCCAGGACCCCGGCGCCATCTTGGATCCGGGTCCTGGGAGGGAGGAAGCCCTCAGAACAGCGCGATCACATCGCGCTGTTCTGAGGGTCTCAGGGGAGCTCGCAGGGAGCCCCCTCCCTGCGCGATGCTCCCCTGTGCCCCCGGTACACCGCGATCATGTTTAATCACGGTGTGCAAGGGGTTAATGTGCCGGGAGCGGTCCGTGACCGCTCCTGGCACACAGTCCCGGGTGTCAGCTGTGATAATCAGCTGACACCCGGCGGCGATTAGCTGCGCTCCCCCGGGAGCGCAGCTGATCGCTATGACGTACTATCCCGTCCATGGTCAGATTGTCACGGGTTTCATGGACGGGATAGTACGTCAGATGTCAGAGAGGGGTTAATGGAGCAGCCACTCCTCCGGCTTTCAGAGGACATGCCTTGCTGCAGCAGTGCTACCCCTGTACTGACAGTCCCCTCATCTGCCAACTTAGCAAACTTATTGGGGTGTGCCAGATCAGGACTATCCTTCCTGGGGCTCATCCCTCTACCTCGGCTTCTGTCACCAAGCTTGCTGCCTCACTGTCCTGCAGCTCCATACTACCATCCTCTCCCACATCTTTCCCAGTGAGCTGCTGCTCAGTGAGCAGCAGAATCCTTTCCATATTGTCTATGGATCTCCGTATTGCCACCTGCACATTTGGATCCAGTATCTGGGCTTCCAAATGCACAACGTGCTCACATCTCGCACAGCAGTATGCAACCTCGACCGGCTGTTCAAGGATTGCATACATGTGGCAAAATGTACACTGGATGGCATTGTTAATAATGGAGCACATTTCCTAATGGGGATTGCACCAGACAGAAATGTTAAGTAAAAAGAAATGCAAAGTATTAATAAAATACAAACAGCAATTCAGTAATTCCTCCCTTGTAAACTCCCTGAATCCAAAGTCACTGAATCACCAGTCACACACTTACTTCCATTTGCACTTACACTTCGGTCACAGGCAGCTCGTTCACACTCGCTAATATAAAGAGGTTTTTTTCCCTCCTTTAGCAGCAACCCAACCTACAAGTCAATGCACTTCCAAAGGACTCAATCGGTTTGCTTTTGAAAGTGTTTGCAACCATCAGGTGTGTTTTGCAGAGGCAATGTTACAAAGCTCCATACAGTGCTGAACACTATCCCTCACTTGGTCTAAGCCTGAAGATGCCAAGAACCACTCAGGTAAGTAAATGAAAACAGTCCATCGTTACTTTAAGATATGAATGTTAGTCAATCTGGAAAATTCCGAGAACCTTGAAGGTATTCTCATGGATTTAGACTTTAAGGTTGGACTTCAAAAATGCAGATTTTAATGAACTCAGAAAGAGGTTAGGAAAGGTCCAAAGGCTTGATGTTCTAAAGAATAGAAATGTTGAAGAATGATGGGAGATTTTGCTGAATGAAATTCTCACTGCACAATCGGTAACAATCTTGAAAAGTAGGAAGAATTGGAAGCATTTAAAGAGACCAGGATGGATGAACACTGAACATAATCACTTTCTATTAAGAAAAAAATAAATGTATATCAAATGGAAAGAGGTGGACATATCTAAATAAGAATATAATTCTGTCTGAAGGGAATGCAGGGCAAGCTTTTAAAAGAGCTAAAGCCAGTAATGAAGTGAGGCTTGCAATGTGCACCAAAAACAGTACTAAAGGATTTTTTAGGTATTGCAAAAGACAAGTCAAAGATGCTATAGGATTTTTACAGGATGAAGTGGTCAAAAATGGTGTTGAGAAGGCTGAACTTTTAAATTTCCAATTTGCATCTGTGTTCTCTAAGAAAACAAGCGTAACATCAACTGATCTTCATTCTGCCATTGAAGGAATAAAAAAAAATCCACTCCATCCATAAACAGATAGATAGTGAGTGGACACTTAGCTTATTGAAATGAATTTAAATCTCCTGGTCCAGATGAATTACATCCCAGGGTACTGAAAGCGATAGCAGAGGAAATTACAGAACCACTAGCCAGAATCTTTGAAAATTCATGGAGAACAGGAGAAGTCCCAGAAGATTGGACAAGGGTAAATGTTGTCACTATCTTCAAAAAAGGAAAGAAGACGGAGCCAGGAAATTACAGGCCAGTGAGCCTTATTTCTATACAGGAAAGATCTTTGAAAAAAATATTAAGCAACATGTATGTAAGTTCTTGGATAAGAATACAATAATTAACCAGAACCAGTATGGGTTTGTAGCAAATAAGTCATGCCAGAGTAATCTAATTTCTTTCTATGATGGAATTACTGACTAGGTGATAGATATAATATAGCTCAACTTCAGCAAAGCATTTGATAAAGTATCTCATACTATCCTTCTTGAAAAAATGATCAAGTATGGGATTGACAAGATTATGTAGATTCATAACTGGCTCAGTGATAGTACTCAAAGAGTGGTGATAAATATTTGCACATTCACTTGTGAAAATGGCTTTGATGTTCTAATAGATCACAGACTGCACACCAGTCAACAATGTGATGCTTCAGCAAAAAAGGCAAATAGAATTCTGGGATATATTAGAAGCATAGAGTCTCTATCACTTGAAGTAATTATCCCCCTCAACTCATCCTGAGTCAGACCTAGTCTGGAATACCGTCTCCAGTTCAGGGCACCACAATTTAAAAAAGACATTGAAAAACTGGAGCAAGTTCAGAGAAGAGCTACCGGGATGGTGAGCGGACTGTGAAGTATGTGCTACGAGGAACAGTTAAAGGATCTGGAAATGTTTAGATTACAAAAAAGGCTGAGAGGAGACTCAGCAGCTGACTAAAGTTATCTGAAGGGATGTCACACTGTAGAGGGATCATTTTTATTTTCATTTGCACATGGAAGCACGAGAAGCAATGGGATGAAACTGAAAGGGAGAAGATACAGATTAGATCTGTATTAAAGAACAGTGAGGGTCATCTATGAATGGAACAGGCTGCCACGAGAGGTGGCGAGTTCCCCTTCAAAGTCTTCAGACAGAGGCTAGACAGACATCTGTCTGAGATGGTTTGGTGAGTCCAGTATTGAGCAAGGGGTTGACGACCAATTGCTATGATAAAACTAATTCTCTTGGGGACTGCCACAGGGAAGGAAGATCAATAATTACCTGTGCTGCAGAGTTCATCAGAGTTACCAGCTTCAGAAAACAGACCTGATTTAGGCCTCTTTCACACATCCGGCGGGCGCCTTGCGGCGCCACCGGCATTTTCCCGCAGCGCCGCATCTGAAAATCTGATGCGCCGCATGCGGCTTTTTTCGCATTGACATGCATTAGCGCCGGATGGCGCCGCATGTCAATGCGTTGCATACGGTTTTGTCCAGATGCGGCGCAAATGTACATTGCGGCGGCCGGACAAAACGCTGCATGTAACGTTTTTTTTTTTTTTTGCCGGATGGTCTCTTATCTCTCCAAGCATCAGAAACCATCCGGCAAAAAACGCATTTTGGGCGCCGAAGTGTGAAAGCTTTTCACATGCGGCGCTGCGGCAAAATGCCGGGGGCGCCGCCAGGCGCCCGCCGGATATGTGAAAGAGGCCTTAATGATGTGCAGGCATCAAGTAATGGACACATCTCAACATCACTATATAGAGGAGACTGCTAGAAGCAGGCCTTTATGGTTAAATTGCTGAGGACCACAAAAGAAAATAAGAATTGTTTGGGCTAAACACAAGACCTGGATTTTTGTACTGAGATCTGATGAGTCAAAATGTGAGATGTTTGGTACCAACCTTCATGGCTTTGTGAGACGCAGAAAAGATGAGCAGATGATTTCTCCATGTGTGGTGCTAATGAACGGGAAGTGATATAGTGTGGGGGGCTTTACTGGTGACACTGTTCGTCATTTTTTCCAAATTCTTTGCACATTTCTCTTGATGATGGCATGCCATCCAATGTGGTTTGCACTTCGCCTGTCAGTAATTTGTGTTGCAGCCGGCCCAACACACACCTCCATGCTATCTGAGGGCTTTGTGACCAAGAAATTGAGGAATGGAGGTTACGGCAGATGTCGTAGTATCCACAGTCACCAAACCTCAACAAAACTGAAATGGTTTGGGATAATTTGGACATAGAGCTAAATCAAAACAACAAGTTCTCAGCAACTCTGTGGATGTTTTCATGAATGAATGAAACCATTCCTGGTGGTACCTGATGAAGCTGCTGTAGAGAAAGGAGATGCAAAGTGCAGGGCTGTGGAGTTGGTGTCCATTTTGGTGGCGTTTGAGTTTCTTGTAAGATGGACCGACTTCAACTCCTAAAATATATAGTAAATTGGGAACAGTAGTACAATAGAGTTTGTTCTGTAAATGTCTCATAATTTGGGAAAATTGTCAAATGTCAAATAAATGTCTGTTCTGTTCCTGATGTAAGGATCTGGGCTTTTAGTTGGGATGAATGTGTGCTGCACTTTATGTACATGCTCAGTAGTGACCAGAGCTGTGGAGTTGGAGTCGCGTAGTCAGGGAAATTGAGGAGTCGGAGGTTTGACTTACCAACTCCACAGCCTTGGTAAAGCTTCATCAGAGTAAGTAGGCGGTATTTTAGGAATCTATGATGTAACACATATTGTGGTATATTTAACATACATTATTTCTGTATGCCTTGTTTCCATATGTTCCTTTGAGTTTTGCCTTCAGATGAATCTAAAATGTGCACATTCCAATAAAAATAAGGAACACCATGCATGCACAGGTGTGTCCAAACTTTTGACTGGTACTGTATACAGTCATGGACAAAAGTTTTGAGAATGACACAAATATTAATTTTTACAAAGTCTACTGCTTCACTTTTTCTAATGGCAATTTGCATATACTCCAGAATGTTATAAAGAGTGATCAGCTTAACAGCAATTACTTGCAAAGTCAATATTTGGCTAGAAAATGAACTTTATCCCCCAAAACACATTTCAACATCATTGCAGCCCTGCCTTAAAAGGACCAGCTAACCTCTTTTCAGTGATTGCTCCATTAACACAGGTGTGGGTGTTGATGAGGACATGGCTGGAGATCAATCTGTCATGATTAAGTAAGAATGACACCACTGGACACTTTAAAATAAGGCTGGTGCTTGGCATCATTGTTTCTCTTCTGTTAACCATGGTTATCTCTAAAGAAACACGTGCAGTCATCATTGCAATGCACAAAAATGGCCTAACAGGGAAGAGTATCGCAGCTAGAAAGATTGCACCTCACTCAACAATTTATCGCATCATCAAGAACTTCAAGGAGAGAGGTTCCATTGTTGCCAAAAAGGCTCCAGGGCGCCCAAGAAAGACCAGCAAGCACCAGGACCGTCTCTTAAAAGTGTTTCAGCTGCGGGATCGGGCTACCAGCAGTGCAGAGCTTGCTCAGGAATGGCAGCAGGCAGGTGTGAGTGCATCTGCACGCACTGTGAGGCGGAGACTCTTGGAGCAAGGCCTGGTCTCTAGGAGGGCAGCAAAGAAGCCACTTCTCTCCAGAAAAAACATCATGGACAGACTGATATTCTGCAAAAGTTACAGGCAGTGGACTGCTGAGGACTGGGGTAAAGTTATTTTCTCTGATGAATCCCCTTTTCGATTGTTTGGGACATCAGGAAAACGCTTTATTCGGAGAAGACAAGGTGAGCGCTACCACCAGTCTTGTCTCATGCCAACTGTTAAGCATCCTGAAACCATTCATGTGTGGGGTTGCTTCTCAGCCAAGGGAATCGGCTCTCTCACAGTCTTGCCTAAAATCACAGCCATGAATAAAGAATGGTACCAGAATGTCCTCCAAGAGCAACTTCTCCCAACCCTCCAAGAGCAGTTTGGCAATCAACAATGCCTTTTCCAGCATGATGGAGCACCTTGCCATAAAGCAAAGGTGATAACTAAATGGCTCAGGGAACAAAACATGGAGATTTTGGGTCCATGGCCTGGAAACTCCCAGATCTAATCCCATTGAGAACTTGTGGTCAATCATGAAGAGACGGGTGGACAAACAAAAACCTAAAAATTCTGACAAAATGAAAGCATTGATTGTGCAAGAATGGACTGCTATCAGTCAGGATTTGGTCCAGAAGTTGATTGAGAGCATGCCAGGGAGAATTTCAGAGGTCCTGAAGAAGAAGGGTCAACACTGCAAATATTGACTTGCTGCATTAACTCATTCTAACTGTCAATATAAGCTTTTGTTACTCATATGTTTGCAATTATATTGCTGTCTGTGATAAAAACATCTGTCAAACACACATAAAAACCAGAGGGCAGCAGATCATGTGAAAATATAATATTTGTGTCATTCTCAAAACTTTTGGCCATGACTGTATGTGCAAAATTAAATTATCCAAACTAAGCCTCTGTAATGTATAACTATTTTATCTGGTTATTGATTTTATATGCAATACTCATTTGGAGCAGCTCAAGCTACATTGTAATGCTTCATGCTTTCAACACATTAATCGTTATAAAATACATTTACTTTTGAGCTAAAGAACTCCTGGAAAAAAAGCTACAATGAAACAATGAAAGCTTTATATGCTACATAGCTCCCCTGAATCAGAGGCCCTCCTGCTCGCTCTGTTCAGTTTCTTTATTAAGTATGAGTGGATCATTAAATCTCAGATAATATGTGCTTGTAGACCATTAAAAAAGTCTACCTCCCTTTTCCCCACGTCCCTCATCTCACCCGCTCTGTTTCTAGCACTTTTGATGCATTCAGAGTCCGCAGTGTAGGCAGACGGATGTTTTCAAGATGTTTCAGCTGAGCAAACAAGGGCAAGAAGAGGCACAAAAAGCTATCAAAGCTGTCATTATATTGGCACAGCAGCATCTCATGTGACTGGGAACAGTAACCAGGGCAGGGGGACAAAAGCTTTGGGAGATTGCGTTATAGGCATAGATCTTTTCTATGCATGTCATTTATGTAGCAAAATAAAGTGATATTATTTGTATACTTTATTCATGTTTTATATCGAGAAAAATGGCTAGCACACAACCAATAAAGAGATGATACGGTGCAAGTGAAAAGGGATTAGGATATCCCGGAGTCCAAAATATATGAAGAATCACGGCACACGTTTAACGGCATATGTCATGCTAAATTGAAAATTTTATTGAACACTTGATGTGAAAAAAAAGAGAGAAAAGCTATGAGACGACTGACTGAGTTTCGGCCACGCAGTGGCCTTTATCAAAAAGTCGCCTTTAGATATAGACGTATCAGAGTTGCATAAATCAAGTGCTTATTTTCAATAATCGTAGTAGGCGGTATGTTTTGTTACAACATGTGATCCCGTATGTTTGGGGAGATATTGGTGATTCAGTGCGCTTGGTTAAGCATCGTGGTTCAGTGGGAGCTGCAAGGAATCCCTTGTCGGGTCTGCGGTGGTGTGCACACTGATGCTTAACCAAGCGCACTGAATCACCAATATCTCCCCAAACATACGAGATCACATGTTGTAACAAACATACCGCCTACTACGATTATTGAAAATAAGCACTTGATTTATGCAACTCTGATACGTCTATATCTAAAGGCGACTTTTTGATAAAGGCATGGTTGCCGAAACGTCAGCAGTCGTCTCATAGCTTTTCTCCTTTTTTTTCACATCAAGTGTTCAATAAAATTTTCAATTTAGCATGACATATGCCGTTTAAACGTGTGCAGTGATTCTTCATATATTTTTATTCATGCTTTATACCTTCTCCCCAGTGATAAGGACAGGTCTATCAACTAAAAGGGTGAAGAGCGCCACTCCGAAGTAGGAGCAGAAATACTGTTAGTAATCCCTCTATGTACATCTATAGAATGGATGTTACACCTCATTCAGATGTGTTTGTGTTTCACGTCTCCGCTAGAGAAATTGACATGCTGCGGTCTGTAAAGAAACGGGCCACATGTCAGTCTTCGCTGAAATCCCTTCCACTGTGCTGTCACAGCTTGCTGCTGAAGGTTTGAGGCTACATAAATATGCAGGTCAAACCCCAGCAATTATTGATCGTGGGTACATACCCTTAAACCACACGCATTTTTCTATTTTTTATCACCTCGCAACAGATATACTGTATTACCGTTAAAACTGGCGTTCGCTATAGCTGGCATAGATTTACAGTACTAGCTGACTGATAGCCCATGCGATACACTACATTTATTTGAAGGCATCTCCTAATAAGTTTGGCGCACCTTACTCCAGAGATCTTTGGGTACAGGATAGGTGAATGAAATGCCAATCTTAGTAAATTTCTCCTGGTATCTTCCTAAGTATATGTATATGGAGAAACCTGTTGGTCTAGAGCAGTGGGGCGAGGAGAAGAAACACTGTGGCCGGCGTTCATAGGAGATTATGATTTTTACTATAGCCCTGCTATGTGTAGCACTGGTGATCGGCTCATCGCAACTTCAAGTCTTCTATTAAAGTCAGAAAAAAGTAAAAAATTATATTTATATTTAAGTTCAAATTCCCTCTTCTTTTGCCCTATTCAAAATAAAACAATAACAAAAAATAAAAAAAAACTACACATATTTGGTATCACTGCACTCAGAAATGTCTGATCTAGCAAAATATAAAGTAAATTGATCCTATCAGTAATCGGCGTAAGAGAGAAAAAAAAATGGAAAAATTCCAGAATTACGAGTTTCATTTTGGCCACCGCAACATTGCAATAAAATGCAATAAGAGGTGATCAAAACATCGTATCTACCCCGCAATCGTATCAATAAAAACGTCAGTTTGGCGTCAAAAAAAAAACCTACACCCAGCCCCAGATGATGAAAAATGGAGACGCTTGGAAAATGGCGACATAAGTGAATTTTTCTTTTTCTTATAATTTTTGGATTTTTTTCACCATTTTAATAAAAAAGTGTTAGGTATCTGCAAACTCGTAATGACCAGTATGTTTCAGCTGTTAGTTAATATAGTAAAAAAAAAATTGTGGAATTGCAATTTTTTTTTCAATTTCACCGCACTTGGATTTTTTTCACCGTTCTTAATACACTATATGCGTCAAATCAATGGTGTCATTAAAATTGCAGCTCATCCTGCAAAAAACAAACCTTCATGCTGCCATATTGACTGAAAAATAAAAAAAATTCTTGCACTGGGAAGAAGTTAAGGAGAAAATGAAAGCGCAAAAATGGAAAATCGCAAGGTCATGAAGGACTTAATCGAATGTGCAAGTTCATTTTAGAATTCCCTTAGAATGTAAATCACTAAGTCAGCAGGCAATGCTGTCAGATTTCAGCTCTGAAGCATGCAGAATTATAAATGCAGCTCAGGAAAATAATACAGTTTGAATCTTAAAATCTGTGGAAAATGTATTTCAATCTATTCCAGTTTTATGTAGACTATGTATCAAACCTTAAAATATTTTTTAAAGAAGACTTATCAGTTATCCTGATATATCTAGTTTAGTAAATTCCTGTATTTCTCTTAAATACAATTCTGGGGCATCTTTTTTTGACCTGTTCCTCTGTTATTCTTACCCCAATTTTTTCAAATAACATATTTACACTCTCCGATCAGTGCTGATAGTGCTAGACTTTAGCAAGGGGAATTATAGCATCTAGTAGTTAATATCTTCATACATTTCCAGGAGCTACAACAAAGGAACATTAAAAGAGAATGGAATAGTAGCTGTCACGACTCTGTCAGATTACCTGGGGCCAGTGGCTCTTTCCCTGTCCCTATTGCTAGAGGCGCCCTATGTATTCCTTCTCCCCAGATTGCTTCCAATGGTGAAGACGTCAGTGCCACGTAACTTGCTGAATCCCTGAATCAGCCCTATATGTGTCCCCCCTTCCCCACCCTGAGAAGTGGGGAGTAATAGTGTATGTATACCAATCATACAAATATTTATTCACAGACAAACAAACAGCCATTAACTCCAAGCAACAGTCATAGAACAATACTCCAAACGCCTCTACCAACAACCGACTGCTCCACTCCACACCAGACAGTACAAGACTTAACACTGGTAATCCATATTGCCAGAAGTGAGTATATATAGGAGAGGGGAGTGGCCAATTCCAATTCTGAGCAGCTGACATCATCCAATCAGGGAACCTTCAGAGACTCTAAGGCCTCTTTTACACTTCAGTCGTTTGGCGTCAGTTAAAATCCGCCAAAGTGTGAAAATAGCGGATCCGCCAGAAAAGTGCAAAAACGGATCCGTCATGAAGTTTTCAACCCGGAAAAATGCAGGTACGCATGTCTGGCACGGAGGAGAGAGAGAGAGACCGACCGAACAGTGTTCTGGGCATTTTCTATGGGAGGAACGGATCCGCTGGCGGATTCCGCCAAAAACGGATGCCAGCGGATCCGCAACCCATAGGCGCCCATTATACAAAATGGCGGACGAGGCGGATCCGTCATAGTCCGCCATTTTGGCGGACACAAAAAACGTTGCATTGGACGGTTTTTAAAAATGGCGGACCCCACATTTATGGCGGATCCGTCAAAAAACGGATCCAACGGACGACCATCCGTCAAAATCCGTCACTAATGCAAGTCAATGGGGAAAAAAGTGGATCCGCCAAAAAAAAATGGCGTATCCGTTTTTTTCACACTTTGGCGGATTTTGACTGACGTCGCAGACTGAAGTGTGAAAGAGGCCTAAGCTGAACAGTTTAACTATGAGGTTTATCTGGGGGAATGGAGGTTGACTGGCAGGAGAGTATGGGGAGTGAGAGGTGATATGTGTGCGGACACAGTATGAGTAGTGAGGGGAAAAATGTATGCGGACACAGTGTAGGGGAGCGAGGGTTATGGGATGTGTGCAGACACAGTATTGGGAGCCAGGTGAATGTGTGAGGAGGCAGTATGGAGAGTGAGAGGTTAAATATATGAGGAAACAGTATGAGCAGGAAGAGGGAAATGTTTGAGGAGAATAGTAGTAGACAGCATGGGTTGAGAAAAGTGTGAGTGGGCGCAGAATAGAGAATGATTAGTGTGTGGAGGGTAGCATTAGGGGACAGAGTAATGTCACAGCCAGGAGGGGACAGTATGCCAAGGAGGGGGGGATGTGATGAGGGAGCACAGTATAGAGACATGGGTCCTATAGGGGGGACACAGTGTGAGGACAGTGTGAAGAGGGGCCCAGTATTGGAAGTGCATGGAGGGGGCAGTGTGGAGGGCATGTACCATAAGAGGGACAGTGTGTGGGTCATATTTCATGCAGGGAATATATTGAGGAGCAATTATTTATTCAGGGGGTTAGTTTAGGTCAGGAGCATTGAAAATGCATTGCTATCTTTAAGGGCATCGTGTCAGGATGTGCTGCACAAGACCAGATAAGATGGAAGTCTGCAGAGACGAGCCATGGCTGTGAAAAGTCATCACGGAGTGTGAACAAGATGTAGAAAAAAAAAAGAGCCACTCCAATCAGAAATAACATCCACTATCAGGAGCATTAAAGGGGTTGTCCAAGTTTGTGCTGAGTCTGCAGTCATTCTATGTGACTCCTGACTTCTGAATTCTCTCAGTGCGCACTGCACGCTGTCAAGATTTTTTTGATTCCGGTGATTTGCATACATGCAGTCACTTGATGACTAGACATACGTGGCCTCACTTAATGAAAATGAATTGAGCGAGGCCTGACACGTCTAGTCGGAATGTGGCCAGAAGTATACTGATGCTGACATGACTGTGCACTCTTGCCACCAGCAAGGGAGAATCCTAAAAGTGTGCAGGGCGTGCGCTGTGAGAATTCAGAAGCCTGCAGTTGCGTAGAGTGACTGTAGACTTTCATCTCAAACCTGGACGAGCCATTTAATTATAAAATGAAGCCACCTGCAGCCAATCCTAACAGCGTGTAATATACTCACTCTCAGGATTCAGCTCTGCTTGCAGGTTCCAGAAGCCATCACATGGCCACTTCACTCATATGCGATTTTCATACTTACGGTCACGTGGGCAACGAGCTTCTCTTCCTGCTTCTTTCAGTTTTTCACTGAACATTGAGAGAATTAGGGAGAGTAGCTCGCGGCACCTGACTAAGGCCAGGGTCACACTTGCGAGTGTAATGCGAGAAACTCGCGCTTGTCTCTCGCCTGAATACCTGGCACTCAGGACCGCAGTGTGCGACTGCATTTACTGCTATGCAGCCGCACGCTCCCGTCCCGAGTGCTGGTGGCAGTGCCAGGTATTGATGCCAGAGACTCATGCGAGTTTCTCACATCACACTCACAAATGTGACCCCGGCCTAAGTGTGCAAATCGCATATGTGCTTGGAGTGGGGAGGCGTCAAACTGAATTCTTGCCAAGTGTCATAAATTGTAGATACGCCTCTGGTTTAACTCCTGCACTGCTAACAGAAACCTGCTCTGTTTAATATGATGAAGACGTGCTTCTAATTAGTGCAGGAGTACGTGGAATCAGACGCTGCGGTCTTCTGGCCCCTCTATGTCGCGTTAAACCCGTGACAGTATCCACAGTCTGCTGCTTTTACAATTATGCCGTAGAAGCCGGAAAGGTCTGCTGATACTCATAACCCTGCATGTACATTGTGGGATATTGAGTAAAAATTGAATTATATAACAACAGGCGAGTGAGGGAAATGAGCATTTTCAGAAGGTCACATTTCCCAGCGAGAAGTCTTAGTTCAATAATAAAAGGAAAGGAGAATCAATTGAATCTTTGTGTTTTAATTTCCTGATGGCATTTCTGTACTGTTCTCCTCTTGTGGCACACTCATCTTGCTCACCACAGACTACAGGTCGCTCTTCTTCATAGCTCAGTAACCCTTCCAGCTCCAACAATGGATGGAGGGAATGATAGATGGCAGCTTCTTGGCATCGAAAGAAACAAATCTGAGTGACTATTGCTTCACAACTCGGACATTTCTGACATATCCACAGGATATGTCCAATCGATGCAGGTCCCAGCATCTATCTTGAGAAAGGAGCCTGCACCACCATTTTTATGAAAAGTAGAAAATTCATTTCTATCAACCCTGTGTTTCCTTAAAGGGTTGTTCCCATTCAAAAATTAACCCCTTCTGCAGGTTATGCTAAAGCAACAAACCACACTATAATCACCGTCCTGTGATCCACCAGCGAGTCTCTCCACTGCTTCCAGTGTATGGTTTTGACTGCGGCGCTGCCATCAAGTCGGCAGCCCGGCAACTGATTAGTGATCTCTGAGCGGCACTGCCCATATAGACAGAACGCCTGTGCTCAGACCCGCTGAGCTCACTGATTGGCTGCCGGTCTGTCGACCAATGGATCATGACTACAGTTAAAGGATATGGACAACTTTTTGGACATTTTCTTTTTACTTAAATGTGTGCATTGTGCCTAAAATTATATAAATAAAAATACAATATTATTACCTGAATGAACAAAAATGCAACCAAAATTTTTCATTGTCCCAATGCATTTAAAATCAACCAACTTTTCAATAAGTCTTAAAAGAAAATTCCTTGTAATTTAGTTTATTGTTTTCCATGCAAACCTTTGTTCCTCCATGGTTACAAATGACCAACAAGCCCTCTATACACTAATCTATCAGTCATGCACTCTTTTATATGTCCTTACT
This sequence comes from Oophaga sylvatica, assembly GCA_033576555.1. Lineage (NCBI taxonomy): Eukaryota > Metazoa > Chordata > Amphibia > Anura > Dendrobatidae > Oophaga > Oophaga sylvatica. Next base: position 71,645,277 of record JARQOD010000003.1, on the reverse strand, counting down.
AAGTGTACGCCAAATGACCAATTTATTTAAGCCTAGTAGTTCATAGGACCTCTTTTGACCTTCAGAATCACAGTACTTTTTGGTGCAATGGATTTGAGTAGGTGTTGAAAATGTTCTTCAGGAATATTGGACCATGAGGACAGGATTAGATGCAGGTACAGAAGTGCTCTGTACAACCCAGTCTACCTCATCCCAGATATGCTCTATAGAAGTAAGATCTGAGGGCTGCGAGGAACACAGATGCAAGGACAACTCTGTCATCTTCCTCGAACCAATCCTAGTGTGTATGACCTATTGGCATTGCACATCTTCTTTCTGCCATGAAAATATAAAGTTTGTTGGCGTCAATACTTAGTGGATCCTACTGTTCAAATGTCATCAAAGGACCCATGGAAATATCCTTGACATCAGTACTCCACGAGCCTGATAGGAATGGTTCAAAGTTTCATGCTTTTTGCATCAAATTCTGCCACCTACTACCCTTCCGCTTATGCCTCCCTTCCTTATAAGCAGTGTAATTACATCCAAGAAGCCCCACCTTACCCCCATTCTGCATTCTCACATCAAGAACTCCCAACACACTATTGCATCCAACGTCAAGCAATCCTCTACCTGGCAGTATCATTCTATCACCCACTTTCCACCCATCCTCCATAAATGCGCATTCAGATCTGCTCTTATGTGTGGGGCTGCATGCAAAAGTCACCATCTGGAGGACTGCTCTTCCTAGCCGTTTGTTAGGCCTGGTGCTAGTGCACCAAGCTGGCAGACAGAGCAAACCACACATCATGGACCCGTGAGCCACAAGTTGCTCCAGAAGCCACTGGTTTGGGACCCCTACTCTACTGCACAGTAATACAATTTGTGCTCTCTTCTTCCTTTCTGTCTCCATTAATTTTCCTGGAATGGATTGTCTTATGTTTAGCCCATACTAAGGAACGACGAATTATATATTCGTTCACATTAGTTGGGTACCACCATTGTATTCAACTGCAGTTTCTTGACTCTGCATTGCCTGTTCATCAGAAGTATTCTTCTCATCCTCTTCTGATCCCTTTAATCAGAACAATTCTTCACTTCCTCTCCAGACCCTTCTTTATTGCGAAGTTCTTTATGTCCATAATTTTCACTTTCTCTGGATGTTTTTCCTCAATTAGGACAATACAAAAATTGGAATTTAACATGAATTATTGTAACCAAAAAATTGTAGTTTGTCCAAATGTTCGAAATATAGTACTTTATTAGTTTTGTGGCCACGTCCACTTACAGTGCAGATTATTTACAATGGCTCTGAGCTCCTCAATACATGGAGTCTTTTTTTATTACTTTTTTTTATAAAGACGCCTACGATTCCATCGATCGAAACTACAGGAGATGTTATCCAAAATGATACACATTCAACAAATAGCAGCTTTATGAATTTTGCCGTAAGGTTTTTGACTCCTTTCTCCAGTTTTGTTTTGGGAGGTCTGCTAATTCCTTTTATTCCAATAGAAAGGACAAGAAGGGAGAGAGTGCAAATGAGACTTCTGTTGAAAATCCATACGATGTTCTCTTTTTCCCTTTCTTTATAGTTCTGTATTGCAGTGGGTTTACATTGTACCTGATCCTCCATTGCACTCTTATAGGTCCATAAATGTTGCGACCTGTTACTTGCTGTTTCGAAAGCTACCTTAGCTGGTTAATTTACTTCCATTCAGCGGTTAAGATATATTACAGGGACTGAGAACAGATGAAGGATGTCACGTTTTCTTTTCCTGGTGTTGAACAGTCATGTGTATGCTTCCTTGGCAATATAATAAACCGGCTGCAACTTTTGCCGTATTAACCTAGCCCTGTTGTAAATGCACTTATTCCAATTTCCATTAATTCACCTCTCACCACCAACAACCAGCATCTATGTGTGACCTTTCGAGGTGATTTGTTACCTCTCGTGCACTGTTGCCGATTTACCACTTTTTTTTTTTTAAATGAATTTGCACCGTGGGCCCATTGTGTGCATGTTTTATTGTCAATGAGCTGTTCATTGAAGAGATGACAATCTTGTTTGTGTTTTAGAACATGCAAAACTATAGAAACTATAGGGATATTGTATCCTTTTACACATGCTGGACAAACAAAGCATAACTTACAGACTGATAGCTCTAGACTGACTGAATTTGCAATCTGGTGACCGATAACTAGGGTGTAGGATGGGCTCGGACTGGCCCACAGAGGAACAGGAGAATCCCCCAGTGGGCTCCTGTGCAGAATTGGGCCCTTTCTCCTATATGAGTAGTAGTTTGCACAATACGCTTATTCGCCTTGTACAGACTGAAGCATCATCTCATCAGTCATTCAACAAACTACCTACTGTATGATTATATAGATGCAGAGAGAAATTTGTGACTGGGGGCAATGTAATATTTGCATGAAACTGAACAGTGGGCCCCCAAAGTCAATTACCGCTGGGCCATTAGCATTCCAGTTCGACACTGGTGTAGTTGCACCATAATGCTCAATCTGTCAACTATCTGACCGAATATACCTAATCTTTGCTGTTCTTGGAACTGGTTCTTTTCTGCTCATTACTCCCTAATTGCCTTTGGGGTGTATTTCAATGATCCATTTACCCCTTCAATACTCAGAGTTACCGTCAAGTTCAGGTCCTTAGTCAACTTGCTTCAGTAATATGCTGCACACATGTACTGGTAATAATGGTGAAATAGGTTCACTTTAACACTAGAACTACTGGACTCGTGACCCCGACTAGAACTACTACTAGTGCAAGTAGTCAAAATGACTATACCAGTAGTTCTAGTGTTAAGGCCAATCAGGAGGATTTTGCTAAGTAAACTACAGACACTGACAGGTTGTCAGTGGTAAACTAATAAGTGGGCAGTCTTACTTCCTGCTCTAAGCCAGAGAAACCAAGGAAAGACCTGCCCACAGGCCCCCCCGAAGCACAGACACGTTCCTCATCATAGAGACAGACTGTTTATGCTTCGGGGCGGCCTGTGGGCAGGTCTTTCCTTGGTTTCTCTGGCTTAGAGCAGAAAGATGAGACTGCCCACGGTCACACCCCGGAGCATGAGAATCTCATTAGCTGAAAACTTCTAACACTGATTACACAAGAACCACAAGACGGATTTCTTCACCCCAGGTATCATTTTAATCAGTGTAACGGCACCAACATAACAATGTCTGTAGTTTACTTAGCAAAATCCTGCTGACAGGTTTGCTTTAGGCTTTATTGAAACTTGCGTGATTTTTCACATATGCAAAAAAAAAACAGTTTCAGTTTCAACAGTGTTTTTGATCTGATTTTCATCACTTTTTGTCAGTTTCTGTTTTTACTATCAGTGTTTCATCTCGTATAGAAAAAAAAAACAAAAAACAATTTGCACCTTCCATCCATGTGCTGCCTGTGATTTTCCATGAACCCATAGAACTTATTTGGGTAATTTTGATCCTTGACTCCGATTTAAGTCAGACTTGACTCCCTGTTTTTTTTGTGGTCATAAGGTCCACAAAAAGCAAGCAAAAAAAAATAGAACGTTTGAATAGCACCATAGACTTCAATAGATTTGCTTTCTATCCTTGAAAGTCACAGATAGAACATGTGGAAAAAGAAGGTGTGAATGGATTTTTGGAGCAGCATTTCTAGAAACAAACACTTGAAACAACCAGGTAAAGTTTTCTAATGGATACCTGCAGTTTTCCACAAGTGTTGTGTTGATCATGATGGTGGGCCCTGGCCTTTGTCCATTTTGATTTCACCCTTGTCAGAAAAAAGGGCCGACGACGATGAATTGTTTGCTGTTATCGAAGATCGACAATGCAAGAAATGCTCGTGGCAATGGTTCTCCTAGGGTCACAGAGCCATTTTTCTCTCAGTGCCATCCTATTCTCAGAGGGAGATCTAACATGTTGCAATTTGTTTTTCTTGGACAGACTCGGTCTGAGGCAAAAATTGGACATATGCGCTGCCCCATAGAATAACATAGAGCGACGACGAGTGCACTGTGCTGCAAAATATGTTGGTACAAATACTAAAGATAATGCTATATTGGGCTATTTGTACCCTTTCCTTCTTTATCATATCAAAGATGGCTCTTCCTACATACAGTGTGCTGTGTGACCTCACATTAAAGCATGTCTTGCTGTAGCTACTTACCTGGAAAGGATGTCCTGTCCCCTATGGGAACACGGATATACGGTAATCTAATTCGTCTTTTAATCCCTCCGAGAGCATCCTGGTGCTGACAGCCTTGAGCGCCCATGTCAGTGTCTTTATAAAGCACAGTGTGTCCTGTCATGGTCTTTATTAAATCCTCCCCTACGCATTTGTCATTGTGACAAGACGCACGCCAGGTATTGGAGAAACCTGAGATTCTGCGTAGGGGGCATGCCATAGTAGGGCAGCTTGCCATTTTAATGGGACAACAGAAAACTAAATATGGGCTTTCCATTCAGACAAATCTATTTTTGGAGTTGCATTTCATTTTATGAAATTCTCCACCTTCTGTTTTTGGAAAAAGCCAGATTAGTATAGCCTGATGTGGAGACAGTAATCTTTATTAAAGATTCACTGTCTTAAAAATAAATACTCTTTTTTTTTTGTTTTGTGGGGTTGGCAAATTGTGCACCTCCTGGTTAAAAATCTTTCTTCGGTTAACAAAACACTACCATTAAATACACCATCTCTAAATCACCGCCTTAGTGTTATATGGTACGGTAATAGATTTCGAGCCGTACCTGTTCCAGAAATATTACTTGTTTTTTCTTTTATGTGCGAAGGCAGTTTTTGTAAGGAGTCAAGAGGATATCTGCAGAGTCATGAAATTCTGACATGCTCCAATGCATGTGCCGATGATGCCGATACCAGCGCACCTTTCTTCACTGTACACTGCAGCTGGTTTCTAATTCCAGGATTGCATGACTCTGGAGGAGATGAGGTCTGCCCTCTGGACTCCTTGCAAGTAGAGTGAGCAACATGTTAAAGAGATATCCACTACTCGGACAACACTTTCTCAATCCATATGTTTCCCCCTTATAAAATAATAACACTTATACTCGCCTCCAGTACCAGCGCTGTTCCAGCGGTGTCAACACTGGCTCTCCCGGGGTTCATATGATATTATGTCACATGATCCCTGCAGCGCTGACTTCACTCTTCCCGAAATTAAAGCTTTCATTCTCTTTGCCGCTAAAAGGAGCACAATTACACATGGTGCAAGTTTTTTGAGGAAAATCGCTCATGTGAATTTTGTCTATTGAGTTACATCGGTTCATTGTTTATGACGATCGAAAATATGCACATGTGAGCTATCTCTAAAGAAAGCCTGGCAGGCATTTCCGGTTGTAAGGGACAATTTAGAAGCATGGGCATCTGGCTGGCAACGCTAACAATGATGTCCAAAATGAGTCCATGCAGTACACAGACCACCCATCTCATCATAGAAAATGGAGAAAAGTCAATAGGTGCCAAAGGGTCATGGTGCGCTGTAATACTTTAGACCTTTTGGATATTTAGGTGAAGGCACTCTGAGTCCCTGGACCCAACTGAAAATAATGTGTGACATATCTGCTCATCTAGCCCTTCCATTTTAAATGGACCAGATGAATCCGAACAAAAGATGTGTTTCTCCATTTTAGTTAAAGGGAATGTGTTGGCAGGTTTTCACTATGTAATCCGACAGCAGCATAATATAGGAGCAGAAAGCCTGATTCCATGAATTTGTCACTTAGGTTACTAATAGAATTACAGTTTTCTCTGCTGCAAATCTAGCAGAACTCGGAATGCTGAGCTCTGTATAATCCCGCCCACATCTCCGATTGGCAGAAATCTCCCAATCAGTGGGGTATGGGGTTGGGCCAGGAGGCACTAGACGCTTAATCCTGTAGTGATAATTGTAGTGTTGTTGTGCAGATGAAGGGAACTCCAGAAGGCCACACAGAGATGCTGGATGGTAGGTTTAAACAGCCATACTTTATTTTCCATTCCTCTCCCTCGCTCCCATTACCCAGGACTCCCTGCTCCTGCCTTGTCTCCTCCTCCCCATTACATCATTGTTACTAGGCAGAAACTGAAACAAGGATAACAGCAAACCAATCACAGATATAGTAACAACATCACAATAATCTCCTACTAATAAAATACTGATTGTATTGAAACATCAAAACACAGCCTAGTAAGTGATACATCGCTGGATTCGGGGTCCCTGCCTCTACGCCAAGCTTCTTTCAGGTTGCATAGCAGAAAATGAGCATGCTGACGGACTCCCTTTAAGGGAGAGGTCCTCATTGGTGGGATGTCTATATGTTTTTCTAATCTCTTCAAACTACTGAAGTTCCCTTCTAAAGCATAGTTTTAATACATTTGTTTCTAATATTTACTGACAGGAATTCACCTGAAGGAGAAGTTCAGCCTCGCATCTCACATTGCCGATCTTGCAGTCTTATGTGCATATCAATATTTAATGCGTATATTTGTCTGGCTAAATAATGTAATGGAGAATTGTATGAGACGGGCTTCTGACGGTTTCACGTTCAGAGACTGTTGTGCTCTGGTAATGCCCCGCTGAAGAGAAATTCAAGGTCTCTCAGATGGCATATCTCTGCTGTGCTTCTCCCACACTATGGGGAGATGAGTCACGCTGAGACACGACAGACATAGATCACAATTACAGCCCAGTTAAAGACTGTGGAATTTTATAAGCGCCGTCTGTTTGCTTCCAGCAAGTCGTGTAAACAATGCAATGATCTCCGTATCGCTGATAGTATTGCCAAACACATATCATGAAAAAATAGGTTTTATTTGTAGCCATTCCACTTGCTGCTGAAACGATTGCTCCTCTCCAATGGTTATTGTATCATCCTATTCCTTGGGTCCCTGGCTAATGCAATGTTTACAATTGGAGAGCTGTATTTTACTTCATGATGAAGAAACAATTCTCTCAGGTCTTCCCTCTAGGCAAAAATTGCTACTCTGCTCTATTATTAAAACGGATGTAATCCTGAAAGAACACGGGTGATCGGTACATAAAGCCCATGCCATATTTCTATGGAATATGTATTTTTAGGAGCATCATTGTGTAAAAACAGTATTGGCAGTGGTTAAAAAGTGCATGTAAACACCGCTCTTACCCACACTGATACTTTTTATTATTATTATTATGCCTTTGTTTATATTATTATTTTATTTATTTAGCTTCCTTCAGCTTGATCTCAAGCCATGGCAACTTGACGGATGAACGGTCTGTAGGAAAATCTATCTTGTGCAAACCTATATAGGTCCACAAGGGTCTTCTCCGCTGTTATCTATGAAGCGATCGGGTTGTTGGGCTTCTTCTTCGCCTTGTTCTTTATATTTTTCCTACCCTAATGTACTTCTCCAATGATTGCTCTTTTCGTATGATGTATCCAAAGTAGGCAAGTCGTAGCTTGGTGATCCTTGCTTCATGTGACATGTCTAGCTTGATTTTTGGCATACTTGATTTGGTTGATATTCCACAGCGCTTTATCATCAGTGTCCCGATTGCGGCTCACAATCTAAGTTCCCTATCAGTATGTCTTTAGAGTGCAAGAGGAACCCAGTGTTGGGAAACCTACACAAACACTGGGAGGACTTATAAACTCCTTGCAGATGTTGTCTTTGGTAGGATATGAACCCAGAACGTCATTACTGCAAAGCAACAACACTAAACGCTGGGCTACCATACTGTCCACAACTAAACTAACACATTGTATACTTAAAGTCTGACCAAAATCCGAGTTCAAGAGAAGACACTCAGATATTTTAGAGTAGCCAATTGTCAAGTATTTCTGCTAATAACAGAAAACTAGAGCGCTAGATGATGAACAGGCATGTAGGGAATCCATAAATGATTCGATAGAATGAAACTGATGGGTCAGATAGGCTTTGAATAGTGTTTACACACCTGTCCCTATTATCCTGGGTTCTTTTTCCTTCTTCTTGGTCCGCTGCCCTCTATTGTGCTCCATGTCAGGTTTTGGAGCCTGCCCGCCATGGCACAATGAAGTCATCTCAATAATCCTATTTAAGGTTCATTAGGACACACACCTGTGTCTTAGGATTGAGATTCAAGACATAGGCTTGGTGTGCCCCGTCTTCTGTGCACGCCGTGCTTAACCTGCTTCTATCCCTGCTGACTTTCAATTCAACCGTTCTGCTGCTCCCAGGATTCCTAAGTGTGCCATGTCCTCGCTTCCCTTCCTGCCAGTTGCACCAACGCCCAAGGGTTCAGGTACCTACCTAGACCTGGGGCTGAGTGGGTCACAATAGTTGGTAAACTCCATTTTGCCAGACATTATAGATGTACCTACAGTCAAAATCGGTGTCAAGTGTTGACACAAGGGCAGCAACAAAGCTGGAAGCTGCATGTTTGGCAACTCCAATTTTGGTCTTGTGCTGATTCAGAAGATCATATCCTGTTTCGGCACTCATCATTTCTGTGAGAGTAAAGGGTCTGTCTGATTTTCTTAGTAGCTATGCCAGTCCCTTTCTCTGTCTATGCGTGGGTCAAGATAAAGAGGGAGGCCTTCAAAATAGGACAGTCAGTCAGGAATAGAATCGGAGTTCCAGGACTGAGACCAGGCTTTTGAAAGTTGTATGACTTTAAAGTAACACTGCTAATTATATATATATATAGATATATATATAGATATTATATAGATATATATATCTATATATATATATATATATATACACACAGCTCTGGCAAAAAATCTTTAAATGAGGTGTGTCCAAACTTTTGGTCTGTACTGTATATATACATATATTATATATATATATATTATATATATATATATATATATATTAATACGGTATATACAAATATGTTATTTTAACTGGACTTCTCCTTAATACCTGAACATAAATCAACTCCAACACTATGAGTTTTGTCATTAGTAGAAGCCAAGAAGTCTAATCTCTTAAGCTGGTCATACATGCAAGATAACTGTTAGCCAAAAGTTCATGTGGCTTCACGGGAGAGAGGAGGAAGCCTCTGCCAGGAAATTGTCGAGGGGTCCTCATACATATCAGATGGACAGTCGGTCCAATCAGAATCAATGGGTTCATCGGACTTTCATTTAACGGAGAATGTCTCAAATGTTCTTGGTATGTTGTAACCACAGTGACTCTGGTGTTTCATCCGATGCTTTGTGAATAGCTTATGAACTCCCTTAAATTTTTTTCTTTTCAGCTCTGATATTGAATCATCATTGAATATTTATATGTTGAGGGGCTTTCCTGGATTCAGACGTTATCTAAATCCCTGTTGAATAAGAAACAATAATGTATTATTATCTTTGTAATATTCTTCTGCTTAGCACCACTGGTATATGTAGATTTACGGTGGTCCCATTCTATTTATACCAAAGATATCAGTCACTTGTTGTGTCCCATTGCACTAAATGGCAAATGTTTTATTTTTGGGGGTTGAAGAGCTATGATGGACTCAGCCTTATTATTAGCCTGAAATGCAGATTAACAATAGGAATGGTAACTATGGTCTGTAGACTGGTGAGCTTCTCTACCCCTATAGTGGCTGTAGTTGTAAAGATGTGTGAACTCTGCCATATGAGTGCAGCAAAACCGATATGGGAATGGTGCACGACGAAGCAGGGCAATCTTGGCATCAGTTGCTGTACACAGCACGTGCCTCTTATCATTGTCTCTGGTCTGTGAAAGTATGTAAATGTACGTGTCTCAGTAATAACATAAAGTGACAAGTAGCTGGGCTGTATTAAGACATTAAGTGCAAATAGCCAAGGCAGCTTCCAAGGGAGTTAATCCTTCCAACCCCAGACTGGAGCTCCATGTTTGTCATCTCCACAAACAAGTCAAGGTTTTTCACGTTTTTGGAGTCTTTTCTTGGAATAGAAGATGAGATTTTTGTTCACTTAAATATAGATGTGCATGGACCCCAAATGCTGTGATGGATAGTGTTTATGAAGGTCTTATCTGATTGTCTGCTGCTCGCAATATTATGCACAAAGCAGCTTTTCTCCACTTGTGTGGTTCTCCATAACACGTGGCTCGACATGACACCTCTGTGACTTGCGGCTTCATCTTGTCCACCATCTCTAGAAATAACAAAGTCATCCTTTCAAAAGCTAACCAGTTAATTTTATTATAAAAGCCCCTTATAATACAAATTTAGAGGGGGCATTATTCCAATAATGCTCATTCTTTCTACATTCCTCCAATGTCTTCCAGTTTCTCAACATTGAAGATTTCAATGTAGTTATTGGTCATGGAGTATTTACAGTTGAAAAGGAGGTGCTATAAAAAATCCTACAAAGTCTAAACCCACATTACTAGTCTACTTCTCATATGCCAGACCTATACATTTAAAAATCAATCACCTGTTTCATAACTAATATTCATCCTTTAAAGGGAATCTGTCAGTAGGATCAACCCTCCTAAGCCATCTGTATAGGCATGTAGGTCATAGGAAGCTGATATCTGCTATCAAATGTCTTATTATGTAAATGAGCTGTTAAGATCTATGGGCCGGACTTAGATCTTCCTGAGAATCTGCCTCCACAGCTTATTTTAAATGAAGACATGAGAAGTATGAGACATGTGATGACTGACAGTCTGCTCTCCCAGTCATTCAAAATAAGCTCTGTAGGCAAATCCTAATGTAGATCTTTGTCCTACCCATAGATCTTAACACCTCATTTACATATTTCAAAAAAATGTGGATTTCTCTGGAATAAGACATCAGATCGCAGATGTCAAGGTATCATTTTATTCAGCTTTCTATGACCTACATGCCCATTTAGACGGCTTAGGAGAATTGATCCTACTGACAGATGCCCCTTAAACCTGAAGCATCTTTCTTTTCAATGTCACCAAGCATTGATCTTGACAATGGAAATGGATAGGCAAACCATTAGTACCGGTATATATAAATATATTGGAATGTACAAAGTATACATTAGTACAAGTAGAGAATTCTATGACTACAGGATTAGAATGAACGGTTTGTTTGTAGTCTGTGACTATGGAAACCAGTTTAGCTCTGCATAGGTGCCACATACTCAAAACGGTAGGCAATGATGCATTGAAACAAAATTGACAAATTCAGCAGTCAGACCCCCACCAGTATAGCAGTTATCATCCATCCTGTGGAATGGCAATAACGTTTTCTTAATGGAATATACTATGAATTTACAATATAAAACATTTCCCTTCATTGAGGATGTCAGATGTAATGTGGTATATAGCGGTGACTGATATGTATTTACATCTCTGTTCTCTTGCTCGGTCCACCAGCAAGGTATTTGCCTTGCACCATTGATCGGTGTTGGAAAACGCGCCTCGTGCATCTCCCAGCCAGCGCTCATTACTAACGATCTTCGGCTCCAGCCGCAGGATGACAGTGATGTACTGCTCAGAATCAGGGTGTAATCACAGTGATAGAGGGTCGCCCACTCTGCCATATTTTTGTATTGACTGTTATTAAAAAGGCCAACAAATTAATCACTCCGTTTAGTAATGCAAATTCCGCTTCTGGCATTTTCAGCAAAATAACTTCTAGTAGTTGCTTGAAAAAAAAAGAACTTGATTGCTTTTTAATTATTCAGGGAAATTGTTTTTGATGGGTTGTCTCTTTCTTTAAGGTCTTAACCGTTCGGCTTCTGGAATGGTGATCACAGGTAGCGACTGAGGGGATACAATAATGAATAATTGATAGTGATGAGACTAGTAATGGTACAGACCCAGACAGAGATGAGTAGATTCCAGGTGTAAACACTGTGCTGCTCTATTAATCCTTTAGAGCAAAGGTCAGAATAATCAAGTCAAGTGCTTTCTTCCTGGAAAAATTTAATATGAAAGGGGATGATTAAGATGTGAGAAGTAGTGATGAACAAACGTGCTCAGATAAGGTGTTATCTGAGCATGCTCTTGTGCAATCTGAGTGTCTTTGGCGTGCTCGAAAAATATGTGCAGGGATTGCCTGTTTTTCAAGGACGCCGAAGACACTCGGTTAGCATCATAGACTCTTAGAATGTTAGAGTTGTAAGGGACCTTCAGGGTCATCGTGTCCAATCCCCTGCTCAATGCAGGATTCACTAAACATGACAGCGTGGCAAACACCACTTCTGATCGGTGGTAAAATCATCCTCGCCGGTCAGAAAGCCACGGTTCCCACTCTGTCAAAAGACAGCATGAGCGCTCAGCTGTGATCGGAGGTATAAATTTTACCTCCGGTCACTGGTGTCAGCTGATGGGACTACTGTTCCATTCATCCGACGCCTGCTGCCGCTAATAACAGCGAGAGCAGGAGTGGCTGATGGGAGTATTCATTAGCTGGCTCATGCACTGTAAGTAAATAATTAAAAAAAAAGATGGATTCCCCTGTATTTTTGATAACCAGCCAAGCAAAACTCATAACTGGGGGGCAACCTTCAGCTGTCGGCTTCAGCAAGTCTGGTTGTCAAGAATAGAGGGGTCCCCACTTCGTATTTATTAATTATTTAAATAAATAATTAAAAAAACGGCATAGGGTCTCCTCCATTTTTGACAACTAGCCTTGCTAAAGCAGACAGCTGGGGGCTGCTATTCTCAGGCTGGTAAAGGGCCATGGATATGGCCCCCCAGCCTAATAATAGCAGCCCGCAGCCGCCCAGAAAAGGCACATCTATTAGATACGCTAATTTTGGTGCCTTGCTCGGCCCTTCCCACTTTCCCTGTAGCAGTGGGGTTATTATTTGTGGGGTTGATGTCGCCTTTGTTATCCATGGGCTTGTTGTCACTGGACTAGTAATGGAGAAGCGTCTATAAGACACCTATCCGTTACTAATCATGTAGTTACATGGTAAATAAAGACACAGCCAGAATTAAGTCTTTTATTTGAAATAAAACAAAACACAGTTTTACTTTTTTATTTAAAAATAACAAATGCAGTTATACTCACCTAACGCCCTCGTCTTCTGTAGTAAAAGAAAACCACACACACACTATATGCTGTACGCACCACACACACACTTTAGACGCCGTACGCACCACACACACACACACTGTATACGCCGTACACACGACACACACACTGTTTATGCCGTACGCACCACACTGTATACGCCGAACGCACCACAGACACTGTATACACATACGCAAAACACACCGTATAGGCTGCACCACACACACACACACTGTATACGCCATACGCACCACGCACACACTGTATATGCCTTACGCACCACACTCACACACACTGTATACGCCGTATGCGCCATACACACACACTGGATACGCTGTATGCACCACACACATTGTATACGCCGTACGCACCACACACACTCTCTGTATATGCCGTACGCACCACACACACACACACTGTATACATCGTACGAAGCCTCTTGCGCGGTACCACCAGCAGAACACCATTGCGAACACGCCGCCGGGATCAGCCGAGTGATTCACTGACCGCCGCCATCTTTGTACAGGAGGAGCGCATGCGCAGTTTTAAAGAGAGAGTGGATAGGTGGGAGAGCACATGGCGGGAAGAGATTCTCAACGCTGCACAGCCTGCCCCCATCGTGACATGACTGCCCTCCCGATGCGATAGCATCGGGCCTCCATCTAGTACTAAATATTTGTCTAAAATTACCCAGTTTTAATAAATGTTTGCTAGACACAGTACTGCAGTTTTCTAGATTTCTAGAAGCTGGATTCTCAGCTACACAGGTTAGTACTGCCGTTTAATGTCCTCCATGCTGCTTATGAACAAATACTGCATAGAGACAAAACAGGAAAGCCTCATGTTTTTGTGTACTGTGTATATCCGATATCATAGCAGTTAGTCTTCACCCATTAGCGCAGAGACCAAAATTAGACAAAGAAGGGTAAACTGGTGAAAAATGCAGGAAATAAAGGTCAGAATTGTTGTCATTCCTTTTGTTAAACGTGTTAATCTGCAGTCTAAAAATTAGACAGAATTAGTAAATTTGCAATGAAGAAGAAGAAAATAAACTACCATAGAAAACGCACACTGCACCACGATTAATGCGTGAAAAAATGGCAAAACTTTATTGGTAAATACAAAAGTGAAATAAAACATAATTAAAAACATGATACATTCCGTCCTGCAAAACAGCCCATAATAATGAGAAGGGGTATATTGCACATAATCTTAATACTATAAAATGACAATAGGAAGCCGCACAGGTTGCGGCGGAACGCGTGAGATCACGCCTAGATTCACCGTCCTGACTCCTGCCTTTTATCCAGTATCATGAGGATTTCTTTGGGGTAACTATTATTGCTTTTGTAGCGGCTGCTACCACTGCTGGGACTGACTTTATATCCTGCACAGATATTTCTCTGTTGTTAGTTCGCAGGATCTTTCTGAGCATATCATTGCTTTTGTAGCGGCTGCTACCACTGCTGGGACTGACTTTATATCCTACACAGTTATTTCTCTTTTCATAGTTCGCAGGATCTCTCTGAGCATATTTTTTCTACTCTATTTTTGCTCTTTTGTACTTATATAATCTTTTGTCCATACAGGTTCTCACTATCTTTATGTGAGGTTATTCTCTTGTACATTTACTTCCTATTGTCATTTTATAGTATTAAGATTATGTGCAATATACCCCTTCTCATTATTATGGGCTGTTTTGCAGGACGGAAAGAATCATGTTTTTAATTATGTTTTATTTAACTTTTGTATTTACCAATAAAGTTTTGCCATTTTTTCACACATTAATCGTGGTGCAGTGTGCGTTTTCTATGGTAGTTTCTTTTCTTCTTTTTCATTGCATATTCCCTTCTACCGATCCGCACCTCCCTGGCATTTTCAGCATACATAGTGTGCCCATTTTCCTTTGTTATTTAGAATTAGTAAATTTGCCTCATTGTCTCTACTGATTGATTTTCAGGCAACAACAACATTTTTGCCTACAGTGTAGATTACTTACTTTAAATTTGGTGTCTAACTATTGAAATCTAATTGGTACTTAGTCCCTTCAGCAAAGCTCAAGAAGCAACAGTAGAGAATGTGTTACTAATGTGTTTGCTCTTAGAATTTGGTGAAAATTGCACCAATGAGTCAAGTGGGTGGACCTATTCACTGTTATGCAGGTATCTGTAAGGAAGGATGTCAATCACTGAATAGAACCGCTCACTAGACTCATATACATTGAAACACCAGAGATTTCAATGACTAAAATGCAAGATTTACTGAAACTTTTTCTACTAAAGTGTATGTCAAACTGATCAGCTTCTCCTGCTCTGTAACATCTTGCCTGAAGATTAGATACCATTTTTAACATGACAGGTCCCCTTTAAAGACTTATCCTTCCAGTATGAGCCACTGTCTACAATTTGGCAAATTTTAAGAGTCCTAAAATATCTAGTCTTAAGTTTACATTCTGCAAAAAGTCAAGATTAAGAAATTTGGTTACAAATGGTTACTGTGATATATATAAAGAAAATGTAGGCAAAATCAGCAATACAGGGGACTATAAGAAATACTGTGATATATCTTATCAGAAAAATATGTTTCTTTCTCCTTTGGAGCCACTTCATCCCCTCATCTCATCTCGTGAGCTTATTGTCCACATTGAAAAAAAAAAAAAACGCTCAATGAGAGTGAAAACGCTTTTTGACAGTGAGGGGGTGATCAATGAGTGAGACAGGCTGCCACGAGAGATGATGAGTTCTCCATCAATGGAAGTCTTCAAACAGAGGCTGGACAGACATCTGTCTGAGATGGTTTAGTGAATCCTGCTTTGAGCAGGGGGACACGATGACACTGGAGGTCCCTTCCAACTCTACCATTCTAGGATTCAAATTTGTCTTGGTTAAAGCAAGATGGACTGTTAGCACAGTGAGGCATCACGTTACACCTTATATCAGGGATGTCAAAGTCAAACACACCGAGGGCCAAAAAAACAAATTTGCTACAAGCCGAGGGCCGGACTGACGCCGGCCCTGCTACCGGTGCATTGTGGGAAATGTAGTGTTGGTGCCAGGGCCGGCTCCAGGTTTTTATGGGCCCCGGGCGAAAGAGCCTCAGTGGGCCCCTTTAACACAGACCACGATTCATGATGCACAGATACAGCAGAGAAATATGGGTACAGTACAATGCCAAATACTTCTCTTCTTACATTACATGAGTGATATCTATTGTAAATTGTACAATAGCTCAAAAACCGCCAAATCCTCACAGCGCACAGTACAGACTGGAAGTACAGTCCTCCATACAATATTATGGGCACCACAGTCTCCCCTCATCACCCATATAATACCCCATGCAGGATGTCACCCCCCATATAATGCTCCATACAGAATACTGGACCCAATATAATGCTCCATACAGGATACTGGACCCAATATAATGCTCCATACTGGATACTGGTCCCCATATAATGCTCCATACAGGATACTGGTCCCCATATAATGCTCCATACAAAATATGGAGCTCTCCTCTGCGCTGTACTGCGTTCTGCACTGTTACAGCTCAGGAAAGGGTGCTGTGGAAAGACTCCCCATTATCATCATCATTGCCTCCCCATCATCATCATGGCCTCCCCATTATCATCAATGCCTGCCCATCATCATCATCTCCTCCCCATCATCATCAATGCCTGCCCATCATCATCTTCTCCCCATCATCAATGCCTGCCCATTATCATCATCTTCTCCCCATCATCACCAATGCCTCCCCATTATCAGCAATGCCTGCCCATTATCATCATCTTCTCCCCATCATCACCAATGCCTCCCCATTATCAGCAATGCCTGCCCATTATCATCTTCTCCCCATCATCATCATCAATGCCTCCCCATTATCAGCAATGCCTGCCCATCATCACACACAGACAGCACACAAGCACTCTCTCACATACTTATACACACACACACACACACACACACACACACAAAAGCACCGCACTACATACACACAGACACACACAGAGACATACACACACACGTCTTACCTGTCCGACATCCGCGCGCTCTGTGCCACAGCCGGCCGCTGAATGATGACGTCATTCAGCGGCCTGCTGTGAGAGGAAGCGCCGGCGCCCCCTGGAGCCCGGAGCTGCGGCAGCGGAGGCACGGGAGAGGTAAGTATTGTGCCAGCTGATGCCGGGGCCCTGAGCAAGCGAGGGGGGCCCCAGTGGTGGCGCTGACACCGCTCTCCTCCGCAAACGGGCGGGGGGGTGCCAGACTGCTAGTGGGCCCCCCCGCCTGCTCAGGGCCCCGCACTTGCCCGGGTGTGCCGGGTGCTGACGCCGGCCCTGGTTGGTGCGTGCAAAACACCAGCAGGCGGCTGTGGCCTGCGGGCCGGATCTAATAGTAATTAAATATCATCCAGGGGGCCATAGATAATCAATTCGCGGGCCGGATCTGGCCCGCGGGCCTTGACTTTGACATATGGGCCTTATATTATACTTGATGGAGACTGTTGGGAGAGAATTAGTAAGGGTATGTTTCCACGATAAGGAAACACTCCGGATGTGCTGCGTGTTTGGCGCTGTGCGTTGGCGCAGCGCCAAACACGCAGCGTCCAGATGTTACAGCATAGTGGAGGGGATTTCAAGAAATCCCTTCTCCACTATGTGTAAAAATACGCAGGCGGAAGACCTGCGTTTCCGGACATGCGGCGCGTCTTTTCAGACCGCAGCATGTCCTAGCGTCTTGCGACTCTGCGTCGCCGCAACGGAAATTACACTGGGCTATGTAGCCCTGCCCTCTTTCCGGATGTGTTCCGGAGGTGTCCTGAACACATCCGGAAAGAACGCGCGTCAAAAAGGGGGCGGGGCTTTGGGCGGTGCGGAATTTCCGCTCCGTCCAAAGCGCTGTGGTTCCGGACCGTGGAACCACAGCCTAAGAGGCACTTTGCACAATGAAAGGCAAGCAAAAACAGGCTGTTTCAAGTGAATGTGCTGTATTCACAGGCACAGGCTGTTTCAAGTGAATGTGCTGTATTCACATAAGCTAGTTTCTACCCACCAGCTCTGAGGGAACTGAAATTTAGAGATAGATCTTGCAAATGGAAAAACTGGTGACAAAATGAAGGATACAAATCATGTAATGGTCAGAAATAGTGTTATCCTCATGAACACGCACATGGTTGTTCTAAAAAGCTACTTGGGAGAAAAAAAACAGAACACTTAAAAGAGGTCAGTGGTTTGGGGATTTAGCTGTCTAGGTAACAGTATTGCTGGTGTTGAGCTAGTTGAAAAATGGAGGCTTCAAAAATACTATTTGTGTTTGTTGCTTTCATATTAGGCCAGAAGAAATAAGGTATGGGAATGCTTCTTTTCCCTGGTTATTATATTTGTACTTTCTTACTGTAGCAATTGACAATCCATCACCATTCGTGGAGGAGATACATAAATGTTTAATACTAAACCATGAGAGTTTGAGACCAAGTCTTTTTTTCACACATAAAACAGTACAGAAAGAGTTGTCAATGGAGAAAGTTTTCTTTTAATATCTGAACATTTTGTATTGTAGGTGTTTTGAGAGTTATATTCTTTAGTAAGAGGATTTTGTATGTAATACATTTTAGAAGAAATGCATGGGAATATGGCTTTCTGTGGGTTTCAAATCTGTATTTAGACATATACAGATGGAAGTTAGGCTTAATGGTTTCCAAAAAATAGTTAGATAGCATATTTGGGCTAATGGGAAAATACAGTATACCCTCTGTTGAGTAAGGAAAAAAGGGAACAAATGTGACCATAAAGTCCAATACAAAAAATTTGTGAAATTTTTTTTAAATTGCATTAACAATTCAGGTGATAACTAGTGTTGAGCGATATTGCTCGATATCTAAAAATATCGTATCGAAATTGTATCGCCGATAGCACTAAATATCGTCGATATCCGATTCCGATTGCGGAAGTCCAATGTAAGTCTATGGGAACAAAATATCGAAATTAAAAAAAACCATTCTTGCCTTGTTGGTTAATTGTACATGAAGGAAAACAACAAAGACTAATGTAGAATGTATTGGGGGAGGTTGAGGAGACAATAAAGGCATACATGTTTAACCCAATGCATTGGAATAGCATTAATATATTTTTTTTTGGAAATACGTTTGGATTGACTAACAAATTGACAATGTTGTTAACCTTTTTTCTATTTTGGCAAATATGTATGTTTCACAACTTCCATGCTC
This sequence comes from Oophaga sylvatica, assembly GCA_033576555.1. Lineage (NCBI taxonomy): Eukaryota > Metazoa > Chordata > Amphibia > Anura > Dendrobatidae > Oophaga > Oophaga sylvatica. The sequence goes on along the minus strand of JARQOD010000003.1, from coordinate 71,626,123 downwards.
TTCACCTTTTTAACTTTTGCCAGTGCCACACTTTCTCCTTCATAATCTTCAGCAGCAGCATCATCTTTCTCATCAAATTATTCTTCATCTTCACCTTCTTAATCTTCTTCTTAAACTTCTTGCTATTCATGTTTTTGTTTACATTACTCATATTGTTATTATTAAACTAATTAATCTTCTTCATATTCAAATTCTTCATCTTCTTCCTCTTCATCTTCTTCATCATATTTTATTTGTGACAGAGATTCCTGTACTTGTAATCTGTAAAAGTATGAATTGTTCATCCTTCCGTTCTTGCTGTCACAAAAGATTTAAATTACAACAGTATTTGTCCGTGTTCAGTTTAGCCTGCAGCAGCAGGCATTTTCCAGGGGCACCACGAGGAGGAACGGACTCACCCCCATACACTGCTTAGTCTTCTTCTGCTTAGAATTTAGAGCATATATTTTGCTCTTCATTTTGGTCTTATACTTCATGTTCTACTGTTTTTTGATCTTTTGCTTATTGTTCTTCTGTCTCTTGTTCTGTATCTTGTATTTTGTCTTAACCTTCTTTGTCCTGTTGGTGATCTTCTTCTGGGTAATCATTTATTTTTTCTTTGTGATGGTGTTCAGGCTGGTTGCTTTCATGCTCGTCGTCCTTGTTTTCGTCATCTTCTTCTGGGTGGTCTTTAATGTCGTCTAATTTCCGAGAAACAGCTGACGTTACTGGAACCCTGACGGGTATCAGATGGAGCAAGAGACAATGGAAATAACGAGGACCAGCTGACTGTGCTGGACCCCGGACGGGTAGCAGAAGGAAAAGAGGCAATGTCACAACCGAGTACCAGCTGACGTTACTGTGACACGGTTACTAAGCAGGAGGTACCTGTGCTCCAAAGCACTACCAAGGACCAGCAGACGTTGCTGGAACTCGGATACGGAGATGGAGGCACCTAGGCCAAAGGCACTGGGGAGAACCACTTGACGGTACTGGACCCCGGACGGGTAGCAGAAGGAAAAGAGGCAATGTCACAACCGAGTACCAGCTGACGTTACTGTGACACGGTTACTAAGCAGGAGGTACCTGTGCTCCAAAGCACTACCAAGGACCAGCAGACGTTGCTGGAACTCGGATACGGAGATGGAGGCACCTAGGCCAAAGGCACTGGGGAGAACCACTTGACGGTACTGGACCCCGGACGGGTAGAAGAACGCACCCATGAAAATGTAAGTTGACAGGACGCAAGCCGTCCGCAGTTACCGAATCACACAGTCCTACAGTGGGTGCTTATCCTATTGTCACAATGGAAACCGCCTTTATTTACATATCCCACAGCACACATAGGAATCACCTAAACTGCAGGCACCATAGAGTCGGCTAACCCGAATGCAACACGACAGCACAACTTATTGGAGGATAATTGACGTTCACACTGCCAGGAAACAGCTGTCGTGCTGTAACCAGGCTGGCCAGGAGTCAGTACCCCTGCCAATTACTTACGAGCAACAAATGGCGGTGTTGTAGCCCAGGGAGTACAGTTCAGGTGGTAGAAAGATGAACATAACAGGAGACATGGAAAACGTTGCCAAACAGTTATTTAATCTGAAAACGGACAGGCAAATTCAGGTGAGATCCATGCCTTGTTCATTTTCAGAAAAGTAAGCCGGTCTACATTCTCTGAGGATAGTCGCATGCGACGGTCTGTTACTACACCACCTGCAGCACTAAAGACACGCTCAGATAATACACTGGCAGCAGGGCAAGCCAGCACCTCCAATGCATACTGGCTAAGCTCTGGCCATGTATCCAACTTAGAGACCCAAAATTTGAAAGGGGAAGAGGCATCTGGGAGTACACTTAGAGGGAAAGCCAAGTAGTCTGTCACCATCTTACGGAAACGTTTCTTCCTGGTGACTGGAGCCGTCTCGGATGGTGTAGACCTTGCTGGCGCTGTCACAAAACTTTGCCACATTTGTAACATACAGTTCTTGCCCTGTGCAGAGGCGCTGCTTCTGCTCCCTCTTGTTGTAGAGGTGTCTACACTGCCTCGACGCACAGAGCTGCTTTGTAAAGCAGTAGCAGCAGCAGCACCTCTCTCGGCTGGAATGTACAACAGTATGGATTGCACCAGTGTGTCTTGGTACTCCTGCATTTTACGGTCCCGGTTCACCGGTGTGATGAGGGTTTGTAAGTTGTCCCGGTAGCGAGGGTCTAGGAGGGTGTACACCCAATAATCTGACGTGCTGAGAATGTGGGCGATGCGGCGGTCGTTTCTCAGGCACTGAAGCATGAAATCAACCATGTGCTGCAGACTCCCAACTGGCCAACAAAGGCTGTCCTCTGGAAGAGGCGTCATCTCTGTCTCCTCTGCATCACCCCACCCTCGCTCTACATACTGAGTAGAGCGTTGTGTACCTCCCTCTGTAGGGATTTCTTCCTCCTCCATTGACTCCTCCTCCTCCTCCTCATCCTCCTCACAAAGTGAGCCCTGCCCAGCCCTTTGTGAGGAACCACGTTGCGCTGACTGTCCTGAAGGTAATTGAATTTGTGACTCCTCATCCTCCACCTCTTTCAAAACCTCTTCCTTTAGTGCTTTCAGTGATTTCTGAAGCAGGCAGATAAGGGGTACAGTCATGCTGACTAGTGCATCATCTGCACTCGCCATCCGCGTTGAGACATCAAACGCACGCAAAACGTCGCAGATGTCGTTCATAGAGGCCCACTCGGTAGTGGTGAAGTGTGAACGGCGCAAATTGCGAGTTGATTGCGCCTGTTGCAGCTGATACTCCATTACTGCTGGCTGCTGCTCACACAACCGCTCCAACATATGTAACGTGGAATTCCACCTGGTGGGTACGTCACATATGATGCGATGTTCAGGAAGGCGAAATCTGACTTGCAGAGCTGCAATGCGCGATCTGGCCATGCTGGAACGTCGCAAGTGAGCGCACTCTAGGCGGACCTTGTGCAGCAGTGCATCAAGATCCGGATAGTCCCTCAAAAAACTCTGCACGACCAAGTTGAGCACATGTGCCAGACATGGTATGTGAGTGAGGTTGCCAAGGCCCAGAGCTGCCACCAGATTTCGGCCATTGTCACACACTACCAAGCCTGGCTGGAGATTAGCTGACAAAAACCACACATCGCTCTCCTGCTTGATGGCATCCCAGAGCTCCTGCGCTGTGTGGCTTCGATTCCCCATGGGAATTAATTTCAGTACGGCCTGTTGACGTTTGGCCACGGCTGTGCTCATATCGGTCGCAACAGGTAAGCGTTCACGGGTCCATGTGGAGGTATACCGTGACGGCTCGTGCAGCGATGATTCTGAGGAACTGGAGTAGGAGGAGGAATCAATGTGCACAGACTGGATTCCTGCAATCCTTGGAGTTGGCAGAACACGTACAGCGCCACTGGCAAGATCTGTACCCGGCTCCACAACATTGACCCAATGGGCAGTGAGGGAAAGGTATCGTCCCTGGCCATGGGTACTGGTCCACGCATCGGTGGTCAGGTGGACCCTGCTACTGACGGCGTTTAGTAGCGCATGTTTAATGTTTCCCTCGACATGTTTTTGCAGAGCAGGGACAGCTTGCCTGCTGAAATAAAATCGGCTTGGCACATTATATTGTGGGACTGCCAATGCCATAAAGTTCCTGAAACTGTCAGTCTCCACCAGCCTGAATGACAGCATTTCAAGGGACAGGAGTTTTGCAAGGCCAGCATTCAGAGCCTGTGCTCGTGGATGGTTTGCCGAGTATGGCCGTCTTTTATCCCATGCCTGTGTTACCGATGGCTGTTTTTTGTTCTGGGAGTGTGACGATGACTGTGAACTTGCTGCAGTGAGTGGAATAACAGTTTCTCTATGGACAACAGTGACCGAGGTTCTTCCATGGAGATCCTGTGAGGAAGCCGAAACAGGTGTGTGAGAGCTGGAGGTAGAGGCTCGAACATGACCTAAAGATGTAGGTGCTGCTGTAGGTTGGCCTACATCTCCAGTGCTTTGTCCGTACATGTGTCCACATATTTGTGGTATTCAGGTTCCTGATATTTTTACCTCTTTTAACTTTTTGCTTACACAGCTTGCATTGAACATAGCAAATATCATGTACAAGTCTGTCAAAAAAGGACCACGCAGTGCAAGTCATGGGAGCGCCAATTTTGACAGTTCTAAGAGAACTGCTCCCAACAGGTGCCAAACTGGAGGCTACAGGCAAGCGAGTCTGCAGCCTACCTCTCCCTCCTCTTTGTACCGTTGGGACAATCTCTTCCTCAGAGCTGCTCCCACCACCTTCCTGTTGCTCACGCCATGTTGGGTCTCGGACTTCATCATCTCCACTACCTCTTCCAACACCTGCTGCTGTTGGATGGTCTGGGCAGCACCATGCTCCACAAAACCTGGCACCTGAGTCTCATCATCATCATAAGATGCGTTCTGCGGTGTGCTGTCCATCGGCACTGGCTCACCCGCCTCTTCAGATTGAGAGAGACACAGCTGTTGCGCATCACTGCATACTCCCTCTTCTTCAAATTGCAGAATGTTGCTTGCCTGTGCCCGTGTTTGCGAGCCAACAGATTCTGAGAACAGAAGCAGAGACTCAGCTGGCTCCTGTACAGAACTCTCTGACTGCCTTGGCAATTTGACAGGCGGTGAACAGACAGATGGTTGCTCAACAGTGTTGTGTTCCTGAGAGGAGGTGGAAGGAATTGAAGTCGATGCATTGGCTGCCATCCAACCAACAACGGCTTCAATTTGTTCTTCCGCAGCAGGGGGGCACGCCGAGCTCCTACCAAAGTGCGCATAAAGGAACGCTCACGGGGATAAATGGTGGATGCTGTGTCACTGAGGGCGGCAGCAGACACAGAATCCCCACGTCCTCTCCCTGCTGAAACTCCACGGCCACGACCACGTGCCTTACTCACTGACTTCTTCATCTTGGTAGATTGATAAAGAAAGTCAGAAAAGTTATAAGGCCTAAGTGTGGTTATTACGCAGAGACTGAAGTGAACACTGAAACACAACTGTTCACAATCTGTGAAAGGCTACTCCTTTGTCTACTTCTATAGTGTTTGCAACCAATGTATTGTATACGGATGGAAGCGCGTCACACTAATAGATTATATTTTAAATGGAATGGAGCAGAACCAATTGGAGATAAATGAAAAGGATGAGCCACTGAGACACGCTCAGCAGAGTACAAGCAGCAGTGCTTGAACAAGTAACTGGAGCGTGATGTGCACTCAAAAAATAAAAAACACAGACTGAAGTGAACACTGAAACACAACTGTTCACAATCTGTGAAAGGCTACTTCTTTGTCTACTTCTATAGTGTTTGCAACCAATGTATTGGATACGGATGGAAGCGCGTGACACTAATAGTTAAATTGCATGGAACTGCAAGAATTACACTGAAGGAAAAAAAAAATAGTCTGTGAGTGACAGGTGCAGATGCCTACAGACAGCGTTGCATGCAGAGCAAACTGCAGCGTCACCTGCACTCACACACACCTTGCAGAGCTGTTAAAACAACACTGCAGGCAAAAGGAAGCTTTACACAGCGGTTGGTGCTAGCCTGCCTACAGCACAGTACAGTAAATCGCAATCTCTAACTGTCCCTCAGAGTCAGCACAGTAGCGTTCTGTCCCTTACTGAATTCACAGCACAGTGACGCTAAAATGGCGGTGGCACCTTTTATACACTGAAAAAAAAAAAAAGAGTCTGTGAGTGACACGTGCAGATGCCTACAGACAGCGTTGCATACAGAGCAAACTGCAGCGTCACCTGCACTCACACACACCTTGCAGAGCTGTTAAAACAACACTGCAGGCAAAAGGAAGCTTTACACAGCGGTTGGTGCTAGCCTGCCTACAGCACAGTACACTAAATCGCAATCTCTAACTGTCCCTCAGAGTCAGCACAGTAGCGTTCTGTCCCTTACTGAATTCACAGCACAGTGACGCTAAAATGGCGGCGGCGCCTTTTATAGTGCATTCTGACATCATTTCAGCATCCAATCACAGCCATGCCATTGGTTAACATGACCGCAGCAGTACAGGATGTGCCCACACTTCTTAGGATTCCTCATTGGCTGACTAAAATCACATTGCCTCGCAAAGAATTATGGGAACTTCCGATTCCGGTATTCGATAAGACGAAAATATCGAAACGAATTATCGAAAGGCCGATAGAGCTAATATCGGCCGATAGCCGATATTTGCATTATCGTATCGCTCAACACTAGTGATAACATGAGACTATAGATGCAAAGCAGAGAAAGGTCCTTGGCATTTCCAGCTGATGATCCTCCACACAATGCTCGTTCCAGAGCCTGCCTGTCACATTAGCTTTCATAGAAAGGTCACATGTACAGGCTCTCCACATCCTCAGTGGATTTTCTTTGTGGAGTAATACTAAGTAGCTTTGTAGGGAGCCTTTTCTTTCCTTTTTCTAGTGTGAATGGACTCAAAAGAGGTCTCTGGTTCACAGCATGCAGCTGCTTCCCCCTCTTAACTCCTAGTGCAAGCCACATTGACTGTCACGTCCAGGGAGAGCGATGTGTATACTCCAGAGAATAAGATTAAAGTTCAGTCCTGTCCGGTAAACTCTGACAATTAATATGAATAGCAGCCGTTAGGAATTATTAGGAGCAAAGCAGGAGATGAAAATCCAATTGATCAGGAGCCTTGCACATTTTGGCGGCACGGATAATAGAAACACTTTGCTGGCACGGACTAGGTGTCGCAATGGCCACTTTAAAGGAAAATTGATGTTAAAGGATTTCTAAATCTGTTTATGCTTTCTACCGTAAGTGGTCTTTGTGAGACCCTTGTTTGTGAGCGCACAGACTTACATTACAATGTACAGATGTTTATGCATCCTGTTCATCAGCTTATGATGGCAATTATTACTTATTTCTAGACCTACTGTATTCAACAGTACTTTGCAAAAGTTTTAGGCTGGTGTGAAAAAAAAATGTTGCAAAATAAGAATGCTTTAAAAAATAGAATTGTTAATAGTTTATTTTTTATCAATTAATAAAAGGCAAAGTGAATGAAAGGAAAAAAAATCTAAATCACATCAATATTTGGTGACCGCCCTTTGCCTTCAAAACACTATCAATTCTTCTAGGACACTTAAACATAGTTTTTGGAGAAGGGAGGTTGTGACAAACATGTTGGAGAATGAACTAAAGATCTTCTATGGATGTCGCTTTTGCAAATCCTTCTTGGGAATCTGGCCTGACTGGATGATGTTGTGATCCGGGCTCTGTGGAAGCTATATGATCAGTTCTCTGTGTTCTTCTTTACACTGAAGCTAGCTCTTAATGACATTAGCTGTATGTTTTGAGTTCATTGTCCTGCTGCAGAATAAATTTGGAGCCAATCAAATTCCTCCCTGGTGGATAAGTATCTGCCTGTATTATTAGCATTGAGGATACCATTAATCCCAAGCATAACCTTAACTCTACTTGCTGAAATGTAGTTCCATATTTGCTTGGACCATCCAACGTTCTTCAATGTTCCTGAAACTCTCATTATTGTGCCGCTCTCCAGCCCTTCAGAGATCAAATTGCCTTTTCTTACAGCCAAATATTTCACATCATGACCCATCAGTCAAGAGCACCTGCTGCTATTTTTCTCTCCGCTCCTATGTTTTTCATGTCTCAGGTAGGGCTTTTGGGCTGCAATTTTTCAATGAAGATCACTTAAGGCCAGACAATAGAAAAGCGTAGTAGGGTCTCTCTGGTTGCTGCCAGTTCTGAGCCGATGGCATCGCTGGATATCTTCCGGTTTAATTTGGCAGTAAGCATAATGTGTCTTTCATCTGCTGCACTAAGTTCCATTGGCTTACCACAGAATCTATGGACCTCAGCAATGGCCATTTCTTGGTGCTTCTTCAAAACAGCTTGATCAGCACATAATAAAACCCCAGTCTGCTGTGCCATCGTTCCCTGGGGGAGACCTTCTGAAGCACTTTAATTACCTTGTGTCTTGTTTCTGCGCTCAGTCTTGCCATGGTGTATGACCTATTACATGAAACGGTCTTCTACAGCCTCACCTTGTAGCAGAGTTTATCTATTCCACACTCAGGTTTAAGCATCCTACACAGCTGTTTCCGTTTCAGTTTATGATTGATTTGAACCTTCATATGAAAATGTTGATCATTATCACCTATTCGGCATAATTGGTTACTCATACACCTATATTAACTATAATTCTAAAATCCCTGACCTGAAGAGTTGATGGTGTTTTGAAGGCAAAGGACGGTCACCAATTACTGATGTGATTTAGATTTCTCTTTTGTTCATTCTCTTTTGTTCTTTCTGTTAACTGAGAATAATAAACCATTAGCTTTCTGTTTTTCAAACCATTTTTACTTTGCAGCAATTTTTCCTCACCTGCCTAAAAGGTTTGCACAGTAGTTTCTCTATACATGGCCAGCATCCGTGTCAATTACTGCACCCATGTATGCACTGTCAAATATGGTTTCCTGTCCATTCAGTGCTAGGGAGAATGTGATCTTCTATCCTGTGCCAGCCGTAATGCGTCCTTCTATTTTGTGCCAGACACAGAACAGTGTAGACAAGCTTGACAAAGAGCAACCGTGTTCGAAACGCTTTTCTTGCTACCATCCTATCTTTGATTTTTTTTCTAACTTTGATGGAATAAAGACAACATTTGATATTTTACCAGATTCTGGAACTCCTCCTTTTTCCACAGCACAGTGTACCCTTTTATTTGGTGCTAGGCATGGCATGCCTTTCCATTTAGTGCCAGACACAGTTCGATTTGTTATACAGTTACAGGAATGGTGTGCTTTCCATGTAGAGTCATTCTCATTGTCAACCGCATTGTGCCCGTCTACACATTGTCAAGCGCATTGTTCCTTGTTATACAGTGCCAGCTGCCCTTTATCCTTATTTTTTACAGTGCCAGCCGTTGTGTGGCCTTCCATACAGTGTCTGCTATATTTTGCCTCTCTATGGTGCCAGCCACAGTGTTCGCTTTTATAAAGCGACAGCCACAGTGTGTGCTGCTGTGCAGTGCAAGTAATTTTATGTCCTCCTATATTGTCAGTTGAGGTGTCTCTTTCTATAAAGTGCCATATGTATTTTATACAGTAACAGCCACAGTGTGCACTTTTGTACTGTCCAACCATGGTGTGCCTTGTACAGAGCACCAATCATGCTGTGTCCTTCTATACAGCGCCAGCCAGAGTGTGGCTCCCTTTCATGAAGCGCCAGCATGGTGGTCCATTCTATAGAGCAGGGTTCCCCAACTCCAGTCCTCAAGGCCCACCAACAGGTCATGTTTTCTGAATTTCCTTTGTATTCCACAGGTGATGCGAGTATCACCTGGGTAATACTAAGGAGATCCTGAAAACATGACCTGTTGGTGGGCCTTGAGGACTGGAGTTGGGGAACCCTGCTATAGAGCACCAGCCACAGTGTACCATTTTATAGAGCATCAACCATGGTGTACCATTCTATAGAGCAGGGGTCATCAAACTTTTTAAACAGGGGGCCAATTCACTTTCCCTCAGACCATTGGAGGGCCGGAATATAGTTAAAAAAAAAAAAACTATAAACAAGTTCCTATGCACACTGCACATATCTTATTTTGAAGTAAAAAAACAAAACAGGAACAAATACAATATTTAAAATGAAGAACAAGTAAAGTTAAATCAACAAACTTACAGATTTTTCAATGGGTTCTTAGAATATCCTACACTCCTACACTCCGAGTCAATTTTTTCTCTTTCTTGTTATCATTGTTTCCTAAGGATTCCAAATTGCTATTAGTAAAATACCAATATATATACAGCGCTACAAAAACAATATACTGCCCACACAGAGACATACAGACTGCATTGCCCATCAATGCAGTCTGATCAGTGCCCATCAATGCAGCCTTGCCAGGCCCTATCATTCCAGCCTCACCAGTGCCCATATTGGTGGAATGCCACTTTTACCTAAGGCTCTTACTGGTGTGGTGCGAGAGTCCCCAATAGGCAGCATAGGTCCCAATAGGCAAGTAAAGGTCCCCAATAGGCAGCATAGGTCCCAAAAGGCAGGTAAATGTCCCCATTAGGTAGGTAAATGTCCCGAATAGGCAGGTAAATGTCCCCAATAGGCAGCATAGGTCTCCGATAGGCAGGTAAATTTCCCAATAGGCAGCATAGTCCCCAAAAGGCAGGTAAATGTCCCCAGTAGGACCCCTGTTGTAAGTAGCAATCCTACAAATCACAATCAACCCTTTAACGAGTCTTGCAATATGACTTAGGATAAAAGCCAAATCATATCTCAATTTGCAGACACCGTGTTTCGGGCTATTGGCCCTCGTCAGTGCAAAGTTTGAGGGCTGATTTGGCTAGATGAGAGGCTCTGGACTGAGGTCTAAGGGGTAAGGTTTCTCCTTGTGGAGAGTGACATACCAGCTCTGGCTAAAGGGTTGATTGTGACTTGTAGGATCGCTACTTCCAACAGGTGGCGCTATAGAGTTCAAGTCCTCTTTTTCTCTGAAGAGGCAATTTGCCAAGTAGGACCCGGCGTTAAAAAAAACAAAACAAAACAGTACTCATCTATATCCCCCGCTACTTTGAAGAGGCGTTCGCTCGACTCCATCTTCTTCTGGCACAGGCGGCGTGATGTTATCAGGCTGCGCAGGTGGCATGATGACAATCATGTCGTCTGTGTGTGCTGCATACAGAGGGCCACGTATCGCCTTTCATCGCCGCTTCGGCTTTCCGCCTGTGATTACAGGGCCCCCCGGCATTGAACTGTAGTGAAGTTCAATGTCGGCCAGTCCCAGGGGCCGTATAAATGACCTTGGCGGTCCTCATGTGGCCCGTCGGCTGTAGTTTGAGGACCCCTGCTATAGAGCATCAGCCATGGTGCACCATTCAATAGAGCACCAGCCATGGTGTACCTTTCTGTATTGTGCCTGCCCTTCTATAGCGTACCAGCAATGATTTGCCCTTCTAAAGAGCCATGATATTCCTTTTATAGAGTAACAGCCACAGTGTGCCATTTTATACTGTCCAGGCACGGTATGTCGTTCTGTAGAGCACCAGCCAGAGTGTGCCCTTCTGTAGAGCACCAGCCATGGTGTGCCCTTCTATAGAGCACCAGCCAGAGTGTGCCCTTCTATAGAGCAGCTGCCTCAGTGTGCCCTTCTATACAGTGTCAGCCAGAGAGTGCCCTTCTCTAAAACGCAAGCGACACTTTGACCTTCTATCGAAGTACCAGCTATGGTGTGCCTTTTTATACAGTGCAAGCCATGGTGTCCTATTCTATATTATGATGGCTACAATGTCCCATCCTATACAGCACCAACGATGGAGTGCCCTATCATACAGTCCAAACATGCACTATGTGCCCTTGTACACCATGTCTCTGTGAGCATGGGGTTGTTAGTAATTCCAGTGATAGGGATCATCAGCATTATGTCTTTCGCTCAGCTTTTCATTAGTCCTTATGGCATCAGTATCGGGAGACGCGGTCACTGCAGATGAGATAGATCGGCAATGTTTTTACCATGCTGGTGATTGCCATTAGATGATGACCGTGTGCTTTGTGTGCAGCTTAAAAGCTAACCTCTGTTCTTCCACCATATCGGAGAATGTTTAGAGTTGCTAAAAGTTAGGACTATATAGTGAAAAGACTGACGTGTAAGCCGCTCACCCCACAAGCAGCATTGCTGTTCTGTTCAGGTTTACCACATTGCATTAGCAAATGTGCCAAAGTGAAAAGCGTAAATGCTTACAGGAGCTAGTGGTTTTGGAGGAGATTGTGGAAATGTTATGTTACTTAGTATTGAGGGAATTATCTGACCTCCTTTAGTGGCCAGAGGAGGAATTTCATTACAACCAGTGGTCTGAACGTATTAGGTTTGAGAGCAGGATCTTATTTTTGTGCGCCTACATAGCTGCTCCATGACGGTTGTGGCATGTGGTGGAGCGGCTCTTAAAGTAACCACATTTCAACACATTACTCCTTCACTCCTAGTAAGTGACCTTTTATTTCTGCGTTAAATGCAGTGGAGATTATTTTTTTTCTGACGTTGCGGAGCTGACTTGATATGGCATGAAAATATATCACCGTATGCCATCTTTCGATTTATGTTGAGCTACAAACCTCTCTTAGAGCTAATTTAACTTTTTGCTGGTCTACACTTGAAAGTTTTTGAATGGTTGAGGTCCCCTTCATTGGGTATGGAAAGGACCATGGTACGTCGCATTGAATTTGTTTTTGAGTGAAGCAGTTTCTGACCCGTTTTCTGTATTTTTAACTGTTTGCTCTGAACCCTATTTCCCCTCTTTTGTGTCTGAACATATGAACTTGGTATTAAGCTTCCTTCCTAAATGCAGACAGGCTTTGACATAAAGTTTCTGCCTGCAGTGACAGATTCTTTCACAATTTAATAGTGCTATTTCTTGAATTGATGTGTAGAATCAGAAATACAATCAGGATAATTATACTCGTTAGTCAGAGACGAACTCGCAAAAGTGACAAGGCGTAACGGGAATAAGATCTCTGCTGGAAGAAGCTGGATGTACACAGAATGAGAAGAGATTGGCCTGAATTTGGGATCCGAACTTGGTGATGCATACACAATAGACGATGGGACTCCAACCTGTGACTTTTGTGAATCTGCATGTCCCAGAATACTGCTTTCAGGACATGGTGAGAGTTTGAATGGAAAAATTGAGCGACTTAAAGCAAAGCATGGTCATCAGTGTTTAAAACTGATAACCTTATAGGGTTTTGTTATGTTTAGGTGATAAAAGTATTCCGACAGTGGTATGATCAAAGGAAAAACATCCAGATAAAGAGGATCCTTTGGAAGTAAATAACTCACCAACAAAAAGGGTGTCAAAGGAGGATGTGAAGAACCACTTTGATTGGCTCAGAGAAAGATGTAAAGAATCATTCTGATAATAGGAATCAGAGGAAAATGTGATGAATTGTTCTATTGAAAGGTGTAAGGGGAAGATGTGAAGAATCAATCTTATGAATTGACTCAGAAGAGGATGTAAAGAAATGACCTGCTAATAGGAATCGCAGAAGATATAAAATATTCTGAAAAAGGTAAGGGGAAGATGTGAAGAATAAATCTGCTGAAATGTGTCAGAGGACTTTAAAAAAATGTTTTGATGAACAGATAGTCAAGAAACCTGTAGATGTCTAACTAACATTTCCAAACCCACAGATGGACTATGACAACAGACACCCAGTTCTAGTGTCATTACTAAGGGCGACAGAAAGGAAGATGGGCAAAAGGACCAAAGATTGTACAGTATCACAGAGCTGTGGAAGTCGATTGTATAATAAGATGAATTGTTATGATTTGGTAGCTGAGGAGAGCAGGCAAAAACGGCAATACACCAGAGAGGTTGGAATCTATTGGATTGCAGTACCCTGACTAACCACCACAACAGAAGGCAGCCGTGGAGCGTTCCTACGTTGGTCCTAGACGCCTTGTCACAGCCTGAGAGGTTAACTACACCTAAAGATAGAAAGAGGAAAGCTATCTGCCTCAGAGCAGATCCCCAAAGAACATAGGAAGCCCCTAAACATGTAATGGCGGTTAGACAAGAGGAAATACAGACACAGACAGAAAATAGTATGAGCAAATGTTGGGGCCCAATCTACCTGGACAGAAAAGGATAGGAAGGACACTTACTGCAATCCAAAAAACCCTAAAAAATACCAACTCTACTAATTGCAAAAACACCTGAGATCACACGACCTCTACCACCTAAATTAGTTCTCTGGTGTCACAAAACTAAGCCGCAGCCACTGAAAAAAATGGAAAAGGCAAATGAACAAGTAACAGTGGCTCAGATAAACTGAGAGGAGCACAAGCCCCCGGAGGGGACCTGGCTGACCTCCACAGAAGTGCAGGAAACAATGCAAAAAGCAAGCACAAAAATAAAAGCAGAAAATATCTTATCTGATAGCAGAAGATGCAGGCAAGACTCAGCAAGCTTCCAAGTGAACCAGGAACCACAGTTGAGACAAGAACAATTGATCACCGGCAACCATGATGGGAGGGAACCTCCCTTATATAAGACCAGTCTGTAACTCCTGATTGCCAATCCTCATTGAATGGGTCAGTACTGTTTGTAACCACCAGACGGAGCTTCTGCTCAGAATTCATTTCTAACACATTCACATCAATGAATCCAACATACTGTTGCACCATGATGAAAAGATGGACATAATTTGGAAATTTCTGGTATAATACTTGTAGAGATAATACTAGAAGATTGTCAGGAGCTCCCATCCAAATATTGTACAGGCTTTCTGGATGAGTATTTAAACATTGAAAGTATTGGACCTTTAGTTGTGTAAGGGAAAATGGGTCCAGAGTGCAAATTATGACGAGTGATTACATCAATGAATGTCCTGTATAAATGAGCAGAATGACTCGCAATGACGCACATTAGAAATCACAGATAAAATTGGCACAGCCTCCTACCCATGCATGAGAGTAGGCTCATATAATCACGGAGCCTTAGGAGGCGATCAGGTCTTGTTGTCTAAATGCAGATTGATTTTAGATCTTGACAAATCCATGAACCATTGTCCGGAACTTCAGGCTCATTTTTTGAATCAGACTTCCAAGATTGACGTAACCTACACCCCTTTCTGCCTAGAAGGATCAGAGCAACAGCTGAATGGGATTAATGGGGCTATCCTAGAAATTATTTTAATATCAAAAGTTCTGAAAGGCTGTTAATAGTTGATAAAGTGGGTTGTGCACTATTCGGATAACCCATTCTTAAATACTACATTCCCCAATGTAAAATAAATTCACCTTATACTCCCCTATGGTACTGGTGCCGTTCCAGAGATATCTGATCTGGTTCTCCTGAGATTCACGTGACATTGTTATGCCACATGAGGCCTGCAATCAGTCAGCGTTTGCTATTGAGCTGCTGCGCTCTCTCTTCCTTCAGACTAACTTCGAACATCTAAAAGAAGTTAGAGTGCAAGAACCCATTAGCAACCACTTTCTAGTGAACAGAGAATCCCTGCTCAGACCGAGCTCTTGGCAATGCCCGCCAGCACTCTGCTCAATAGGTGGACGTGCACTTTGCGATACACTTTGAACACTAGGTGCCGCCATACATGTCTGCATTTACATAAGTGCCTAAATGTTTTTAAAGCCTCTGGCGAATAACTCCAACTTAATTCACTTCCACCCTATAACCAGCTCATCAGTGCATTTCGCATCACTGCTTAACTTCTATGCATTAGAGACACAGGACATGCAGGGGTCATACCTAGGCCATGGTATCTTTTTACACAAAGGTGACACTAGAGATGAGCTACTTTGCCTCCGGGAGGGTCGAGTCGGGTTTCGGACCACCCGACTTTATCAAAAGTCAGTCGAACGAAATCGGCCGACTATTGGAAAAAGTCGGAGTTCCGACCGAAACCCGACCTGACCCCAATGCAAGTCAATGGGGAATAAAAGTCGGCAGTGAGTGGAGGACAGTAAACAAACCTACAGTGCCCATTTCAATGCCAACTACATCAATTCTTATTACTTAAGCTTGTCAACCTTAATTTACTTTATAATAGTAACGCATTGAAAACTGGGGGTTATTCGGCTAAAGTTGTGGGGGGGGCAGGGCTAGCTCCAGGTTTTCGTGGGCACCGGGCGAAAGAGTCTCAATGGGCCCCTTTAACACATACCACAATTCATGATGCTCCGATACGGCAGAGAAATATAGGTATAGTACAATGCCAAATACTTCACTTCTTACATTACATGAGTGATATCTATTCTAAATGCTACAATAGCTCAAAAACCCGACAGTATAGTTCTCCATACAGTATTATGGGCACCACATAGTGCGCCATACAGAATAATGAGCCTCATATATTGCTCTATACAGAATAATGAGCCCCATATATTGCTCCATACAGAATAATGGGATCAATATAATGCTTCATACAGTATAATGAGCCACATATATTGCTCCATACAGAATGAGCCCCATATATTGCTCCATACATAATTGGTCCCATATAATGTTCCATACAGTATATGATGAGCTCCACATAATGCTCCAGTATATAATGGTCCCCATATAATGTGCCATACAGTATAGGACGGTCCCCATAGAGTATAATGAGCCCCACATATTGCTCCATACAGTATGAGTCGAATATAAAGCTCCATACAGTATATGATGGGCCCCATATATTGCTCCATACAGAATGGGCTCCATATAATGCTCCATACAAAATAAGCCCCATATGTGCTCCATATGATGTTCCATATATAAAGGGCACTATATGATGCCCCATAAAAAATGAACCCCATATGATGCTCTAGTATATGATGGACCCCATATATGAGGCTCCATTGTATGATGCGCCCCATATAATGCTCCAAATATAATGGTCTACATATATAATGCTCCATATATAATGTGCTCCATGTGATATCCCATAAATAATGAACCCCAAATGATGCTCTAGTATATAATGGGCCCCATATGTGATGCTCCAGTATATGATGAGCTCCATATAATGCTCCAAATATAATGGTCCCCATATATAATGCTCCATATATAATGGGCTCCATGTGATGCCCCATAAATAATGAACACCATATGATGCTCTAGTATATGATGGGCCCCATATATAATGCTCCAGTGTATGATGGGCCATATCTATGATGCTCAAGTGTATGATGGGCCCCATATATAATTCTCCAGTGTATAATGCTCCCATATATTGCTCCAAACATTAAAAAAAATGAAATACCTGTAAGGTTCTGTGTATCTGTTTCTGAAACTCAGTTTGTTCGTCGGCCATTTTGCTTTCTGTTTTGCTGCAGCTATCTTGCCCTCAGTCAAAATGGAGTTTTCCAGCTTGCATGTTCCCGCCCTGATTCTCTCCGTTTGCTTCTTAAACAGCCACAGCTGAGCAATCAGTGCTTCAGAATCTAGCCTGCAGTGAACCTGTGTTCTGACTCCTGAAGCCTTGGACCTTGTACTCCAGCCATTCCTACTGAGGAACTCTGAAGCACTTGTGGACTCTGAACTCTGCTCTTGAGAGCCTCACGTTTGCATGGACTTGCGGTAACAGAGAAGAAGATCTGAATCTGTTGTGGAGAGTTATTGCTGAGCTTAGATTACTCTGGCCTGCTGTGTCTCCTGCTTCTGTGTTTGCAACCTGTGTGTTTATTTTTGCCAATTTGTATGAAGCAATACAAGACTTTCTTTATCAACCTGTGTCTCAAGTATTTTCATCGCACCCAAGCACAAGACGCTATATGAACTGTACCACATACATTACAAGATTCTGAAGCCAAACGTTAGTGTCTGCTGGGTCTGGAAAGGCTTGTCTGCTGTACTGTGGATATCGGATGTCCGGTTGTACTTTCTGTGATGACAGTGGTTGTGACTTCTCACAACCATTCCAGGTGAGCAATTCCCTTAAGTTTTTTTTCCTGCAGTGTTATCACAGGTAAACACTATTGTTTTTTTTTTTTTCTCTTCTCTTTTTGTCTGCTGAAACTCTGGATATCAGATGTCTGGTTGAAAGCTTTCTGTGATGATAGTGGTTGTGACTTCTCACAACCATTCCAGGTGAGCAGTTCCCTTAAAGTTTTTTCTTTCTTCAGTGTTGCCACAGGTGAACACTATTGTTTTTTTTTTTTTTCTCCTCTTCTTCCAGTATCCTGTCTTAAAAGATCTGGAAAATGGAGGCCCGCATAAAGGAACTTTGCGGAGTGACTGATAATATCCTTGCAGATTTGCAGAATATAAAGACCCGTTTTACAAATCTTCAGGACCTAAATAATCACAATTTGCAAGTGGTTGGACAGACTACCCAGGATTTGCGAGCCAGGATTGAGGTTCTGGAGGGGCGAGTCCAGGCTCCTGCCATGGCCCGAGTTCTGGGATTCCCAAGTTGCCCCCTTTTCGTTTTGGTGGTGAACGTGAAAAATTCAGGGGATTTGTTAATCAATGCAATCTTTTTTTTTCTGCACATGCTTCACAATTTCCTACTGAACGATCTAAGGTGCTTACTATAATTATGTTGCTTACCAACAAGGCTTTGATGTGGGCAAACCCTCTGATTGAGACTGAGGATGATTGTTTGAATCACCTTGATGATTTTATTTCAGCCATGGGGCAGGTGTTTGATGACCCCAATCGAGGTGCAACAGCTGAAGCAGCCATGTTAGCTTTGCGCCAAGGTAAGCACTCGGTAGCTGAATATGCCTTGGATTTCAGGAGATGGGCCCTTGATACCACCTGGGACAATTCCGCCAAAAAATCTATTTTTCGAAAGGGGTTATCCCCACTGATTAAGGATGAACTTGCTCGTGCCGACCCTCCCACTGCGTTAGGTGACTTTATTAACTACTGCATCCGTATTGATACTCGTTTAACTGAACGCAGGCAAGAGAGATGGTTCGAAAGCAATCGTACTAACCTTTTCCTACCTTCCTCTCCAGCTAAGGAACCTTTGAATAGGATTACACGGGAACCTGAACCTGAACCCATGCAGGTAGACTCTTTACTACGACGGGTTAGTGATGCACGCAAGGAACATCGTTTTAAGGAGAATCTATGTTTTTATTGTGGTAAGTCAGGGCACTTTATTATTAACTGCCCCAGCCGTTCTCGCAAGACTACTGCAGCACTCATTCATTGTGAGTGTTGCGAGAGGGATCTGTCAGGTCCGAGCCTCAGGCTCCAGAGAGATCTGCAGCAACAGATCTTGATTTCTCGGACTTAAACTCCGTTACCTCTGAGGACGTTGACTGTGTAAATGCTGCCATCTTTCAAGTTTCCTCAGCGGTGTCCCAGCTGAGTTGTAAAAAAAACAATTCTCACTGTTTTCTTTCCATCAAACTCTGGGTTGACTCAGCCTGGGTGTCTAGCTCTGCTATGATCGACTCAGGTGCAAGTGGAAATTTTATGGATGTCTCCTTTGCTCTGAAACAGGGAATACGTTCAGTGAAGAAGGCTACTCCAGTACAGATGGAAACTGTGGATGGCTCCCTGCTGACCTCTGGACCAGTGGATCAGGAAACAGAGCCTTTAAAGGTTCTTATGGGTAAAGATCATCAAGAGAAACTGTCCTTTATGCTTATCTCTTCTCCTCACTTTCCCATTATTCTAGGGCTACCATGGCTGCAGGCTCAGAATCCTACCATTAACTGGGAGACCAAGGAATTACACTTTCCAGAGAAACAGATGAGTCCAAAAATTTCAGCTTGCTCTGTTCCTAAAGGAACCATGTCAGTCCCTGAACTACCAGCTGTATACCAGGACTATGTGGATTTATGTGACAAGAAGAACGCTGACCAGCTTCCTCCTCACCGTCCATATGATTGTCCAATTGAATTATTGCCTGGAGCAGAGATACCTTTTGGTAAGATCTACCCCCTGGCGGGGCCCGAGCTGAAGGCTTTAAAAGAGTACATAGACGAAAATCTAGCCAAGGGCTTCATACGCCCCTCTTCATCTCCTGCAGGGGCACCCATATTCTTTGTAAAGAAGAAAGATGGATCCCTGAGACCATGCGTAGACTATAGGGAACTCAATAAGGTTACTATTAGAAACCGTTATCCATTGCCTTTAATCCCTGAGTTATTGGAGAGAGTGCGACATGCCAAAATTTTTTCTAAACTAGATCTTCGTGGGGCCTATAACTTAGTCCGTATTAGACCTGGGGATGAATGGAAGACTGCATTCAGGTCACGCTATGGACACTTTGAATATCTAGTTATGCCTTTTGGTCTGAGTACCGCCCCAGCCACTTTCCAACACTTGGTGAATGACATCTTCAGGGATCTCCTGGATACATTCGTGGTAATTTATTTGGATGATATTTTAATTTTTTCTAACTCCACAGAGGAAACATCATGGACATGTGAGAATGGTCTTGGAACGTCTAAGACAAAATCATCTTTACATCAAGCTTGAAAAGTGTGAATTCCATAAGACCGAAATTCAATTTCTGGGGTATGTACTGTCTACACAAGGAATTAGTATGGATGGAAGTAAAACCCAAGCCATCAATGATTGGCCAAGTCCTAGAAATGTGAAGAGGTACAGCGCTTCATCGGGTTTGCAAACTTCTATAGACGTTTCATTAGAAATTTCTCTGAGGTAGTGTCACCTATCACCCAACTTACCCGGAAAGAGTCTAAGTTCTCCTGGACTCCCCAAGCCCAGGAAGCATTTTCCCGTCTAAAAGATAAATTTACCACTGCACCTATCCTAGTACATCCCAACCCAGAGCTTGCCTTCATAATAGAGGTGGATGCTTCAGACTGTGCCGTGGGAGCTATACTCTCTCAGAGAACAGGTGAGAAGAATGTCTTGCATCCCTGTGCCTTCTTTTCCCAGCAGTTGTCTTCGGCTGAGAAGAACTACGATGTGGGCAATAGAGAGTTGTTGGCCATTATTGCCGCCTTCAAAGAATGGAGACACCTTCTTCAAGGAGCTGCACAGCAAATAGTCGTTCTGACAGACCATCGTAATCTTGAGTTTATCAGGTCGGCTAAGTGCCTGACTCCTCGCCAGGCTCGCTGGAATCTTTTCTTAAACCAATTTAATTTTATTATTTCTTATAGACCAGGATCGCGCAATGGAAAGGCTGATGCACTCTCTAGGATTTACTCAGCAGAGACACGTCCAATTACTCCTCCTAAGACTATTCTTCCTGACTCTAGATTCCTAGGAGTGATTCATCATCAAGACCTAATTAAAGACATCAAGGAAGCATACCATGCGGATTCTTTTTTGGCTCAACCCCCACGGGACGTAAGTCTTGTCTTTAAGAATGGTGTGTGGATTCTGGGACAACGTCTGTATATACCTGAAACAGTCAGATTGAGAGTATTGCAACTCATTCACGATTCCAAAATAGCCGGGCATAGAGGAATTCTAAAGACACAGGAATTTCTTTCTCGTTTCTTTTGGTGGCCCACTTGTAGGAAGGATGTTTTGGACTATGTCACTTCGTGTGAGGTTTGTGCAAGATGCAAAACACCTCGCTCTTCACCAACTGGTCTGTTACAGCCTCTTCCCACCCCGTCCCGCCCGTGGGGATCCATTTCTATGGACTTCATTGTGGAATTACCAACCTCTCAAGGGAAGAACACTATTCTAGTGGTGGTTGACCGTCTAACAAAGGCAGCTCATTTTATCCCTTGTGTCGGCTTACCCACTGCAAAACAGACATCAGATTTGATGATTAAAGATGTGTTTCGCTTACATGGAGTACCGGATGAGGTTATTTCGGATCGAGGGGTGCAATTCACTTCTAGGTTTTGGCAAAATTTCTGTGCAGCATTGGACATTAAAGTAAACCTTTCTTCTGCTTTTCATCCCAGACTAATGGACAAACCGAACGAACCAATCAAACCCTGGAGCAGTATCTCCGCTGCTTTATCTGCCACCTACAGGATGATTGGGTGGATCTACTTCCATTGGCTGAGTTCTCTTACAACAACTCTCAGAGTGCCTCCACTAAACAGTCTCCTTTTTACTCTAATCTAGGTTATCATCCTAACATTCTACCACGATTTCCCATAGAGACGCCTTTGCCAGCAGTGGCTGAAAGAGTCACGACTTTACAGAAGAATATGGATCTTCTAAAGGAGAATCTGGAATCGGCTCAGGAAAGGTACAAGAAGGCAGCAGATAAATTTCGTAAACCTGCACCAGCTTTTAAGGTAGGAGACCTGGTCTGGCTGTCAACCAGAAATCTTAAGTTAAGGATTCCATCGTCTAAGTTGGGACATAAGTACATTGGACCCTATAAAATCAGTAAAATTATAAGTGCCGTTGCTTGTCGTCTTCAATTGCCCAGAACTATGAGAATCCACCCTGTCTTTCATGTATCCCTACTAAAGGCTGCGACACCCAATACGTTTCCTGGACGTTCTTCTCCTTGCCCTGACCCAGTGCTAGTCGATGGTCAGGAGGAATTTGTGGTGGAAAGGATTTTAGATTCCAGGTTGTATAGAAATCAGTTACAATATCTGATTAAATGGCAGGGCTACCCAGTGGAGGACAACTCATGGGAGCCAGTCAATAACGTTAATGCTCCTCGCTTGCTCCGTCAGTTTCATCAGAGGTACCCACACAAGCCTGGTCTGAGGTCATCCGGAGGTTGTCCCTAAGGGGGGAGTAATGTAAGGTTCTGTGTATCTGTTTCTGAAACTCAGTTTGTTCGTCGGCCATTTTGCTTTCTGTTTTGCTGCAGCTATCTTGCCCTCAGTCAAAATGGAGTTTTCCAGCTTGCATGTTCCCGCCCTGATTCTCTCCGTTTGCTTCTTAAACAGCCACAGCTGAGCAATCAGTGCTTCAGAATCTAGCCTGCAGTGAACCTGTGTTCTGACTCCTGAAGCCTTGGACCTTGTACTCCAGCCATTCCTACTGAGGAACTCTGAAGCACTTGTGGACTCTGAACTCTGCTCTTGAGAGCCTCACGTTTGCATGGACTTGCGGTAACAGAGAAGAAGATCTGAATCTGTTGTGGAGAGTTATTGCTGAGCTTAGATTACTCTGGCCTGCTGTGTCTCCTGCTTCTGTGTTTGCAACCTGTGTGTTTATTTTTGCCAATTTGTATGAAGCAATACAAGACTTTCTTTATCAACCTGTGTCTCAAGTATTTTCATCGCACCCAAGCACAAGACGCTATATGAACTGTACCACATACATTACAATACCTCTCCTCCCTGGGCACTGCTCTACTCTGGACTCCTCAGCATCGCCATCTTCCAGCTCTCTGCACTTGGACTGTTCAGGCAGAGGGCGCACAGACGTGACGCCATCGTGCTCTCTGACCTGAATGTCACTGTCAGGAAACGCGGAAGAAGTCACAGCAGTGGAGCAGGGAGAGGTAAGTATTGCAAGTGCTGGGGCCTTGAGCAAGCAGGGGGGGCCCACTTGTGGGCGCCGGCACTGGCACAGGGCCCCTCATAGTACGCCGGTGTCTCTGACGGCGAGTGGGCCCCCCCACCTGCTCAGGGACCCGGCACTTGCCCGGGTGCGCCAGGTGCTGACGTCGGCCCTGGGGGGGTACAGCCCAGTTAGGGAGGTGGAAAAACTGGCATATGTTGAGGTGTAGGCTGGACATTCAGCAGCTGCAAATGGAGGAATTGGAGAAGTCAGAGGAAGAGGAGGACAAAGTGAGCCATTTTGCTGGCAACCTATGTGTCATCAGGGGAAGGTGGTACAAAATCCTTTGAAACCCAGTCATGGTTCATTTTAATGAAGGTGAGATCACCTACATTTTGAGTCGACAGCCGGGTCCTTCTTTCTGTCAGGATTGATCCAGCAGCACTGAAGACTCTTTCTGATAGCACACTACCAGCAGGGCAAGCGAGCTCCTTTAAGGCATATTGTGCCAATTCAGGCCAGGTGTCCAGTTTACAGGCCCAGTAGTCAAAGGGGAATAAACTGTGAGGGAGAACATTGATAGGGGAGGAGAGGTAATTTTGAACCATAGTTGACAACTGTCTCCTGTCTGTTGCAATCTATTCAGTATTACCAGTCGTGTGAGCGGTACTCGAGAAATCAGTAATCTCCAATGCCACTTCGGCTGTGTGCACCACGAACACCTCTTCCCTGTTGCCCAGTACGGCTCGTCGTAGAACCTGCACCGCTGCTGTGTGCTGGGAATGCCTCTAACAAACGGTTTACCAGAGTTGCTTGTTTGTTCGCCTGTGGCATGATGTTCTGTAATTTGCCTTTATAGCATGGATCGAGGATGCTGGCCAACCAGTAGTCGTCATCCTTCATAATTTTGGCAATGCAGGGGTCCCTTTTTAGGATCCCCAAGACATAATCACACATGTGGGCCAATGTTCCAGGTGTCAATGATGCACTGCCAGTGGTGGGTGCAGGAGCACTTTCTGCCAAATCCACATCCCTCCAGTCACGCACAAACCCTGTACCTGACCTTGGCAAGCCAACATTTTCTCTTGCCCCCTGAGAAGCATCCTCCTCCCCAAAATAATCATCCCCCTCATCCTCCTCCTCTTCCTCTTCTTCCTCCACCTCATCCAGGACAGTTTCCTGAGCAGACAATGACTGACTGTCATCAAGGCTTCCCTCCTCCTCCTCTTCCTCCTCCACTGCAGACGCCTGATCCTTAATGTGCGTCAAAGTTTGCATGAGCAGACGCATAAGTGGGAAGCTCATGCTTATGATGGCGTCATCTGCGCTTACCAGCCGTATGCTTTACTCAAAACACTGAAGGACTTTACAGAGGTCTTTCAGCTTTGACCACTGCACACCCGACAACTCGATGTCTGCCCTCTAACTGCCTGCCCGTGTATCCTCCCACAAATGCATTACAGCCTGCCTCTGTTCGCACAGCCTCTCAACCATGTGCATGGTGGATTTCCACCTTGTTGCAACGTCTATGATTAGGCGGTGCATGGGGAGGTGGAGCAATCGCTGCAGTCTCTGCATACGACTGGAGTATACGGGCGAGCGACGGATGTTAGAGCACAGTCTTCGCACCTTATGGAGCAAGGCTGATAACTCCGGATAATTATTTATGAAGCACTGCACCACCAGCTTCAAGGTGTGAGCCAGGCAAGGTATGTGTCTGAGTTTTGTCAGGGCTATGGCTGCCACAAAATTACGTCCTTTATCACTGACTACCTTGCCTGGCTCAAGATGTAGACTGCCCAGCCATGACTGAGTTTCTCGCTGCAAGTAGTTGGCCAGTTCCTCCGTGGTGTGTCTGTTGTCGCCCAAAGACATCATCTTTAAAACAGCCTGCTGACGCTTACCACTAGCTGTTCGATAGTGGGACACCTCGTGTACAACACTGGCAGCTGCGGATGGAGTGCTGATGCGACTGCCCTCTGTCGACGAGCTTTCGCTTCTGGAGGAGGAGGAGGAGGGTCGAACGCCTACAGCCAACTGTTGCCTATACTGTGGACTAGGCAGCACTGTCCCACCGCTGCTGTCCCCTGTGGACCCTGCATCCACCACATTCTCGCATTGCGCAGTGATGGACACGTAACGGCTCTGGCCATGCCTACTGGACCTTGCATCTGTTGTGAGGTTCACCTTTCTACTCACTGATTGTTTGAGTGCATGGACAATGCGGTCTTTCACATGCAGGTGGAGGGCAGGGTTGGCTTTTCTAGAAAAGAAGTGCCGACTGAGTAGGTCATAGCGTGGGACAGCGTAGGCCATGAGCTGTCGGAACTCTGCGCTTTCAACCAAATGGAAGGGCATCAATCTCTAATGAGATCAGTTTGGCAATGTAGGCGTTCAAAGCCAGTGTACGCGGATGAGAGGATGAGTACTTTCTTGTCCTACTCAGAGTCTCTGCTAGGGTGATCTGGACTTGAGACCTGCATATGGTGGAACTAGCGGTGGACATGGCATACTGAGAGGGGGTTGGTGGTGGTGGTGGTGATGATGGCCTAGATGCAGTCTTTCGTTGTGAAAACATAGTGATTCCCTGTCTGCTTTGGCCTTGCGACGACACCTCAACATTTCTTGCCGGTGGTGTGCTAACAGGTGGGCTTACAGTGGGGGAAGCGATGTAGCGTTGCTGGTTACCTTCAGTCAGAGCAGGTGCACGTGTGCTACCTGAGGTTTTGTAGTCCGTCCACGCTTGCAAGTGCATGGTGTTTACATGTCTAAGTATGCAACTGGTATTCAAATTTCTGAGATTTTTCCCTCGGCACAAGGTCCTTCTGCACTTCTTACAGATAACCTTTGCCTCATCAATAGGATTTTGGTCAATAAAGGGCCACACTGCACTCTTCCTACTATGGGAAAACATTTCAGGGCTTGCACGCTGTGCTAATTTGACCGTCTGGCCAAGCTGTCCTGCAACTCTTTGTTTTTTGAACACGGTTTTGGACTGCAACGGGCCTGCCAGATAACCTCAGCTGTGATGTTGATGCCTGCTGCCGATCCTTCTCCTCTTCTGAGCTATTGCGAGCGGCACTCTCTTCCCCCAATGGATGCCAATCCGGGTCAACAACTGGGTCATCCATCACCTCCTCTTCAATTTCATCTGCACCTTCCTCTGTGTCACCGTGTAAGGTGGTATAGTTTGCGGGAAGGGGCACCTGAGTTTTATCAGGGTCAGATTCTGCCTCAGTAGACTGCGAGGGCAATGTAGTGCTCTGGGTGAATGTACCAGCAGAATCTTATAGAAGTGGCTGTGCATCAGTGCACTCCATGTCATATTCATCTTGGACTGGGGAATTCAGGATTTCACTTGATAAGTTAGGCATGGTATGTGAAAAGAGCTCCAGGGAGTAATCTGAAGTGTGGCCTGCCTCATCATTCACTTTTGGTGAGGGTGAAGTACACAAGGAAAGGTGTGGTTACTGATCAGGAGCCTCCACTGACGACTCAGTGCTTGCAGTTTTTGAAACTTCAGAAGAGGAGGCGATAGAGCTGGAGGCTGTTTTGGCAATGTAAGCCAAAACCTGTTCCTGATGCTCCGGCTTTAAAAGTGGTTTACCTACTCCCAGAAAAGTGAGCCTTCCAGGCCTTCTGGAGCCAGACGATGACGCAGGCTCAACACCTCCTTCCTTAGGTGCTATTGTGCTTTTGGCACTACCAGCAGATGAACCACCACCACCATCAGTACTAGCTGGCCCCCCCGCCCACATCCGCGGTCTCTTCCACCATACTTCCTCATGTTTGGGAATATGTACCCAAAATACCAGCAGATATGTTACTGTATCAGAAGCGTACAGCTGTATACGGTGTAGGGGAAAATTTAAATCTCCGTATATATTTCCGGAGTCACACACAGACGCTCTCTCAGTATGGATTTGACCGTAATACAAACAGCAGATATACGGTACTGTATCAGAAGCGTACAGCTGTATACGGTGTAGGGGAAAAATTAAATCTCCGTATTTATTTCCGGAGTCACACACATAGTCAGTATGTATTTGTCCGTGATACCAGTCGGTACACGGTAGTGTGTGAGGAGCGTACAGCTCTATACGGTGTGGGAAAAAATGAACGCTCGGTAACTGTGCAGAAAAAAAGAATAAAAGTATTAGTGCTGTGTAAAAAGCAGTCTGCACAGCAGTGTACATACAGCAATACAGCTATCAGGCAGCATAATAACCAGCGCTGCTGCACACAAGAAAATCCTCCCCTGTCACTGCACACTAACTGTACAGCGCAATCGCTATCAGCACAAGCACAGAAGAACTTCTTATATCTTTACAGCCCTAACTCTCTCCCTACTGATAAACAGCGTCAGCAACCTCTCCCTACTGTTAAGATCAGCAGAAGTAAAATGGAGGTCGGCGTTCAGGGCTTTTATAGACACTATGACGCCCCCCAAAGCAAGCCAATCACTGCAATGCTCTTCTCTAAGATGGTGGTGGACGCTGCACATGTCATCTCGTTGCCCACAGTGTACGTCCTTGCTCATTGGCTGAAAAAAAGGCGCCTGGAAGCATTCTATGAAATCTGACTTTGGCGCTCGTTTTGCCGACCGCATGGCCGACCTCACGCTATGGTTGGGTTTCTATCGGCGAAATCCGACTTTGGCGAAAGTCGGCGACTTATGAATCTGACCGACCTGTTTCACTCAGCTCTAGTTGACACCAATATTATAAATGGCATATGGTGGGGGGGGAAGGTCGCAGATTTTGCATCAGTACCTCCGATCTTCACGTTACATATGATGATCGGATCGACATTCTGAAAGGCACTTGAAATTTTGACTGTCCATAATGTCACAGCGCTGCTGCTCGGGATTGCTTATTCGACCGGATGATGATTATTCTGTGTGACTGCAGTTGTACTTCAATAAAGAGCATTAGATTGTCTGAGCGCCAGTCTAAAAATATTAAATAGACAGAATACCTCATCTTTCTGTTTTGTAGAAATGTTACTCATTTTTTATGAGTCCTTTTCTATTAAGAAGGGAAAAAATGCTGCACTTCCAATATGTCGTCTGTGCTTTATTTCATTAGCCGGTTGTGGGCTTTCACGCCGGATTTCATTGCATCGTGTAACCTTCCGACTGCCGAGATGATATGTTTGTGAATACAGTAGAAGCGATGTTTCCGCGTTGGCTTCCTCCCAAGAAAACATTCATGTTCAGAGTTGATGAGACTCTCAACGTCTCCACTTCTCTCTTCTTCTGCATGGAAATTTTATGTTTTCGTCCTCGCAATTTTCTCAGCATCAAGAGTCGTGCCAGAAAATGAGATCTGTCAACAGGCTCAGCTATATAAGGATTCGATACAAATTAACGCGGTGTATAAAGGTCTTGTACACATATTTTATGCTGCAGTTTATCAGTTTATTTGTATGCAGTCAGGACTGGAAAGGGAGAGTTAGAGATAACGCAGGA
Organism: Oophaga sylvatica; assembly: GCA_033576555.1. Taxonomy (NCBI): domain Eukaryota; kingdom Metazoa; phylum Chordata; class Amphibia; order Anura; family Dendrobatidae; genus Oophaga; species Oophaga sylvatica. Next base: position 71,597,780 of record JARQOD010000003.1, on the reverse strand, counting down.
CTGTGATTAATCGGAAGAGACGCCAAATCTCTTGTGATAACTGAAAATGCTTGCCTGTTAATGTATTTTTCCTATGCTCGCTAACAGACTCTGAATGTGACAGTAGTATAATACCCGTCTTATATCGTGCCTGCGGAGCTCAATAAGGGTTTCCGACAATCGTTATAATCATTCCAAAATATTGTTCAAAAAGGAAAATAAACACTTGGGTGTATCAAGCTTCTTCCACTGATGTGAGAATAGTGAGTGCAGCTCTGGAGAATAATACAGGATGTAACTCAGGATCAGTACAGGATATGTAATGTATGTACACAGTGACTGTACCAGCAGAGTAGTGAGTGCAGCTCTGGAGTATAATACAGGATGTAACTCAGGATCAGTACAGGATAAGTAATGTAATGTATGTACACAGTGACTGCACCAGCAGAATAGTGAGTACAGCTCTGGAGTATAATACAGGATGTAATTCAGAATCAGTACAGGATCAGTAATGTAATGTATGTACACAGTGACTGCACCAGCAGAGTAGTGAGTGCAGCTCTGGAGTATAATACAGGATGTAACTCAGGATCAGTACAGGATAAGTAATGTAATGTATGTACACAGTGACTGCACTAGCAGAATAGTGAGTGCAGCTCTGGGGTATAATACAGGATGTAACTCAGGATCAGTACAGGATAAGTAATGTAATGTATGTACACAGTGACTGCACCAGCAGAATAGTGAGTGCAGCTCTGGAGTATAATACAGGATGTAACTCAGGATCAGTACAGGATCAGTAATGTAATGTATGTACACAGTGACTGCACCAGCAGAATAGTGAGTGCAGCTCTGGAGTATAATACAGGATGTAACTCAGGATCAGTACAGGATAAGTAATGTAATTTATGTACACAGTGACTGCACCAGCAGAATAGTGAGTACAGCTCTGGAGTATAATACAGGATGTAACTCAGGATCAGTACAGGATCAGTAATGTAATGTATGTACACAGTGACTGCACCAGCAGAATAGTGAGTGCAGCTCTGGAGTATAATACAGGATGTAACTCAGGATCAGTACAGGATCAGTAATGTAATGTATGTACACAGTGACTGCACCAGCAGAATAGTGAGTGCAGCTCTGGAGTATAATACAGGATGTAACTCAGGATCAGTACAGGATAAGTAATGTAATGTATGTACACAGTGACTGCACCAGCAGAATAGTGAGTGCAGCTCTGGAGTATAATACAGGATGTAACTCAGGATCAGTACAGGATCAGTAATGTAATGTATGTACACAGTGACTGCACCAGCAGAATAGTGAGTGCAGCTCTGGAGTATAATACAGGATGTAACTCAGGATCAGTACAGGATCAGTAATGTAATGTATCTACACAGTGACTGCACCAGCAGAATAGTGGGTGCAGCTCTGGAGTATAATACAGGAGGTAACTTAGTATTTCAACGTTTTGCAGTTACTCTATTTATTTAAAACCGTGAAATAGTGTTATTGTAGTATAATGCCACTATACCAGTAGTAAAGACATCTACAGCAGATAGTAAACTGACCACTATTGTTCTTGGCATATAATATTGTGATACCGATTGCATCTAAAACTCTGCATTTTGCACAACAGCTGTAGAATTGACTGAATTTAATCACTCAGATTCTACATTGTTGCTTGTATCCCGTTGATATATACTTTCAGTTTCTATTGACTGTATCTTTTTTTCTGTTTTATAGGGTTTAAGTGACGATCCCTTCTCTTTTACAACTTTGAATAATGACTCCAAACCTGTCAAGGAGAAGGAGGAAGACCGGGATCTAACCATCCGAATAGGTAGAGGGGTCTCTCACACAGGCAAGCATCCTACGTTGTCATATACCAAGCATAATAGTTGGGGTGCTATGAATTAGCCGTCTCCTGAATGCGGCATGTCAGCCCAAGACATTTGGTATCCTGTGTAATGATTGGTTGCAGCTTTTTTTGGGGGGGGGCTGCTCTAACATGTAACATCAGGACACAATTGGTTGACAGTACCGCATCTGAGTAAATTTTTGATCATTTTTACTTTAATGGGAAGCAACACCTTTATTCCTGTCTTATGAAGGCAATGGCAGGATTTCCTTGCTATATTGTCTACAAGAAAAATGGCTATATAGGAGAAGTATATTGTACAATATATGACACTGTCACCCACAACATCTATCATTTCTCCTGAAACAACGCCACACTGCACGCAGGTATTGTCTGGTGCTGCAGCTGAGCTCCTACATTCCTCCTTTTAAAGTATAAAGCATTACATGGATGACCTTGTAGTTCAATATTAATGAAAACCATAGAGCCTGGAAATACCTGCATCTTATGTCTCGCCTTCCGAGTGCTTTCTCTTTTTTCACTATAAGACCTTTATTTTTTCCAGCTTTGACAATGACTCTGAATCTATAATTTGTTCTCTACCTAATACACTTCTGTATGAGCTGGTTTCATTGGGTCGTATGTTTTACCTTCTTTCTCCTGCCCTGAGCTTGTTCTCATCTTGAAAATGATCAATTCTTCTGTGTGATTGATTGTCCTGTTGGCTTGGCAGCAGAGCTGAACAAAATGTTAGTTCATTAGGGTCATAGTCAGATGTACAGGTCTGCAATGGTTATAAGGCAAGATGAGGAAAGGTCAGAAGCAGCCAGAGCTGAATGATCTGTGTCAGTGATTACTTCAAAGAGGCATAGTGCTTGAAAATAAATATTTTATTGGTCCTATTGGGACCTGTACATGGTAATATAGTCAACAGAAGAAATATAAGACGAGAACACCACTTTAAGGCAGTTATCCATGGTGGTAGTAGAAGTCTGTAGTCAGGCTATGTGACTGCAAACATGTGAATACTCACGGCACGCTGTCAGGATTTGCCAGCGCTATGAGCAGGTGGATGCTTGACTGCTTGTATGCTATTTGAATGCTAGCGGTCACATGCATGACATGTGGCACATCTAGTTGTAGTGTTGTCAGATATATGAATATTGAATACTTGCATTAACATGACCGCCTGCTCCTGGTACCAGTAGAATACTAACAGCGCACACTATGCACGATGTGAGGATTCACAAGTCTAGAGTGACTGCAGACTTGAGCCCCAAGCCTGAACAACGCTTTTAGGCTAAGTGCACACGTTCAGGAATGTGTGCAGAATTTTCCTGAGCAAAAACTGACTTTTTCTGCGGTGAAAACGTGCGGTTTTCGTGTTTTTGGTGCGTTTTTTTGCGCGGATTTTGCTAGTTTTTACCGCAATTTTTTCCTGAACTTTCTAGGTCAATAATATAGCTGGATAAACGCTAGAATTCCGCGAAATTAATGAACATGTTGGTTCTTTTTCCGAGATGCGTTTCTTTCGCGGAAAAAAACGCACCATGTGCACCGAAATTGCAGAATTCATTCTAAATGATAGGATGCTTAAATCATGCGTTTTTGACGCGTTTTTTCATGCGAAAAAAAAAAACCGCAAATAATCCTGAACGTGTGCATTTAGCCTTAATGTGTTGTGTACATCTTTGTGAAAGCAGGGATATGTTTTATTTATTTTACTCATTTATATAGCGCCATTAATTCCACAGCGCTTTACAGACATTATTGGCACTGTCCCGATGGGGATCACAATATAACTTCCCTGTCAGTATGTATTTGTAATGTGGGAGGAAACCGGACTACCCGGAGTAAACCCACGATTTGATCCCAGGATCCCAGCCCTGCAAGGATGCAGTGCTAACCACTGAGCCACCGTGCCGAAATGAAGAGACCACTTTCAAATGTTCAGCATTGTCTGATTTTTCTCTTTATAGATATATTTTTGAGTAAATTGTAAATTGCTCTATTATTCTATAAACTTCTGACAACATGTCACCAAATTTCCAAGCAATAAATTTTGTATTTTTTTCTGACAAACAAAAATAGTCAACATTAAAAAAAAAACTGCTTTCAGACCTCAAATAATGCAAAGAAAACAAGTTCATAATTATTTAGAAACAGCAATACTAATGTGCTAACTCAGGAAAAGTTCAGAAATCAATATTTGTGGAATAACCATGATTTTTAAAAACAGCTTTCATGCGTCTTGGCATTCTTGCCACCAGTCTTTCACACTGCTCCTTGCACAAAAATGTAAGCAGTTCTTCTTTGTTTGATGGCTTGTGACTATCCATCAACCTCTTGATCACATTCCAGAGGTTTTCAATGGGGTGCAGGTCTGGAAAATGGGCCGCCCATGACAGGGATTTGATGTGGTGGTTTCTTAATTTTTGCCAAAGCTGTATATATGTTATAATATGTTATTGGTAACCTTTTGATCCTGTGGCTCTATTACGTGGGCATATAATAATGTACCTGGTTCATTTGTCCTATATTTACCTGGTTACCTTTACATTTTAGGGTTTTGCATTGTTTAATAACTCTCTTTCAGCCTATTGCTACTGGGATCCAGTATTTCCATGGTATAAACGCCAGGTTCTTGAGTTAGGCTAGTTTCACACTAGCGTTCGGCAGAGCTGCGGTGGGCTGCGTAGTTCCTCTGTGAAGCTCCGCCCGCTGCCGCACCTCCTCCGTTCAGCTCCGCCTATGTCTGCATGATGCCTGCGTACCTATCTTTCACATTGGATACGCATTGCATTGGATGTCTGCATTTTGTTGCAGTCGCCGCAGCGTCAAAACTACGCATGCAGACACATCGGCATGACCTGCGTACCCAATTTGAAAGATAGGTACGCAGGCCGCATGCAGACGTAGGTGGAGCTGAAAGGAGGAGGTGCAGCAGTGGGCGGAGCTGAACGGAGGAAGTACGCAGCCCTCCGCAGCTCTGCCGAACGCTAGTGTGAAGCCCAAGACACAATTCACACGACATGTATATTCTTGATTAAAGGCCCCTCATGTAGCCAGTTCAGATCTTATGCTTTGCACTGAGGATGGGGAAACAGTGTCTGCAAGTTGAGCTTCTGGTTTGACTTTTATCCTAAATCAGTTGACAAGGTTCGTTATAGGTTTTTTCTTTCCTTTTAGGATTCCTACTTCCAATAGGTGGCACTATAGTTCAAATCCTCTTCCTCTCTGAAGAGGCAATTTGCATATTTAATTTCCAATGGGGCACTGCATGTCCTATAAGTCTCCTTACACTGGCATGTCAGGCACGTCACTCTCCATAATGAGGGACGTTATCATTTAGGCCCTAGATAGAGCGTAGTTATTCTATATCAGTATTGCATGTACAAGGATCATGCAAACTCTACAGTACATGGACTTACAGTAATAAGCAATGCTACCTTAAATAATTTGGACTGGTGTTGGGCAGACTGGCTCTTTTTGTTGATCTAGCTCACTTGGATCTGCTCACCAAAAAGAGCCTGCTATTTCAGCTGCAGATGAAGGAAGGGAGACACACCATAACTAGTGGGTAGGCGGAGCCCCAGATAGGATCAATACCTCAGATTAGAAAGCGTGTTGACCGGCCCCTCCAGCTCGGGCTCCTCCTACTCAGCTCTCCAGTCTAAAATTTGAGGTCTCAGAGGACGGTCGCTGCTGGAAGCAGCTCCTCAGAAGATTTTATTATTTTTTATCGGACAAGAGACTTGGATCACCAGAGTGGTCTAGAGGTCTCAGGGGTGTCAGCGCTGCTGGACCCCAACCTCTCCCTTGGCGGATCTGTATTACCCTAATGGTGGTCCCTGCAGAACCCTGCCGGCCCGGGGGGATGAGGATGGCTTCCCTGGCGGGGGCGCAAACCGCGCACAGGGGTCACTGCGTCCCCCGCCCTGGTGGGAAGCATGGGCATAGCGCCAGAAACCCTGGGGGTCCCTGTGGCGCTCGGCTGGTGAGTACCTCACATTTTTACCTCACATTTTTATTAAAGTGTGTGTGAGTGCTTTCAGCGGCTGTTGCGGCAGCCGCTGTTACTTGTGAAATACATGTTTGGTGACTGTATCCTGTCCGCAGGCAGACGCCTGCAGGACAGGGGGGAGCAGAGAGCGAAGGAGTTCGCGCTCTTTTTTTGAGCCGGCGGGGGGCGTGGCTTCACTCTCCCGGGCTTTTCTGTCACAGAAGCGCGCGATTAGGCGCTTCTCTTCAGATTCCTCTCAGCGTGGCGGCCATTACAAAAAGGCTCCACGGGCTCCTTCCTGCTCCGCTCCTCCCGTATCACATTTACATCACCGCGACCAGCTGGATGAGTGATAACGCTCTCACCCCCACAGCGCAGAACCTATCTGTAGAGAAAATACAGATAGCGTTATCTTGCAGCTGCGGTCTTATATAGAGACCTTATTTTGCCATGGGACTCGCACACCCCTATTATTAATAAGGGAGTAGTGGGGAGTCGGCGATATTAACCCCTTTTAAAGGGTTAACCTTTTCAACAGACACACAGGTTCTATCCCAGTTTGGGGTCAGAACTTGTAAGAGTTAATTATATTGCTGAATATTCAGCTGATACAGCTGGGGTAGCTCTCTCACTAAGGGCTTTAACCCTTCAGCGTGCTTGCTGCGTTCGCTTGAGAAGCCACACTTTTTTTCATAATTGCTGACAGGCTTTGACCTGCCTTATACTGTGTAAGGGCATGTCGGAACAGGGTCCAGAAGGTGCGGACCGTGTGCCAAATCTGCTTCAGAATCAGTCACGCGAGTCTGATACGCAGGCCTCGACTTCAAGCGCAGCAATTGGAGGTCACAGCGATGCCAAATTGGATGCCATCGCTCGCTCTATTGATGGCCTTTCTGACCTTTTAGGTCATTGGGTGTCAGCTAGATCCTCTCATGGAAGGAAGCGACACAGGCCGGTTTCATCATTTCCACGTAGCGAATCAGACCTCTCTGATATGGAATGCGGTCAGGGTTCCCCTTCAAATTCAGATGGGGAGTTATCCGGTTCAGATAAGGATCGGCAGGGACATTCTGTCTCTTTAGACCGAACAGAGGCTTTTATTGAAGCCATGAGGGAGGCGTTACAGTTGCCGGAGGAGGTAACTACACGTCCTGGTAAGTCACCTCGAATGTACCAAGAGTACCGTAAGTCACGAGCGACATTGCCAGCTCTAGATGAGCTTAATGAAGTAGTGGAGAAGGAACGCCTGTGTCCAGATAAACGTTTTCAAGGAACACGTTTTTTTGACGCACTATATCCGTGTTCTACGGAGTTGACGGATAATTGGATTTCTTCTCCTGAAGTGGATGTTCCTTTATCCCAGCTTAGTAAATCCTCATTGCTCCCTGTTAAAGGGAAGGCAAGTCTGCAGGAATCGTTAGACAGAAAAACGGAGATGGCAGCGAAATCCAACTACGAGGCCTCGGGTCATGGATTCAAAGCGGTGCTAGGATCCATGTGTGCTTGTAGGGCTTCCCTGTGCTGGTTGGACCGTATACGAACGGCGTTGCAAAATGGATCTCCGTTATCCGAGATAGATGGACTTCTCGGTTTATTGGAGACTGCAGTTTCTTATAGCTATGATGCAGGTCTGGATACTGCATCTCTGTTGTCCAGGGCGCAAGCTTCGGCGGTCACAGTCAGAAGAGCACTGTGGCTTAGACAGTGGACTGGGGACGCAGTGTCAAAACAAGGTTTGCTGTCTCTAGCCTACAAGGATAGTCAGCTTTTTGGATCTGATCTCTCAGAGCTGATTGCCAAGGCAAAGACGAAAGAAGCAGCCTTACCACAGAGAAGGGCTACGGCTTCTGCGCCTGGCAGGACTGGTGCCGGTGGTGGCCGGCGATCCTTTCGTTCCGAGGGACGATTCGGTCAGTCCTCTTGGGGATCGGGTCGTCCCTCTTTTTCGGGAAAAAAGTTCACTCAGAAATCCCGTACTCCCTGGAAATCAAGTTTCCGTCAAGACAAGCGGGAGACTGACAAGAAGCCCGCCAAGGCGGACTGACGCCAGGTTTCCATTCGAGGGCTCTCGAGTGGGGGGTCGCCTGCTCCAATTCAAAGTGACTTGGGTTTCCCGCGTTCCGGACACCTGGGTAACGCGGGTAGTGTCGGCAGGCTATTTCATAGAGTTTTCGTCTCGACCTCCGGACAGGTTTTGCCAGTCTCGCACACCGTCAGAGCCCGAGTTAATAACCGCTCTGCTGCGAGAGGTCGACTCCCTTCTGCAGAAGGGTGTGGTAATACCGGTACCGCCGGAGGACCGAGGAAGAGGATTTTATTCCAATCTTTTTGTGGTTCCCAAAAAGGAGGACAAATTTTGTCCTATTCTGGATCTCAAAAGATTGAATCGGCATGTCCACACCCAAAAATTCCGCATGGAGTCACTTCGCTCCGTGGTGGCGGCCCTGTCGCAGAACGATTTTTTGGTGTCAATCGACATTCGCGACGCTTATTTGCATGTTCCCGTCGGAAGGACTCATCAGCGCTTCCTTCGTTTTGCCATAGGTCAGGACCATTACCAGTTTTAGCTCTGCCATTCGGCTTGGCCTCGGCGCCCAGAGTTTTTACAAAAATTCTGGCGCCTCTCATGGCAATTCTTCGAAGACAGGGGGTTGCGATTTTTCCCTACCTGGACGATCTTTTGATTGTGACATCCTCAAAGGAGGAGGCGGTGACGGCTCGCAACCTATCCCTTCAGCTCCTGGAGGATTTCGGGTGGCTGGTCAATTGGGAGAAGTCGTCTCTGGAGCCGTCTCAGTCAATCCTGTTTTTAGGGATGCATTTCGACACGGTACGGGCAGTGGTATCCCTACCCCCAGACAAGCGGACATGTCTACTTCGACATGTACAGACTATGAAGTCTTCGACAGCAATGTCCCTTCGGAAGTGTATGCGCCTCCTGGGTTTGATGGTGGCGTCCATGGAGGCACTTCCGTTTGCCCAGTTTCATTCCAGGGCCCTCCAGAGGCTCATTCTGAGTCGTTGGGATCGATCGCAGGCTTCGCTGGATTGCAGCGTCATCATCTCTCACAGGGTACGAGAATCCCTAGAATGGTGGTTACGTCCAGAAGCGTTATCCCTGGGGAAATCTTTCCTCCCTCCGAAGTGGTCGGTCATAACCACCGATGCCAGCCTGACGGGCTGGGGGGGTGTCTGGAACGATCTTTGGATCCAGGGAGTATGGTCATCGGAAGAGTCTATTCTACCGATCAATATCTTGGAATTGAGGGCAATTTTTCTTTGCCTCCAACACTGGACGGTCCCTTTGAGCGGTCTGCCAGTCCGAGTGCAGACAGACAACGCGACGGCGGTCGCGTATATCAATCACCAAGGCGGGACGAGGAGTTCCAGGCTCATGATGGAAGTGTCTCGGATCCTGCTATGGGCCGAGACCAGGGTTCCAGCCATCTCTGCGATCCACATTCCAGGAGTCCAGAATACCACGGCGGACTTCCTCAGTCGCGAGAAGATGGATCCTGGAGAATGGAGTCTCCATCCGGAAATGTTTGCACTACTGTGCTCCCGTTGGGGAACCCCCCAAGTGGATTTGATGCCATCCAGGTTCAATGCCAAACTACCAACCTTCATATCCAGGTACAAGGACCCGAAGGCTGTGGCGGTGGATGCTCTGGTAGCTCCGTGGGACCATTTCGAACTGGTCTATGTGTTTCCGCCAATTTCCTTCCTTCCTCTGGTGCTGCGTCGGATCAGACTGGAGAGAATTCCGGCTATGCTGATAGCCCCGGATTGGCCAAGGAGGACGTGGTTCTCGACACTGGTGTCGCTCTTGGCGGCTCCGCCATTTCCACTTCCTCTTCGCCCGGACCTGTTATCCCAGGGGCCCGTTCGTCATCCGGACTTGAAGTCTCTACGTTTGACGGCGTGGCTCTTGAGACCGAAATATTGACCCGTAGAGGTTTCTCAGCTGCAGTCATTGCCACTCTGCGAGCTGCTAGAGGTCCGGCCACTACTAAGATTTATCACAGAACTTGGGAAGCCTTCTTTTCGTGGTGTTCGGGTTCCTCAAGGAATCCGAGGATTTTTTCCATTCCCAATCTGTTGGCTTTTCTACAGTACGGGTTGGACAAAGGTTTAGCAGTTAGCACTCTGAAGGGTCAGGTTTCTGCTTTGTCCGTGCTTTTTCGGAAGGCTATCGCCTCGCGTAGGGACGTGCGTTCTTTTTTTCAAGGAGTAACCCGTCAGTTTCCACCGCGGAAGGCACCTGTGTCTCCTTGGAGACTCAACCTTGTCTTGGAGGCTCTTCAGCATGTGCCCTTTGAGCCTATGGGTTCTACTAGCCTTTCGTTACTTTCTTGGAAGGTTGCATTCTTAGTGGCGGTAACCTCTTTAAGAAGGGTTTCTGAGTTGGCAGCTCTTTCTTGCTCGCCGCCTTTCCTGGATTTTTACCCGGATCGAGTAGTGCTTCGCACACGGGGCGACTTTCTACCTAAGGTGGTGTCGCAGTTTCATGTTAATCAGGATATTGTGTTGCCCTCACTTTGTCCGGGCCCGATGAATGCAAAGGAACGAGATTTGCACAAATTGGATTTAGTGCGGGCCTTGAAGTTCTATCTGTCTGTTACTCAAGGTTTTAGGAAGTCAGATTCTCTGTTTGTGATTCCAGCAGGTCGTAGACGTGGTCAACGAGCTTCCAAGGACTCTATAGCTCGTTGGATTCGGTCAGCCATTTTGGAGGCTTACCGTCTTAAAGGCGAACCTTGCCCGATTAAGGTTCGAGCTCACTCCACGAGGGCTGTGGCTTCATTGTGGGCCTTTCATCAAGGGGCTTCGGCAGCTCAGCTCTGCCGAGCGGCGACCTGGCGTTCCGTCCACACATTTACAAAGTTTTATAAGGTGGACGTCAGTGCTTCCGCTGATGCGGCCTTAGGACGTAGGGTCCTGCAGGCAGCGGTAATCTAAGTTTTAAGTTAACTTGTATTTGGCGCCTGTTGCGCATTTATCTAGGTTGTTGGGTTTCTGCCTCTTTTGGTTTTTTTCCCACCCTAATTTTTGGACTGCTTTGGGACGTCCCACTAGTTATGGTGTGTCTCCCTTCCTTCATCTGCAGCTGAAAGACGGATTTTGGTAAGAACTTACCTGTAAAATCCTTTTCAGTGAAGAAGGAAGGGAGACACACATCCCTCCCATGGCAGAAGTGTGTTGTTATATTTACAGAAGCAGCGTGGCCCTTCTCTGATAGCGATTTTCTGAGCTGAGATCGACGCGCTACGGCTCTGTTCCAGCATTGCCAGCTTATCGCAGTAGTCAGGTTCAGTGAGTAGTACCTGGGACTGTGTGGTTTTTCTTTGCCAAATGCATGCATAACCTGTACTTTTGTATTTTTCTCTGAAGTCCTTCAGAAGGGGTTATGTTGCTTCGCTGTTGATATTGTTCTTCCTTAAGCTTTGGTACGACTGAAGAGCTGAGTAGAAGGAGCCCGAGCTGGAGGGGCCGGTCAACATGCTTTCTAATCTGAGGTATTGATCCTATCTGGGTCTCCGCCTACCCACTAGTTATGGTGTGTCTCCCTTCCTTCTTCGCTGAAAAGGATTTTACAGGTAAGTTCTTACCAAAATCCGTCTTTTTGATCCCTATTACATATTTGTTCACGTAATGTAAATACTTATTTAAGATGATGTTAATCCTGCTGAAACCGTTTAATTTTGATGAGAGGGCTTTCATTCACTAAACACCGGAATTTTACTAACAGTGAGAGCAATTCACTTTAGTGGCTGTCACTGTGATGCTGTCTACCGTCATTCCCAGCAGGGATCTGGCTCTTTGTCTTGGTTTGGTTGCTAACGACCCATTAGGGTACGTACCACGATCAGGAAGTAGCAGCGCTTTGAACAAAGGGTATATTCGCTGCATCCAAAACCCTGCGTTCTAATCACGCAGGTGAATCCGCATGTGTTCACTGACGTGTGGATTTACCGCATCCAGATACATTCTGTTGAAATTTCTGTTACGGAGACTAGCGTCTCCGCAAGAGACATTGACACGCCGCATGTCAGTTTCCATGGGTGATCCGCAGGCGCACATACACGCATAGTGAACATGGGGATTTCTAGAAATCCTATCCATTATGATGTAACATCTGGCCGCTGCGATTTGATGCTGCATAAATACGCAGTGTCAAAACCACAGCAATTCCATATACATAAAAGCAAAGTCAGCCAAACCTACCATTTTTGCCAGTTTTATGTATGTGAGGGATTACCAACTTGGGGAGGAAATAGGGATCAGAAATGTGTAGCAACAGATTTCCTATTGAGCTGCATGCCACAGAGCATGCATTGTATAGGGAGGAATCAAGGGAAATAGCCGTCTCCTCAATGAGAATCGAGTTGACTTCATTTTAAGGTGTATAGACACTTTATTGTCATTTAAAAAAGTGCATTGTCATTGTGGGTAAGCAACTTATAAGGCTAGCCATGCACATTCAATTAAATCAGCTAAGCTCACTGATTTTGACGAGACTAGATGATTTTTTAATTTATTGGGGTTTGCCGTCTTAACTCCAATGACAGCTGTCAAGAGAGACAAGGATCGGGAAGTTTGAATTTCAGTGAGAGTTCTCTAGAATTTCAGCGCTTGATCCTTTTCCATTTCAACACCTGAACCTTTGGATCTCAGTGCCTAATCATTTTGAATTTCAGCACCTGATCGTTTGAACTTCAGCCTCCTATCCTTTGGAATTTCGTTGAGCGATCCTTTGGAATTTCAAAGCCTGAACCTTTGAATTTCAGCAACCATTGCTGTTCAATTTCAGCACCCAATTGTTTGCGTTTCAGTTCCTGGTCGTTTTAATCTTCAACTGCTACTTTTTGGAATTTCAATGATCAATCATTTTGAATTTCAGCACCTGAACCTTTGAACTTTAGCACCCATTGCTGTTGAATTTCAGCTCCGGATCATTTTGAATTTCAACTTCCTATCATTTCAAATTTCAGTGATTGTTCATTTTGAATTCCAGCACCTGAATCTTTGACTTTCAGTGCCCAATCATCTTGAATTTCAGTGCCTGATCATTTTGAAAGTCAACCTCCTATCCTTTAGAACTTTAATTATCAGTCCTTTTAAATGTCAGCACCTGAACCATTAAATTTAAGGGCCGATCATTTCGAATTTCAACACTGATCTTTTTGAATTTCAGCACCTGATCCTGTGGAATTTCAATTTTCTATCATTTTGAGTTTCAGTACGCAATCCTTGTGAATTTCAGCACCTGAACCTTTGAATTTTAGCACCTTATGGTTTTGAATTTCAACACTCATCCTTCTGAATTTATTCCTGTTGAATTTCAGCACCTGGTCATTTTGAATTTTAGCGCCTGACACCTTTTAGAGTTCAGCATCTAATCGATTTTTTCCATGGGAGAAAAGCAATCCCCATTCAGAACATACTCATGCTTGTTGAGAAGATAGCTGATGCCCAAACAGTATTCATCCAATCGCTGTCCATCTCAAATTTTTCCGGATCTACCACTCGCCTGCAGAGAAAAGCAATGTGTAAGACCAGCCTATCTTCTAGAAAATATGTTTATCAGTTAGTTACTCTAATGATAATTGCACACATTTTAGCTCCTTGTGTAGGGGGGGCTCAGAAATTAGTGATGAGGCTTTAACAGGTACTAAAGCCCTGGCTGGATTCCTGACACATTGGTTTCAGTTTTTACAATTTTAGTTTGTGTTTATTATTTAAAAAAACATTTATTCTTGTTTGAAAGTTTTTACATTACTGATATTTTGAAGGAGTGTATAAAAAAACGTCATTCAACAGAGTTTGTACGACTTTATTGCAAACCTGTAACTGAAGGAAATGGAGCGACCACTTGATGAAAATCAGGCAACGAGCCGGTCATCCTGCTTCACCTAAAGTCACTATCTAAATAAAGGATGCTGGAAATGTAAGCACACTCCAGTGGACTCTGGAAAAAGTAAACTTTTCTGGTGTAGCTTCGTATTTTGTGAAGAATTTGATTTTTTTTCTTTACTTTCTTTGCCCCTGCATCATTTTTCATTTTAAAAGTGGGAATGACATTTTAAATGTCCTGCCAGAAGAAGATATGTAGGATGGTAGGAAGTAATCATTCCTGTGGCTCACGTAGTACCTTGATCAATAAGCAGAGCAACGTTGGCTATGAAACATTGCACATGAGAGCACTGAATCAGAGACCTGGCAGTGGGAGCGTGTCCATCTCACCGAGAACTTAAAAGGCTGTCAACTGAGCTGAAATCCATCATTGATGAACTGGGACGTTAGTGATAAGTGGCCTACAAGTTTTGCCTCTTGCTAAAGACTCGGAAACAAATATATCCGGCGTCCTGTGGCTGAAAAATAATTTGTTTTCATGTCCTTAATAATTTTTCTTTAACCTTTAAAGATGTGACTTTCTAATGAAACTATTGTCCAAAATAGCAGGAAGAACACAGATCTATAACAAGTCCCTTCCTAAAGTTTTGTGCCACATTAGATATATACTTACCTTTATGTACTGTAGACACATAAATGGTCTTCTGCGGTGCGAACTCCGGCGTGATCAATGCTCTCTTGGGACCCGATCAGTCAAATTTTGTAGACACCAGGCACGCAAAGCTATGAGAGCTCTTATAGCATTAACGGTCCTAAAAAACAAAATTTCAATTTAACATTATTTGTAGCCAGTGCAACAGCGAATTACTAGGGACATCTAGAATTTATATTGTTTCTTTCACACACTATTTTCCGCAGCTGTTTACATACCTCCTCATCACTGTCCCCTATTGGGGCCCACAATCTAAATTCCCTATCAGTATGTCTTTGGAGTCTTTGCTTTTGTTGAAGTCAGAATCCAACAAAAGCAATAAACAAGTTATTATCACAGCAAAAATGATCTCCAATGTTATGTAGACCAAAAAACAATACAAAGGTTTAAAGATACACTCCTCAATATTGAAATTGTAACAAGTGAATGGAAAATAACAGCTTGGGTAGACATGTTAAAATCAAATATTGAAAAAATGGAAACAAAATTTTCGAAGACATCTCGATTTATTCAGTTTGGAGTATGAGAACCACGTGCAAAACTTTACACACTTACAGCCTCGGCTGCTATCAATAAGGTTTGTATGCCGCGCTGAATGGACCTGCATAGGCTTGCTACCCTCACCCCCCACATCAAGATAAAACTGAGTTTGGTGCTTATACCAGTTTAGTATGCCCAAGATGTGTGTTAAGTCTCAATCTTCCAGGTACTTTTTCAACTTGCGTAACTTTACAGCCACTTACCTTGAGAGGTTGTTTTTTTTTTTCATCAACTCTCTGCCCCCATTATAGGTGCAGGACATCATTTCACGACACAGCGTGCATTGCTTCTGCCATTGTTCAGTGGCTTGTAGGCCAAAAACTGAAAGGCCGCCTCTCTGTTATGCTTGTATGCAGTTTAACACTAGAACTACTGAGGTAGTCATTTTCACTACTTCGCACATAGTGAGAAGTAGTCAAAATGACTATCCAGTAGTTCTAGTGTTAATAGACAAGGGAGCAGAGAGATGAAAACTGGTCCCCTCTCCCTGTAGAAACACGAAGACCTACCACTACTTCCAGTAATCCATCTCGGCATCTCTGCTTCTAGAAACGGATTACACTCGGCAACAGTCAGACAGAAGGCAGACTATTAGTGGACAGAATTTTGGGGGTGTAAAACAGCAGAACTGCAAAAATGTGTTTTCCAGATTGTCTTTTTATCCCATTCTCTATCGCATTAGATTGTCTTACAGCACATGAGCCATTTAATGTCAGACTTTAAAACATAAGCTGGCCAAGTTCACAAACTTCCCAAAAAATGCTCTATTTTTAGTAAGTTATGAGTACAGTCATGGCCAAAAGTTTTGAGAATGACACAAATATTAATTTTTACAAAGTCTACTGCTTCACTTTTTCTAATGGCAATTTGCAGATACTCCAGAATGTTATAAAGTGTGATCAGCTTAACAGCAATTACTTGCAAAGTCAATATTTGGCTAGAAAATGAACTTTATCCCCCAAAACACATTTCAACATCATTGCAGCCCTGCCTTAAAAGGACCAGCTAACCTCTTTTCAGTGATTGCTCCATTAGCACAGGTGTGTGTGTTGATGAGGACATGGCTGGAGATCAATCTGTCATGATTAAGTAAGAATGAGACCACTGGACACTTTAAAAGGAGGCTGGTGCTTGGCATCATTGTTTCTCTTCTGTTAACCATGGTTATCTCTAAAGAAACACGTGCAGTCATCATTGCAATGCACAAAAATGGCCTAACAGGGAAGAGTATCGCAGCTAGAAAGATTGCACCTCAGTCAACAATCTATCGCATCATCAAGAATTTCAAGGAGAGAGGTTCCATTGTTGCCAAAAAGGCTCCAGGGCGCCCAAGAAAGACCAGCAAGCGCCAGGACCGTCTCTTAAAAGTGTTTCAGCTGCGGGATCGGGCTACCAGCAGTGCAGAGCTTGCTCAGGAATGGCAGCAGGCAGGTGTGTGAGTGCATCTGCACGCACTGTGAGGCGGAGACTCTTGGAGCAAGGCCTGGTCTCAAGGAGGGCAGCAAAGAAGCCACTTCTCTCCAGAAAAAACATCATGGACAGACTGATATTCTGCAAAAGGTACAGGCAGTGGACTGCTGAGGACTGGGGTAAAGTTATTTTCTCTGATGAATCCCCTTTTCGATTGTTTGGGACATCAGGAAAACGCCTCATTCAGAGAAGACAAGGTGAGCGCTACCACCAGTCTTGTCTCATGCCAACTGTTAAGCATCCTGAAACCATTCATGTGTGGGGTTGCTTCTCAGCCAAGGAATCGGCTCTCTCACAGTCTTGCCTAAAAACACAGCCATGAATAAAGAATGGTACCAGGATGTCCTCCAAGAGCAACTTTTCCCAACCCTCCAAGAGCAGTTTGGCGATCAACAATGCCTTTTCCAGCATGATGGAGCACCTTGCCATAAAGCAAAGGTGATAACTAAATGGCTCAGGGAACAAAACATAGAGATTTTGGGTCCAAGGCCTGGAAACTCCCCAGATCTTAATCCCATTGAGAACTTGTGGTCAATCATCAAGAGACGGGTGGACAAACAAAAACCTAAAAATTCTGACAAAATGAAAGCATTGATTGTGCAAGAATGGACTGCTATCAGTCAGGATTTGGTCCAGAAGTTGATTGAGAGCATGCCAGGGAGAATTGCAGAGGTCCTGAAGAAGGGTCAACACTGCAAATATTGACTTGCTGCATTAACTCATTCTGACTGTCAATATAAGCTTTTGTTACTCAAATGTTTACAATTATTATATTTCTGTCTGTGATAAAAACATCTGTCAAACACACATAAAAACCAGAGGGCAGCAGATCATGTGAAAATATAATATTTGTGTCATTCTCAAAACTTTTGGCCATGACTGTAGAATAGTCTACAATATATAAACTGCCACCTGCATTGTATAATGTGGAATATGGCCAAAAGATGCACACATGCCCAAAGTAGTAAAATATCACATTCCTTCATACATAATAGCAGCAATAGTTGGTGGAAAGCCTGACAGCTTCATCTCGTCAAAGGCAAAAATATGATAAATACTTGTCCATCAGGAAAAATATCCATGCCTTGCAAGAAAACGGGTTCACAAATACAAGTTGTGGAGCAATTCTTTGGGCTTATGCGAGTCTGCGCTTGATGAGGATTGTGGCTTTAAAGGAGTTGGCCACGCCTTTACAATTTTTTTTCATGTGAACTAAATTAAACGCCATAGATAAGGACTTTTACTAAATACTTTGGTTTCTCAATTTTTTATGTAACTTGAGCTGTGCCTCTAGTCACATGGCTGATAACCCCCAAACTTCCTGTGATGTCAACTCAACATCTCCCTGAGATCTGGGTTCTAGAACTTGGTGGGTGGGCATGACTTGCTATTGATGGGAGGAGCTCCAGTCAGTAGAGCTCACACTGTGTTATGTTTCGGTAGCTGAGGAGGACAGGAACAACAGCCGGGCAGCCGAACACCTGAGATATTGGTAACTGATGGGTTGCAGATTCCTAAACTAACGACACAACTAGAGGTAGCCGTGCAGCGTTCCTACGTTGATCCTAGATGCCTCGTCACAGCCTGAGAGATAACTACACCTAAAGGCAGAAAGATGAAAGCTGTCTGCCCCGGGGCAGATCCCAAAGAAAGTAGGAAGCCCCCAAACATATAATGGCGGTTAGACAAGATGAAAATACAAACATAGGCAGAAAATAGACTGAGCAAACGCTGGGGCCACAAGCTGACTAAATAGCATAGGACAGGAGAGATTACTTTCTGCAACCCAGAAAACTCTACAAAAATCCAACAATTCTGATTACAAAAATACTGAGGTCACACGATCTCGTCACCCACTAAATCAGATCTCAGTGTGAACAAAAACCAAGCCGCAGCCGCTGAAAAAACAGGAAAAAGCAAATGAGCCAATAACAGTGGCTGCAGATAAACTGTGAGGAGCTCAGGCCCAGGAGGGGACCTGGCTGACCCCCAGAAACGTGCAGAAAAAAATGCAAAAATCAAGCACAAAAATAAAAGCAAAAAATATCTTATCTGAAAGCAGGAGATGCAGGCAAGACTCCAGCAAACTTCCAAATGAACCAGGAACCACAATTGAGACAAGAACAATTGATCACCGGCAACCATCATGGGAGGGAACCTCCCTTATATCAGACCAGTCCGTGATCCCTGATTGCCACTCCTCGCTGAAAGGTTCAGTACTGTCTGTAACCATCAGAGGGATCCTCTGCTCAGAAACCATCTCTAGCACATTCATAACAGTACCCCACCCTTGAGGAGGGGTCACCGAACCCTCACTTGTGCAACCAGGCCGATCAGGATGAGCTCGGTGATAGGCACGGATCAGTCTCCTAGTATGGATGTCCGAAGTAAACTCCCAAGAATTGTCCTCCTGACCATAACCTCTCCACTTAACCAAATACTGGAGTTTCTGTCTAGAAAAATGAGAATCCAATATTTTCTCAACCACATACTCCAGATTGCCCTCAACCAAAACAGGGTCAGGAGGCGCAGCCATAGGAACCACTGGCTCGACAAACCTCTTCAATAAGGATTTGTGGAACACGTTATGGATCTTAAATGTCCCTGGAAGAAGCAAACGGAAGGAAACAGGATTAAGAATCTCCATGATCTTATAAGGTCCAATGAACCTGGGCTTAAACTTTGGAGATGCAACCCTCATAGGGATATTTCTTGAGGACAACCAAACCAAGTCCCCCACTTTAAACCGAGGACCATCAGTCCTATGCCGGTGTCAAACCGTTGGGCCGTCTCCTGAGAGAGAGACAACCTCTCCACTACCTGGTCCCAAATCTGCTGCATTCGCTCCACAACAGAGTCAACACCCGGACAGACTGAAGCCTCTGTCTGTCCCGAAGAAAATCGAGAGTGAAACCCAAAATTGCAGAAAAATGGAGACATCAAGGTGGCAGAGCTAGCCCTATTATGAAGAGCAAACTCAGCCAAAGGCAAAAAAGAGACCCAGTCATCTTGATCAGCAGACACAAAACATCTCAAATAAGTCTCCAAGGTCTGGTTTGTTCTCTCGGTTTGTCCATTGGTCTGAGGATGAAAAGTAGAGGAGAAAGATAATTGAACATCAAGTTTAGAACAAAATGTCCTCCAAAATCTGGAAACAAACTGGACTCCTCTGTCAGACACAATGTTCTTCGGAATGCCATGAAACCGAACCACATGCTGAAGGAACAAAGGCACCAATTCGGAGGAGGAAGGTAACTTAGGTAATGGCACAAGATGTATCATCTTGGAAAACCTATCACAGATTACCCAGATAACGGTCATTCTCTGAGAAACAGGGAGATTGGAAATAAAATCCATAGAGATATGGGTCCATCGCTTCTTGGGCACAGGTAATGGCATTAACAAACCACTAGAGCGAGAGCAAGGCTTGGAGCGAGAGCAAGTCCCACAGGACTGCACAAATTCCCTGACGTCACGAGACAAAGTAGGCCACCAAAAGGACCGACTCACCAAGTCTCTGGTACCAAAAATCCCGGGATGACCAGCCAACGCGGAACAATGAATCTCAGACATCACACTCTTCTTCCACTGGTCTGGGACAAACAATTTCCCCAATAGGGCAGCGCTCAGGTTTATCCTCCTGACACAATTCCAAAGCCAGTCTCAAATTGGGCGAGATGGCGGAAAGAGCTACACCCTCTTTCAAAATAACAGTAGGATCAGATAACTCAGGAGAGTCCGCAAAGAAACTCCTTGAGAGGGCATCCGTTTTAACATTCTTAGTGCCAGGAAGAAAAGAAACCACAAAATTAAAACGTTTGAAAAACAAGGCCCACCTGGCCTGTCTAGGATTAAGTAGCTTGGCTTATTCGAGATAAACCTGATTCTTATGGTCCGTGAGGACCACCACCTGATGTTTGGCTCCTTCCAGCCAATGTCTCCACTCTTCAAAGGCCCACTTCATGGCCAATAACTCCCGATTACCGACGTCATAATTACATTCAGTTGGAGAAAATTTTCGAGAGAAAAAGGCACAAGGGTTACTCTTAGAGGTCTCTGGATCTCTTTGGGACAAAACGGCACCTGCCCCAATTTCAGAGGCATCAACCTCCACCTGAAACGGTAGAGAAACATCAGGCTGCCGTAGAACAGGAGCAGAAGTGAATCTCTGCTTAAGTTCCTGAAACGCAGAGACTGCCTCAGGAGGCCAATTCACCACATCAGAACCCTTTTTGGTCAAATCAGTCAATGATTTAACAATACCGGACAAATTACCAATAAATTTATGATAAAAATTGGCAAAACCCCAAAATCTCTGAAGAGCCTTTAATGAAGTAGGTTGGACCCAATCACAGATGGCTTGAACCTTGACCGGGTCCATTTCAATAATAGACGGAGACAAAATGAATCCCAGAAATGAGATCCTCTGTACGCCAAAAAGACACTTTGATCCCTTCACATACAGTGCATTCTCTCTCAAATTCTGGAACACAGTCCGAACATGTTTCACATGAGAGTCCCAGTCATTGGAAAAAATCAAGATATCATCCAAATAAACAATCAGAAATTTATCCACAAAATCCCTGAAAATATCATTTATGAAGGATTGGAAGACGGAAGGAGCATTAGTGAGCCCAAAGGGCATCACTAGGTACTCAAAATGCCACTCTGGGGTATTAAACGCCGTGTTCCATTCATCCCCGTGCTTAATGCGAATAAGGTTATACGCCCCCCTGAGGTTAAGCTTGGTAAACCAACTAGCACTTTTCACCCTGGAAAACAGGTCAGAAATCAAGGGTAACGGATATTGATACTTCACAGTGATCTTATTCAAGAGACGATAATCAATACACGGCCTCAATGAACCATCCTTTATGGCCACAAAGAAAAAACCGGCACCCAAGGGTGAAGAGGATGGT
Source organism: Oophaga sylvatica (assembly GCA_033576555.1). Lineage (NCBI taxonomy): Eukaryota > Metazoa > Chordata > Amphibia > Anura > Dendrobatidae > Oophaga > Oophaga sylvatica. Next base: position 71,576,439 of record JARQOD010000003.1, on the reverse strand, counting down.
CTGATATGACCCTTCTCCAATGACTCCTTGATATAAGATCGCATAGCATCGTGTTCAGGTACAGACAAGTTAAAAAGGCGACCTTTAGGAAATTTACCACCAGGCACTAATTCAGTAGCACAATCGTAGCTCCTGTGAGGGGTCAAAGATGCAGATTTACTTTCACTAAATACATCGAAAAATCAGTCAAAAAGTCAGGAACATCCTGAGACTTGGGAGAGGCAGAAAAAACAGGAGTGTTGGCATTAACACATTGGCAGCCCCAACTGGTCACAGACACAGATTTGCAATCCAAAACAGGATTATAAGACTGTAACCAAGGGAAACCTAGTACAATAATGTCTTGCAGATTATACAGCACCAGAAATTTGCAACTCTCCTGATGATCTGGTTCAACCCTCATTATCACCTGAGTAGAAAACTGGGGTTTATTCTCCGCCAAAGGGGTAGAATCAATGCCCAGTAGGGGAATAGACTTCCGCAGGGGTATCATGGGAAACCCACAATGTTTGGCAAAGTCAAAATCCATCAGGTTAATAGCTGCTCCTGAATCAACAAAAGCCTGAGCAGAAAATGTGGACAGGGAGCAAATCAGGGTAACAGTCAACAGAAATTTAGTCTGAACACTACCCAAGACAACCCGAGCAAAACGTCTTCCCCGCTTAGGGCAGACTGAAATAGCATGAGAGGCATCACCACAGTAGAAACATAACCCATTGCGCTTTCGAAACTCATGACGCTGAGCCCCAGAAGTCACTCTATCACACTGCATGGGCTCAGAAGCTGGCTCACAAGGCAACACTATCTCACGCATACCTCTGCGCTCACGCAAACGTCTGTCAATTTGAATAGCCAATGACATAGAATCATTGAGACCAGAGGCAGCAGGGAATCCCACCATAACATCCTTTACATTCTCTGACAGCCCCTTCCGAAAAAGGGCTGCCAAAGCATCATCATTCCATTTGGTCAGGACTGCCCACTTTCGGAATTTCTGACAGTACAACTCAGCGTCTTCAAGACCCTGATTTAATGCCAACAAGGTTTTTTTAGCTTGATCAGTGACATTAGGTTCATCGTACAATAACCCCAGAGCCAGAAAAAATGCATCAATATCATTCAAAACAGGATCCCCAGGTGTCAGGGAAAAAGCCCAATCCTGAGATTCGCCGCGCAGGAGAGAGATGACAATTTGAACCTGCTGTGCTGCGTTACCTGAGGACTTAGGCTTTAAGGCAAAAAACAACTTACAGTTATTTTTGAAATTCAGAAATTTAGCCCGATCCCCCAAAAACAAATCTGGCATGGGAATCCTAAGTTCCACAACCGGCAACCCAGCAAGATAGGTAGCAATACTCCGAACCTCAGTGGCAAGCTGATCCACACGGCCAGACAACTGTGCAAACTCCATTGAGAGAAAAAAAATCCTCCTCAGCACCCAGAGAGAAAGAGGGAAAAAAATGCAACAGACAGAAAAAAATAAATAAATAAATCTCTGACAACTCTGACAACTTTTTTCTTTCCACACTATTTTTCCCTTTTGTGAGTACCATATAATTTTCAGTTATGGCCGGTGATACTGTTATGTTTCGGTAGCTGAGGAGGACAGGAACAACAGCCGGGCTGCCGAACACCTAAGATGTTGGTAACTGATGGGTTGCAGATTCCTAAACTAACAACACAACTAGAGGTAGCCGTGGAGCGTTCCTACGTTGATCCTAGACGCCTCGTCACAGCCTGAGAGATAACTACACCTAAAGGCAGAAAGATGAAAGCTATCTGCCCCGGAGCAGATCCCAAAGAAAATAGGAAGCTCCCAAACATGTAATGGCGGTTAGACAAGAAGAAAGCACGAACACAGACAGAAAATAGAATGAGCAAACACTGGGGCCACAAGCTGACTAAATAGGATAGGACAGGAGAGATTACTTTCTGCAACCCAGAAAACCCTACAAAAATCCAACAATTCTGATTACAAAAATACTGAGGTCACACGATCTCGCCACCCACTAAATCAGATCTCAGTGTGAACAAAAACCAAGCCGCAGCCGCTGAAAAAACAAGAAGCAAATGAGCCAATAACAGTGGCTGCAGATAAACTGTGAGGAGCTTAGGCCCCAGGAGGGGACCTGGCTGACCTCCACAAACGTGCAGAAAACAATGCAAAAAGCAAGCACAAAAAGAAAACAAAAAATATCTTATCTGAAAGCAGGAGATGCAGGCAAGACTCCAGCAAACTTCCAAATGAACCAGGAACCACAATTGAGGCAAGAACAATTGATCACCGTCAACCATCATGGGAGGGAAACTCCCTTATATCAGACCAGTCCGTGATCCCTGATTGCCACTCCTCGCTGAAAGGTTCAGTACTGTCTGTAACCAACAGAGGGAGCCTCTGCTCAGAAACCATCTCTAGCACATTCATAACAACACTGCTCCTGTGCATGCTGCTGCAGACAGCTCTCCCTGCAGACACAGCTCTCCCTGAAGACACAGCTCTCCCTGAAGACACAGCTCTCCCTGCAGACACAGCACTCCCTGAAGACAGCACTCCCTGAAGACACTGCCCTCCCTGCAGACACAGCATTCTCTGCAGACACAGCACTACCTGCAGACACAGCATTCTCTGCAGACACAACCCTCCCTGACTTGCTATTGATGGGAGGAGCTCCAGTCAGTAGAGCTCACACTGCTCCTGTGCATGCTGCTGCAGACAGCTCTCCCTGCAGACACAGCCATCCCTGCAGACACAGCCATCCCTGCAGACACAGCCCTCCCTCCAGAAACCGCACTCCCTCCAGACACCGCAATCCCGTCAGACACCGCACTCCCTTCAGACACCACACTCCTTTCAGACACCGCACCTTCACACACAGCACTCCCTGCAGACACCGCCCTACCTTCAGACACCGTTCTCCTTCAGACACCTCACTCCCTTCAGACACCGTACTCCTTTCAGACACCGCACCTTCACACACAGCACTCCCTGCAGACACAGCACTCCCTGCAGACACAGCATTTCCTGCAGACACAGCACTCCCTGCAGACACAGCACTCCCTGCAGACACAGCACTCCCTTCACACAATGCACTCCCTGAAGACACAGCACTCCCTTCACACACAACACTCCCTTCACACACAGCACTCCCTCCAGACACAGCACTCCCTTCACACACAGCACTCCCTTCACACACAGCACTCCCTTCACACACAGCACTCCCTGCAGACACAGCACTCCCTGCAGACACAGCACTCCCTCCAGACACAGCACTCCCTGCAGACACAGCACTTCATCCAGACACAGCACTCCCTGTTGACGCCGCACTCCCTTCAGGCATAGCACTCCCTGCCGACACCGCACTCCCTTCAGGCACAGCACTCCCTGCAGACACAGCACTCTCTCCAGACACTGTTTTCTTGCATTCCTGCAGGGGAGCTCCTCTTTGTATTTGTATGTATACAGCAGGGTGTATATATATATACATGCACACACACTTCTATATACTCTGTGTAATTTATATACACCCTGCTGTATTCCCTCTGTATTATGACTACATTCATATTTCTTTCTCCTTCCTTCCCATCCATTCATCCTTGAGGGGTAGTAGGGGATAATCTTTATTGCCAGGGCTGCTGTTCTGGTACTTTGTGCATTACTACTTTTCCCTGTAGCATGTAGCGCTATCCAATCCAGAGATTATGCTGATGCTGTTTATGACGCTTGCTGTGGGAGGAGTTGAGACAGAGTTACAGGTGTGTGCTCACTGCTGGCTTGCAGCCCAGCACAAGGGCTGATGGAAAATGTAGTCAGAGGAATCTGAAGAGGAAATGGTGGAGATGACACCACAGCTGATGCCAGGGCACAGGAAATGAAGCAGAAAGACCTAAAACATAAAACTGGCAGAAAAGGTATTTGGGAAATCTTTAGGGGCATTATCTCAATGGCAAAACAGTAACTGAGTTAGGGTAGTGGACAACCTGTTTAATATCTGTTAGACTGAAATCAAACATTCAATTTTTGATGGCCAGAAGTGGATGTAAGGAATTAAGTGCTCTTTTTACACTTTTCTTTTGGATCCCCTCCTAGCTTTGCCTGCAGAAACACCACCACCAATATTACGCTGTTAGATTGCATCCTTCCACATTCTGTCTCTGCATTGATTTTTTAGCATGGAGAAAATTATAATATTAGAGAGCACTGAGGTCCTTGGTCGTTTTTGTCCTGTCTCCACCGATCCGTGTACATTTATTACAGTGGTTCTGAAACTTTCTCCGACTGTTTCGAAATTTGCAACGTATATGGTAATATCGGCCTCTAGTGTTAATTTAGAAGCTTGAGGAAAAATTCAGAAAGTAAAATATATTTTCATACGATAAAACAAAGCTTTCACAAGTCAGAAGAAATAAACCAATGACTGCATAAGCAAAACCTGTGTTTATTTGTATGCACAGACGCTTCCTAAGGAGGTTGAAAAGCTCCCAGCACAGCATACGGGATGTGTCAGAACAGATTAATCTTTAATCATTCCTCAGTGATAGATTCCCTTTGAGATTGTAGGGCTTTATATCTTACAAGTGCAAAGAGGGGTATGATCAAAACCCCATACACATCAGGGGATTGGGAGAAGTACAGGGATAACATGGCCCTAGAAAAGCATTCACTTTTACATGTCAGGAACTTGTTATGAGGAAACTTCTCATAAAAGGAAAGGGATTATTGAAACTAACCCTGACCTACCCATAGTGCTGACTTAACAAATGTAGGGTATCTTGCGAGTATCTAGAGCTGACGTTATGTGGAAAGCATTTCCTTGTTCAGAACATATACTGAATACATCTTCTCTTTCTGAATCTGAAATTAGAGATACTTGTAGGAATTTAGTGAAATAAACCATCCAAAATACCGGCACCTTGACTTTAACCCCTTACTGCAGGCTGACGGAATAGTACGTCAGCTGGCAGTATCCCTTGCTTTGAGGTGGGCTCTGGCAGTGAGCCCATTTCAAAGCCAGGACATGCCAGTTGTTTTGAACAGCTGACATGTGCCCGCAATAGGCACGAGCGGAATCGCCATCCGCCTGCACCTATTAACTAGTTAAATGCCGCTGTCAAACGCTGACAGCGGCATTTAACTACAGCTTCCGTCCACGCGTTCGGAAATACGCACACCACTGACCCAGTCATGTGATCGGTGGTCATTGGTGCGTTGCCATCACAGAGGTCTTCGAGACATCTTATTACAATGTATAAATATATGAGGGGACAGTACAAAGACCTTTCTAATGATCTTTTTACTCTTAGGCCTGTGACGGGGACAAGGGGGCATCCTCTACGTCTGGAGGAAAGAAGGTTTAGCCATAATCACAGGCGCAGATTCTTTACTGTAAGAGCAGTGAGACTATGGAACTCTCTGCCGTCTAATGTTGTAATGAGTGATTCCTTACTAAAATTTAAGAAGGGACTGGATGCCTTTCTTGAAAAGTATAATATTACAGGCTATATTCACTAGTTTCCTAGATACTTCGTTGATCCAGGGAGCTAGTCTGATTGCCGTATGTGGAGTCGGGAAGGAATTTTTTTCCCCAATGTGAAGCTTACTGTTTGCCACTTGGGTTTTTTTTTTTGCCTTCCTCTGGATCAACATGTTAGGGCAGGTTAGGATAGGATATGGGTTGAACTAGATGGACTTAAAGTCTTCCTTCAACCTTAATAACTATGTTACTATGTTACTATGTATGGTTGTTGATGGCAGATTGCTATGAGCGCCATCCTGTGGTCGGCACTCATAGCAATGCTTTAATTCAGAGGCGATTGATTACTGGCAGCTTCTAGCCTCCTATGGAGGCTATTGAAGCATGCCAAAAGTAAAATAAAAATGTGTTTAAAAATATAAAAAAAATAAGAGTTCAAATAACCCCCCTTTCGCCCCATTCAAAATAAAGCAATAAAAAAACAAACATACATATATTAGGTATCACCGCGTTCAGAATCGCCCAATCTATCAATTAAAAAAAAAGGATTAACCCGATCGCTAAACGGCGTAGCGAGAAAAAAAAAATCAAAACAGCAGAATTATATTTTTTGGTCTCCGCGACATTGCATTAAAATGCAATAACGGGCGATCAAAAGAACGTATCTGCACAAAAGTGGTATCAATAAAAATGTTAGCTTGGCATGCAAAAAATAAGCCCTCACCCAGCCATGATCACGAAAAATGAAGACGCTATGGGTCTTGGAAAATGGCACATTTTTTTTTTTTTTTTTAAAGCAAACTTTTGAATTTTTTTCACCACTTAGATAAAAGAGAACCTAGACATGTTTGGTGTCTATTAACTCGTAATGACCTGGAGAAACATAATAGCAGGTCAGTTTTAGCATTTTGTGGACCTAGCAAAAAGCCAAAGAAAAAATGTGTGGAATTGCACTTTTTTTGCAATTTCACCGTACTTGGAATTTTTTTCCCATTTTCGAGTACACGACGTGGTAAGACCAATGATGTTGTTCAAAAGTACAACTCGTCCCTCAAAAAATAAGCTCTCACATGGCCATATTGACGAAAAATAAAAAAGTTATGGCTCTGGGAAGAAGGGGAGCGAAAAACGAAAAAAGCTCCCGTCATTAAGGGGTTACTGCAGCCCACATGTGTTATTCAGCCATCTTCTGCCTCTAACCTGTTAAATGCCGCTGTCAATTTGTGACAGTGGCTTTTAATGCATGCCAGCAGAGGGGGTCTCGTCATTCTATGTGCCCATCGGCTTATCCATGACCGCGAGGCATCGATGGGTTGCCCTGACGTCCTGAGGTCTACTGAAGACCCCTTTGCCTGTTATGATGGTTCTCCTGTGAATGCCAGACTATGAGTGGTGTGAATAGGAGACCATGATTTTTACTAAAGAAAGCAATTCTGCGGTATTGCTTTACATAGCACAAGCAATCACACAATTGCATGTTCATGTCCCCTAACAAATACAGTTGAAAGTAAAAAAAAAAAAAAGTTTTAAAAAATATGAAAAAAATATAAAAGTTCAAATTACTCCACTTCTTTCCCATTAAAAATAAAAGAATAAAAAATACACAAATTTGGTATCTCTGCATTTATAAAAGTCCGATCTGTCAAAATATAAAATAAATTAACCCGACCAGTAAACAGCGTAATGAGAAAAAGGAATTAAAACGCCAGAATTGCATTTTTTTTATCCACCGCTGCAACACTTCAATAAAATGCAATAAGAGGTGATCAAAACATATCTGTCCCAAAATGGTATCCATAAATACGTCAGCTCAGAGTACCAAAAATAAGCCCTGACACCGCCCCGTCAACCGAAATTGAAGCCGTTACGGATCTCGGAAAATGGCGACACAGGTGAATTTTTTTTTTTTTTTTTTTACAAATTTATTATTTTTTTTACACCATATATATATGAAGGATGCATGTTTTGGTAATCGTACTGACCTGGAGAACCATACTAAAATGAATGGTGTCATTCAGAAGTACAAGTCATCCCACTAATAACAAGTTCTCATACGACTACGTGGATGGAACAATAAAAAAGTTACAGCTTTTGGAAGACTGGGAAGAAAAAAACGAAAGCGCAAAAAACGTTAAAGCGCCCTGTTGGGAAGGGGTTAAAGTGTTTATGCACATAGGATTGATTTCGGATGAATTCCCTGATTTCCAAACAATCCACAAACCATCTATTGCTTAAAATAGATTTACAATAACCGATATCAAGGAAAAGAAGGATTGGTCACGTTGGATTTCACATGTCCGGTCCTTTGTTCTACGAGGAGATAAACTGCTGTCAAATGTGTCTGGCAGCAGCTTATTCCCTCCTCATCTCATTACCAGCCAAACCTGGCATTCGTGTTTGTGGGAAGGAAAGATGCCGTCAGTTTTGTCAGCCTGTTCATGGTATGATAGGAGTTGTAGTTTTGCAGCAGATGGCGAGTAACAAGTTGCAGTATGAATTTCAGTTTTAGGGTATGATCACAATTTTGCAGCATTTTTTCCTCTCTTTTGTGTGTGCAGTGAAAACGCTGTGTTTTACTGTGTCTGCAAAGTAAATTTAGATTTCTAAAATCTCATGCACAGGCTGCGTTTTATTTTTCCCTTGTGTTTTTGATCCCGGACATTTTGTTTTTAAATATGCAGCATGTAAATTCTTTCAACGTTTTTCACCCATTCTAATGAATAGAAAATAATGCAAGTACAAACACACATTCTGTTTTTTGGTGCAAAAAAAAAAATCCACAGCAAAAAATTGCTGTATGTGGACATACCCTTCTGTTAAATTACCGTATGTCTTGGAAGTGCACAGAGTAGGTTTATTTATTTGGTTATCCCACAGAATTAGAATAAGTTCACTCAGTAAGAGGGGGAGAAAGAAAAGTTCCTGTGTTTCCCCTAGGTCCCTCACTACATGAGGGATACAAGCTGTGTTTAGTAAGAAAGCAGTAGGCTGTGATTATTAGAGCCGTGATAACATGAAGAAAATCGTATATTCTCCGAGTCACTGTGGACAGTAAGAAGGGTGACAGCATGAGAAAAAGTCTCTATAAATCCCATGCTCATTCTCACTTTTTACTGGAGGTGTATTGCCACATGTCAGCGTGTTATCACCAATATGGCACAAACAAATTAGTTCAGGAAAAATATAAGATTTTGGCAATTTAAAACAAATAATTGAATTGCTTGTTAGGGAAATGGATGACATTTATTTATTTTGTCTCTGCTGTTACAGCCCAGGAATGCTTCACTCCAATCTGGATCTGTCTATCCCTATCTCTGTCTTTCTTTCTATCTCTGTCTCTGTCTTTCTATCTCTGTTTGGGAATTATCAGTTTGTGAGCTTGTATAATAGTTTGGAGCAAGCATGTATGACGTGCCTATGTGTGTGTATATGTGTGTATGTATATATTGGCTTTATATATGTGCATTATGACAAGCATACGTTTCAGCACACACGTACAGATATACATTATTCAACAAACCCTCAATGGTTCAGTTGGCTTCTGCAGAAACAAGAGCCATACATTCAGGGTTAATGGCCTCTGAAGGTAACTGTGAGGAACTAAGCCGACCGCCACACGGTAGCCCGGGTATCACAGCTTCTGATACCACCGCCGCTACCAAATGTGACGGTCGATCCCTTTCCTCCCACGTCACCAGTGGGACGTAACTCCACAGGTACAGCTCTCCGGCGCCCCCCTTTGTCTCTCAGGTCAGTAAGAGAACTGCACCTAGAGCAAATGGCCGCCGGGGAAGGTGTCCTGTTACCCACTGGGTATTCTAAGATTCGTGATCAGAGTAAAAGCATCAGCCCAAGATTAATTTTATGGTTTAATTTGCCTTAAGGGCGCACTAGATAATTACAGAAATATACAGTAAAGCTATACAACGTAATTACAATGGATTTGCAGTCAGAGTAAGAATACAACAATAATGTACAAGGCTTAAAGGTATAAGCTATAGATCAATATTACCGGGTTGTATGGTCATGGGGAGGCATGGAGCTCTGCGTTCCCCAGGTGAAAGTCTTCAGTTGCTGGACAGCCCCCAATGCATGTGCTGCAGCTCCATTTGGCAAGTCTGTCCCTGGTGCTTCTGTGTGTGAAAAAGGAATGAGAGACCAGCCTCTTCTTGGCTACAGCTTTTAAACCTGCTAGGCCCTTCCCCATTTGCTTTGAAGCACGCATATTAACTGGCCTGCAATTCATATGGAGCAGGAAACAATGGCTTGAGCTTGAGCTATTTACCATACAACTGACCATCTTATTCAGACCCTGGCCTAAACCAATTAGCATGTAAAGGCCTATTGATTCATAGTGGACATCAAAGCTGGCCGTACTGAATATGCTAATAGGCCCTGTGTAGCTAAAAGTCTGTGGCTGTGTGAACTGACAAAATGGAGGCTGGTACAGGCCCTATACAAAATGGCGACAACCTTTTCCTTACACCTCCCTGCTTTTGAGGGCGCTAGGGGGTATCACATTCCTGTGTTCCCCCGTGCGCCCTATCGCACCCTCTCCTTGCCGGGACAACCCATCAGCGTTACCATGGTCACTGCCTTTTTTGTGGCGAATGGTGAAATGGTACTGCTGGAGAGCGAGGCTCCAGCGTAGCAACCTCCCATTCGTCCCAGAGACCATGTGTAACCAGCTGAGGGGGTTGTGGTCTGTTTCCACGGTGAATTGGCGTCCGTACAAGTATGGCTGCAGACGCTGCAGGGCCCACACAATTGCCAGACATTCCTTCTCCATCGTGGAATAGGCCACTTCCCTCGGCAGGAGCTTCCTGCTCAGGTACAAAATGGGTGTTCATGGCCCGTAGTGTCAACCTGGCTGAGCACAGCACCGAGGCCGAAGTCGCTGGTGTCGGTCTGCACTAAGAATGGCCGCGTGAAGTCGGCTGCCTGTAGTACCGGAGAACTAGAAAGGGCGGTCTTGAGCGCTTGGAAAGCTGTCTCGCAGGCGACTGTCCAGTCGACTGCGACGGGCAGCCTTTTCTTGGTGAGGTCTGTCAGGGGCTTGGCCAGGGCACTATAGTGTGGAACAAACCTCCTATAGTACCCAGCAGTACCCAAAAAGGACATCACCTGCTTCTTGGTCCTGGGGGTGGGCCAGGATGCGATGGCATCCACCTTCCCGGCTCTGGCTTCAGAGCTCCCCCACCTACCCGGTGTCCCAGATAGTGGACCTCACTCATACCCAGCTGGCATTTTTCCGGCTTAATGGTCAAGCCTGCTCGCTGGATCCGCCCGAGCACCCGCGCCAGGTGCTCTAGGTGATCCTCCCAGGTGGGACTGAAGATGGCAATGTCATCCAGGTACGCGGTCGCATACCCTTCCAGTCCCTCGAGCAGCGTGTTGACCATCCGCTGAAAAGTGGCAGGGGCATTCTTCATGCCGAAGGGCATCACCGTGGACTCGTACAGTCCGAATGGGGTGATAAAGGCAGAGCGTTCCCGTGCCCTAGGGGTCAGGGGAATCTGCCAATACCCCCTGCTCAGATCCATGATGGTCAGGTACTTGGCCCCGGCCAGCTGGTCGAGCAGGTCATCGATGCGCGGCATTGGGTACGCATCGGTGACCGACACAGCGTTGAGCCCCCTGTAGTCCACGCAGAACCGCGTAGTTCGGTCCTTTTTAGGGACGAGGACTACAGGCGAAGCCCACGCGCTGTTGGATGCTTGGATCACCCCCAGCCTCAGCATCTCGTCTATCTCTTGGCGCATCTGCTGCTGCACCTCAAGAGAGACCCGATATGCTGAACGCCGGATTGGGGGGTGGTTACCAGTGTCCACGTCATGGACTGCTGCCTCAGTCCTTCCGGGCAGGCTGCTGAACAGCTCCCGAAAGGGGTGCAGGGTGGCCCCCAGCTGGGAATGTTGGTCCTCCGAGAGCTGGTGGCCAACCCCCACATCCTCGATGGATCCACCCGACTTGGCTTGGGTGAGCAGATCGAGGAGGGTTTCTGCCTCTCCTTCCTCTGGAAGGTTGCACACTGGGTGAGCAATAAGCCTCCCGCTCATGATGGGCCTTCATCATGTTCACATGGAAGGCCTTCCTCCTTCCACGGGCGTGGTCCAGGGTGACCAGGTAGGTGACGGCGTTGAGCTGCTCGTGCACGAGGTATGGACCCTCCCAGGCCATCTGAAGCTTGTTTTGTGGTATGGGGACCAGTACCCACACCTTTTGACCCACCTGGTAGGTCCGCTCACAAGCATTCTGGTCGTACCATCGCTTCTGGTCAGCCTGAGCTTGGGCCATATTGTCATGCACCAGCCGCGTCAAGGCCATCATTCGGTCCCGGAAGCGCACGACATACTCAATGACCGACACTCCAGGGGTGGCTAAATCCCCTTCCCATGCTTCCTTCACCAGAGCAAGGGGCCCCCGTACACGTCGCCCGTACAGGAGCTCAAAGGGGGAGAACCCCGTTGAGGCCTGTGGGACCTCCCGGTAGGCAAACAGCAGGTGTGGGAGATACCGCTCCCAGTCTCTCCCGTGGGAGTCGACCAACATCTTCAGCATCTGCTTTAAGGTGCCATTGAACCGCTCACACAAGCCATTGGTCTGTGGGTGATACGGGCTGGCCACCAGATGTTGCACCTGTACCTGCTTACAGAGAGACTCCATCAGCTGCGACATGAACTGGGTCCCTCGGTCGGTGAGCATTTCCTTGGGAAACCCCACTCTGGAGAAAATCTCCAGTAAGGCAGTGGCCACTTTGTCGGCCCGAATGGATGACAAAGCTACCGCCTCCGGGTACCAGGTGGCATAGTCCACTACCGTTAGTATGAAGCATTTCCCGGAGCGGCTGGGAGTGGACAGAGGTCCAATGAGATCCACAGCCACCCTCGAGAAAGGCTCTTCGATGATGGGCAGAGTTACCAGTGGGGCTTTGGGGCGCGGCCCCGCCTTCCCCACCCTCTGACAGGTGTCACACGAACGGCAGTAGGCTATCACCTCGGTCCTCATTCCAGGCCAGTAGAAATGCTGAGCTAGCCTGGCCCTGGTTTTAGTGATCCCTAAGTGTCCGGCCATTGGAATCTCTTGTGCGATCCGCAACAATTCCGCCCTGAACGGATGGGGCACCACTAACTGTCGGTCCCTGGGCCACGCCTCCGGTGAACCCTGCTGGACCGTTACCCGGTACAGCCGTCCCTGGTCCCAGACCACTCGCTCGTGGTCGGACTCCAGGGGAGCTGTGCCGCCTGTTCCTTGAGAGTCTTCAGGCTAGGGTCAGCTTCCAACGCTGCCTGAAATCCCTGACTAGATATGGCAAGAATTGATGAAACTGCCCTGTCCTCTGTCAGTTCCCCGGGATCTGTCTCCTGGCTACTGTCTGACTCGGCAGCCACTTGGTCAGAGAGGGGGAAACCGTCGGACCTCCGCGAGGCTCCTTGGGCTTCAGCGCTCCCACTCCTGGTAACAGCGGCCACGACCGCTGAGACCACGGGTAGCGCCTGCTTTCCCTCCTCCTCTGACCAAGTCGCCGGGTCAGGCAGACTTCCCTGACTTCCTGACATCCCGGATGTGGGGAACTCTTGACCTGGGGTCCTACCTGGTGGCTCCTCTCCCGGGACGCCCCCTCCCCCCATGGCCTGTTCCTCTTCCTGCAGGGGCCCTAGACTCAGCAGGCTGGATTCACTTAGGGGCCCTACACTGCCCATAGCAGCCCCTCCCTCCACCTCTGAGCTCTCCCATACAGCCTCCTCACCTGTCCTCACTGTGAGCCCTGTGTGTGTAGTGTCAGTTCATGGCTTACCATCAGGTTTCACTCCCTCCTCCACTGTTGGAGGCACATTCAATACATTAACATTAGCATTCACAGTAGAGTCATGACATTCTTGGGGAGCCGGACTTGGGGGTTCAGTGGCCACATACTGGGACACTAGCCGCCCCAAATCGGTCCCAAGCAACACATTTGCAGGAATATTCGGCGTTACTCCCACCTCCCGCATCCCCCTCCCGGCACCCCAATCCAAATACACCTTGGCAACGGGCAGCGCCGGTTCAACGCCTCCAATTCCGGAGACGGAAAGGGTTTTTTCCAGGTACCAAGTCTTGAAGGGACACCACCTCAGGGCGTACCAGGGTTCGTTCAGCGCCTGTGTCCCGCAGTCCCATGACCGCTGAGCGGCCGATGGTGACGGGTTGGTAATTGTCTAGGGACCTCCCAGCACCCCCTCCCACACACAAAACAGTGGACGGTTTCTGGGACAGGGATGGGGCCTTCTGGCGCTGGGGACATGCAGCCTTAAAGTGTCCTGGCTGATTGCAATTATGGCAACGTCTGGGTTCTGTTCCTGGCCTGGAGAGGGCAGCAGGGGGGTACACCCCTTGCACTCTGGGGGCTGGATATGGGGCTGGGGCATGATTGGGCTTACCCCTCTCCAGGTGCTGCTGGCAGGCTTCTTTGGCTCCGGCGCCCTGTTGTTGGCATACTCGTCTGCCAGGGCGGCTGTAGCAGAAGCCCCCTTTGGTTTCCGGTCACGGAGGAACTGCTGGAGGTCCTCTGGGCAGTTCCACAAGAATTGCTCCACGACAAACAGTTCCTGGACCTCCTGACGGGTAGTGAGCTCTAGACCCGAGGTCCAGTGCTCCGCAGCTCTCAACAGGGCCCGCATGTGGTCGGTCCAGGTGTCCTTTGAACCCCGCTGAAGGCTCCTGAACTTCCTGCGGTACGACTCCGGGGTGAGGTTGTAGTGCTGGATCAGGGCCCGCTTGATACTGTTGTAGTCCTGCTCCTCCCCGGCAGGTAAGTCCCCCAAAACTTCCAGGGACTTTCCCCTCAAACGGGGGGTCAGGTACCTTGCCCACTGATCCGGGGCCAGATGATGTTGGAGGCATGTCCTCTCAAAAGCAAGCAGAAAGGAATCCAGGTCTCCATCCTTTTCAAGTAAGGGAAAGTCCTCCGCCCGGACCTTGGGAGCCCTTGTCTCCAGTGGGCCTGGTGCGTCCAGCGGGGGCCCTTGCTGAGCCATCTCCAGTCGGTGCCGGTGCTCCGCAGCTTCACGGCGTTCTGTATGCTCCCGCTCCGCTGCTCTCTCTGCTCTCTCTGCCGCTGCTTGCTCCCGCTCCGCAGCTTCACGACGTTCTGTATGCTCACGCTCTGCTGCTTTCTCTGCTCTCTCTGCCGCTGCTTGCTCCCGCTCTGCTGCTTTCTCTGCCGCCACCAGGAGTCTGTCATAGGCGGCGTCATTACCAGCCTCGAGCTGTGCCATAGCCGCTTGGAAAATGGCCTCCGATCAGGACAGGCTGGGACGGGCAGCGACTGGACAGTCCACTGTGAGACTGAGCACGGGGGTCGGGCTCCTTGGGGAGCCCTGGCTGAGCTCCCCCTCATCGGTATCGAACCCCTCATAGGCCACAGCATTGGCCTCCCCCTTTGCCCTACTCCTGGTGCCTTCCGCCATCTTGGGAACCTTTGGTTACTGAAACACAGCTGCAACCCTGACCTTGCACACAACTTGTTATATTTACACTCTGACCGTCTAGTGCTGGGCTGACCTTAAGACCCCAGCAGTGAAAGTACTGCTGGTAGTCTCTAGTGTCTGGGAGTAGGGGTCCCACGCACACTATTACTCTGATCCCACCGCTGCCACCAATTTGTGAGGAACTAAGCCGACCGCCACATGGTAGCCCGGGTATCACAGCTTCTGATACCACCGCCGCTACCAAATGTGACGGTCGATCCCTTTCCTCCCACGTCACCAATGGGACGTAACTCCACAGGTACACCTCTCCGGCGCCCCCCTTTGTCTCTCAGGTCAGTAAGAGAACTGCACCTAGAGCAAATGGCCACCGGGGAAGGTGTCCTGTTACCCACTGGGTATTCTAAGATTCGTGATCAGAGTAAAAGCATCAGCCCAAGATTAATTTTATGGTTTAATTTGCCTTAAGGGCGCACTAGATAATTACAGAAATATACAGTAAAGCTATACAACGTAATTACAATGGATTTGCAGTCAGAGTAAGAATACAACAATAATGTACAAGGCTTAAAGGTATAAGCTATAGATCAATATTACCGGGTTGTATGGTCATGGGGAGGCATGGAGCTCTGCGTTCCCCAGGTGAAAGTCGTCAGTTGCTGGACAGCCCCCAATGCATGTGCTGCAGCTCCATTTGGCAAGTCTGTCCCTGGTGCTTCTGTGTGTGAAAAAGGAATGAGAGACCAGCCTCTTCTTGGCTACAGCTTTTAAACCTGCTAGGCCCTTCCCCATTTGCTTTGAAGCACGCATATTAACTGGCCTGCAATTCATATGGAGCAGGAAACAATGGCTTGAGCTTGAGCTATTTACCATACAACTGACCATCTTATTCAGACCCTGGCCTAAACCAATTAGCATGTAAAGGCCTATTGATTCATAGTGGACATCAAAGCTGGCCGTACTGAATATGCTAATAGGCCCTGTGTAGCTAAAAGTCTGTGGCTGTGTGAACTGACAAAATGGAGGCTGGTACAGGCCCTATACAAAATGGCGACAACCTTTTCCTTACAGTAACAAAGACCATCTATTGCATCTTGCTGATCTGTTCCTTCTGCTCATGCTGAAAGTCTTCAGAAATGACTTGATGAAAATACCACAGTTGAACAGTTACCTGTAGCATACATGTTCCCTGATTAAACTAGTAATATTCTCTTCTCAAGGCTTTGGCTTTGTTCTTTACAAGAATGTTGTTCTCACGAAGGAGCAGAGTCAGACAATGACTTTTCGAAGACACTGTACTGTAATATTTACCGTCCGTATTCTGCAAAGCAGTTTTTTATGTAAGTAGGTTCTTAAAGGGGCTGTCCGTGATTAAGATATTAATGACCTGTCCTAGAGATAGGCATCAATATAAGAATGGTGTTAGCCTCCATTTTGTTAAAGTCAATGCAGAAGCCGAGACGGAGTTTCAGGTTTCAAGTACTTAGTTAGGTGTCCCCCTAAGAAATTCTGTGGAATAATTAGATATTGTATAATAGTACTTAAAATCGGAAGAGAAAAATATTATAATTTGCATTTAGCCATTTTATACAAATCCTCCTCACATTACCTGTAACACATAGGATTTAATTCCCCATAAATGTGGCCCAGTAGTCCTCGCTTCTTCTCATCTGATGACAGAAGATCCTACCTGTGATCTTGCTGTTCTGCTGTAGCATTCACACAGCAGGCGACACAGCGTCTTACACTCAACATTTATCGTCACCCCCATGATTACTAGCAACAGACACAGAGGCCTTTTTTTCCAGGACCATATCTCAACTTTTAAGCTTAAAAAATCAGAATGATATTACCGAATCTTACATTTTTCTAGAAGGTGGCAAGTAAAGGAGAAAATATTTTTAAGAAGTAAAACAGCAACTTCTGTTTGCCAGAAATCCAGTACTGCAGCTTAATCACGCTGTTGATTTCCGGCCAAGGGCATGTTAATTCCCTATTAAATGAGACCTACTAATAACGAAAGAAAGCGTTAAATGTGTATTCCCATTTCCAAGATCCTATCCCCATACAGTGGGGAAAATAAGTATTTGATACATTTACGATTTTGCAAGTTTTCCCACCTACAAAGAATGGAGAGGGCTGTAATTTTTATCATAGATACACATCTGTGAGAGATAGAATCTAAAATTAAAAAAACAGAAAATCACATTGTATGATTTTTAAATAATTAAATTTAATTTTATTGCATGAAATAAGTATTTGATCACCTACAAACCAGCAAGAATTCTGCCTCTCACAGACCTGTTATTTTTTTTTAAGAATCCCTCCTACTCTGCACTCATTACCTTCCTACTCTGCACTCATTACCTTCCTACTCTGCACTCATTACCTGTATTAATTTCACCTGTTTGAACTCGTTACCTGTATAAAAGACACCTGTTGTAGCGCCGACATCCCTGCACGCTGCCCCTCTTCCCTGAGGGACGCCGGCTCTCTCACTGCCACAGCACCCGTCCTACACTTCCTTCTCCTTGTTGGAGGCTTCCCGGAGTATGCATACTGTGCGCAGATCCCAGGGCACTGTGCTTACGGCACGGTTGCTCCCTCCCTCTTAAAGAGACTGCACACGCCAGTAGCTGGCGGCTTACTATTTAAGGCACTTCCTCCTGCATAGAGGTGCCTGAGCAGCATGGGTAGTCATTTTGCTTGCTAGTTGTCAGGTCACCAGTGCCCACCAGTCAGTTACTTTCCCATACCTGTCTGCCCATACTTGCTTATCTCCCTGTATTTCAGTTTTACTGGTCCTCAACCACCTGTGTTCATCTGTACAGTATACCAGCTGGTCCAGCCCGCACCTTCCATTGCACATCTGTATACCAGCCGGTCCAACCTGCACCTGCCAGTGCTCATCTGTGTACCAGCCGGTCCAGCTCGCATCTTCCAGTGCCCTTTTGGATACCAGCCCGTCCGATCTGTACCTGCCATTTCCCATCTGTATACCAGCCTGCGCCTGCAATTGTCTTTCAGTATACCAGCCAGACCAGCCTGCACCTTTCAGTGCCTGTCTGTATACCAGCAAGTATCTGTGATTCCTCTGTTCCTGCAGTGCCTGCCTGCATCAACTGTCCTCTCCTTCCCGGCCATTCCAGCTACCAATCCCTTGGGTGTCAGCTGCTGTGCATCAATGGTCTGTCCTGGTGTAGCATCTGGTGTTCATCGTGAGCCAAGCCTAACCCCACCATCAGGAGTTCTAGTGACAAGGTACTCACCTAGTCATTCCCTCCTGGCTCTCCGTGGACCACAACACAGTTGTTCCACCATTCCTGTCAGGAAAATTTGAGTTATTGCCTAAATAACCGAAGCACCCATCCAGTGCTGCCTGTTGCATCTCCTTGGTTTGTGAATTACATTTTTAACAAGCGATCCCCCTTGAATCTCCCCCCCTCCCTCTTCCTGCTCTGTGAGACATTATCCCTCCCCCTTCCCTTTAACACATGGTCATTTTATAGCCCTGACTAGTTGAAAAGCATTTCTTCGCACCATGAATTTAAACTCTCCTTTGTTTATTCAAACTCAAATTTAAAAACACACAATAATACTAGAGGCAGGAAACATATATTTTCAAAATCGGTATAATTAAAGCTACTCCTGACAGCATTTTGCGACTTCTAGGGTCACCAGAAACCAAGGAAAGGGTTTCTGCCCTCCAGTACCACACAGAGACATCATGTTTGGTCTTAAATGAAAGATAATTTCATAAGAGAAAATGTAATCCCCCAGCCAGAGATATGGCGAGTAGAAGGTTTTTAATCCCTTTCTGACCTCGGACGGTATAGTACATCCGAGGTCAGATCCCCCACTTTGATGAGGGCTCCGGCGGTGAGCCTGCATCAAAGCCGGGACATGTCAGCTGTTTGAACAGCTGACATGTGCCCACAATAGGCGCTGGCGAAATCGCTATCCCCCCACGCCTATTAACTAGTTAATTGCCGCTATCAAATGTTGACAGCGGCATTTAACAAGCACTTCTGGCTGCCGGGCCGGAAATACTTGCATCGCTGACCCCGTCACGTGATCCGGGGGTCAGCGATGCGTCCATGATTAAGACCCTTACGGGTCGAAACGCGTTGGTTGCTGCTTGTACCTGGGACCCCATCTATGAGATGTTATTCCATGAATTTTGTGTTGTTTTTTTTTTTAATTATGTGCTTCAATAAATTGGAATTTTACCCAAGTTTTCACGCGGGAGATCATTTTCCACTTTTTTTTTCTTTTCCTACTCAGCGATGCGTTGGCATAACAACCAGAGGTCTCCTGGAGACCTGTATGGTTGTTGATGGCAGATTGCTATGAGCGCCACCCTATGGTCGGCGCTCATAGCGATGCTGCAATTCAGCTACATAGAGGTGATCGAAGCATCACCTTTATGTAGCAGAGGAGACAGAGCTGTGGCAGCTTCTAGCCTCCCATAGAGGCTATTGAAGCATGGCAAAATTTAAAAAAAAATGTTTTTAAAAATATGAAAAAAAAAAAAATAAATAAAAGTTTAAATCACCCCATTCAAAATAAAACAATAAAAAGAAATCACACATACACATATTAGGTGTCGCTGCGTTCAGAATTGCCCGATCTATCAATAAAAAAAAGGATTAACTCGATCAATAAACTGCGTAGCGGGAAAAAAAAAAAAACGCCAGAATTACGATTTTTTGGTCTCCGAGTCAATGCATTAAAATGCAATAACAGGCGATCAAAAGATCATATCTGCACATAAATGGTATCCTTAAAAACGTCAGCTCGGCACGCAAAAAATAAGCCCTCACTCAACTCCAGATAATGTAACAAACTTTGGAATTTTTTTTCACCACTTAGATAAAAGAGAACCTAGATATGTTTGGTGTCTATGAACTTGTAATGACCTGGAGAATCATAATGGCAGGTCAGTTTTAGCATTTAGTGAACCTAACAAAAAAGCCAAACAAAAAACGTGTAAGGTTGCCTTTTTTTGCAATTTCGCCGCACTTGGAATTTTTTTCCTGTTTTCGAGTACACGACATGGTAAAACCAATGGTGTCGTTCAAAAGTACAACTCGTTTCACAAAAAAATAAGCCCTCAGATGGCCATATTGACGGAAAAATAAAAAAGTTTTGGCTCTGGAAGAAGGGGAGCAAAAACAAAAACGCAAAACAAAAAAAGCTGGGGTCATTAAGAGTTTAATAACTTCAAAAAGGGGCGTACATTCTCTGACTCAGCCCTCAGTGAGGTAAGCAGGAGAAAAGCATAAAGTCTAGACGCTCCATCAGTGAGGTGTTCAGACCGGGGGACGGCAACGAACATCCATGCTGTGGACTGAATCTTTGTCTTTGGGTACTCCCCTCCCCTTTATCAACACGTCATATCTGTGACTGAGATAGAGTGAATTTCTTATTTTAATCCCTTTTTATGTGTAACTTTCTGTACATACTGTATTTTGTCTCTTTTTGTAATAATTTTTGTAAGCAGTGCCTATCTTTTTCTGGGGTAAGCTTATAAATTTACTAGTTTGTTCTTTTGGCTCTATAATCGAACCGACATGTCCTCTGCGCCAAATTACGCTTCCAGGTGGGTGAGTTCCTGACACGATATAGTCTTTAGTATAAAACGAGGAACTGGTGGCAGCAAAGTGTCACTGTTGGTATTGGGAAACCCTGGCAGTGATGAATCAGAGGTTTATGTGTGTATTTCCTGCCTGAGACTGGTGATATACATACCGCCCTCACTGCAGAACGCCCGATTGCCAGGACGCGACCAGGCAGCCTTTCCGGCGACTACTTAACCTACAGTCATGGCCAAAAGTTTTGAGAATGACACAAATATTAATTTTTACAAAGTCTACTGCTTCACTTTTTCTAATGGCAATTTGCATATACTCCAGAATGTTATAAAGAGTGATCAGCTTAACAGCAATTACTTGCAAAGTCAAGATTTGGCTATAAAATGAACTTTATCCCCCAAAACACATTTCAACATCATTGCAGCCCTGCCTTAAAAGGACCAGCTAACCTCTTTTCAGTGATTGCTCCATTAACACAGGTGTGGGTGTTGATGAGGACATGGCTGGAGATCAATCTGTCATGATTAAGTAAGAATGACACCACTGGACACTTTAAAAGAAGGCTGGTGCTTGGCATCATTGTTTCTCTTCTGTTAACCATGGTTATCTCCAAAGAAACACGTGCAGTCATCATTGCAATGCACAAATATGGCCTAACAGGGAAGAGTATCGCAGCTAGAAAGATTGCACCTCAGTCAACAATCTATCGCATCATCAAGAACTTCAAGGAGAGAGGTTCCATTGTTGCCAAAAAGGCTCCAGGGCGCCCAAGAAAGACCAGCAAGCGCCAGGACCATCTCTTAAAAGTGTTTCAGCTGCGGGATCGGGCTACCAGCAGTGCAGAGCTTGCTCAGGAATGGCAGCAGGCAGGTGTGAGTGCATCTGCACGCACTGTGAGGCGGAGACTCTTGGAGCAAGGCCTGGTCTCAAGGAGGGAAGCAAAGAAGCCACTTCTCTCCAGAAAAAACATCATGGACAGACTGATATTCTGCAAAAGGTACAGGCAGTGGACTGCTGAGGACTGGGGTAAAGTTATTTTCTCTGATGAATCCCCTTTTCGATTGTTTGGGACATCAGGAAAACGCCTCATTCGGAGAAGACAAGGTGAGCGCTACCACCAGTCTTGTCTCATGCCAACTGTTAAGCATCCTGAAACCATTCATGTGTGGGGTTGCTTCTCAGCCAAGGGAATCGGCTCTCTCACAGTCTTGCCTAAAAACACAGCCATGAATAAAGAATGGTACCAGAATGTCCTCCAAGAGCAACTTCTCCCAACCCTCCAAGAGCAGTTTGGCGATCAACAATGCCTTTTCCAGCATTATGGAGCACCTTGCCATAAAGCAAAGGTGATAACTAAATGGCTCAGGGAACATAACATAGAGATTTTGGGTCCATGGCCTGGAAACTCCCCAGATCTTAATCCCATTGAGAACTTGTGGTCAATCATCAAGAGACGGGTGGACAAACAAAAACCTAAAAATTCTGACAAAATGAAAGCATTGATTGTGCAAGAATGGACTGCTATCAGTCAGGATTTGGTCCAGAAGTTGATTGAGAGCATGCCAGGGAGAATTTCAGAGGTCCTGAAGAAGAAGGGTCAACACTGCAAATATTGACTTGCTGCATTAACTCATTCTAACTGTCAATATAAGCTTTTGTTACTCATATGTTTGCAATTATATTTCTGTCTGTGATAAAAACATCTGTCAAACACACACATAAAAACCAGAGGGCAGCAGATCATGTGAAAATATAATATTTGTGTCATTCTCAAAACTTTTGGCCATGACTGTAGATGCAGTTCCGTGACTGACCTGAGGGTAAGGAGAGCTGCAAGTTCCTAACCGGAACTGAAAGTGGAAACACAAGTTGTGTGGATTTATATATCATCCAACCATATATATAATATATAAATTCCTGACAACTGGGGGGCAAACTTTTCTTCCCCGAATCCCTGACATATTGGTGTCAGCAGTGGGATAGACAAACGAATCCCTGACAATTCCCATTACACCTGTCCAAACACTCAATCAATCACACTCCATCCTCTTCACAATGGCCAAGACCAAAGAGCTATCTAAGGACATCAGGGACAAAATTGTAGACCTGTACAAGGCTGGGATGGGCTACAGGGTAATAGGCAAGCAGCTTGGTGAGAAGGAAACAACTGTTGGCACAATTATTAGAAAATGGAAGAAACACAAGATGACTGTCAATTTTACCCTGTCTGGGGCACAATGCAAGATCTCGCCTCGTGGGGTAAGGATGAGCCCGGCTCAAAACTACACTGGAGGACTTGGTCAATGACCTGAAGAGAGCTGGGACAACAGTCTCAAACATTACTGTTAGTAACACATTACGCCGCCATGAATTAAAATCTTGCAGGTCCCGCAAGGCCCCCCTGCTCACACCAGTACATGTCCAGGCCCGTTTGAAGTTCGCCAATGACCATTTGGATGATCCACAGGAGGCATGGGAGAAGATCATGTGGTCAGATGAGACCAAAATAGAACTTTTTGGTATCACCTCCACTCACTGTGTTTGGAGGAAGAAGAAGGATGAGTACAACCCCAAGAACACCGTTGCAACCGTGATGCATGGTGGGCGAAATATCATACTTTGGGGATATTTTTCTGCAACGATGACAGGATGATTGCACCGTACTGAAAGGAGAATGGATGGGTTGATGTATCGTGAGATTTTGGCAAACAGTGTCCGTTCCTCATTGAAGGAGGGTCGTGGCTGGGTCTTCGAGCATGACAGTGACCTGAAACAAACAGACAGGGCAAATAAGGAGTGTGCTCCGTAAGAAACATTTCAAGGTCCTGGAGTGGCCTAGCCAGTCTCCAGACTTCAACCTAATAGAAAATGTTTAGAGGGAGCTGAAAGTCAATGTTGCCCAGCGACAGCCCCGAAACCTGAAAGATCTGGAGAAGATCTGTATGGAGGAGTGGGCCAAAATCCCTGCTGCAGTGTGTGCAAACTTGGTCAAGAACTACAGAAAACGTCTGACCTCTGTAATTGAAAACAAAGGTTTATGTACAAAATATTAATTTCTGTTTTTCTATTGTATCAAATACTTATTTCATGCAATGAAATGCAAATTAATTACCGTATGTAAAAATCATAC
The DNA here is from genome assembly GCA_033576555.1 of Oophaga sylvatica. Lineage (NCBI taxonomy): Eukaryota > Metazoa > Chordata > Amphibia > Anura > Dendrobatidae > Oophaga > Oophaga sylvatica. Next base: position 71,552,777 of record JARQOD010000003.1, on the reverse strand, counting down.
AATGTGATTTTCGAGTTTTTTTTTAAGATTCTGTCTGGGAAAACTTGCAAAATCAGCAGTGTATCAAATACTTATTTCAACCACTGTATGTAGTATGTTTAGTAATAATAATATTGGCAAATACCTCCAATTAGATATGTAGTATAGTTCTTTTGGTTAGCTATGTTGCTTACCCCATGTGCAAGTCATTGCAGTAGCTTAGGTATCCATGGTTAGAACAACTCGTATAGTAGCATATATTTATTGGTCGTAACCATGGATACCTCAGCTACTGCAATGCCTGCACATTGGGTAAGCAACATAGCGAATTGGAAGAACAATACTAGATTTCTATTTGGAGGTATTTGCTAATATTATTATTATACCTTCTACATATTGGGATAAGATTTTGTAGATGGGAATACCCCTTTAAAGTACCTTGTCTTGGTAGAAATCCCATCTCTAGTTATCAGTATTATATATTGATGGTGTGCTCAGACTCTAATCTAATTGCCATTCATTAATTCAGGAAGGATCTTTTATTATAATGAAATGAGGATAAATTAGCAGATGCCTTATGTAACCATAAGAAAATATATCACTCAGGTCCGTTATCTGCCCCATACTCCAATTTACTTAAGATATTTTTGCAAACTTGTGTGCGCCTTATAAAAGCTCCGAAATAGATAAGCATTAGCTATGGTGATATGTAACATCTAGCCTATTTATAATGCATTTTTCAAAAACATTTAAATCTATTTCACTTGTTATTATTTTTTCTATATAGTGAAGAAAAGCTATAAAATTGGAGACTTGTTCTCAGTTTTTCCTCTCAAAAATTGCAGATATTGCAGCTTAATCCTAAGTGAATGCAACCAATGGACAAGAGAAGCACTGTTTCTGTTAGGAAAAAATGGCAGATTTCCTTTTTGACTCTCATACCGCCCCTTTAAGACAACATACTGATGAACTAAAACTTTCTGAGGTGTTAGGCACTTATACACTGCTTGGTTAGTCTTGGTTGGTCTTTAGCTACTCTTCAGGTGCAGGTACACTGAAATAATATTGCAAGCAAATGATCCTAGGATGCGGAGGACGCCGTATTTGGATGCAATGGATATGAGTTTGGGGGAGGATATGAAGGACCCGCAGGAGAAACAGACCCCTTCCCGGTGAACTGAATACAGAGTCCTCGTCTCAGGGCTTCCCCCATCGGGCAGTTGACAGGATCTGAAAGATCATATGAGAAAAGCTGGAGATGTTTGTTATGCTAATGTACACAAGGATGTAATGGGGATTGTAGGGTTTATCGCAAGTAAGACATAGAATATGGTTTGAGGAAACTGGATGATGCAAAGCTTCGTTCTCATGAAGGTGAAACCTCTTACATCTGTGTCTGTGCTGAAAGAAATGCAGATGGATTGTTCCCGACAAGTGCAGAAGGACAATCTGAAGCCTATCACTTCTGGCTTATTGAGAAGGGGGAGGAATATGACGACACTGCGTCTATTCTTAATTATGCCAGATGTATTATTCAGTAGAAACATGGACATGAGCTATTGTTCATATGAACCTGAAGGTTGGCTCTTGTAGGTTGAATTTATGTTTGTTGCTTTATGGAATGCTTGCTGACTACCTATTGTATTAGTCCTGGCAGCTTATTGTTCTGCTATCCTTGAGGCACAAAGGTGCAGGCTAATTGAACAATCCATGTTTGTTAATCTGGTGAATTCCTGCTGACTGCCTATTGTATCAGTTCATGCAGCTTGTTGTTCAGAAACATTGAAGAACAAAATATGCAGACTGATTAAACACTCAAAGGATGATTATAACAGGGACCACTCTCCTTCTACAGAGAGACTCTAGAAGACAGCAGCCAAAGCACCATGGCTTCAAACAGGAGGAATACCGATTTGATCCACTGCCCATCACTGAACCCATGGAGACGTTTGGAGAACCCAGGTTGGCAATCAGGCCACCTGGCCACATACCTCAATGGACACTGTCAGCTTCCTAAGCTTGCCGCTGCCTCCTCTCTGTAGGTGCCCACTAAAAACAAGGTACTACTGGTTGGGGTGATTGGCCCTGGAAACCCCCAAGAAGTCGAAGAACTTCTAATTTCCGGCGAGCCGGTGGAAGGATGAGAGGACTGTCATTTGCGCCCTGATCCATGCGGTCTTTCTAAAGACTGGGCCAGAGGACGAGAGCATCTACTGTCCCTCGTGTCTTCACACTGACCATTCAATATACTGTATAAGTACTGGAGCTAAGGAGCAAATAGAGTGCAATAGTGTTTTATCTGGTATAAAGTTAAATTTTTATAAGGGTTATGCTATCCTGATACGGTTGTGTTTATACAACAGTTTCCACTGTGTGTATGCTCAACTGCTGCAGATCCACAGCTCAGCAGACCAGATAGGGAAATTGTAGACAAAAAGGTGGATTTTCGGCTGCTGATGAAATGATGAATACGTCCAGGATTTACAGAACTGTATTAAAGTGCAATTTTATTATCAACGCATTTTGAAGTAAACACACTTTTTCCTCAAGATATAACCATGTGGTTGTATCCTGAGGATGAAGTGTATCTACTTCGAAATGCATCCATAATAAAACTGGAAGTTTGTTTTAGGGCTCATACTCACTGGAGACAAAAACGGACGATTGCAAGCCGATAAAAAATCGGATTGCAATCGGACCAATGTTATTCAATAGGTGACTTCTCATTTGCGATTTTTTTCTCAGCTGAAATCGGTCTGAGAAAAAAATCGCAGCATGCTGCGATTTGCAGCGATTTTGGCATGATAATCGCTAATGCAAGTCAATGGGTGCGAGAAATCATCGGACAGCACTCGCACCATGCGAGTGCTGTCCGATTTATACGCACCAGTGTCCTTTGAAAAGCCGGCAAATCATCCCCGCCTGCTGTAAAATCACACTGACAGCTCACAAAACACTACATTTATACACATATAATACATATATATATAGTCATTGTGACACACACATATATATATATATATATATATATATATATATTTATAGTTCATACACTTCTACATAGTATAATAGCCGATAATTCATTTGCCGGCTTTTGTGAAATTACAGACCCGACATGAAATGACACGATTTACATACAGTTAACCATGTCATTTCATGTAGTTTGATATAAGGTTTTCACTAACAATTACATGAGTGTATGTGTGCGCAAAATTTCATACATGTAGGAGTTAATTAAAAGTGTAAATTTGTTGAAAAAAAATGCGTGGGCTCCCGCGCTATTTTCTCAACCAGACAGACAAAGCCAGTGAGTGGGGGCAGATAATAATAGCCTAGGGAGGGTGCATTTATTTTGTGCCCCCCCTGGCTACTAACATCTGCCCCCAGCCAACCCAGAAAAGGCAAATCTATAATTAGATGCGCCCTTTCTGGCACTTTGCCCGTCTATTCCCATTGCCCTGTAGCGGTGGCTAATGGGTTAATAATGGGTTAACACCTTAGAGACGGGCACAAAATAAATGCACGCTCCCTAGGCTATGATTATCTGCCCCGACTCACTGGCTTTGTCTGTCTGGTTGAGAAAATAGCACGGGAGTCCACGCATTTTTTTCAACGAATTTACACCTTTAATTAACCCCTAGATTTATGAAATTTTGCACACATACACTCATGTAATTGTTAGTGAAAACCATATATCAAACTACATGAAATGACATGGTTAACTGTATGTAAACCATGTGTCATTTCATGTCGGGTCTGTAATTTCATAAAAGCCGGCAATTAAATTATCGGCTGTTATACTATGTAGAAGTGTATGAACTATATACAGTACAGACCAAAAGTTTGGACACACCTTCTCATTCAAAGATTTTTCTGTATTTTCATGACTATGAAAATTGTACATTCACACTGAAGGCATCAAAACTATGAATTAACACATGTGGAATTATATACTTAACAAAAAAGTGTGAAACAACTGAAAATATGTCTTATATTCTAGGTTCTTCAAAGTAGCCACCTTTTGCTTTGATGACTGCTTTGCACAGTCTTGGCATTCTCTTGATGAGCTTCAAGAGGTAGTCACCGGAAATGGTCTTCCAACAGTCTTGAAGGAGTTCCCAGAGATGCTTAGCACTTGTTGGCCATTTTGCCTTCACTCTGCGGTCCAGCTCACCCCAAAGCATATATCGATTGGGTTCAGGTCTGGTGACTGTGGAGGCCAGGTCATCTGGCGTAGCACCCCATCACTCTCCTTCTTTGTCAAATAGCCCTTACACAGCCAGGAGGTGTGTTTGGGGTCATTGTCCTGTTGAAAAATAAATGATGGTCCAACTAAACGCAAACCAGATGGAATAGCATGCCGCTGCAAGATGCTGTGGTAGCCATGCTGGATCAGTATACCTTCAATTTTGAATAAATCCCCAACAGTGTCACCAGCAAAGCACCCCCACACCATCACAACTCCTTCTCAATGCTTCACGGTGGGAACCAGGCATGTAGAGTCCATCCTTTCACCTTTTCTGTGTCGCACAAAGACAGTTGTTGGAACCAAAGATCTCAAATTTGGACTCATCAGACCAATGCACAGATTTCCACTGGTCTACTGTCCATTCCTTGTATTCTTTAGCCCAAACAAGTCTCTTCTGCTTGTTGCCTGTCCTTAGCAGTAGTTTCCTAGCAGCTATTTTACCATGAAGGCCTGCTGCACAAAGTCTCCTCTTAACAGTTGTTGAAGAGATGTGTCTGCTGCAAGAACTCTGTGTGGCATTGACCTGGTCTCTAATCTGAGCTGCTGTAAACCTGCGATTTCTGAGGCTGGTGACTCGGATAAAACTTATCCTCAGAAGCAGAGGTGACTCTTGGTCTTCCTTTCCTGGGGCGGTCCTCATGTGAGCCAGTTTCTTTGTAGCGCTTGATGGTTTTTGCAACTGCACTTGGGGACACTTTCAAAGTTTTCCCAATTTTTCGGACTGACTGACCTTCATTTGTTAAAGTAATGATGGCCACTCGTTTTTCTTTACTTAGCTGCTTTTTTCTTGCCATAATACAAATTCTAACAGTCTATTCAATAGGACTATCAGCTGTGTATCCACCAGACTTCTGCACAACACAACTGATGGTCCCAACCCCATTTATAAGGCAAGAAATGACACTTATTAAACCTGAGAGAGCACACCTGTGAAGTGAAAACCATTTCCGGTGACTACCTCTTGAAGCTCATCAAGAGAATGCCAAGAGTGTGCAAAGCAGTAATCAAAGCAAAAGGTGGCTACTTTGAAGAACCTAGAATATAAGACATATTTTCAGTTGTTTCACACTTTTTTGTTAAGTATATCATTCCACATGTGTTAATATATAGTTTTGATGCCTTCAGTGTGAATTTACAATTTTCATAGTCATGAAAATACAGAAAAATGTTTGAATGAGAAGGTGTGTCCAAACTTTTGGTCTGTACTGTATATATATATATATATATATATATATATTTGCTTTTTGTGTACATTTTTTTGTTACAATGTGATTTTGACATGAGTTTTTACATAGAGAGAACTGCTCTATGTAAAACATCATGTTAAAATCGCATTGCATGCAGATGGAAAACGGATGGTGCAATTAAAAATCGCATACAAATCGCATGACAATCGCTTGACAATTATATAATCGGACCGTTTTTTCCATCCAGAAAACGGACCGTTTTTTTTTCCCACAAATGGGTATGAGCCCTTAGAGAGAAATATTGATTCTGTGGGGGGTACTCTACTTCTTTTGGAAACCCCCTAGCCCTTTCTTCGACCATTTTACAGCACCAAAGTTCGTCTCCCCATTGGCCTCTGTGGGTTTGGGTTCAAGTTTGGGTACAGTTCTGGTAGCCAAACCGAACTTGGATTAAAGTTTGGACGAACCTAAACATCCACAGGTCCGCTCATCCCTAAAGACCACCCCTTTAAAGTGTAATTAGTGGGAATAGTTATCTTCTATCCTTAGGATCCTAAGAACGAGGTTCCAGAACCTAAAAGATAGGGCTCTTGATAACCCGGTTCTCAAGGAGTGGAGGTGACTATCTCTGACATTCCCATCTACAATGGATGGAGCGGAGGTTGAGCATGTGCATCTCCTCTACATTCAAGATGGGGCTCTGCAAATTGGGCTGTGGAGTGGGTAAGCCAAACCTATGACTCCGCAATTACACTGACTCCTGACTCTCCACCTTCACAGCCATGTCAGCAAAATCCGGGTTCAGAGTCCCTTACTCTGGATTTCTGGGGGTCCAGTGATTGGACCCCCAACAATCAGTTATTCCCTATAGATAGAGGATAACTTTTGATTCTGCAATGTTAGTAAGTTTTTTAATGCCTAGTACACGTTAAGTCTCGAATGTGTCTGACTTTTTTTTTTATCAGAAATCCATACTCTTATCCGGAATATAAAAGCCTGATGAAATAATTGTCTTAAAACGCAGAAAAGGGGCTGAGATTGGACGTGCAGCAGGCTGTATCTCAGCCGGTGATGGGTGCACTGGGTAGATACTGATCATCTATATCATTTCTTACAGTGGCACCAGAATATTTCATTTCCATCAGGTGAATTCATCCAATGCTGCCAGTTACTAATCTGTGATGGACTGCTCCGAGTACTCTTCACTCTCTGATAGATAAAGCCAGACTGAATTTTCTGCCTGGGAACATTTTTAAAAAGCCTGCGATGTATAATAATCTCGGCTGGCAGGAGGAGAGTGACCATGAATAACTTTTAAAGGAGACGCACCAATAAATACACTAAATGGCAGACTGATAAAACCAATGGAGCATAGCTTATTCTGGCATTTGGCACTGCTATTATCATTAGTTTTACATAGGGCTCTGGATAAAACCACATCATCTTAGTGTTATCATAATTAACAAGTGATGCACTGCCAATGATTTACAGGCACATTCAATGCAAAATAAGAAAAAGTTGTACTTAGCATTGGCTAATGATTTTGGTTTGTTTGCTCCATTTTTATTGTACTTGATTCGGCCATCCTAGTCCTGGTGGCTCGTAGGGCCCGGTATGTCATAATCATGGCATGTTTACAGCTATTTTCGTATATACTTTTCCATCCACTTGAGACCAAAGCATTGAATGCACAATCTTTTGTCGTGTTCTCTAAGTAATGCAAAAAATACGACAAGCTATCTCCTATCCTATGGATTAGAATGCACTTGTTCCAAAGATCCTGAGATCAGGGCTCTGGAACCCCTGAGGATCTGCAGTTCGGTCCTAACCGGAACAAAAGGTGCGCATCTTCGACCGCCGCTCCATTCATTGTTTATGGGACTGCCAGAGAAAGCCAAATACAGCACTCCATTATTTACAGAAGTCCTACTGACAATTAATGGAATGAAGGTCCATCATATACACCCCCTCTCCATTCAGGATGGAGCTGAAGAGCACCCTTGTCAACGTTCAAGAACCCCTATCTGAAGATGTTGGGTGGTGCCAGCTGTCTGATTTGCAAGTTCTCTCCTGTGGATAGGGGATCATTTGTTTTTTAAGAATTTGCTGGCAAAAATAAATAAATCAGTATTAAATATTAGGTTATATAAGTTACTATTATCACTCTATAGGCCTTGTGCAGTATTCATTGGTTTGGTGCTTGCTCCTTGGTACTTGTGGCGGGGATGGGTGGGCTATAGAAGTGTAAAGTCAGCCAGCCAGGAATCACAAACTAGTGTTGAGCACAAAACCAGGTGTAAAGTGGCCAGGACCCGAGATGGAGCGGCTACTTGACAATGGAAGCACCGTACCTAATAGAATTATGTTTGTGAGATATGGAACTTTTAAAACTGATTTATATATTTTAAACCTTGTATTTAATTCAAACCTTATATTAAAAATAAAAGTACAGTAGTACTTGGCATTGAAAAGTCATGGGCAGGAATCAAGCTGGCTCTCCCATGGGCTCAGAAAAGCAGCTTTTGACATGAACAGACTGTATAAAGCCTTAGAAAAAAACAGAAATGTATATACGAGGGACGTTCATTAACGATTTCCCCTGACCCACTTCCTGTAGACTGAGAGCAGTGAAACTTGGCACAGTTATTAGTCCTTCTCTACTGTACATAGGTGCCACCTAGGGACACACACTTCTCTCATCTATTAAAGCAACTGTAAACACTTCGCTTGCAGAAGTCGATAGGTTTCTCCAAATCCCCGTTCTGACTTCGGATATCAGAGTCTCATCCTCTGGAAAATGCTTGCCCTTCAAAAATAACGTCATTGCTTGAAAGAGGTGGAAGTTGATGATGAGAGGTTGGGTGAATAATGGGGATGCAGTAGAATTTGAAAGCCACAGGTGCATGCTTCCATTTGGTCAACATGTGAGTTATGAACTGTTGCATTGTCTTGCACAAGGCGGACAACTTTGGTGAGCATGCCACGTCTCTTGGTTTTGATGACCTCCCGCAATTTCCGCAGCAGTGAAGCATAGTATGCCCCAGTGATCATGGTACCCTTTGCTAGGAAATCCATCAATACTACTCCATGCTGGTCCCAAAATACTGTGAGTATGACCTTGCCCGCTGAGGGTTGGGCACGTGCCTTCTTTGGAGGCAGTGAGTCATGATGCTTCCATTGCATCGACTGAACTTTAGCCTCAGGATCATAGTGATGGACCCAGCTTTCAGCCTGTGTGATCAGTCTGTTGAAAAAGTCCTCCTGGTTTCCATGGCACATCATCAATAGAGCCTGAGAGCATTCGACTTGTTCCTGCCTTTGGAAAGGAGTGAGCAGCCGGGGAACCCAGTGAGCGGATACCTTGTGCATGTGAACATGGTCTTAGATGATTTTTTCCATGGACCCCACACTAATCTTGACATTGTGTGCTAGGTGGTGAATGGTTACTCGGCGATTTTCTAAAATGGCGACCTCCACTTGCTGGATGGTGTGTATCAATAGCAGAGTGGGGTCGCCCTAGAATTGAAGCTGTTTGCACCGAAGTCCGACCACATTTGAATTGACTATGCCAGTTCTTGACTACATCATATGATGGGGAATCATCACCTTAAACCTCTTTCATCTCATCGAACGTCTCCTTTAGTGTGCGGCCTTTCAAGTAAAGGAACTTGATGACTGCTCTGTATTCCACTGGGTGCATTATCAAACCTCACACCACCTTAGCACCTGTAAAATCAAGACCTTATCAGTTGCAAATTGGCACGTAACCAGTAGAGATTTATATCATTACACATGTGCAGCGTCAGCGTCCTGTGATAAATAGAAGTGGGTCATGAACGGCCCTTGTATCTTTGTTGATCATTTGCCTAAGCTGAGCATTCTTCATATGGCAAATTTAAAAAAAATATTTCAGAAAAATCAACCCCTATTACGGTAAATATTCTGAAGTAGAAATAAAAAACAGTGGTAACATCTAGTTTTCGAGTCCTCTTTTGCAGTGTTTATTTTTTACTATTTGTTTTGCATTTGTTAGCACAGTTCATTAGGAAATATAATGATGCTGTGATATCAGCAATTAAAACATGTTGATTGCCCATAATTGCTGTCATTGTCACATTTTCCAGTAGGATAGCTCTTTTGCCGCTCTAGTTTAAATGCAATTTATTCTCTGCAAACGTGGCTATAACCATAAATAGATTCTTAATGTATCAGGCAAGGGTTAAAGACATTCAAAAGGGGTACTGTGTTAATTTAATTTTTTCTGTATATAAAAACACTGAATTCCAGCAATTTCCACACTGGCTACTAGGCATAATAATAGCCTCAAATTTCTGTTCTGTACACATGACTTTTCAGTAGTTTCATTATAATCACAGAAAGGATTACAATGAAAGGTAACACCTGTATATACAGTTCACAACACACGATCCACAATTCACAGTAAATTATATTACATTTCATCTCCTCCCCCTCCTAAATATTAATTCATTATATCTAGTACATGGTGTATCTGAGTCCCTCTTCCATTATATTTTTGGCAGCTCTTGCTTCCTTCATAAATTACACTGAAATTTCCAATTTTTTGACAAAAATTTCAATTTTGGTTTACTTAAATTATTTTTTTCATCATTTTTAAAGGAAAAAATGTTTCTTGATATTTTTTTCTGTAAACTCCAATTTCTTTTTGATTTTTGAATGTTTTATTGTCAGTCCTTAAAGTGGATTAAAAAAATACACGATTTTCCTCGGCAGCGAGTCAGGGATGCTTTCAGGGATCTTCCCCATGCTGTTCTCCTTCCATTTAGCACTTTTTCCATTTCAACATTTTCCCTGCCCTCAGACCTCCTTGTGCAGTCTGCTGTAAAAATGCCTGGATTTCCCATTGACTCCCATTATTCTCGTTACTCGAAACGAGCACCCGAGCATTAGACATTGCTTGGTTTGATTAATGAACATTTTAGTACTCACTCATTACTTCTGATAACACTTCTATATACAGTAGATAACACAGGATCCAACATTCACAATAGGTGATATCACAGCTCACCTCCTTCCTCTCAGAATGACTTTACTCTGATTAGAGCATGCCCAAATATATTATTATTATTATTATTTATTTATATAGCGCCATTAATTCCATGGTGCTGTACATGAGAAGGGGTTACATACAAAGTTATAGATATCATTTACAGTAAACAAATTTACAATGACAGACTGGTACAGAGGGGAGAGGACACTGTACTTGTGGACTTACATTCTACAAATAACACTTCTATACATATAGGGCCCAAGTCAGATTTTGGCTGCTAATGTCCATGTGCCCAACAGGAAGTTGGAGTCTAGTGGGCAGAGTCAAAATTGCAAATCGATCTAAACTATTGATAAAGCAGCTGCATGTGATTGTAGAGCTTGTGGATAGTGGGAAGGCAGCTGTCAGACTCTACCAAACAACCAGTGGAGAAGGCAAAGACTATTCGTACCTTCTCTGCCTTTGCGATCTTTGTATACACAATGCCGATCAAGCTCTTTCATACACTAAAATGAAGCGCTAATGGCACTTCCTCCTCCTGACCCAGCAGTCATGAGATCACTAGGGCTAGGGAGGGAGCAGGAATTGCTGGCATCTTGGAGACCTAGTTATCCATGAGGCTGAATTTCCTCTGTAACTAGTTCTAATATACTAACCACAGTAACAGGGAAAATCGGATTTAAAAAAAAAAGCATTTACATTTTGAAATGCCCCCAACAAGTCTTATAACTTTATGGGGGCAAGCACAATGTGCGAAATAAGTAAAAATAAAAAAACTCAAGTTAAAAGCAATAAAAAATGGATAAATTAATGGTGATGCCAATGCAAATCACTCTAATTAGCTTTGCTTCTGTTAAAAAAAAGTGTCCTATATATAAAAATAGTATTTTATGGAAAGAGGAACATGATTTAAAATGTATTTAAATGGTCCTTTGTGGTTATTAAAAAATAAAAAAAAATTGTCAGACATATTTACTTTTTAACAGCTTTTTTAATTGCATGTAAGAAAAAACACAAAAATTGTGTCTGGTCAGGAACGGTAATAAATGGCCTGGTCTTGAACTGGTTAAGCTAATCACTGATTGCTAGTGGTGCCTGGCAAAAGGATAATCAGCTGTGATCTAGAGAGGTATCACTGCAAGTCTGAGATAAGGGGGCTGCACTAAAAGTGAACAGGAGTTACAGCATGCCACAACACGCTGCGCTGTTTCTATAACTCCATAGTTACATACTCGACTTTGGGACTGGCGAAGATGGCTATGTCCTGCAGTACCATACACAATGAACAAAGAAGCAGTGCGCCTATGCTGCCCTCATTGTGTATAAGCAGGGCACTTTGGAGCCTTAATCTCAGGATCAGGGGGGTCCATCAATGGGACCCCAGTGATCAGCAGGCTGTGACCTTTCCTGTTGATAGATGCTCTTGGTTATCTCCATCTCTCCCATTGAAAGTAAATGGAGCAGGGGTGCACTTGCTTGAAATTTGCTCCAATCTTACCGGTATAATTTAGGGGTCCCATAGCACTCAGGAAGTTATCCCTGTTACTGACATCTTGCTCAGCACATACACTGCATAGCAGAATATGAATGATGGTGCAGTGGAGAGTGATAGCACCAAGCTCACTGTATACAGAGCCCTGACTGCTTACGGCTTCTGGTTATGCCTCTTGTCAGGAAGCAAGCAGCTGCTGGGACAAGATAACGTTATTCTTACAAACAGGGCACTTCAGAGCTTTAATCTGAGGATCGGAGGGGCTCCAAGCAGTGGGATTGGTGGGGTCCAGCAGTGGGACCCCATTAATCAGCAGGTTATGAATCATCCTGTTGATAGATGCATCTCCAGCTCTCATGTTGAAGCTAGGTGGAGTTGAGGTGCACCTGCTTGAAGTCTGCTTCATTCTTATGGGGACCTTTTCGGGATCCCAACAATCAGATCCGTAGCGCTCAGGAAGTTATCCCCCGGCTTCTTGACTGATATCCTGTTAGCACATACGATGCATAGCAGAATATCAGTCGTAGTGCAGGGGCAGTGATTACAGCACGCTCACTGTGTACAGAGCGCTGACTGCTCCCCGCCCCCAGCACCGCCCTCATGACTGGAAGCGAGCAGCTGCAGGGAGAATCTAACTTCATTTTCTCCAGCAGCCATATATCCAGTTAAACAGTAACGGTTGTTTTCTTCGGTAATTACCTGCAGATTAGCACTATTTCTGCATGTAATACCATTTTTTTATGACAGCTTTCCTGTAATATTAGTCCTAAAGAACTTGACAATAAATGAACTTGCCGCTCTTCACCCCCTAAGACTTGCTTGCATGTTATTTATCAATTGCCTCTGAGGCAGAGAATTACATACAGGCCGCTACCTTAAAAAATAACATAAAAACAAAATAACCTTGCAAATAAGCCATTACTAGCACAAGAGCAAGAAAATAATTGTTCAGCTTTGTTCCTCCAACGCAGAGTAGTAATATGTGCATACATACGGTACCCACAGCAGGAATACACATGTGTGAGTGAGATCGGACAGGAGTGAATGTGTTTCCTTCTTGCTCTGTGGAGGAACATGATTGCGGAGAATGAGATTACTGTGATTTCTGTTGATTTACTGTGATATATCTCCTTCTGTCCATTCATACAGCTTCATTATTCCTTTTCACTCTCCTGCTGCACCCATCAAGAAGGCGCCACTGTCTGCAAGAAAATGCATGGTATATGACACAGGATGGCTGGCGCAGGAATGGGATGTTTTACTCTTTGTAGGTAGCCCGCAGGTCCCCTGTTTTTCTGGGGCTGCAGGTCTGAACAGAAATCTGTGGTTGTACATGCATTGTGTCCATCACATGAATAAATAACAAGGGGAAGCTTCTGAGCAAATGCAGTTGCCTAAAGCTATCATCCAGGCGCTTTAACACGCTCTGTTTCTATGCAGTAAAGTGAGCAAAATTATGTTAAAAAAAATTCTCCTTTAACCATTTTTTAATCCACTCCTTACATGGCTTTCAAAATTCACTTTTAAAACATTTGGGCAATTTAATTAGAATTTACTGATGTTCACTACTGTCTGTAGCTAAAAGGGAATCTGTCAGCAGAATTTCACCCGACAAACTATTTATATGTGTGTAGCCCAGCTGTGACTGGAGCCACATGTTACCCTGGAGGATGCACGAAAGGTAAATCCATGATAACCTATAAGCACACAACACTTCACATTTTCCCTGGTTCCACCAGAGGGAGCCCTTGAGAAGACAGTAGTGAGATGAAGGCAGTCTAGCTGCGAGTTAGCTAGTCGTTGGTTTTACCTCAGAACAGCAGTGATCTCAGATCAGTTTAGCCGGAGGGCTGAGACAGACAAGCTAGTTACCTCAGACGAGTAGAGAGGGAAAGACTAGCCAAAGAAAGACTTATCTGAAAGCCTGAGGACTTCAGGACTTACTCAGCTTACATTGTGGAGTCCAGTGTAGTGGAAAGGATTGCCACTTAGTCTGGTCAAAGTTGAGTCCACTGAGGGTCCCCCAGCGAGCGTTTCAGTAAGTAAGCGTGCCGACGCTTGGAGAGCGGTGAAGAAAAGAAAGCTGACATCTGCTGCTAGTTTGTGCTTATGATAGTGGTGAGAGTAGGACGAAAGGCAGGTGGAAGAAAGAGGAAAAGAGAGTGACCGAGGTCAACCAGCATTGATAGCTTACCCTCCACTCTGCACCACTGGACACCGGGTCCGCGCTTACCAGCATCTGCACGACTGGTAGGAGACACCGGAGACCCTGGACTTCAAGTCGCAGGGGCCCAGCAGTGCTGGTACGTAACCGAGGTTAGGAAGACGGGGGTCTGGCAGGTACCGCCACAGAGACACTGTTCTGTCCACAAGAAGACCTCACCACTAGGTCAGCCGGGCGTAACTGAAAACACGGAGTTAAGCTTTGTTTTATGCAAGTCAGAAACTCACACACATTAAAGACGTAAGGAGGCCCTATACCTACTCAGTGGATTACTGGACGTGCATCCTCCACCCTGACGGCTTCCCGGGACGTGCCTGCAAATATCACCAGTAAAGGTACAGAAAGAGACTTGTTTGTGTGTGTCTGCATTATTGCTCCTGCACCCCTACACCGCCATATACTCTGAGGAATCAGTCTCGCCTGTGGGAGACTTAACACCTTGCTGCCCCAAACCCTCAGAGGACCTACCCTGCAGCGCTGGTCACCCTGACCAGGAACCACAGGTGGCGTTACGAACATTCTATCATCCCCTGTAAATATCCCCCTTTAGTGAGCGCCCAGGGCAACGGACCGAGCTGCGCTACCCGTGACATCCCCCAGTGAAGTGAACGGGCTCGGTGCCGAGTACCCCAAAGCCCTGGCTTTGTGCGACTCATATGCAGTTGTAGCTCTTTCCAAGACAAGTCCAGCAATACTTTTACATTGCCAGTCCATTCCTCCGTTACTGAGAAATCAGTGTTTGAATGAGGCTGAAGACCTATGTTAGATCTGAAGCCTCTGTCACTCCAGCTCTGTTCACTGCCCAGAACCACCGCCGCCTCCTGATTAACTCCTTTTAAGTTGCACAGCATAGAGACTGACAGTCAAACAGGCAAAGAAATGCACTGGGTAGGTAAAAACCTGGAGTGACAGAAGCTTCAGATCTACCATAGCTCTTCAGCCTTTTTTGCATATAAATTTTAATGCTGATTTTTCAGGAATGGACTTTCCATGTTAAGGTATTGCTGGATCTGTCTTTGAGAGAGCTACATGTGGATATAAAAAGTTTAAGGTGAAATCCTGCCTTCAGATTCTTTTTTAAATCTTTCTATCCAGTTATTGCATCCAGCTCTCAATGAACTGATGTCACTTTTTTACTTATGAGGAGCTTTTCCTTATAGATAGCAGCCAATCCAAACAAGACTAGCGGAGTTCCTTAATTATTATTTCCTTCTTGTAAAGTGTTGACATATCGCTAGGATATGGACATAACTTTGTGATTAGTGGGAGTTTGACCTCTTGGACCCCCCACTGACAATGAGAATGAGGAGGCCGCAGGGTAGATTTAGTGTTGAGTCTCCTGTACAGCAGAGCTTCAGCTGCCTCCTGTGCAGGGAACTCTAACCAGGGGCTGGCTGCACAGTCGAGGTGACCGGGGCATCACTGTATAGGGAATGGCTGAAATCAATTAGAGCTGTTGCCCATTCAGTGTCAGAGGTCAGACCTCCATTAGCACACAGTACTGGTACAGTTATATGAAAAAGTTTGGGCACCCCTATTAATTAAGCTTAATGTTTGATAAAAATTGGTGTTTTTGCAACAGCTATTTCAGTCTGATATATCTAATAACTATTGGACACAGTAATGTTTCTGCCTTGAAATAAGGTTTATTGTACTAGAAGAACATGTGCAATCTGCATCCAAACAAAATTTGACAGGTGCATAAGTATGGCCACCCTTATCAATTTCTTGTTTTAAATACTCCTACCTACTTTTTACTGACTTACTAAAGCACTTTTTTGGTTTTGTAACCTCATTGAGCTTTGAACTTCATAGCCAGGTGTATGCAATCATGAGAAAAGCTACTTAAAGTGGCCACTTGCAAGTTGTTCTCCTGTTTGAATCTCCTCTGAAGAGTGGCATCATGGGCTCCTCAAAACAACTGTCAAATGATCTGAAAACAAAGATTATTCAACATAGTTTTTCAGGGGAAGGATACAAAAAGCTGTCTCAGAAATTTAACCTGTCAGTTTCCACTGTGAGGAACATAGTAAGGAAATGGAAGAACACAGGGACAGTTCTTGTTAAGGCCAGAAGTGGCAGGCCAAGAAAAACATCAGAAAGGCAGAGAAGAAGAATGGTGAGATCAGTCAAGGACAATCCTCAGACCACCTCCAGAGAGCTGCAGCATCAACTTGCTGCAGATGGAGTCACTCACTGTGCATCGGTCAACTATACAACGCACTTTGCACAAGGAGAAGCTGTATGGGAGAGTGATGCGAAAGAAGCAGTTTCTGCAAGCACGCCACAAGCAGAGTCTGCTGAGGTATGCAAAAGCACATTTGGAGAAGCCAATTTCTTTTTGGAAGAAGGTCCTGTGGACTGATGAAACCAAGATTGAGTTGTTTGGTCATACAAAAAGGCGTTATGCATAGTGTCAAAAAAAACACAGCATTCCAAGAAAAACACTTGCTACCCACAGTAAAATTTGGTGGAGGTTCCATCATGCTTTGGGACTGTGTGGCCAATGCCGGCACCGGGAATCTTGTTAAAGTTGAGGGACGCATGGATTCCACTCAGTATCAGCAGATTCTTGACAATAATGTTCAAGAATCAGTGACAAAGTTGAAGTTACGCAGGGGATGGATCTTTCAGCAAGACAATGATCCAAAACACCGCTCCAAATCTTCTCAGGCATTCATGCAGAGGAACAATTACAATGTTCTGGAATGGCCATCCCAGTCCCCAGACCTGAATATCATTGAACATCTGTGGGATCATTTGAAGAGGGCTGTCCATGCTCGGCGACCATCAAACTTAACTGAACTGGAATTGTTTTGTAAAGAGGAATGGTCAAAAATACCTTCATCCAGGATCCAGGAACTCATTAAAAGCTACAGGAAGCGACTAGAGACTGTTATTTTTGCAAAAGGAGGATCTACTAAATATTAATGTCACTTTTCTGGTGAGGTGCCCATACTTATGCACCTGTCAAATTTTGTTTGGATGCAGATTGCACATTTTCTGTTAGTACAATAAACCTCATTTCAAGGCAGAAACATTACTGTGTCCAATAGTTATTAGATATATCAAACTGAAATAGCTGTTGCAAAAACACCAATTTTTATAAAACATTAAGCTTAAGATTAATAGGGGTGCCCAAACTTTTTCATATAACTGTATATATCCTACAATGGAAAAAAACCCTGTAATGATGGTTGTCCCAAAATTCTAAAATATAACTTATCCACATGATAGGTGAAAGTGGAATCCCATCACTGGTGCTTCCCCGGATCATAAGAACGGGGCCCTGAGTCCCCATTTTATGGAGTGATGCTTGGTGTTCACACTGGAGGAATGACAGAGAAGGCCAAGTATAGTGCTGGGCTGTCTATCAATCACATAGATGATCAATAGAGCATCAGTACTCTCTCTAGGGGAGACTGGCCCCTGTGGGTCCCAGCTGTTAGACACTTATGACCAGTCCTGTAGATACGTGACAAGTTACAATCTTGGCTCTATCCCCGTAAGGGAAAAGGTTCAACATTACTGTAGAACAAGCCTCTAATGAGACATGACATATCATTCAGACTACCTGAGACCCCCAGTATGTAGTGCTGCTCCGCTAGTGTTACCAGTCATTGCAGAATCCTGGGGGAGCACAGAACTGTGTTCTTTCTAAAACTGTGCTATTATTTTTCTTACATTGCCTGTTTTTCACATGAAGTACGGAAAGTCTTCTTTGGGAGATTGGGTAATCAATGAAGTGTCGCCTGCCATTATCAGAGCTAATGAGACAGTAGTTCTTCCAAGTGGTTAGCATTAGATGTGGAGATACATCAGCTCCGCTGAGGCGCGTGACGATATCCTCTATACAATTCCTGCCTTTCTACTGACTCGTTTTGTGCATGCGCCAGCGGGTATGAAGCAGTTAACTACCATTTTACCTGTAACATTATACAGCTTTTTTTCCTTCCCTTTGTTTCATTAGTGTAACCCAAGGCTGTATCTATTGAGCTTCAGCTATTTGTAATTCTTTCAGCACTAAGCTTTTCAGTGTGTTTAGACATGTTTGGATAGCGGGAACTAATGTGAGTTCAGGAGCTGTCGATCTCGCCTTTCATCCAGGTAATTGGCGTGAAATGATTCATTTCTGATTATGGGAGGTATGAAGCCTATCAGAAAGGTAGCAACTGTTACTTGCAGAAGGTCAGAAGGATCTTTTGTCATCACTCCAGCCTTGCGTTTCCCACACATAAGCTTATGCCTGGGAGCGGTAATAAGACTTTTATTATTATATCAAGCTTTGTCATATTTTTTTAATAGGAGTAGAATAATAAAGTATTGCTATTCATGGTCTGATGTACCACTGTGCCCAGGCTGAATTCTGGGATGCAGGGAAAAGTTGGATCAGATTGTACCTTCGAGGGGGAAGCAGGTTTCACTAGGGGCTACCATTATTTCTTACTTTCACAGGAAATGAATTAGTGCTGGGGTCCCCGATGAAAAACGTCATGTTATTTATGGCGATGCAGAACCCTGAAATGGCCCTTTCTGCTGTATATACATATATCACTAGACCTGTGTGATGACATACTGTATGTGTGACTTGGGTGTCAGATGGCCATCAAGTAAAGTTACCAGTAATGGAGATGGTGGTGCTCATTTGCAGAATCATGAAGGCCGCTGCTTGATTGATGCCCCACAGGCCAGTACACATCATTACAAGCCACTTTTGGCACGCTCTGGTGTAGTCGAGAATAGTACACCTTGCACAAGTAATGATACAGAAGGCTTGTAACTAACCCTGTGAGAAGTAAATCAGTACAAAAAGGACACATGTAAGGATCGTGCAGCACGATCAAGGTGTGTGGCGCCATCTCATGAGTCTTTTCTGATAATTTGTATACGGCACATGCAGAGTTCAAACTTCTTGTTTCCAGATAATATAACTACTTATAGATTTCAAGAGGTTGTCCAGGATTTTTGTTTTTACTATAAGCCTAAAAAGTAACAGGCAACTAGTTACCAACTACCTGTCTGTTCCACACAACTCCAGGCAATTAATCTTTTCAATGTCAACCGAGGATCTTGGAAGCCGCTGAATCGCCCTTAGAAGCGGTATATGACAGCTCTGTGCTGGCAGAAATTGATGTGTCTAAGAACTACCTGCCTGTTAGTTCTTAGACACATTTCAAAAATAAAAAAATAATTAAATGCTTAGAAAAGCTATCCCAAACAGTACTGTGCTGTGGTGACACGTTAGCAGCTTAATTTACCTTGACGAGTTCATTTTCCAGTTCATTAGTTGGTACGAGACATTGGGGCACCTCTGGTCCAGAATTAGTGTGGTATCCAGCTGAAAAGGACACTATGGAGGAGCATTGTGAATAACAGCTTTTCTATCGACCTACCGCAGCCAACCAGCATTGCTGAGAACAGTTTTGGTGCTGACTGACAGACAGGAGCTGACTGTCCTTCCACCAAATGTCCTTTTCATCTGAATGCAGATCACATTACTCGGCCTCTCACTCTCCTGTTGCTAGAATTGAATAGTGGGAGCTTTAGTTTCCTGCCTCAATTAGGTTTTAATTTTTCAGCAGGTTTTCTAAGGATGACCTCTACATTATAATGAAGCATTGGGGGCACACTCTGTAGCATTTGCTACAATCTTGTGTATTTGTATTACTGTATCTGCAGTAACATTGAGTCCTCCCTGACCATGGTGCTGAAATCCACTGCTTAGCAATAAATGTTTCTATGTTTAGCTCCTGTGCAAGATCTGAGGCTCCCACAGCTATTGTGCGCCTGAAATTGATTTCTTTTGAAATAATGTGTTCTATGTGAATGGTGGCCGCCCTTTTGTCCCTCTAGTCACATAATATTCCACCTGTGTTCTGCAGCACACCAAGAACCACAGTGGAGACAGGGCAGGTAGCCATGCCGTGCACTGCCACATGTATTGCTCTCCCAGAGACATAGGAGATCATTAGATGCAATCTCACAAATTACCGTAGACTCCGCAACCTGAATGTTGAGAATAGGCATGTATTAGGGATGTGAAAATACCTTCTGCCCTCTTACATTCTCCCTGGTAGGTTAACAAGCATCTCTCATCATTTAGACTATCGCTTGCTCTCACAGCAGACAAGTGCTAGAACGCCATCATTTCAGGTAGACGCCTTCAAGTAGTAATGCTCCTCTAAGGGATAGTAGTGGTTGCTGCCATGCAGTAGTCCTGTATCAGCAGGGGCATAACTATAATAGGTACAGGGGTTGCAATCGCATCTGGGTCCTTTGGCCCATATGAAAATACCATTACTATTAAAGGCTAGCAATAATTAGAGGCCTCGTTGGAGCTTTTGCATTGGGGCCCATAAGATCCAAGTTGTGTCACAGAATATCAGTAGTGTATCCTCAGAACCTTCTGTCCTGCACACTCCATTTGGAATCTTGGAATCTTTTCATTAG
Organism: Oophaga sylvatica; assembly: GCA_033576555.1. Classification (NCBI taxonomy): domain Eukaryota; kingdom Metazoa; phylum Chordata; class Amphibia; order Anura; family Dendrobatidae; genus Oophaga; species Oophaga sylvatica. The sequence continues at coordinate 71,532,167 of JARQOD010000003.1, read as the reverse complement.
TTGTGGCAAATGTATAAGGTTAAGTAACTAATAACGTCTTTTGCAGAGTGTTCTGTGAAGAGACTGCGATTAGTCTGCCATCCAGACACGAAGGGGAGCAGGAGTATCCTGTGATTAGTCTAATATTAATAACGTCTGGAAAAATCAAAGCAAAAATTAGTGTAATGTTTACAAGGTTATAAGTTATGACTCAGGATTTCTATTATCTTTAATATATTTTTTTGCCAATATTGTGAATAATGCGCGTAACTATTGTACGTGAAGTATGTACACAGCGACTCACTCCACCAACAGACTAGTGAGTACCGCTCTGGAGTATAATACAGGATGTATAACTCAGGATAAGTAATGTAATGTATGTACACAGTGACTGCACCAGCAGAATAGTGAGTGCAGCTCTGGGGTATAATACAGGATGTAACTCAGGATCAGTACAATTACACAGTGACTGCACCAGCAGAATAGTGAGTGCAGCTCTGGAGTATAATACAGGATGTAACTCAGGATCAGTACAGGATAAGTAATGTATGTACACAGTGACTGCACCAGCAGAATAGTGAGTGCAGCTCTAGAGTGTAATACAGGATGTAACTCAGGATCAGTACAGGATAAGTAATGTATGTACACAGTGACTGCACCAGCAGAATAGTGAGTGCAGCTCTGGACTATAATACAGGATGTTACTCAGGATCAGTACAGGATCAATAATGTAATGTACAGTATGTATACAGTGACTGCACCAGTAGAATAGTGAGTGCAGCTCTGGAGTATAATACAGATGATAACATAGTTATTAATTAAGGTTGAAGGAAGACTTTAAGTCCATCTAGTTCAACCCATATCCTATCCTAACCTGCCCTAACATGTTGATCCAGAGGAAGGCAAAAAAAACCAAGTGGCAAAGAGTAAGCTTCACATTGGGGAAAAAAATTCCTTCCCGACTCCACATACGGCAATCAGACTAGCTCCCTGGATCAACGCAATATCTAGGAAACTAGTGAATATAGCCTGTAATATTATACTTTTCAAGAAAGGCATCCAGTCCCTTCTTAAATTTTAGTAGGGAAGAATCCTCTACTGGACCGGGGGTTCCGGCCGGTCCCCATCCCCGTACAAGCCCGGCCTCAAGCTGCTTAGCGGTCGCCATCTGACGAGCGCAGGCAACTTCAGCCTAGAACGGCAGTTAACTCATGATCAGTACAGGATAAGTAATGTATGTACACTGTGACTGCACCAGCAGAATAGTGAGTGCAGCTCTGGAGTATAATACAGGATGTAACTCAGGATCAGTACAGGATAAGTAATGTAATGTATGTACACAGTGACTGTACCAGCAGAATAGTGAGTGCAGTTCTGGAGTATTATACAAGATGTAACTCAGGATCAGTACAGGATAAGTAATATAATGTATGTACACAGTGACTGCACCAGCAGAATAGTGAGTGCAGCTCTGGAGTATAATACAGGATGTTACTCAGGATCAGTACAGTATATGTAATGTAATGTATGTGTCATGCAGTCTCTGCATACAGGAGGTCAGGGGCCTAAGCTGACCCTAAGCTGGGGCCCTAACTAATCCCTCTACCTGGAGGTACTGTTAAAGGTACAGAGGTCCAGGCCTCCAGCGTAACCCCTATCTCCTGAGGATCCCTGAACCTCAGTAATCTAGTCCTGAGAAGGACCCCGATCACAACAACAGGGGACAGGATAATATAAACCAACACACAGTACTAGACGAACGAGACAGTACAAGGGGAAAACCAAAAAACCACCTTGCATACAAAAACTCGCACCACAACAACAGAGGGAACACCAACGGGTAAGGAGATAAATAATAAAGCGAGGAAGGGAAAAAAACACACAAAGTACACTTCACTCCAAACTCCAAAATACTACATGCTGCTCTGTTTGTCTGCAAGGAATGCTTTCACCGACAACTTCCCTAACAGACTGGCAGGTATTTGAAGGAGTCCCACTTCTGCAGCATTGACTGCAGCTGGGCGAGGCTGGGCCTCATCTAGCACAGAGAGAGAGAATTAACTCCCTCACTGCCGAAAAATACAAAGCACCAAAAATTCAGCTGCGAGAAGTCAGGCTGTGTAATCGTGACAATCTTCGTGGTGACACACCCGTGACAGTATGTACACAGTGTTTTTGACTTTCTTCAGACAAAAAAGTATCCAGACAAATGATTGTGTTATATCAACGTTTCGGCTGGTTAGCCTTTATCAAGAAAATATGTCTGTAACAGACATATTTTCTTGATAAAGGCTAACCAGCCGAAACGTTGATATAACACAATCATTTGTCTGGATACTTTTTTGTCTGAAGAAAGTCAAAAATATTTTGATGACGAACTTGTTTACTTTTGTTGAATAAACATTCATTATAAATTCTTCTAGTGTGCCGGAGTTATAAATTTTTGATATTATCCTTGTTTTCTCCTGGCACCTATTTCTTGGGATTTCAGTGAGCACCCCCTATACGTTCATATATAGTATGTACACAGTGACTGCACCAGCAGAATAGTGAGTGCAGTTCTGGAGTATAATACAGGATGTAACTCAGGATCAGTATGTGATAAACAATGTAATGTATATACACAGTGACTGCACCAGCAGAATAGTGAGTGCAGCTCTGGAGTATAATACAGTGTGGCTTATCCAGGACTAGTACAGTATATGTAATGTTAATGTGTATGTACACAGTGACTGCACCAGCAGAATAGTGAGTGAAGCTCTGGAGTATATAATACAGAAGGTAAGTCAGGATCAGTACATGGATAATAATATATAATGTATGTACACTTAGTAACATAAGTATTCATACACTGATTTTCATGTACAAGCTCCAATAGTATTGGGCAGTGTGATTCTCTCTGGCATCTTAGCAGGTGTCACCTTCAGAATTTTGTCTGCAGCTTTATCCTCGACTGACAGCAGTAAAAAACGATACAACACAGTGCAAGTAGTTGAGTCACGAATTTTGCAGATTCATGTCACTCTCCTCATCTTCATTTTGCATTGCCAGAAATTAATTAGTGTGAGTAAAGTTCCTGTTGTTACAATTTTCAATTAAAACTGGACGCTTTAGGGAATACAAGGAAAACCTCATTGTGCTTTACCCTCTGTTGTGTCCTTGATACAATCTGAATAAGGGAAGATGTCGTGTTTATGTCTTATTCGGGGATATTATGATAAGGTCAAAGGATTAGTCATGGAGGACCTTATTCAGTTCATGGACCAGAATTATTGGCATAAATTTGGAGACTTCTGTAGAGTAGTTTTAAGAAACTAGGATGTGCCTTGTCATCTGTGAATTCTTTAAAGGGGTTGTCCGCTATATTTCAGCAGCAGGTGGAAGGAAAGGAGACACACTAGTTCATAACTAGTGGGTAGGCGGAGCCCAGATAGGATTGACACCTCAGATTAAAAAGAGTGTTGACCGGCCCCTCCAGCTCGGGCTCCTCCTACTCAGCTCTTCAGTCTTAAATTTGAGGTCCCAGAGGATGGTCGCTGCTGGAAGCAGCTCCTCAGAAGATTTTATTATTTTAAATCGGACAGGAGACTTGGATCACCAGAAGTGGTCTAGAGGTCTCAGGGGTCTCAGCGCTGCTGGACCCCCACCTCTCCCTTGGCGGATCTGTATTACCCTGATGATGGTCCCTGCAGAATCATGCCGGCCCTGGGGGATGAGGATGGCTTCCCTGGCGGGGACGCAAACCGCGCACAGGGGTCACTGCGTTCCCCGCCCTGGGGGGAAGCATGGGCATAGCGCCAGAAACCCCTGGGGGTCCCTGTGGCGCTTCGGCTGGTGAGTACTCCACATTTTTATTAAAGTGATGTGTGAGTGATACAGCGACTGCTGCGGCAGCCGCTGTACAGTATACATGCCGGGTATGACTGGTATTTTTATGTCCGCAGGATGATGCCTGCAGGACAGGGGAAAGAGAGGAGTGCGCGCTTTTTTATTTTTGAATTTTGCGCCGCTCTGAGCGCGCGTGCTTTACTGCAGTCTCCATTTCCGGCTCCTCTACATGGAGCACATCGGAGACAGAGCGCGGCGGCCATTGCTGATCAGAAAAGCACTGCAGGCTGAAAGCTCCCCGGATCGCTCCCCTCCCCTCCCGGCAAGATCCGTGACCAGCTGGGTGAGTCGCTTCCACCCGCCGGGCAGAAGCTTAACCCCTTCACCCCCACAGCGCGGGCGCCGTCTGGGGCACTAATGAGTGACAGATTGCGCGGTCCTGCAGCTGTTGTCGCATAAGGGGCTCGCACACTCTTTCAATATTAATAAAGAGGTTGTGGGGAGTCTGCGACATTAATACTATACATTAATACTATACGTTCCCACTAACGATCCTGATAACGACGCATACTATGCGATCGTTTGTGTGATCATTTTTTAATGTCACTAGTAGCTGCCAATCTGGGCGATCTCATTAACATCGCATAAGCGGTTAGCGATCTCCTTAACAACTTTGGCGGTCATTGCATTATACAAAACAGCGCAATTTTTTAGCGATCTTGTGGAACGTTTTTTTCTGTTTAGTGTGGCATAGCTGTCCTGCAGCTGCGGCCTTATAAGAGGCGCTTGGGGCTCGCACACCCTTTTTATTATCAAGGTTGTGGGGAGTCTGCGACTTTAACCCCTTCTTAGGCGGTTAACTCTTAATGGGAGACAGCTGGGGTAGCTCTCTCTTTAAGAGCTTTAACCCTTCAGCGTTTGTTTTTTCTTTAAGAAACACACTGTTCTAGTTACTGACAGGTTTAACCTGCCATATACTGGCAATGTCAGAGTTCTCCCAGATCCGTTACAGGATCAGTCTCGCGTATCTGACACGCAGACCTCGACGGCGTCATGCGCAGCGGTCGGAGGTTCCAGTAGTGTCAAAATGGAGGCCCTCGCTAGTTTCTATGATGGCCTGTCTGACCTTCTAGGTTATTGGGTGTCAGCTAGATCCTCTCAAGAAGCGACACAAATCGGTGCCTTCCTTCTCGCGTAGCGAAGATGTCCGATTCGGACATGGAGGATCGGCAGGGACACTCTACCTCTCTCATGGGCCGTACTAAGATTTCTATTGGAGCCATGAGGGCGTTACAGTTACCGGAGGAGGTAACTGGACGTCCTGGTAAGTCGGCCCGGATGTTTTCAGGAGTCGCATAGACGCGACGGCTTTACAAACTGTATCCGTTTTCTACGGAGTTGTTTGTTAATTGGACCCCTTCTCCTGAAGTGAATGTCTCTTTATCCCAGCTTGGCAATCTTCCTGGTAAAGGGAAGGCGAGTCTGCAGCTGGACAGAAAAACGGAGATGGCAACAGTATCCATCTGCGAAGCCTACGGTTAATGGATGTATACTTGTAAAGTTCCCCTGAGCCGGTTGGACCGTCTAAGGACGGCGTGGCAAGATGGATCCCCTCTATCGAGGTAGATGGGCTTTTCAAGTTGAAGGATACTGCGTCACTGCTATCCAGGGCGTAATCCTCGGCAGTCACAGTCAGAAGAGCACTGTGGCTTAGACAGTGGAACGCGGTTTCCAAGCAGGGTTTGCTATCTTTAGCTTAGAAAGTGGTCAGCTATTTGAATCTGACCTCACGGAGCTGATTGCCAAGGCAAAGGCAAAGAAACAGCTTTACCGCAGCGCAGAGCTGTGACTTCTGCGTCTGGCAGGACTAGTGCCAGGAGTTGTCGGCGGTCCTTTCGGTTCAGGGGATGATCCGGTCAACCCTCTGGGGGTTTGGGTCGTCCCCCTCTTTTTTAAAAAAAAAAAAAAAAAAAAGGGGAATTCTCAGAAATTCCGCATACCCTGGAAACAGAACTTATGTTAAGACAGACAAAAAACCCGCTAAGGCGGACTGAAGTCTGGGTCTCACTCGAGCGCTCTCGAGTGGGGGGTCGTTTACTCTAATTTAAACCGACTTGGGTTTCCCGTGTGTCGGACGCCTGGGTGACACAGGTTGTGTTGGCAGGCTACTTCATAGAGTGTAATGTATGGTGTACAGTTCATATAGCGTCTTGTGCTTGGGTGCGAGGAAAACACATGAGACACAGGTTTGATATAGAAGGACTTGTATTACTTCATACAAGTGGCAAAAAGGGTCACACAGTTTGCAGGTACAGAAGCAGGAGACACAGCAGGCCAGAGTAACTTAAGCTCAGCAATAACTCTCCACAACAGGTTCAGGATCTCTTCTCTGTTACCGTAATTCCATGCAAACGTGGATTTATCAAATAGCAGGTTTCCAGAGTCCACAAGTGTTCCAAAGTTCCTCAGTAGGAAATAGCTGGAGTACAAAGTCTAAGGTTTCCAGGAGTCAGGTCACAGGCTCACTGCAGGCTTGATTCTGAAGCACTGATTGCTCAGCTGAGGCTGCTTAAGAAGCAAGAGGGAGAGAATCAGGGCGGGAACATGAAAGCTGGAAACTCCATATTGACTGAGGGCAAGATAGCTGCAGCAAGACAGAAAGCAAAATGGCCGACGGAAAAACTGAGTTTCAAGAAACATGTACAAAGAACCTTACATAGTTTCTTTCTCGACCCCGGACAGTTTTTTTTTTTTTGCCAATCTCGCATTCCGTCAGAGCCGAACTATTTGCCGCTCTACTGCGAGTGGTCGATTCTCTTCTGCAGAAGGGTGTGGTGATACCGGTTCCGCAGAGGACCGGGGAAGAGGATTTTTATTCCAACCTCTTTGTGGTCCCCAAAAAGGAGGACAAATTTCGCCCTATTCTGGAAGATTGAATCGGCTTGTCCACACCCGAACATTCCGCATGGAGTCGCTTCGCTCCTTTGTGGCAGCCCTGTCGCAGAACATCTTTTTGGTCAATCGACATTTGCGACGCTTATTTGCATGTTCCCGTCGGAAGGGCTCACCAGCGCTTCCTTCGTTTTGCCATAGGTCAGGACCATCACCAGTTTGTGGCTTGGCCTTAACGCCCAGAGTTTTTACAACGATTCTGGCGCCTCTCATGGCAATTCTTCGTAGACATACGATTCTTCCCTACCTGGACGACCTTTCAATTGTGGCGTCCTCAAAGGAGGAGGCAGTGACGGCTCGCAATCTATTCCTTCAGCTCCTAGAGGACTTCGGGTGACTGGTCAATTGGGAGAAGTCGTCTCTGGAACCGTCGCAGTCTATCCTATTTTTAGGAATGCATTTCGACACGGTACGGGCAGTGGTGTCTCTACCTCCAGACGAGCGGGCATGTCTCCCTCGACATGTACAGATTATGAAGTCTTCGACAGTAATGTCTCTTCGGAAGTGTATGCGCCTTCTGGGTTTAATGGTGGCGTTCATGGAGGCACTTCCGTTTGCCCAGTATTCATTCCAAAGGCTCATTCTGAGTCATTGGGATCGATCGCAGGCTTCGCTGGATTGCAGTGTCATCATCTCTCGCAGGGTGCGAGAATCTCTGGGATGGTGGTTACGTCCAGGAGCGTTATCCCTGGGGAAGTCATTCCTTCCTCCGAGGTGGTCGGTCATATCCACCGATGCCAGCCTGACGGACTGGGGAGGTGTCTGGAACGATCTCTGGATTCAGGAAGTATGGTCATCGGAAGAGTCTTTTCTACCGATCAACATCCTGGAATTGAGGGCAATTTTCCTTTGCCTCTAACACTGGACGGTCCCTTTGAGCGGTCTACCAGTCCGAATGCAGACAGATAACGCGACAGCGGTCGCGTATATCAACCACCAAGGCGGGACAAGGAGTTCCAGACTCATGGTGGAGGTATCTCGGATCCTGATATGGGCCGAGACCAGGGTTCCAGCCATCTCTGCGATTCACATTCCAGGAGTCCAGAATACCACGGCGGACTTCCTCAGTCGCGAGAAGATGGATCTCGGAGAATGGAGTCTTCATCCGGAAATTTTTGCACTGCTGTGCTCCCGTTGGGGAACTCCCCAAGTGGACTTGATGGCATCCAGGTTCAATGCCAAACTACCGACCTTCATGTCCAGGTACAAGGACCCGAAGGCTGTGGCGGTAGACGCTCTGGTGGCTCCGTGGGACCATTTCGAGCTAGTCTATGTGTTTCCGCCGATATCTTTACTCCCTCTGGTGCTGCGTCGGATCAGACTGGAGAGAATTCCGGCTATGTTGATAGCCCCAGATTGGCCAAGGAGGACGTGGTTCTCGACACTGGTGTCGCTTTTGGCGGCGCCGCCATTCCCACTTCCTCTTCGCCCGGACCTGTTGACCCAGGGTCCCGTTCGTCATCCGGACTTGAAGTCTCTGCGTTTGACGGCGAGGCTCTTGAGACCGAAATATTGACCCTTAGAGGTTTTTCAGCCAAAGTCATTGCCACTCTGCGAGCTGCCAGAAGTCCGGCTACTACTAGGTTTTATCACAAGACTTGGGAAGCCTTCTTTTCGTGGTGTTCGGGTTCTTCAAGGAACCCGAGGATTTTTTCCATTCCCAATTTGTTGGCTTTTCTGCAGTACGGGCTGGACAAAGGTTTGGCAGTGAGCACCCTGAAAGGTCAGGTTTCTGCTCTGTCCTTACTGTTTCGGAGGGCTATCGCCTCCCGTAGGGACGTGCGTTTCTTTTTTTTGCGGAGTAACCCGTCAGTTTCCACCGCGGAAGGCGCCTGTGTCTCCATGGCGGCTCAACCTTGTGTTGGAGGCTCTTCAGCATGTGCCTTTTGAGCCTATGAGTTCTGCTAGCCTTTCTTTACTTTCTTGGAAGGTTGCTTTCTTAGTGGCAGTAACCTCTTTGAGAAGAGTTTCTGAGTTGGCGGCTCTTTCCTGCTCGCCTCTTTTCCTGGAGTTTTACTCTGATCGAGTAGTGCTTCGCACACGGGGCGACTTTCTACCTAAGGTGGTGTCGCAATTTCATGTTAACCAGGATGTTGTGTTGCCCTTGCTTTGCCCGGGCCCGAGGAATGCAAAGGAACGGGCCTTGCACACATTGGATTTGGTGCGGGCCTTGAAGTTCTATTTGTCTATTACTCAAGGTTTTCGGAAGTCAGATTCTCTGTTTGTAATTCCAGCAGGTCGCAGGCGTGGTCAACGAGCTTCCAAGGACTCTATAGCTCGTTGGATTCAGTCGGCCATTTTGGAGGCTTACCGACTTGGCGAACCTTGCCCGATTAAGATTCGAGCTCACTCCACGAGGGCTGTGGCTTCATCGTGGGCCTTTCATCAAGGGGCTTCGGCAGCTCAACTCTGCCGAGCGGCGACCTGGCGCTCTGTCCACACATTTACAAAGTTTTATAAGGTGGACGTTAGTGCTTCCGCTGATGCGGCCTTAGGACGTAGGGTCCTGCAGGCAGCGGTAGTTTAAAGTTCTAGTTAACTTGTATTTGGCGCCTGTGGCGCATTTATCTAGGTTGTTGGGTTTCTGCCTATTTTGGTTTTTTCCCACCCTAATTTTTGGACTGCTTTGGGACGTCCACTAGTTATGAACTAGTGTGTCTCCTTTCCTTCCACCTGCTGCTGAAAGACGGATTTTGGTAAGAACTTACCTGTAAAATCCTTTTCAGCGAAGGAAGGAAAGGAGACACAGCTCCCTCCCATGGCAGAAGTGTGTTGTTGTATTTACAGATGCAGCGTGACCCTTCTCTGATAGCGATTATCTGGACTGAGGTCGACGCGCTACGGCTCTGTTCCAGCATTGCCAGCTTATCGCAGTAGTCAGGTTCAGTGAGTAGTACCTGGAACTGTGTGATTTTTTGCCAAATGCATGCATAACCTGTACTCTTATATTTTTTCTCTGAAGTTCTTCAGAAGGGGTTATGTTGCTTCGCTGGTGATACTGTTCTTCCTTAAGCTTGGGTACGACTGAAGAGCTGAGTAGGAGGAGCCCGAGCTGGAGGGGCCGGTCAACACTCTTTTTAATCTGAGGTGTCAATCCTATCTGTATGTCAAAGACTGGGCACACTCATGGTTGTGTGAAGAAAAAGATTTTAATACGTACACCTGATCACTAGTTACAAACGTTTCGGTCAATATTGACCTTCATCAGTGTATTAAAAAATAATAATAGGTGATCAATGTATTTGTTACAAAATAGAAATAAAGTATTAACACATATATACAAGGGTCATAATGAGCTATGATAAATCTCAAAAGAGCCTAATCAGCATCAGGATTATCAAAAGTACTCAGGATGGTGAAATGGTATAGAAGAAATAAAACATGGACATACCTAGTGGCAGTGTGTACCCAATATAGTAGGGTATAGAGATTATGTCTGTGGATCAGATTAATCTAATATTATCATACTATCAGAAAAGCTGTGCTTACATTGAATAGAAAGATAACATACCGATTGCAGTGAATGATCAGCTATGAGTGATGCTGTGAACAGCTATGATAGAGGACAAATACCAGTAAGTGGCTATAAACTATGTCAATAGAATCGTTATAGATGGAAAAGTAAATGAACATACCGCTTTAAATAAATCTCTGGATTAATTGCATGAAAATACAAACTGTGGAGGATATAACATAAGCGCTCATAAGGTGTGGAACCATGCAGTATAACACAATGCAGTGTGGTATCGCTGGTAATGTGCACTTACCCAGAGCAGACTATAGCACGTGTGGGGTCACAGTGACGCGGTATCCACCGCTTGTCTCGTGGTGGCAGGAAGTAGTGACTAGCCAGACTAAATAGAATTTGCGGTCTGCTAGTGGCGCTAAGCGTCAGACCGGAAGTGCTCATACCGGAAGTGATGTTGGCGCTGCTGTACAGAATGTAGAGGCAGCGTTCTGCGTTCCACAGGGACCGCTTGCGTTCCAGCTAAAGAGCGCATGTCAGGGATTTCGTGAAAGGAAGGTGCAGAGTGAAGGAGAAAGTGACCATCCAAAACAGACATGTTAATAGCGGTTCTGTAAGAAAAGACATAGGTATCAGTGAGCGATAATGTATAAATATGAACATAAGCAATGTTATGACATAATCATATACAATTTAAGCAGGTAAATTAAAGAAAAATTAAAGAAAAGAATGGAGATCATAATCTCTATTTAACCCCTTAGGGTATAGGGTGTCCAATTCATGGATCCAGTAAGCCTCTCTCCGTTTAAGCTGAGTTATACGATCTCCACCCCTCCTTGATTGTGGTACATGTTCTAGTACTTGATAGCGTAATTGTGCTATATTGTGACCTGCCGCAATAAAGTGTTGTGGAATAGGTAACAGTGTATCTTTGCATCTTATAGTGGATTTATGCTTTGATATCCTGTTCTTCACACTCTGTGTGGTTTCGCCTATATATAGGAGGCCACAGGGACATTTAATCAAGTATACCACATAATTTGTATTGCATGTGAAGTAATCTTTAATGGTATATCTTTTACCAGTATGAGGATGGTATACAATGTTACCCTTGAGAACATTGTTACACTGGTGACACGAAAGACATGGAAAGGCACCCGTCTTAGGATTTTGCAGAAATCTTTGAATAATGGTAGGTTTGTTTGGGCCAATATCCGCCCTAACTAGACAGTCCCGTAAATTCCGTGGTCGCCTAAAACATGGCATAAACTGTTGTTTAAAGGCCTCGACTTCAGGGTGGGCAGGACTGAAGAATATGCCAATATCGCCGTATGGCTGAATGAATTTTGTAGGCTGCCGGATGATAGTCGTGTACGAATGGTATTCTAATCCCTTTGTTTATTTGTCGATTTCTACCAGGGGACTGTGTCCTAACTGTATGGGGTGGGTAACCTCTGTCTAGGAATTTAGACTGCATTCTTTAATCCTTGTCTGTTGTATAGATGGGTTAGATACAATACGGGTAACCCTCTGAATCTGGGATTGTGGGATGGAGCACTTCATTTTGTAGGGGTGAAAACTGGAGAAATGAAGAGGGCTGTTTCTGTCAGTAGCTTTGGAGAAGATGTCAGTAGTCAAGTTACCCTGTGGATCCTTGACCACTAGGGTGTCTAGAAAGCTAATTTGTTCAGTGTCATGGGTCATAGTGAAGTCTAGGCCCGGCCACGATGTTCTGAGAAAGTCAAAGAAGATATTCAATGTTATCAGGTCACCTCCCACACACAGAAGATATCATCTATATATCTTTTCCAGACCAAGGCATGGTGCTGGAAAAGATGATGTTTATAGATTAATGTCTCCTCGTAGTGTGCCATATAGGCATTAGCGTATGGAGGCGCGACGTTACTACCCATCGCGGTACCTTTTGTCTGTAAATAAAAGTTGTCCTCAAAAAGGAAAAAGTTTTCAGTTAGTACTATGGATAATAGGTCGCTGCATAGGTCTACTTGATCTGGGTGCATGCCTGATTGAATAATTTACAGACAAAAGGTACCGCGATGGGTAGTAACGTCGCGCCTCCATACGCTAATGCCTATATTGCACACTACGAGGAGACATTAATCTATAAACATCATCTTTTCCAGCACCATGCCTTGGTCTGGAAAAGATATATAGATGATATCTTCTGTGTGTGGGGAGGTGACCTGATAACACTGAATATCTTCTTTGACTTTCTCAGAACATTGTGGCCGGGCCTAGACTTCACTATGACCCATGACACTGAACAAATTAGCTTTCTAGACACCCTAGTGGTCAAGGATCCACAGGGTAACTTGACTACTGACATCTTCTCCAAAGCTACTGACAGAAACAGCCTTCTTCATTTCTCCAGTTTTCACCCCTACAAAATGAAGTGCTCCATCCCACAATCCCAGATTCAGAGGGTTACCCGTATTGTATCTAACCCATCTATACAACAGACAAGGATTAAAGAAATGCAGTCTAAATTCCTAGACAGAGGTTACCCACCCAATACAGTTAGGACACAGTCCCCTGGTAGAAATCGACAAATAAACAAAGGGATTAGAATACCATTCGTACACGACTATCATCCGGCAGCCTACAAAATTCATTCAGCCATACGGCGATATTGGCATATTCTTCAGTCCGCCCACCTGAAGTCGAGGCCTTTAAACAACCGTTTATGCCATGTTTTAGGCGACCACGGAATTTACGGGACTGTCTAGTTAGGGCGGATATTGGCCCAAACAAACCTACCATTATTCAAAGATTTCTGCAAAATCCTAAGACGGGTACCTTTCCATGTCTTTCGTGTCACCAGTGTAACAATGTTCTCAAGGGTAACATTGTATACCATCCTCATACTGGTAAAAGATATACCATTAAAGATTACTTCACATGCAATACAAATTATGTGGTATACTTGATTAAATGTCCCTGTGGCCTCCTATATATAGGCGAAACCACACAGAGTGTGAAGAACAGGATATCAAAGCATAAATCCACTATAAGATGCAAAGATACACTGTTACCTATTCCACAACACTTTATTGCGGCAGGTCACAATATAGCACAATTACGCTATCAAGTACTAGAACATGTACCACAATCAAGGAGGGGTGGAGATCGTATAACTCAGCTTAAACGGAGAGAGGCTTACTGGATCCATGAATTGGACACCCTATACCCTAAGGGGTTAAATAGAGATTATGATCTCCATTTTTCTTTTTTCTTTAATTTATCTGTTAAATTGTATATGATTATGTCATAACATTGCTTATGTTCATATTTATACATTATCGCTCACTGATACCTATGTCTTTTCTTACAGAACCGCTATTAACATGTCTGTTTTGGATGGTCACTTTCTCCTTCACTCTGCACCTTCCTTTCAGAAATCCCTGACATGCGCTCTTTAGCTGGAACGCAAGCGGTCCCTGTGGAACGCAGAACGCTGCCTCTACATTCTGTACAGCAGCGCCAACGTCACTTCCGGTATGAGCACTTCCGGTCTGACGCTTAGCGCCACTAGCAGACCGCAAATTCTATTTAGTCTGGCTAGTCACTACTTCCTGCCACCACGAGACAAGCGGTGGATACCGCGTCACTGTGACCCCACACGTGCTATAGTCTGCTCTGGGTAAGTGCACATTACCAGCGATACCACACTGCATTGTGTTATACTGCATGGTTCCACACCTTATGAGCGCTTATGTTATATCCTCCACAGTTTGTATTTTCATGCAATTAATCCAGAGATTTATTTAAAGCGGTATGTTCATTTACTTTTCCATCTATAACGATTCTATTGACATAGTTTATAGCCACTTACTGGTATTTGTCCTCTATCAAGCTGTTCACAGCATCACTCATAGCTGATCATTCACTGCAATCGGTATGTTATCTTTCTATTCAATGTAAGCACAGCTTTTCTGATAGTATGATAATATTAGATTAATCTGATCCACAGACATAATCTCTATACCCTACTATATTGGGTACACACTGCCACTAGGTATGTCCATGTTTTATTTCTTCTATACCATTTCACCATCCTGAGTACTTTTGATAATCCTGATGCTGATTAGGCTCTTTTGAGATTTATCATAGCTCATTATGACCCTTGTATATATGTGTTAATACTTTATTTCTATTTTGTAACAAATACATTGATCACCTATTATTATTTTTTAGTACACTGATGAAGGTCAATATTGACCGAAACGTTTGTAACTAGTGATCAGGTGTACGTATTAAAATCTTTTTCTTCACACAACCATGAGTGTGCCCAGTCTTTGACATATATTATACGGTTTGGGAACCTACTGGAGCACCTCCCTTATAGAACTGTGCCAATATTTATTTACTATATCAATCCTATCTGGGCTCCGCCTACCCACTAGTTATGAACTAGTGTGTCTCCTTTCCTTCCTTCGCTGAAAGATTTTACAGGTAAGTTCTTACCAAAATCCGTCTTTTTCTGACTTGTAATATACCGCTGCAAAACTAAGATTTTTCCATTTATGGTACATTTCATTACTTAGCCATTTCCCACTCCGTCTTTACCCGTGATGTGATTCCACCTGCATTCAGCCCTAAGATTTTCACCGCAACTGGGCTGTAGGAGCTTGGGCAACAAACTGCAGAGCCAAATACTGCAGAAGTGGCTGTTTCCCTGGTGAAAACAGCATCATGTATACATAAAAGACATATACTTGCTTCCTGTAACACTTCCGTGGCTCACTAGGAAGGAAAAGATGCCAAGGATGCACAAGGCAAGGTGAGTATAATGATTTACTTTTTAGTTGTGGCCCCGATTCATCATTCTAATTGCCCTTTTTTAAAAAAAAAAAAAATAAATAAATAAAACTTTGGATTTTAGACACTTTTATTTTTGCTGCAAATTCATTGACTTTCGCAACATTGTATGCCATTTTTTCAGTTCATTTTATATCATCTACTGTATATATTTTTGGCTTATTAAGCATATATAACTTTTTGAAATGTCGCACAATATTTTCGCAGTGGTACTCCAGGAACCTCTTCCTTTTTCTTAGTGATCATTTTTACTCTAAAAAAGTGCAAAACGCCAAAACTAAAAGCTTCTTTTCCTTTATGACAATTTTATTAACCCTTGTGCACCATTTTGATGAATTTGGGGCAAAGTCCACCAGCAAAAACAGAAAGAGAAGACAGAAAAATTACTTAACAATTCCCACCTCCCTCCTCGCAGTTGATCATTTTGGGCCAGTTATGTATTATGTTGTCGACTTTTGCAAAAGATTTGTGGCTAACGCTGCAAAATTTTCAACCATTGGGATTTGTTGAGTTTTTTGGCTCCTCTATTGACTTGAGTAGAGATATTTCTGCAATAAATCTAGGAGAAAGAATGAGATTCGGACGATTTTTAAATCGGGACCCAATGTCAATTCATGGGCAGTGTGCACACAAAGATTTTCAAAATGTTTTGGGGCAGAAACAGAGGGGATAGTGCAAGTTTATGAGGAAGAATATCTCAGTGGTGATGTGCAAAAGGAGTTTTCGAGGTGTTATTGGAGCAAAAACTGAGTGGAAGCTCACCAAATTTCTCTCAATAATGCAAACCCCTCAAAAACATGGAATTTCCACTCCAAAATCTCAGCAAAAAGACTCCATGCGCACATACACTTTCTTCTCAGTTTCTGCTTCAAAAAGACACTTAGCTATGTGCTGATATTTTTCCGCAGCCTTTGGAGATTTGTCGTACTTTTCGCTGCCCTCCTGCATTTAGTTTTGCACCTTGAGAGTTGTAATTTCCCCTCAGTTATATGTAGAGCAAGGTGCAAAATTTCAACACCGCTCCAAAGGAATACTTTTTATTAAAATGTGTCCAGCAATACGAAGTGTCTGACAGCTTTCATGCTCGCTCTTCTTTTATACGGCAGCTTATTTCTGACTCACTCGGGTCGCGCAAATGAGGTGCTTCCGACAGGGTTCACGTATTCAGCTGTTCATTTCCATCAATTTAGCATCAAATTGCCAGTGTCAAAACCGCTAATCAAAGAGCAATTAGCATAACAAATATGTAGAAGTTAATTAAAGATGGGAGCAGAGCAGAAAAGAGGTTGCATTTCCACAGAGATCATCTCCCGGGTCACAGTTCAGTCTGCTTCATGCTTCTGGTGTCACATCTGTGCTTTCATGGCCCTGGAAAATAAAGCCACATATGCTGTATTTTTCACCAGCATCAGCTAGGAGAAAACTGAACAAACCTTTTTTCTATAGTACAATGTGATGGCTTGCTTTCTGAGTAAAGCCTTTAATTGGTTTCTGATCATTTTACAAATCTGAATTAACTGTGTTATGGCATGTATCACGCTGCCAGCATTTCAGTATGAGGGCTCGTACACATGGCCGTATTTTCATTTCAAGTGCGATCCAACAAAACATCGGACCAATATTATCCTATGGTGCTGTGCACGTCAGATGCTTTCCTCGGACCGAGCCATTCCGAGGAAAAATTCGCTGCATGCCAGAGTTTGATTGGGTATTCGGATCACACGCACTCAGCCATACAAGAAAATGTATCCGTGTTAAACATTGGACTGCACTCGGATAACATCAGAGTTCAGTACGATTTCCATGGACTGACAGAATGGAAAAGATGGAGACATGTTTTTCTCCTTTTTCTCCTCATCCAAGAGAATTAGATCACACTGTGATCACCCTCTGATCAGAGTGATTTGCATAATAGTCCTGATTCTCTGGGCTGAGAGAATACACGTTCTTCTATACCTAGCTTAAGCTTCCTTATACCATCTTCTTACTTGGAGCAACTCCCTTCTTTATGTGCATCTGTTTAGTAGTTTATTGCTGAGCCCCTGTAAGAATTTGGACCAATTTTAAGACCCTCAGGATTCTGAAAACCCTCTGATCTGACTTCAGAAACTTCAAACGTTTTTGTCGTTCCAGGTGACTTTTTCAGAATAGGCTGTCGTGATTGTGTACATGAAGAATAACACTACTTATGACCATTTTGTTACTCATATCCTCTATTTTCCAACCAGTTTTCCCCTCTGCAAGCTCTATCTCTAATCTGTCAGTTGTCTCTGAGCTGAGGGGGGAGACTAGCTTTTATGATGTCTCTTATACACCTTTCACATAGACATGAGAGATTCCTACTTCTCCGTGTCGATGTTGCAAATGTTCAGTAACATTAGCAGCATGGAGGACCCAGGCAAACACAGACAGAAGAAGGCCACTGTGCAGGAACAGTATATGGCCCCTTTGAAGTTCGGTAGCCCATCATAATGCACAATTCCACCTGCTTTGGAGGAAGTAGTGACCCCTTCATCTCTTGGGCCCCGTGCAGTGGCACAGGATGCACGAATGATATGTCCACCACTGACAGAGGTCATTGTACTGCAATAAGGATGTGAATCCAGCTCTGAAGTGAGATAAAACACTTACAAGGAAACAACAGCATCTTCTTTCTGCCTTTCTCATTCTCTCTGCTCTTCCCTTCTCTTCTCCATAGACTTTAATTGGAAGATGTAATCTGATCTCTCAGTGAGCTGGCTGTTTTTCTGGTCTCGAGCTAGAGAGATTTTAACTGATTTCAGTGTGAATGATGAGTTTGCTGATAGGGGAGAAGAAGGGACTCATCGGTGGAGAAAGATGTATATTTCTCTAATAAGATATATTTCATGTATGTTCCTTTACTATTGATCTCAGTAGTTTGTTGTGACCATTCCAGCTTCTTGACCTGTAGGATTGTAATGCTGGATCCTAATTTTTCTTCCATTTGGGGGTGCTTGGTAGCACTGGTGGACACAGACAGAAGAGGCCCATGTGCAAGAACAATGAATGAGCCCCTTGTAGTACAATAGCTCATCGTAATGTATATTTCCAAATGCTTTAGAGGTGAACATGGGCCCCCTTATCTCATAGGCCCCTGTGCAGTCGTACAGGTTGCACCAATGGTATGTGCGCCTCTGCTTGGTAGCCCCAATAATGCAGAGAAGCAGAAATATTAGAGAAATACTTGGTATAAATACTTTTATTATGAGCCATTTATCCTGTCCAAGAGTGCACTTTGCATTTTCCTACTGATTGTGGATGCATTTGCAGATTCTACATGCTAATCTTTGGTGAAGGTTAATTGCGCCCGTAGTTAAGATGCTAAAATTTAAACAAAAAAACAATTTTTTTGTTAGTGGGGACATAGACAACATGGAGTTCGGCTTGGCAGACTATATCATGCTTGGAGCATCTGCAGAGCGAAGCGTCCCGTGGTTCTCCCTGGGTATCCCGCACACCCCGTTAGCTCACTCTTCGCTCGCCATGGTCCACGCTCCCTCTCGTCAACGGCATTTGATTGGTAATGAGTTTTAGGAAGATGCAGATGTTGATGTGCTCGCATTTTGTAATTACATATTATGTAAATGTATTCCCGACTGGGGTTTTATGATGTTACTGATGGGATCAGGGCTATAAACAAAACAAAGCAGGAGATTTGCTACTTTATCAGACGACAAAAGCCTCTTAAATATTACTGGGAACTCTTGTGGCGGTTGGGAAAACATTCATCGATCTTTAGCCTCCTGAAGCCTGCTGTTTCTGCTCGATAGACTTAGGAGAGGGATATTTCTAAAAGGTACCTGTCAGCAAGGATTTTCCTAGCAACCTGAGATGCTGCAGGCTACAGATCTTCAAGTATACCTAATCCGTAATTGCTCCGAAATTCATGGCAAAGTTGTGTGCACGGAGCTTGTACAGGCGTCAGAGCGTTAGGGCGCAGTCAGACAGCCGTATAATTGGGACCGAGATCAGTGCTCGGACTTTCCGGTGGCTCTTCCGCTTCATGTAGTACTGTGCAGCTGTCACACTCAGGGCGGGAGAGCCGCCGGCCAGTCTGTACATTGCGTTCTGATCTCGACCCGATTTAGTCTGACTGCGCCAATACTGTGGTTCTGTATTTCAGAGGCAGAGGTACTTGTTTTGCCATATGGTGCCCTGTATGGCACCCTGTGCAACAATAAAACCAATGCATCTAGAGGGGAAGACATCTTCACCACAACATACGAACTCGTATTGGTATGCCTCCATATTAAATCGAAGACCCTAAGATGTACAGCCCCACTTATCCCAGATCCATATATACCCATATACAGTAGTTTGCAGAGCAACTTCAAGGGTTACTCCCAGAATTAACCCTGCTGTTCTGTTCGGGTTTACTATACACTTGTTATGTTCGGGTCATTTTTGACCCGAACCTATTAAAATGTTGTTTTGAGCCACTGAAAAGTTCTTTTTGAATACCTGTTGCATTATTATACTGTGTGTGATCATAGTTGTTCATTATCAAAGAAAAATTGAATAAAAAAACTTAATTTTTTAAAATTTGTGTTGATTAATGTAAAACAGCCTAATTGCATTTTACACCAAAGTAACAAACTTGTGCTTAAATAATCAACTATATCTTTTACAACAACATCAACAACAACTTTAGGTAACTATTAGTACAACTAACTTAAAACTAAAATAAATTTTAACAGTATAAAAGCATTTAAAAAAAAATAGTAAAAAATAATCAGAAAAAAATAAAAATTTCAGTTTTTTTCAAAAAAAGGTTTCTACTAATCTATTTTTTGCAATTAGCACAACAATAATAAACATGTCTGTTGCATATATATTTTTCACAATTAAAACAAATCATATTTGGCAAATGCAATTCTAGGATGTATCAACAGAAGCATACAGTCTAGATCACGTGAGGTCATTATTGCCCTCTACTCTTCTTTGGTCAGACCTCATCTGGAATACTGTGTCCAGTTTTGGGCACCACATTTTAAAAAAGACATCAACAAACTGGAGCAAGTTCAGAGAAGAGCCACCAGAATGGTGACCGGTCTGCAAACCATGTCCTATGAGGAACGGTTGCAGGATTTGGGAATGTTTAGCTTGCAAAAAAGAAGACTGAGAGGAGACTTAGTAGCTGTCTACAAATATCTCAAGGGCTGTCACATTGTAGAAGGATCATCTTTATTCTCATTTGCACAAGGAAAGACTAGAAGCAATGGGATGAAACTGAATGGGAGGAGACACAGATTAGATATTAGAAAAAACTTTTTGACAGTTAGGGTGATCAATGAGTGGAACAGGCTGCCACAAGAGGTGGTGAGTTCTCCTTCAATAGAAGTCTTCAAACAGAGGCTGGACAGACATCTGTCTGGGATGATTTAGTGAATCCTGCTTTGAGCAGGGGGTTGGACCAGAAGGCCCAGGAGGTCCCTTCCAACTCTACCATTCTATGATTCTATGATATTTGTTTTGCAGTCACTGGCAGGAGGACAAAAGCTGCATCTTTTTCTTTTTTTTGCTTGTAGGTGTGCTTGTGAAGGATGTTTCGGTAGCAGAGCTGGTGGAGGGTGTGTTTTGAGCTTGGTTCTGGATTCTTTCAACAATTTTAATTGATCCTTCACTTCTTGGATGTATTTTTCTCTCTGTCACATAAGGCCTAATAAGGGATTGTCCTAATCACAAGGAAAAGAAACTATTTTCTTTTGCAATCTTGAAAACTGAATTGATTTATTTGTAGAGGAACAGCAGGCCTTTAGATACAGCAATAAAAATTGTACTGAAAGACAATGCGTATAGTTTGTACTGAAATCATTTGTATACATGTATCCATCCATTATGTCCATCTGTGCACCTAAAGCAACTAGATAACTTGATAAACAATAGTAGATGCAATAAGTAGTCTCAAAATAAACTAAAAATCCTTTGTTTTACTCAAAAAATGGCTGTAGATTAGTATAAAAGGATAACGGGTCATTTTTGACCCGAACATAACAAGTGTATAAAAAACTGTAGCGCAAAAAGTAAAGCACCGAAAAAAAAAATAAAGTACCCTTAGTATGAACCCTGTAAATTAGGAAAATAGAAGGAACCACAAGTTTCAAAATCAAAAAATGAATGAATAAAATAATATCTAATTTCCAAAACGGGTCATTTTTGACCCGAACAGAACAGCAGGGTTAAATGTTATCCCCTATCCTATGGTCCCAGCTATCCTGAGAATGGGGATCTCTACTCCATTCATAATATATGAGACTCCCAGAGAAAGCCATGTACAGTGCTCAGCTATTTATATCTGTCGTCCCAAAGACGAATGATGGAGAATGGTTACAAAGAGTGTTTTTTACTCTGGAGGACCCTACTTGTCCTGCTTTAAAGACCGCTGATTGATTTAAACTGGCATCATGCAATACTTAAGCCTCCCCGTGGTGGCCCTGAACGGAAATTGAACACTAAAGGCTCATTAAGACATCCATGCAAATCAGTCCAAGATTGGACCCCTATAGCACGGACTGGCCATGGGTCTCTTGACTTGAACTTGACAGCTTTCATGTATTTCTGTGAGTCTGTCCCACTCAGGTCGAGAGAGCCATGGCCAGTCTGTGCATAGGTGTCCAATGTCGGACTGATTTACACAGACGTCTGACTGAACAGTAAGGGGTAGCCTGTTTACACAGAAAGATAACCATGAAACGAGCGCTGTTAACAACGCTTTTGCGTGATAATGCAGTTTTCCCCACAGATCTCACAGCTGATCGCTGAGGGTCCCAGCAGGAATTAGTTGCCCATAATTATATTTTAATTCTACTCTACGATTTTCAGTCTGATGAAAATAAAAAAAAATGTTGCTACTAGGAGTCATTAACATGGATAATAGCTGCTTTTTTGTTGTTTTTTTCTTACATTACATTTTTTAGTTGTAGAAACTTTTATTTGGGCTTTCACCAAATTCTCATTGCTCCATGTAGAATACTGTTGACTATTATAAACTTTCATGTCCCACCTGCTTTATCGCTTTCCCCTTCCCTGTTCTCCCGCTGATACTAGTGTTTTTCATAAACTCTTTCATCCCTTCCTGAAGATGACCATTTGGAATCTATATTTGCTCAGTAATTTACCTTGTTCATTACTTTAGGAATTGATCCCTGCATTTCCTGGAGATGCTTTTTCTTTATTTATGTAACAGCTTCTGTTTAGTACTATTGACCCTTTGCCTAATGTTGCTCTCTGTTATTTGTATCCCTCCTTATTCTTAAAGGGGTTCTCTGCTTTACACAATCACTTTTAAGAAGGTGTGTCTCTAGAAAATGACCTTTTGTTTGTTTCAGATTTTTGTGTATATATTTTTTTAATTGATGTTTTTTTCTATATCACTATCTAGATTAAGGAAAGATGTGTATCTTCGTACTTCATATTTTTCTATCTAGATTAAAGAAGTTGGACATCAGAAATCTTCCTATTTTCACACTGGCCACTAGGTCTTATACTAATCTCTCAATTCCTATTCTGGACAGAGGACTTTCCATCTGTCTCATTATTATCACAGCAAATAAACTCAGAACTCAACTTCAGTAGAGTGATGATTTTTAATCGTGTCCACAGTAATAACAGAAACGTTTCGGTCCTGAACTTGGACCTTCATCAGTCACTGTGTGGTTATAGAAAAAGTAAAATAAAGTAAAATAAAAGGATTTTACAAAAGGGAAACAAAGTATGTACAACAATAGTAATAAATCTTGGTCAAACGAAAATAACAGTTCATGAGTATGCTGTAATTCAGGAGCATAACTAGATCAAAAATTGAGGACGGATGTGATGCGAGAGTAATAGGTAATAAAACATACCATGGACTACTGTGAGTAGGTGGACCCAGCAAAAAGAGGGGCTATGCCCGGAATATCTGTATAATGATATAATAGGCATAGTGAGACAATGTGGCTAAGTAAAAGGATCAGTGATAAGTGAGAGATAAACCTACCAGGTTTAAATTCTGTTCGATATAGGTGATCAAATATGGCAGCGGTTACCTGGAGAAAAGCAGGTGGAACATGAGCAGAGTGCGGTACTGAGCGGTATTCCATGAAGGATATACTGGATAGCGAGTAACTAACCTGGGGGGTCCCGGTGGAGCAAAAATGTGCCTGCGGTGGACGCGGTATCCGCCGCTAGTCCGTGCATGTAGTAAATGCAATTGTGCAGGCTAAATAAAGGGAAGAGGCGGGACTATGTAGCTATGGTGCCTATCAGGCGGCTCCAGCTCAGAACAGGAAGTGACGTGGCAGGAAGTGAATGGCTGTGCGTGTCACTGTCAGGTGATTTATTCCAGTGGATAGCCAGCATTCTCCTAGGTCTTAAAGAGCGGTGCTGTGAGAGGAGGCATTTTGTAAAGTAGAAACAGGTAGTGCGGATATCAAAGTAAGGTGTCCGGCATGTGAGGAAACATGTTCAAAAGGCTAGTATAGGCGGCAGAAAGGAAATATTTGTTAGTCCTTATATTATTAAGGCGGTATTATATCATAGCAGAAAAAAGATTCATACATAAGTTATGTTCTATATATGTAGGTATCGTCAGGATGGTTTTATCCCAAACCATTCAACAGGGACATAAAAATTGCATAGATAGTAGAAATATAGTAACCACTTGAACACTTAGTACATTTACTTAATTATGATGTCACACATTTTTAACCTATGGGTGAGAAACAGATATGGAGTCAATGGACAGCGGTTCTAAATACAAAGTTGAGATATATAAGAGCTTATATACACACAGCAGAGGTATAAGTTGATAAACAGCCACAATTGGTATGAAGGGAATACAGATATTGTATGTGACAAGTAGGTTACGTAAAGGATAATAGATCGTAATCCCTATTTAGTCCTTTAGGAGATAAGGTATCCAGGGTGTGTATCCAGTAGGCCTCACGGCGTTTTAATTGTCGTATACGGTCACCACCTCTCCTTGGTTGTGGTACTTGTTCCAGGACCTGGAACCTCAGTTGAGCTATGGTATGACCCTGGGTTAAGAAATGATGTGGTATAGGGAGAAGTGTATTCTTACACCTGATTGTGGACTTGTGTTTGGATATACGGTCCTTAACGGGTTGGGTTGTCTCCCCCACATACACTAATCCACAGGGACATTTAATGACATAGATGACAAAAGGAGTGTCGCATGTGAAAAAAACTCTAACT
Organism: Oophaga sylvatica; assembly: GCA_033576555.1. NCBI lineage: Eukaryota > Metazoa > Chordata > Amphibia > Anura > Dendrobatidae > Oophaga > Oophaga sylvatica. Next base: position 71,507,887 of record JARQOD010000003.1, on the reverse strand, counting down.
TTGTATGCTTTGCCTGTGGGGGGTGATGAATAATTTCACCCTTTAGTACGTTACTGCATTGTGTGCAGTTTAAGCAAGGAAAAGTGCCCAATTTTGGGTCTTTTGAGGAATCTCTGTGTTCCCTTAGGTTTAGTTGGGCCCAAATCCGCTCTAATTAAAGTGTCCTTGAGATTGGGTGGACGGCGAAAGCAAGGAAGAAATGGTTTTGCGAACTCAGAGATGTCTGGATGTGCCGTATGTAGGAGGGGCCAGTGTTTCCGAATAGATTTGTGCAGTATATAAGCAAAAGGATGGTATGAGTGTACAAAGGCTATTCTGCCCTTAGTGTCCTGTTTCTCATGAGTATGGGGTGTGAGGGATGAGTCCAAAACTTTTTGTGGGTAACCCCTATCTCTGAACTTTGAATTCATCTCAGATAGGCGGACCTCCTGAGTGGCTTGGTTAGAGACAATCTTGCGTACACGGTGAAACTGAGACTTCGGAATGGATTTTTTCATGGCAGTGGGATGGAAGCTGTTGAAATGGAGTAGGCTATTGCGGTCGGTGGGTTTGACAAAGAGGTCTGAACTTAGATAGCCCTCAGTATCTTTCATGAGTCTTCTATTCCTTTCCACAGTACTCAATAAAAACTATTTTCTATTTCAGGATGACTTCTTTTTACAAATACGCGGGACCGCAATGGGCTCGAACGTAGCGCCCCCCTATGCTAACTGTTATATGGCTCATTTTGAGGAGACAACCATATACACCTGCTCTCTCTTCAAAGATAATGTCATAACGTGGAAAAGCTACATAGACGATATCTTTTGCATATGGGGGGGCACGTTAGAGTCCCTATCAATTTTCCATGATTTCTTAAATAACTCATGGCCAGGGCTGAGTTTCACAATTTCCCAGGACCCGTCCAAAATGAATTTCCTAGATACCTTAATCATGAAAGATACTGAGGGCTATCTAAGTTCAGACCTCTTTGTCAAACCCACCGACCGCAATAGCCTACTCCATTTCAACAGCTTCCATCCCACTGCCATGAAAAAATCCATTCCGAAGTCTCAGTTTCACCGTGTACGCAAGATTGTCTCTAACCAAGCCACTCAGGAGGTCCGCCTATCTGAGATGAATTCAAAGTTCAGAGATAGGGGTTACCCACAAAAAGTTTTGGACTCATCCCTCACACCCCATACTCATGAGAAACAGGACACTAAGGGCAGAATAGCCTTTGTACACTCATACCATCCTTTTGCTTATATACTGCACAAATCTATTCGGAAACACTGGCCCCTCCTACATACGGCACATCCAGACATCTCTGAGTTCGCAAAACCATTTCTTCCTTGCTTTCGCCGTCCACCCAATCTCAAGGACACTTTAATTAGAGCGGATTTGGGCCCAACTAAACCTAAGGGAACACAGAGATTCCTCAAAAGACCCAAATTGGGCACTTTTCCTTGCTTAAACTGCACACAATGCAGTAACGTACTAAAGGGTGAAATTATTCATCACCCCCACACAGGCAAAGCATACAAAGTTAGAGTTTTTTCACATGCGACACTCCTTTTGTCATCTATGTCATTAAATGTCCCTGTGGATTATTGTATGTGGGGGAGACAACCCAACCCGTTAAGGACCGTATATCCAAACACAAGTCCACAATCAGGTGTAAGAATACACTTCTCCCTATACCACATCATTTCTTAACCCAGGGTCATACCATAGCTCAACTGAGGTTCCAGGTCCTGGAACAAGTACCACAACCAAGGAGAGGTGGTGACCGTATACGACAATTAAAACGCCGTGAGGCCTACTGGATACACACCCTGGATACCTTATCTCCTAAAGGACTAAATAGGGATTACGATCTATTATCCTTTACGTAACCTACTTGTCACATACAATATCTGTATTCCCTTCATACCAATTGTGGCTGTTTATCAACTTATACCTCTGCTGTGTGTATATAAGCTCTTATATATCTCAACTTTGTATTTAGAACCGCTGTCCATTGACTCCATATCTGTTTCTCACCCATAGGTTAAAAATGTGTGACATCATAATTAAGTAAATGTACTAAGTGTTCAAGTGGTTACTATATTTCTACTATCTATGCAATTTTTATGTCCCTGTTGAATGGTTTGGGATAAAACCATCCTGACGATACCTACATATATAGAACATAACTTATGTATGAATCTTTTTTCTGCTATGATATAATACCGCCTTAATAATATAAGGACTAACAAATATTTCCTTTCTGCCGCCTATACTAGCCTTTTGAACATGTTTCCTCACATGCCGGACACCTTACTTTGATATCCGCACTACCTGTTTCTACTTTACAAAATGCCTCCTCTCACAGCACCGCTCTTTAAGACCTAGGAGAATGCTGGCTATCCACTGGAATAAATCACCTGACAGTGACACGCACGGCCATTCACTTCCTGCCACGTCACTTCCTGTTCTGAGCTGGAGCCGCCTGATAGGCACCATAGCTACATAGTCCCGCCTCTTCCCTTTATTTAGCCTGCACAATTGCATTTACTACATGCACGGACTAGCGGCGGATACCGCGTCCACCGCAGGCACATTTTTGCTCCACCGGGACCCCCCAGGTTAGTTACTCGCTATCCAGTATATCCTTCATGGAATACCGCTCAGTACCGCACTCTGCTCATGTTCCACCTGCTTTTCTCCAGGTAACCGCTGCCATATTTGATCACCTATATCGAACAGAATTTAAACCTGGTAGGTTTATCTCTCACTTATCACTGATCCTTTTACTTAGCCACATTGTCTCACTATGCCTATTATATCATTATACAGATATTCCGGGCATAGCCCCTCTTTTTGCTGGGTCCACCTACTCACAGTAGTCCATGGTATGTTTTATTACCTATTACTCTCGCATCACATCCGTCCTCAATTTTTGATCTAGTTATGCTCCTGAATTACAGCATACTCATGAACTGTTATTTTCGTTTGACCAAGATTTATTACTATTGTTGTACATACTTTGTTTCCCTTTTGTAAAATCCTTTTATTTTACTTTATTTTACTTTTTCTATAACCACACAGTGACTGATGAAGGTCCAAGTTCAGGACCGAAACGTTTCTGTTATTACTGTGGACACGATTAAAAATCATCACTCTACTGAAGTTGAGTTCTGAGTTTATTTGCTATATTTATATGGTGTGGGAACCTACTCAGATACTCCTATACGGCTGTGCACATGATTATTCACTTTTCATTATTATCACAGACAGGATTATAAAGACTGATAATTCCTCTATGTACAGTGCACAGGATCCATCACAATTGGGGATATCATTGCTAGCTTCCTCCTCCTCCTGTACAATGATTAATAATGTTACTATATAAAGAAGATTACAAAGAAATCTCCATTCACAATAGGTGATATCACATTTGACCTCCTCCTCCTGTACAGTGACTGATAACACCTCTATATACAGTAGATAACACAGGATCCACCATTAACAATAGGTGATGTCACAGCTCACCTCCTCCCCCGCCTGTATAATGACTAATAACACCTCTATATACATACAGTAGATAATACAGGATCCACCATTGACAATATGTGATGTCACAGCTCACCTCCTCCTCCTGTATAATGACTGATAACACCTCTATATACAGTAGATAACACAGGATCCACATTAACAATAGGTGATGTCACAGCTCACCTCCTCACTGTATAATGAAATAACACTTATATCTGTAACAATAAGTTACTATGTATGTCACACTCACCTCTCACTTTTACAATGACGGATAACACCTCCTATGTACAGTACATAATACAGGATCCACATTCAAAAAGATAATGTCACAGCTCTCCCTCCATGTAAAAGAAGGATAGCTTACTGTTGTACAAATAAATTTCAGCAGTAGTCTCTTATCTCACAGACTATTACAATGGGATAGACAACTCATAGTACGTAGATAACTCAGATCCCATTCAACAAAGGATGAATGTCACCTCCTCTTTCCCTCATTGTAAATGAAGATGAAGTTCCTTAGCTCTACAAAGTACTTTACATGAAGACAGTTTAGTAATACAATAAAATTTTAGACTTGAGAGTCCCTCTTTTCCTTTTATGGAATGAAGAAAGATGGTCACAAATTACTTTCCAGCTGTCTTATAATCATCACAGACAGGATTACTATGACACATGACAAGTCTATGCACAGGAAATAATACAGAATCCACCATTCTCAGGTGTTTATTACAGCGCTCCTCCTCCTGTACAATGACTGATAACACCCTGTATAGGTTAAGTGGCCAGTATGAAAATGGCAAGGAGGGAAAGGAATGTCTGTGTAATGTAGGACAGGACCTCCAGGTTGAAACTAACACTCTCAGCTCCACCCAAGAGATGGGGAACCTGAACATGGGCCCCTGTCTAATAAATGAGAATTCTTTAATTATATGAAAAGGGTATACTAAAGTGGACAGTTCCTTTTAATATTGTGCAGAACTTGTGCACTCCGCGAGGTATCGGCTGTGTTTTTATGTGTTTGATTATCTAAGTGGCTGAGAAGAATTAAAATTGCTCATGGAATACAGCCCAAATCACTGTCCTTATCATTGCACACAGACAAGCCGTCTCGCAGAGATACACGTCCAGGCAATGCTTCTCTATTTGCGTGTATGAGCCCATACCTAATGCACAGCTTTCAAGTCATCGCATAAACTCAATCTCCCAGACAGAGGGCTAATGAGTAATCTGAGGCCCCCTTTGCAAATCTCGGAAAGGCAATGCTTCTTAGTAGCAGCATCAGCCCACATCATCTCCCACTCATTCCGGGAGATGTTAAGGAGTTGCGGATGAGATGCATGAAGTGTCGCGGTCTCGCGCTCTGCTTACACATCCTGCACTTATTTCTGTTGTGGATCCGTTTTTGGAATTATAAAAGCGGCAATAAAACATTCCTGTACAGGACTCATTCATGTGAGTGGGAACAGAAGTGTCATAAAATGTCTCCTGTTTGCTCCTTTTCCTTTTGCTATCTGATTTTTTGCCAGAAAAAAAACAAATGACAACTGTACATGTGAACAGAGCCTAACCCTAAGGGCTGGTACACACGACTGATTTTCTCAGACAAGTGCTATCCATGGTTTTTGGGATAGCACTCGTACCCATGATATTCTATGGGGCTGTGCACATGCCTCGAGGTCCGCTGAAAAAAAGCAGACACATGTACAATTTTGATCCTAGTGTCAGATCAAAATCTGTAATACAATACTGACACACGGGGCCCCTACTTTTCACTAGAAAATATATCCCATGCCCTCTTTTGCTTTTTACTGTACAACCACAGTGAAGAGAACTTTAATTGGGAGATTTTACACAAGGGAGGCGTCACTCCACGCAAATTCTATAAAACCATCAAGCTTGTCTCAATTGAATCCCCTCCTTACCGCAGTCATGCAATGGGGACACTATTGCTGTTCTGCATTTTTGCTGCAAAGGGATAGTGGAGAACCTCTCCAGTGAAACATATAGGTCCATGGGCCCTTGAGAGTAAGTAAGACATAGGGAGGAGAGGTTGGTTGTGTGTTTTTATCTAGTAACACATTTTTAGATTTGGAGCTGATTTATGTTCTCTGTTATAATGTGCAGACAATGGTTTATACCCATTGCATACAGTATCATTTACAAAAGCTGCAAAAAAAACTAATGTGTACGGTGAGCTTAAAATGGATCTATTCTTTCATCCCTCCCAACAAGTTAAAGCTGCATTTGCTTAATTTACCAGTCTAATATGTTCATGAACTGCTCTTATTCTCTTGCTCTGAACCTTGCAATCCTGTTTTGTTTTTTAACAGATGGTTTCTGTTCATTACCATTTTCTCATCTATACTGGAGTTATCAGTATTGTAAGTGCTAAGCAGAAACTAGTTATTGCTAGGTTTTCTAATTGGTGTCTGACAGCGCTATAGAGCTGGGACAGACTTACTTTCCCTCATTTGCCATCATGCATTGTATCTGCTATTTTCCAATGGCCTGCTTAGTCCAATTGGAAAGCCCATCTGTCTATTATGCCTCCATGCAGTTTGACATAGAGGAAAATAGGAGCAGAGAGACAAAGACCTACTCCCACTTCTGTAGGTACAGATCCGCCCTCACTTCCTGTAGAGAGACAAACCCACTCATTTCTGTAGACAGTCCCACACCCACTTCCTCTAGAGCAGAGGTCTCAAACTGCATTCCAAGGGCCCAAACAGGTCATGTTTCAGGATTTCCTTGTATTGCACAGGTGATAATTAATTACCTGCACAGTTAATGATTCAGCACTAGTGCAATGCTAAGGAATCTTGAAAACACGCACAGTTGCGCTTAGAGGAATGCAGTTGAGACCCTGCTCTAGACAGACAGACCGGCCTTCATCTTACTGTAGAGAAACATCCACCCACTTCTTGAGAAACATTCTCCACTCAGCAACTCTTAGAGAGAACAGACCCACTTCGTTGAGATCAATTAGCCCACTTCTGTAGAGATAAACTGACGACCTTTTACGAACAATACCCCCCACTTCCTTAGAGAAAAAACCGCACCCACTTCTGTAGAGATACAATACCCCCCACTTCCTGTAGAGATACAAATACCTCGCCCACTTCCTGTAGAGATACAAATACCGCCACCACTTCCTGTAGGATACAAATACGCCCCCACTTCCTGTAGAGATACAAAATACCGCCCCCACTTCCTGTAAGAGATACAAATACCCCCCCACTTCCTGTAGAGATACAATTCCCATTCCTGTAGATATACAAATACCCGCCCCCACTTCCTGTAGGATACAAATACCGCCCCCACTTCCTGTAAAGGATACAAATACCCCCCCACTTCCTGTAGGATACAAATTACCCACCCCCACTTCCTGTAAGATACAAATACCTGCCCCACTTCCTGTAGAGATACAAATACCCGCCCCACTTCCTGTAGGATATAAATACCCACCCCCACTTCCTTAGGGATACAAATACCCACCTCACTTCCTGTAAGATACAATACCCGCTCCCACTTCCTGTAAGAGATACAAATACCCGCCTCCACTTCCTGTAGAAAGGAAACTTCCGAATACAAATACCTACCCCACCTTCCTGTAGAATACAAGTACCTCCCCCACTTCCTGTAGAGATACAAGTACCTGCCCCCACTTCCTGTAGAGATACAAATATACCCACCCTCACTTCCTGTAGAGATACAAATACCCGCCCCACTTCCTGTAGAGATACAAATACCTACCTCCACTTCCTGTAGAGATACAAGTACCTGCCCCCACTTCCTGTAGAGATACAAATACCCACCCTCACTTCCTGTAGAGATACAAATACCCGCCCCCACTTCCTGTAGAGATACAAATACCCGCCCCACTTCCTGTAGATACAAATACCGCCCCCACTTCCTGTAGAGATACAATACCTGCCCCCACTTCCTGTAGAGATACAAATACCCACCCTCACTTCCTGTAGAGATACAAATACTCCCTCACTTCCTGTAGAGATACAAGTACCTGCCCCCACTTCCTGTAGAGATACAAATACCTCCCCACTTCCTGTAGAGATACAAATACCTCCTCCACTTCCTGTAGAGATACAAATACCTGCCCCACTTCCTGTAGAGATACAAATACCTACCCCACTTCCTGTAGAGATACAAATACCCACCTCACTTCCTGTAGAGATACAAATACCCCCCCCACTTCCTGTAGAGATACAAATACCTACCTCCACTTCCTGTAGAGATACAAGTACCTGCCCCACTTCCTGTAGAGATACAAATACTGCCCTCACTTCCTGTAGAGATACAAATACCGCCCTCACTTCCTGTAGAGATACAAAATACCTGCCCCACTTCCTGTAGAGATACAATACCCCCCTCACTTCCTGTAGAGATACAAATACCGCCCCCACTTCCTGTAGAGATACAAATACCTGCCCCACTTCCTGTAGAGATACAAATACCTGCCCCACTTCCTGTAGAGATACAAATACCTACCTCCACTTCCTGTAGAGATACAAATACCACCCTCACTTCCTGTAGAGATACAAATACCACCCCCACTTCCTGTAGAGATACAAATACCTACCCCACTTCCTGTAGAGATACAATACCTGCCCCACTTCCTGTAGAGATACAAATACTGCCCTCACTTCCTGTAGAGATACAAATACCGCCCTCACTTCCTGTAGAGATACAAAGTACCTGCCCCACTTCCTGTAGAGATACAAATACCCGCCCCACTTCCTGTAGAGATACAAATACCCCCCACTTCCTGTAGAGATACAAATACCTACCTCCATTCCTGTAGAGATACAATACCTGCCCCACTTCCTGTAGAGATACAAATACCTACCTCCACTTCCTGTAGAGATACAAATACCTCCTCCACTTCCTGTAGAGATACAAATACCTACCTCCACTTCCTGTAGAGATACAAATACCCGCCCCCACTTCCTGTAGAGATACAAATACCTACCTCCACTTCCTGTAGAGATACAAGTACCTGCCCCCACTTCATGTAGAGATACAAATACCCGCCCTCACTTCCTGTAGAGATACAAATACCGCCCCCCCTTCATGTAGAGATACAAATACCGCCCCACTTCTGTAGAGATACAAATACCCGCCCTCACTTCCTGTAGAGATACAAATACCTACCTCCACTTCTGTAGAGATACAAGTACCTGCCCCACTTCATGTAGAGATACAAATACCTACCTCTACTTCCTGTAGAGATACAAGTACCTGCCCCACTTCCTGTAGAGATACAAATACCTACCTCCACTTCCTGTAGAGATACAAGTACCTGCCCCACTTCATGTAGAGATACAAGTACCTGCCCCACTTCATGTAGAGATACAAGTACCTGCCCCACTTCATGTAGAGATACAAATACCTACCCTACTTCCTGTAGAGATACAAGTACCTGCCCCACTTCCTGTAGAGATACAAATACCTACCTACACTTCCTGTAGAGATACAAGTACCTGCCCCACTTCATGTAGAGATACAAATACCCGCCCTCACTTCCTGTAGAGATACAAATACCTACCTCCACTTCCTGTAGAGATACAAATACCGCCCTCACTTCCTGTAGAGATACAAATACCCGCCCTCACTTCCTGTAGAGATACAATACCTGCCCCCACTTCCTGTAGAGATACAAATACCCGCCCTCACTTCCTGTAGAGATACAAATACCCGCCCCCACTTCCTGTAGAGATACAAATACCTGCCCCACTTCCTGTAGAGATACAAATACCTACCCCACTTCCTGTAGAGATACAAATACCCCCCTCACTTCCTGTAGAGATACAAATACCCACCCCCACTTCCTGTAGAGATACAAATACCTGCCCCACTTCCTGTAGAGATACAAATACCTACCTCCACTTCCTGTTGAGATACAAATACCCACCCTCACTTCCTGTAGAGATACAAATACTTGCCCTCACTTCCTGTAGAGATACAAGTACCTGCCCCACTTCCTGTAGAGATACAAATACCCCCCCACTTCCTGTAGAGATACAAATACCTACCTCCCCTTCCTGTAGAGATACAAATACCTGCCCCCACTTCCTGTAGAGATACAAATACCTACCTCCACTTCCTGTAGAGATACAAATACCCACCCTCACTTCCTGTAGAGATACAAATACCCACCCCCACTTCCTGTAGAGATACAAATACCTACCTCCACTTCCTGTAGAGATACAAGTACCTGCCCCCACTTCCTGTAGAGATACAAATACTCGCCCTCACTTCCTGTAGAGATACAAATACCCGCCCTCACTTCCTGTAGAGATACAATACCTGCCCCCACTTCCTGTAGAGATACAAATACCCGCCCTCACTTCTGTAGAGATACAAATACCCGCCCCACTTCCTGTAGAGATACAAATACCTGCCCCCACTTCCTGTAGAGATACAAATACCTACCTCCACTTCCTGTAGAGATACAAATACCCACCCTCACTTCCTGTAGAGATACAAATACCCACCCCCACTTCCTGTAGAGATACAAATACCTACCTCCACTTCCTGTAGAGATACAAGTACCTGCCCCACTTCCTGTAGAGATACAAATACTGCCCCCACTTCATGTAGAGATACAAATACCCGCCCTCACTTCCTGTAGAGATACAAATACCCGCCCCCACTTCATGTAGAGATACAAATACCCGCCCTCACTTCCTGTAGAGATACAAATACCCGCCCTCACTTCCTGTAGAGATACAAATACCTACCTCCACTTCATGTAGAGATACAAATACCCGCCCTCACTTCCTGTAGAGATACAAATACCCACCCCCACTTCCTGTAGAGATACAAATACCCGCCCCCACTTCATGTAGAGATACAAATACCCGCCCTCACTTCCTGTAGAGATACAAATACCCGCCCTCACTTCCTGTAGAGATACAAATACTTGCCCTCACTTCCTGTAGAGATACAAATACCCACCCCCACTTCATGTAGAGATACAAATACCCCCCCCACTTCATGTAGAGATACAAATACCCGCCCTCACTTCCTGTAGAGATACAAATACCCGCCCTCACTTCCTGTAGAGATACAAATACCCGCCCTCACTTCCTGTAGAGATACAAATACCTACCTCCACTTCCTGTGACAGCCTTTCCTTTGTTCCTTTACCTGCGTATTTTGTCATCAGCGCCTGAAGCAGCAGCCACATACCGCACTCCTCACACTTTCCAGAGTTGTGCCTGTCTTTTTTTTGTCTGCATTTTCCCTTTGTTTTATCACCGATCCACATGTTTTTTTATTGTTGCCAAGTGTAATCCTAGTTACACAGAAGGCAGTCACCTAGTTGTCAGCACTTTGGAGCGATCTTTTTAGCGTAAGATAACATCACTTATGAATAAAGTGATTTGGAGATTGTCTACTTAACACATTATCTTTTGAGCTAAGAGCAAATTGTCTGACTTCTCATTCTGTGCCAAAGTCTGTTGTAATATAATGTAGCAAAATGTTACTCTATCTATATACTATCTACTTCTTTCTATCCATTCATAAATTCATCCTTTGTACCTCCCATGTACCATGTGGAAGTAAACAATGACAATTTCCATTCCCCGACAACATACAGAAATCTTAAAAACTATGAGAAATTGATATAGAAAGTATATCCGAGGAACATGCTTCATTCCCTCGCTCAATTTGTAACTTTATTTTTCCATTCTATGATCTAAATATGAAGCGGATCAGCGGCGACACATGGTTGTAAAATCATCGTCTGCCTCCCATGTGGGACATTTTTTCGAGTTGATCTTTTACTGCTGCCATTAACACCTGGCAGAACTGGCACGGTTTGGTGTGTGGGCGTCAGTAGAAAGACGGGCAGGTTCCCAGCTGTACACGTCAGGTGATATTAGTCCACGCTGGTGCCAGCAGCCTACACGTATGTGGAGCGTTGCCCAGAAGCGAGGATCTGCAGATATAACGTGTGATACCAGTGTGCTGGGAACGTTACTGGTGGCTGTGTGAACATACAATAGGTACAGTCATCCTCCTACTGGATATTACAACATGATGGATTAGAAGCTCAGTGGAAGCAGTTTCCAGAGATGTACATTTTCTCTTCTTCTTTTCATACATATTTATGCAGATTTGCTAAATTTGTTTACTTCTTTTGAGTAGTCATTTACCCAGCTTTGTCCATGTTTTATTCATTATGACATTAAAGCATATGCCCATGTTTTTTCCTTCTGCTCGTGGAATCTCATTTCTGCAAGTTTGTAAGCGATCGCTTTCGATATATAGGATGTGAAGTAATGCTGTAGCAGAACGGAGTTCTGGTATACTTGTGTTTGCATGTACATGTAGGTAAGCAATGAGAAATGTACATGTTTTAAAAGGGTAAAGGCATTCTCATCTTAACGCCTTAACCCCCGGAGCTTTTTTTGGTTTTGCGTTTTCGTTTTTCGCTCCCCTCCTTCCCAGAGCCATAACTTTTTTCATTTTCCGTCAATTTGGCATGTGAGGGCTTATTTTTTGCAGGATGAGTTGTAGTTTTGAACGACACCATTGGTTTTACCGTGTCTTCTACTAGAAAGCAGGAAAAAAATTCCAATTGCAGTGAAATTGCAAAAAAAGTGAAATCCCACACTTGTTTTTTGTTTGCCTTTTGTTAAATTCACTGAATGCTAAAAATGAGCTGCCATTATGATTCTCCAGGTCATTACGAGTTCATAGACACCAAATATGTCTAGGTTCTTTTTTATCTAAGTGGTGAAAAAAAATTCCAAACTTCGCTAGAAAAAAATAATTGCTCCATATTCCGATACCCGTAGCGTGTCCACTTTTTGTGATCTCGGGTCTATTTTTCTGCGCAGAGCTGATGTTTTTAGTTATACCATTTTGGTTCAGATACTATCTTTTAATCACCCTTTATTGCATTTTAATGCAATGTCGCAGCGACCAAAAAACTTAATTCTGACGTTTTGAATTTTTTTCTCGCTACACTGTTTAGCCATCAGATTAATCCTTTTTTTATTGATAGATCAGGCAATTCTGAACGCGGTGATACCAAATATGTGTATGTTTGATTTTATTTTTATTGTTTTATTTTGAATTGAAATAAAGGGGGGTGATTTTAAACCTTTATATATATATATATATATATATATATATATATATATATATATATACATATATATATATATATGTGTATATATATATATATATATATATATATATTTTAAATATTTTTAAAAACAATTTTTTTTCACTTTTGGCATGCTTCAATAGTCTCAATGGGAGACTTGAATCTGCCACTACCCGATCGCGATGATCAGATCACCTCTATGTAGCAAAATTACTCATTTGTTGTGAGCGCCGACCACTGGGTGGTGCTCACAGCAAGCCGGCACTGACAACCATAGAGGTCTCCAGGAGACCTCGGGTTGTCATGCCGACACATGGGTGACCCACGATCACGTGACGCGAGTCATCGATGTGCGTATTTCCGGAGCCCACATCAAAGGGAGGGAGTCCGACATCAGCATAAATGTACGCCCAATGTCAGAAAGGGGTTAAAGGAGTCTTCTGGACTAACCAGTCTTATACATTTCTTATAGAATTTTGTCCATTATTGAAAGTTATAAAACTTTGGAAATATATATATTTTTTAGAGGATTAGTCTTAGTTCCTGTAAAATAATTGCATTTAAGTGGCTTCTAAACCCCGGCTTTTCCCCAGTTGCATTGATATCTGAACTTACTCGTTTGGAGTATCTATTTGATATGTCAGGGGAGAATTTGGAAGCACATAGTAATGGTCAGCTGGCCCTGTCGAGATTGGCAGGCTCAACCATCTTTCAGTAGCATGTTTTTTTTTCAGTACAAGTGAGGGAAGTGAGGATTGAGCTAAATAGGGGTCAAGGGGCACATTGCTTGTAACTTAGTGTAGGATGATTTCCAAGCAGGGATTGGATCTCTACACTGGTCCAATAGTCAGGAGGAGTCTTGAGATGCTTGTCTACCCAGAACAATCGGATACTAGGTTATATCCAAAAATTATACAGATCCAGCTGTGAACCAATATTGCAAGTTGACATTTTAAATAATTTAGATACTGCTTTGGAAAAGAGTTGTGGGGGAGAAAAAATTATTTATTTGGGACATATAAAGAGCTAGTAATGAAAAACTGCAAAAGAAACTATTTTTTGTGCTTGAGATTCTCTGTAATTGGTTCTTACTGTTCTGCCGGCAAGGGATCATCACCTTTTACTTTTTACTCTTTCTAGTACAATGATTAAATGTGCCAAGAAACTTGTTGTTTTCACCCAATAAATGAAAGATTAGTTTTCAGTTTTGTTTTGGGGGTTTGTTTCTTGGTGGTTTTAGTTCTGTTGTGGAAACCAAGCAATCTCATTCCTGTAAGATGTGTGCAGCATAAACTACAGGGAGCTACTGGTATTAAAGGGAATCTTTCACCACTTTTTTCGCATATCAGGTAAAAATATGATTGGATTCAGTGTCAACTATGCATTATACCAGTACTTTTCATACCCTTTGACTTCCCACTTTTGATCAATATATACCTTTTATATTCCTCTCGCGGTTTATGTAAATCTCCTCAGTCGGTTCAGATGGGCGGGGCTTATTGTTCCTCTCTCCCCCCCCTCCTGGTTTGCGCTACGCAATTATTTGGTGTAATTCCTGCGACTTAGCACGTGTGACCGATTCACCCTATGTTCCTGGAGTTGGTGGCTACGTCTTCACACCCCAACGCGCGTTTCACCACTGGCTTCTTCCAGCGCGTCGGGTTGTGAGGACGCAGTCACCAACCCCAGGAACATAAGGTGAATCGGTCTCCTAAACTGTGGACACTGTCCCATATATGGCATGAGCACTCTTTTAAATATTTGTAATGTGACTGCTTTTTTTTCACAATTACAGAATAAAACCATATGTACTTACATTTATTTCAGTATGATAGGTTGCTTAGTACTTTGGGAGCCATTCCCTTTTTTTCTTGCTTACTATAGCAGAAACCAACTTAAACTTTGTGGTTAGCCATTAAGATATTTTTCTCCAGATTGGGCTTTGTATTTGGAACATTACATATAGCTATACTATATTTCTGTGTTTATTGATGATTTTGTACTACTACCATAGAACCAACCCAGTATTTAAATTACTTGGTATTAATACATATAATTGTATTTTGGTCTATATTCTTGGAAGTTGGCACAATCCTCCTATGTGAAGCTTTTTTTTTAATGTTTTGTTATTTTTTGTTTTAACCTGATATTTAAATAAAATTAGATTTTATATGGATCTTTTAGTTTCCCCCTTTTTATTGCAAACTGGTTGAGTAATCTAATCTGAGGTGAAGTGCCATTTTTCATTTTTTATTTGCATATCATATTTATACTCTACAGGAAGTGTGGACAGGTCATTGTCTCTTTACAGGAATCGCGGACTGGTCATTGTCTCTTTACAGGAAGTGTGGACAGATCATTGTCTCTTTATGGGAAGTGTGGACCGGTCATTGTCTCTTTACAGGAAGTGTGGACAGGTCATTGTGTCTTTACAGGAAGTGTGGACAGGTCTTTTTCTCTACAGGAAGTGTGGACAGGTCATTGCTCTTTTACAGGAAGTGTGGACAGGTCATTGTCTCTTTATAGGAAGCATGGCCAGGTCTTTATAGCTTTCCAGGAAGTGTAGATGGGTTTTGTCGTTTTACAGGAAGTGTGGGGGCGGGTCTTTGTAGTTTAACAGGAAGTATGGGCAGGTCTTTTTATCTTTACAGGACGTGTTAGCAGGTCTTTGTTGTTTTACGGGAAGTGTGTGGGGAGGGTCTTTGTAGCTTTGTAGGAATTGTTGTCAGTTCTTTAAATCTTCACAGGAAGTGGAGATGGGACTTTTTCTTTACAATAAGTGTGGTCAGGCCTTTGTCTCAACAGGTAGTGTGGGCGGGTTTATGTAGTTTTTATAGGAAGTATGGGTGGTTCTTTTTCTCTTTACAGAAAATGGGAGTAGGTCTTTCACTCTCTACTTTTGCTCTCCTGACAAATGGCATACATCAGCATAACAGAGAAGCTTGCTTTCAGTTCAGGGCAGGCAAGCCATTGGACTATGCCAGGAGCAGTGCATCCTTGGAAGAGAAGAAGTTCCAACACATAAAGTGTTGGCAGATTACCAGTGTAGAGGAAAAAGAGGGACGACCAGTTACAGTATGAGAATTTGGACATTACCTGGAAATGTTAGACTACTATATGCAGCAAAATTGCAGTTCCATCTGGATGGTCATCTATTGACATATGATGATGCTTTGAGGAGAGCAGCAGCAGGGAATTTGCTTTTCTAATACTGGTTTTGTATTTTTACTCTTGGTCCTGCAAGTAATTTTGTAAATACAATAATATTTATCTCATGTACATTTCCCTCTGTCACCCACTTGGGCTGTAATAGTACATTTCCATTGTTTTCTGGGTGCAGCGCTATTGCCTTTAATTTCTGGGGATATGACCCCTTTCTGTTTACATAGAAGGAAGGGTATTTGTAGTTTTCCCTCTTGTTACATATACACTGAACCGTTTTCGTTGATTTCCATATTAATACATAAATAAAGCATCTTCCTCCTCGTCGTAAACCTCTCACATAATGTAGTTAATGAGACGGGTAACCTTATTCTGACCCTACAGCTCACACTGAATCCATGCTTTGTATAAGTTTGCAAATTCCCCAGAGAAGCTTTATTGCTAAATCGTTAATGTCTTCAATAATATGAGTATTACCAATCATTGTAAGTGCACATCACTGTGGCGTGAAGAATTGTTATACATCAATTATCATCGAGGTAAAGAGGACAAACCTCAGCCATTACCCTCTGATTACTTTCCAGTCTGGGCAGTAAACCTTACATCGTCTGCATGCAGATTCACTAAGATGACTTTTTCTGAAGCATCATCATACGAAAAAAGTATATCTAGGTCCAACAAAGTCAATCATCCAATTCATTATAAATTACAAGGTTTCTGCTGGCTGACAGCGAGTTTGACCATTCTTGCTCACATAACGAAGAATAGTAGTTATAGCTCAGAAATACTGTAACACTTAAAATATTATTCCCATCCTCTAACATGGTTATGGTTGCAAAGTGCTACTAAAAAACAAGCAACTTTGCAAATAACTTTTTATTAAAATTAGGCTCTGTTCTCCCACTAGCCCTATTTTTATTATATGTTGTTTACAGCTGATTGCCAAAGGGACTAGCTGAACATGTGCAGTGCTTACGAACTCTTTGTGAGCTTGTAATTGGCCTGGATCGCTAGAGTGCACTTAGCTTTTAATCCCTGTCACCTTTCTATAGCCCAACTGCAGAATCGGATGTCACACACATTTTCGATGATCAGCGCCAAAGTGCTGCCGTATTGAACTATCAATCATGTTTATTTCCCCATATAAAATAAAAACTACCTACACTCACCTCTGTTGCCGGTACCGTTCCAGCGACGTCTGCGCCAGGCCTCCTTGGATTCTCGCGCCGTTGTTATGCATTCTGAAGCCAATCACGAGCTGCTTCAATCTCACTTCCTTTGGACCTAATTGACATTCGAGGAATTCGAGAGCAGCAGCAGCAGCAGCTCTCACTTCTGCCGGGTGTCAATTTTGCCCCAAAGAAGTTAAGAGTGGAGCAGCCTCTGATTGGTTTCAGACATATATGGCATAACAATGTCACGTGCGTCCCGGTGCCGATGTTATTGGAATGGTGCCGGCAGCGGAGGTGAGTATAGGCAGATTTTATTTTATACGGTGGAATATGGCAATTGGGAAGGGATTGTCTGAGTAGTGGAGAACTCCTTTAATTTGCAGTGGTGGGGAAGATTCTATCTGCTATGATGTCTCCCTTGAACAATACACACAAGGAGGGATTCCTGCTTTCCATTCTTTAGTTAGCATACAGACGTGGCAGCAGCATGGATACAGCAGGTCCTGAGTTGTGTAGATGTGAATCCAGCTCCAGGAGGAGGTGAAGACTTGTTAGAACGCTTATCATGATCTCTCTGTATCTCCGTCTGCTTGTTTCCTCTTTTTGCTCTTCCTCCTCCCCCACCCCATTCCATAGAGTATAATAAGAGGTATAACTTGACTCCTCACTGTGCGGCAGTATATTTTGTCTGTGCAAGACCAAGTTGGGCTGTTTTTTTGTTTTTATAGGAAGCAGTGGGGAGAGGAAGAGAGGCAGGGGGTAAGAGGAAGAAATGGATCATAAGTAGTGAAAGAAACATATTTTTTATATATATGAACAGCTAAGGATAGGCCATCACTGTTAAGGACCCAGACAACCACTTTAAATCCTCGGTGAACTAAATACATGCATAGAGGCAGAAATCTCTATCTATTCCTGGAAGGTTACTATATTTTACCTGCAATGATACATGGCATCACCCAGGAGAATAGAGCAAATCTGATTTTCTCATCTTTTTTGACATGTATCTAACGCCTGATGCCACATTTCCAACTCGTGCTTGACAAGAAAATCAGTCTATGTTAAATTCTGCACAGTGTTAATATTTGTTTTTCTTGTATTTGCATTGCAGGGTATTGAGGGAGTGGTGTGATTGCCAAGGTCCACCCTATATATCTGTCCCCCACAGTCATGTTCTTGCTATGCTGCTAATTAGTAGATCTTCAGCAAAACACGCTTGGCAATTTCTGTTGCAAACAATTTTTTTTTTCTGGAATGCTGAAGCTGCGATAAAGCAATAATTAATTCACTGAAGTCTGCAGTAATTAAACTATGAAGAGAGGCTATGTAAAAAAGTAACACTCTAAGGGAAGGAATAAGTGAATAAAGCTGAGCCTTGTACAAAGGCTCCAAACAGCATGGATAAATTGTATATCTGCACAGTTATGTCCTAAGCTGACCACACCATTCATTGCAGCATATTTGCAACTTGAGAAATAGCCTAAAGAATACGCTATTAAACCTAGAAATGAATAATACAAGTAAACAGGTTACAATCTTGCACCTCTTAAGAGTGTGTAGGATTTTCCAGGACGTCCCTCCTGACAGCACCATGGGACGTCCTCCTCTTTGCTGGGACAGGAAACACACAAGAGATTAAAAGTCCCCTCCCCGCCCCCTTTTCCTCAGTGTGTTTCCTGTCCCTGCATGGAGGGACACACAGGAGACTTACCGGGTTCAGGGGGATCGTGAGGCCACGCCAGATCCTTCCCCCTGTGAAGCAGCCAGGGCTGAAACTCTCCAGTGGGGAGTCCCTCAGCTCCAAAGACCAGGTGCGGCAGGCCCTGAATTGCGGACGTTCCTCCAGGTGGGAGGCTCTCGTCCGGGACCTCATACTGAGGGGTGCAAGGCGGTTCCTGGTAGGACAGCATCCCGCAGCCTGGCGAGTGCTTTGCGGTGGATACTTTCCATACCTCGGCTGTGACCAGCGTCCGGGGGAGCGGTTCACTTCCGGTTCAGCGTCGCACTTCCGGTGACGTCATATCCGGGAGACGCTCACCGCATGGAGAGCAGACGCCTCCTGGAACGACGAGAGCTGGTGGAGACCATTACAGCACCTAATCGTGAGTATGGGTGTGTGATCTAGAGACACGCCAAGACAGGTGACATATCGCCGCTTCCCCTATCGGCAGGACGCAGTAATTTGGTCAAGCAGCCTACCTTGTTCCTCATGGATACAGACGCGGCAGATGGCGGTGGGGTAAGTGCGCTTGGCGCAAAAAACCCAGCCATAACCTGACAGCCACCCAGGAATCCGACCTAATTAAGTTCCTGTCTTTTCTATAGGACAAAGGAACTTCGTCCGCTCCCATAACTACAAAAAAGGCTGGTAAAGCCTTAGCAAAATCAGCCAGGTGTCCGGTGTGTCACAGCAAACTGCCAGATGGCTATGACAGAACCCTTTGTTCTTCTTGTACCTCTAAGGTTATGAGAGATGAACAGCCTTCATTGCTTTCTGAAATGAGGCGCATGATTTCTGAGGAGGTTCAGGCCTTATATCCACACTTACTCAGCAGTGGCCATGTAGTCCTGGCTCTAGTCGTAAGCGGCCCAGATGGGAAACGGATTCAAGAGAACAAGATTTAAGCTCTGAAAATAGATCAGATTTAGAAGAAGCTATTTCAGAGGAAGAAGGAGAACTTCCCCCGACACTCAGGATAGGAAAAAGAAATTTCTATTTCAACCTGAGGATACTAAGAATCTGATTAGATCTGTACGGAACACCATGGAGATCGAGGAAACTCCCAGAACACAATCTAGACAGGATTTGATGTTCGGGGGACTTACGTCTCAGAAAGAGACAGTTTTTTCCTGTTAGCAATCACATTAAAACAATGATCCTGGAGGAATGGAAGAGTGCGGAACGGCGTCTAGTTTTGTCACGTGACTTCAGGGGAAGACTACCGTTCGAACCTGAAGATGTTAGATTATGGGAAGAAGTTCCGAAAATCGATACCCCAATAGCTAGAGTCACAAAAAAGACTGCCATCCCATTTGAGGACTCCTCTAGCCTACGTGACCCTATGGACAGAAAGGCCGATATTCTCCTGAAAAGAGCCTGGGAAACCTCAGCGGCCCTTATTAGGACTAATATTGCTGCCACCTCTGTAGCCAGATCCATGGTTTATTGGATGAGTCAATTGGAGGATCAGTTATCCAATAAGACTCCTAGAGCTGAGATTTTAGCCTCTCTGCCGGTTATGAATTCAGCCACGGCTTTCCTGGCTGATATGTCTGCAGAATCGGTCAGATTTTCTGCTAGAAACAGCTCCTTATCTAATGCAGCTAGGAGAGCTGTCTGGCTAAAATCATGGTCCGGAGATAACGCCTCTAAGATGAAATTATGTTCCATTCCATTTTCAGGGCTTAGGGTCTTCGGACCAGCTCTGGATACTATCTTAGAATCAGTATCAGACGCTAAGAAGGGTTTCCCAGAGGATAAACCCCGCCGAGCTCAATCCTTTCGGCGAGGTTCCCTGTCTAGAAGACAGTTCGATTCTAGAGGTCAGGGAAGATCAAGCAGAGGATCATATAAGAGTTACCATTCCCAGGGAGGAAAGAACAAGAATACGTTCTTTGGCTCCTCACATAGAACTAGGAGACAATGACGCCAACTTTATTGGCGGACGACTCCGTTATTTTGCAACAAACTGGGAACTGGTTACTCAGAATCAGTGGGTTCACAGAACTATAGCGGAAGGTTATCGGATAGAGTGTTGCGCTCCGCCACCCGAAAGATATGTTCCCCCTACGGTGATCTCCACAGACTCGGTCATGTGGACAGATCTCCAGGACCTACTAAGGCTTTCTGTCATAATTCCTGTTCCCCGGGCAGAGTTAGGCAAGGGTCACTATTCCTCCCTCTTCACTATCTTAAAACCGTCCGGAGAATCCCGTACTATAATAAATCTGAAACCCCTAAACTATTGGGTCACATACAAGAGGTTCCGGATGGAATCAATCAGGTCTGCAACCCACCTTATAGACAAGGACGCGTTCATGTGCACTCTCGATCTGAAGAGTGCATACTACCATGTCCCAGTTCATCACTCATCACAAAGTCTTCTCAGGTTTGCAGTGCAGTTACCGACCCGGACCTGCCACTTTCAGTTTCAATGCCTACCCTTCGGGCTGGCCTCGGCTCCCCGAATATTCTCAAAATTGGTCTCGGAGATTGTGGCCTTTCTAAGAAGCAGAGGTACTATTATTGTTCCATACTTGGACAATTTTCTTATAGTGGCGCGAACAGAAGAGGCGCTGGTCGAACACAGAGATCGCTGCATTTCCATACTCAATTATCTGGGTTGGATAATAAATTGGGAAAAGTCAGATCTAGTTCCCGAACAAAAGAAAGTCTTCCTGGGTGTTATACTGGATTCAAGTCGAAGAATCTCTTTCTTACCTCGGAAGAAGCGAGAGTCCATACAGGATGTAACGAAGGTTCTTATGAAGCACCAGCCCTCTATAAGATCCGCCATGAAGGTTCTAGGTCAGATGACGGCTTGCATTCCATGCGTCAGATGGGCACAGTTCCACTCAAGACCCCTTCAGAAAGAGATTCTTTCGTCATGGAATCGGAACTACAGCTCGATAGACAGGACATTACATCTGTCAAAGACGGTAAAAGAATCTCTCCTTTGGTGGATGCAGCCAGACAATCTAAAGTTAGGAGTAAGATGGTCGACCTCCCCTTATGTAAAAGTTACCACGGACGCCAGTTCCTGGGGTTGGGGAGCTCATCTGAAGGGCAGAATACTACAGGGCAGATGGCCAGAAGAAATCCAGTATCGATCCTCAAACTTCAAGGAGCTCTACGCTGTATGGGAAGCCCTAAGAAGGAACCAATCCGAACTCAAAAATCAGCATATCAGGATTTACTCGGACAACATCACAGCAGTTTCGTTTTTGAATCACCAAGGAGGTCCCAGACATCGACCCCTTCAACAGTTGGCAGAGATGATATTCACCTGGGCAGAGCAGGTCGTCCTTTCCTTAACGGCAGTCCACCTGGAAGGTTCCAGAATGTAATAGCAGACTACCTGAGCAGAAAGAAAGTGAGTCCTACGGAGTGGGAACTAAACCAGGATATCTTCAGAGATCTATGTCGGAGGTGGGGAACACCTCAAATAGACCTATTTGCAAACAGAAGAAATGCGAAGATTCCCAGGTTTTTCTCCCTGAACCCCTTGGACGATCCAGAGGGATTGGATGCCTTAAGCCAGAAATGGGAAGAACATCTGTTATATGCATTCCCACCTCTAGCGCTCATCCCGGCCGTATTACGGAAGATCAAGGAGGATCGGGCTACAGTAATAATGATCGCCCCTTATTGGCCAAAGAGGAGCTGGTTTTCTCTACTAACAGACATGTCAATCGAAAACCCTTAGAGCTGCCTCTGAATCCGGACTTAATTCATCAAGGTCCGATCCATCATCCGGACCTGAAGAGATTACATCTCTCAGCCTGGATCCTGAGAGGGTGACCTTGAAGGCCAAAGGCTTATCTGACCAGGTCATAACCACAATCCAGGCCAGTAGAAAGCCAGTCACATCGGCTATCTATCTCAGAATCTGGAAACGCTTCTGTACAGTGAGTGGCGGGTCCGACTTGGTGACAGGCACTCCGGACATTCCTAAGATTTTAGATTTCCTCCAGTCAGGCTTCAACATGGGACTCAGACCCAGTACCCTAAAAGTTCAGATCGCTGCATTAAGCTCCTTCTTAGACTACTCACTAGCTTCTCACCCATGGGTGATAAGATTTGTTAAAGCTATTCAGAGACTACGGCCCACGATTAGACAGTGTCTCCCAATATGGGACCTTACTCTGGTACTCAGGGCTTTATGTAATGATTCATTCCGTAATAACAGCACAATGCCTATTTCCTTGCTTACCAGGAAAGCAGCTTTCCTGGTAGCAATTACCACTGCTAAAAGAATAGGTGAAATTCAGGCTCTATCCACTAGAGACCCATATTTTCAGGTTAGGGACGACAGCATTCTGTTAAGGTTGGATCCTGCTTTCTTACCCAAGGTTGCTTCAGATAGTAACCGTAATCAGGAGATTATCTTACCTTCTTTCTGTGATAACCCTTCCAACGAAAAGGAGCTGAGGCTCCATTCGTTGGATGTCAGAAAGGTGGTACTAGACTACATAGATGCCACTAAAGACTGGCGTATAGATTCGAACCTATTTGTCCTCTACGGAGGAATCAGTAAAGGGAAAAAGGCGTCTAAACCTTCCATCGCTAGATGGATTACCTCTTTAATTTCAGAGGCCTATTTAGCTGAAGGGTCAGAACCTCCGGCGGGCCTAAAGGCCCACTCAACCAGAGCATTAGCTGCCTCCTGGGCAGAGAGGGCAGGCGCCTCTCTGGAACAAATTTGTAAGGCGGCAACATGGGCTAGAATTGATACATTCTGCAAACATTATAAGATAGATGTACTTTCTAACCGGCAGACGGCCTTTGGTAGGAAAGTTCTGCAGGCGGTGATCCCACCCTAAGGAGCTTTCTTTGGTACTCCCCATGGTGCTGTCAGGAGGGACGTCCTGGAAAAGGGTCATTAGACCTACCGCTAATTAGGTTTCCAAGAGTCCATCCTGACAGCACTGGTAGCTCCCTCCCTCTTCAATACGTCATATGCTGTAATATGATTTTCAATAATTAAAGTGTTTTGTGCATTATACATGTCATGGTTCTTGATACAACACTGAGGAAAAGGGGGCGGGGAGGGGACTTTTAATCTCTTGTGTGTTTCCTGTCCCAGCAAAGAGGAGGACGTCCCATGGTGCTGTCAGGATGGACTCCTGGAAACCTAATTAGCGGTAGGTCTAATGACCCTTTTCTGCATATGCCTGCCTTGTAAAAATCCTGTAGGATCCACAAGTATAAATCTGGAGACTCACTAAGGTGTGGGGATTGTTAACAAGGTGGTAGAGTCAGACAGGTCAAAGAGGGAGAGGCTCCTGCTGAAGAGAGTTGTCTTAAACTAATCCCAGCACTGTGAGGTGAAGGAATTCCTCCTGCGAGGCATAAAGGAGATTGCGTTATGTAGGCGACAGCATAAGATCAAAGGAAAAGATTAATGAAACTGATTAAGTGGATTTTTTGTGTATTCTTTTATTATATTTAATGCTGCTTTAAAGAAGAGAACATGGCCAAAGCCACAGAGCCTGCTTGCGTTGTGACATTGGTGGTTTGGTAATGACACAGTCCCTAATTCAGTCAGTGAGAATAAAATACTCACCTGGGAATATGGGAGATCTCTTTTTTTTTTCTGGGGTTTCTTGGGCAAATTGTAACAATGTCTTTGTTATAAAAATGTGTTTATGTGTTTGCTGCAAAATTGAAGTTTAATTTCAGTTCGTCTGTGTCCAGAGTGACCTGAAGCGCTGTCACTCATCTCTTAAATTCCATGGCATTGCTCTCATAGAATCATAGAATGGTAGAGTTGGAAGGACCTCCTGGGCCATCTGGTCCAAACCCCTGCTCAAAGCAGGATTCTCTAAATCATCCCAGACAGATGTCTGTCCAGCCTCTATTTGAAGACGTCCATTGAAGGAAAACTCACCACCTCTCGTGGCAGCATGTTCCACTCATTGATCACCCTAACTGTCTGCAGTGTGATTAACAAACCAGAGTGTGTAGAGGGATCAAGGAGGAGAAGCAGTGGGATGACTTGGATTCCTCCTCCCTGTTCTCTCCGCACACTCTGGTTTGTCAGTCACACTGCATGATGCCAGGGAAGTGCAGCGATGAGTGACAGCGATCCTGGACTAGTCTGTGGACAGAAGCGCTGAGAATAAACCTAAATTTTGCAGCAAATACATAAACACACGTTTATAATAAGGACATCACTACTGCACACACAGAGAAGAGTAGGACCTGCTCCCCTTACTCTCAGAAGCAGCATACACAGAGAAGAGGAGGTCCTGCTTCACTTACGCTGAGAAGCAGCATCACGCAGAGAAGCTTCAGTGGAATTGGCGTTAAGTGAGTATAATTGTGTTTGTTATTTTTAAACAAAAACGTAAGTGTGTTTTTTATTTCAAATAAAAGACTTTATACACAAGACAACTATAGGATTAGTAATGGGGAGGTGTCTTATAGACATCTCTCCATTACTAAGCCGTTGGTTTGATGTCACTGGACAATCTAATAGATGTTCCTTTTCTGGCGGCTGCAGGCTGCTATTTTTATGCTGAGGGGGGCCAATATCCATGGATCCTTACCAGCCTGAGAGTACCAGCCCCCAGCTGTCTGCTTTATCTTGGTTACTTGTCCAAAATGAGCGGTAGCCCACACTGTTTTTTTTTAAATTATTTAAATAATTTAAAAAAAGGTGTGGGGACCGTTCTATTTTTGATAACCAACCTTGCTAAAGCTGACAGGGGTAGCAGCCCACAGCTGTCTGTTTTGCCTGGCTGGCTATCAAAAATACAGGGGAACCCACAACAGTTTTTGTTTTTTTTTAATTATTTATTTAGAGCGCAGGCTGTATAATACTCCCATCAGCTGCCACCTGCTCTTGCTGTTTATTAGCGGCAGCATGCGTAGGCTGCTGGGAGTAGTAGTCCCATCAGCCAACGTTAATGACCGGAAGTAAACTTTTTACCTCCGGGTGCAGCTGTGGGGCCTACGCTGTCATCTGACAGCTTGAGAACTGCAGCGCTCTGACAGGCTATAATAATTTTACTGCCGATCAGAGGCAGTGTTTGCTGCGCTGTCATGCACATGACAACGTGGCAAACACTGGATGTTCGGGCCCCCCATTCAAGTGAATGGGGTCCAGGTTCAGGTGCTGTTCCTGTACCCAAACCAAACTTTTTTTTTTAACTGTTCTGCCGAACCCGCCGGACCGAAACATGATGTAATTGGAATCACCGAAACTTGGTGGGATGATACACATGATTGGAACACAAGGCTAAAAGGATACAACTTATTTGCAAGAAACAGACTTGATAAACAAGGAGGAGGTGTTGCATTGTATGTTAAAAAAGTGTATATCTGCACAGAGATTGCCGCTTCAGAAACTGGGAGTTCTGTGGAAACTGTTTGGGTAAGAATACAAGGACAGAACAATGGAAAGGACACCATTGTAGGCATTTACTACAGGCCACCCATGCAAGCTGAAGATATGGATGAACTCTTTATGCATCAAGTGGCCAAGTTCTCCAAAAAATATGACAGTGGTCATGGGAGATTTCAACTATCCAGACATTTGTTGGAAATCTCTCTCAGGCAAAACTAACAGGTCAAGGAAATTCTTATCCTCTCTTGCTGACAACTTTATCTTCCAAAAGGTAGGGGAGAAAACAAGGGGATCTGCTACCTTGGATCTAATCCTTATAAACGGGGGGAAATGGTTGAGGAGGTAAGAGTGGCTGGGACCCTAGGAGGTAGCGACCATGCTATTTTAGAATTTTGGATAACAAGAGGAGGAAGACCTGTGAAGACTCAGATGTCAAGGTTAGATTTCAGAAAGGCAGATTTTAAGGGACTCAGAAAGAGAATTGGAGGGATCCAATGGCTGGATATCCTTAAGGACAAAAATGTCCAGGAAGGATGGGAAATCTTGAAAAATGAGATTCTCAAATCACAATTGTTAACAATTCCGAAAAGGGGAAGAATGGGAAGCATTTATGGAAACCAGGATGGATGAACACAGAACTTAAACACATGCTAAAAAGGAAGAAAGAAATGTTTATCAAATGGAAAGAGGGAGGCATATCTAAAGAAGAATGTAATGCCGTCTGCAGAACCTGCAGGGCACAAATCAGGTTATTAAAGCTGACAATGAATTAAGGCTTGCAAGAGACGTCAAAAGCAACAAAAAAGGATTTTGGGGATGCGTCAGAAGTAAAAGAATAGTCAAAGATGCTATAGGATTTTTACAGGATGAAAATGATGAAATGGTAAGACAGGTTGTTGAGAAGGCTGAACTTTTAAATTCTTATTTTGCATCTGTTTTCTCTCAGAAAGGAAATGTAACATCAACTGATCTTCACTATCCTATTAAAGGAATAGAAGAATCCAGGATATTTATAAACAGAAAGACAGTGAGGAAACACTTAGCTAACCTAAATGAATTCAAGTCTCCAGGTCCAGATGAATTACACCCCAGAGTACTGAAGGAGATAGCAGAAGAAATTCTTGAACCACTGTCCATAATCTTTGAAAATTCTTGGAGAACAGAAGTCCCAGAAGACTGGAGAAGAGCAAATGTTGTTCCTATCTTCAAAAAGGGGAAGAAGGTGAACCCAGGGAACTACAGGCCGGTGAGTCTGACTTCTATACCAGGAAAGATCTTTGAACAAATTATTAAAGAACATGTATTTAAGTACCTGGATAAGAATGAAGTGATTAAACAGAGTCAGCATGGGTTTGCAACTAATAAGTCATGTCAGACTAACTTAATTTCCTTTTATGACAGAATCACTGACTGGGTGGATCAGGGAAATGCTGTAGATATAGTATATATTGACTTCAGCAAAGCATTTGACAAAGTATCTCACACAATCCTTATTGAAAAAATGTATGGAATGGACAAGGCAACTGTTAGGTGGATTCATAACTGGCTTAGTGATCGGACCCAAAGAGTGGTCGTAAATGGCTGCACATGCAGTTGGAAGAATGTCTCAAGTGGGGTACCACAAGGCTCTGTTTTGGACCCTGTATTGTTCAACATCTTTATCAGTGATTTAGATGAAGGAATTGAGGGTAAACTGATCAAATTTGCTGATGATACAAAGCTAGGAGGGGTAGCTAATACTAGAGAAAAGACTGAGAGGATTAAAAAAGATATAAATAAACTGGAGCAGTGGGCAGCAACTAACAGAATGGTTTTTAACAGGGAAAAATGCAAAGTACTACATCTGGGCAATAAAAATGAAAAAAGCATATACAAAATGGGAGGAATAGGGCTAAGTAACAGCACATGTAAAAAAGACTTGGGTATACTAATTGATCACAAACTGAACATGAGTCAACAGTGTGATGCAGCAGCAAAAAAGGCAAATACAATTCTAGGATGTATCAACAGAAGCATACAGTCTAGATCACGTGAGGTCATTATTGCCCTCTACTCCTCTTTGGTCAGACCTCATCTGGAATACTGTGTCCAGTTTTGGGCACCACATTTTAAAAAAGACATCAACAAACTGGAGCAAGTTCAGCGAAGAGCCACCAGAATGGTGACCGGTCTGCAAACCATGTCCTATGAGGAACGGTTGCAGGATTTGGGAATGTTTAGCTTGCAAAAGAGAAGACTGAGAGGAGACTTAATAGCTGTCTACAAATATCTCAAGGGCTGTCACATTGTAGAAGGATCATCTTTATTCTCATTTGCACAAGGAAAGACTAGAAGCAATGGGATGAAACTGAATGGGAGGAGACACAGATTAGATATTGGAAAAAACTTTTTGACAGTTAGGGTGGTCAATGAGTGGAACAGGCTGCCACGAGAGGTGGTGAGTTCTCCTTCAATGGAAGTCTTCAAACAGAGGCTGGACAGACATCTGTCTGGGATGATTTAGAGAATCCTGCTTTGAGCAGGGGGTTGGACCAGATGGCCCAGGAGGTCCTTTCCAACTCTACCATTCTATGATCCAGGGGTTCGCCCATCGCTAGTGATATCATGTTTTCACCAGAAACACCTGTACGGAGAAACTTTTTTCCTTTCCTCCCTTAATCCACATTATGTCAATATTCAGATTATCGCAGTTTTATTCTTTGCATATTGATCACTTTTATTTGCCCTATGTGATATTTTTAGTGTATTTTAAGTATTTTAGGTTTTATAAGCATTTACTAACGCCTGGCCAATTTGGTTGTAGTTGGCATAATATATTTCTGATAGTTCAAATAGCAATTTGTTAAGCCTCTAGCGACCATGGGTATTTCAGTTTATGCATTTTTTGTTTTTTGCTCTTCTTCTTCCCAGAGCCAGAACTTTATTTTTCTTTCAATATGGCCATGTGAGGGATTATTTTTTGCAGGACACGTTGTACTTTTGAACACCTTCATTGATTTTAACATATCATGTACTGGAAAACAGGAAAAAAATTCCAAGTGTGGTGAAATTGCAAAAAAAGTGCAATTCCATAGTTGTTTTTTTTTATTTTTACCATGTTCACTAAATGCTAAAACTGACCTGCCATTATGATTCTCCAGGTCAGTACGAGTTCATAGATACTGAACGTGTGTAGGTTATTTTTTTTATCTAACTGGTGAAAAAAAATTCCAAAGTTTGTTAAAAAAAACAAAAACAAAAAAAAATCGCTATATAGCTATTTTCCGATACCCGTAGCGTCTCCATTTTTCGTGATCTGGGGCTGGATGAGGACTTATTTTTTGCGAGCCAAGCTGACGTTTTTAATGATACTATTTTGGTACATATATAATTTTTTGATCGCGGGTTATTGCATTTTAATGTAGTGGCGTCCAAAAAAAAACGTAATTCTGGCGTTTTGACTTTTTTTCTCGTTACTCCGTTTAGCGATCAGGTTGATTTTTTTTTATATTGATAGATTGGGCGATTCTGAACTCGCCGATACCAAATATGTACCGTATATTTGATTTTTTTTTTGTTTTATTTTGAATGGGGCGAAAGGGAGGTGATTTGAACTTTCATTTTTTTTTATTTTTAAAAAAATACTTTTAAATACATTTTTTTTACTTTTTGCATGCTTCAATAGTCTCTGGAGAGTAGAGTTCAACGTGGGCGTATTATTACACCCAACATTGGAAATGAGGAGGACTCAATCTACAAGGGAGTTAAGGTGGGTTTCCACTAGCCAACGACATTTCTTAAATCACCACCGATCAACTACATGTTTGATGATTGGTGACCGTTCAACAGCCAGTTTAGAAAGATCGATAACAGATCATTTGTGTACGCTCCAACAGTCAGGGCCGGCGTCAGCACCCGGCACACCCGGGCAAGTGCCGGGGCCCACTCGCAGTCTGGCACCCCCGCGCCCGTTAGCGGAGGAGAGCGGTGTCAGCGCCGCCACTGGGCCCCCCCCCCGCTTGCTCAGGGCCCCGGCATCAGCTGGCACAATACTTACCTCTCCCGTGCCTCCGCTGCCGCAGCTCCGGGCTCCAGGGGGCGCCGACGCATCCTCTCACAGCCGGCCGCTGAATGACGTCATCATTCAGCAGCGGCTGTGGCACAGAGCGCGGGGACGCCGGACAGGTAATAAGACGTGTGTGTCTCTGTGTGTATGTAGTGCGGTGCTTTGTGTGTGTATGTATGTGTGTGTGTGTATGTGTGTGTGTATGTATGTGAGAGAGTGCTTGTGTGCTGTCTGTGTGTGATGATGGGCAGGCATTGCTGATAATGGGGAGGCATTGATGATGATGATGGGGAGAAGATGATAATGGGCAGGCATTGATGATAATGGGCAGGCATTGATGATGGGGAGAAGATGATGATGGGCAGGCATTCATGATGATGGGGAGAAGATGATGATAATGGGCAGGCATTGATGATAATGGGCAGGCATTGATGATGGGGAGAAGATGATGATGGGCAGGCATTGATGATGATGGGGAGGAGATGATGATGGGCAGGCATTGCTGATAATGGGGAGGCATTGATGATGATGGGGAGAAGATGATGATAATGGGCAGGCATTGATGATAATGGGCAGGCATTGATGATGGGGAGAAGATGATGATGGGGAGGAGATGATGATGGGCAGGCATTGATGATAATGGGGAGGCCATGATGATGATGGGGAGGCCATGATGATGATGGGGAGGCAATGATGATGATAAGGAGGCAATGATGATGATAAGGAGCCAATGATGATGATGGGGAGACAATCATGATGATAATGGGGAGTCTTTCCACAGCGCCCTTTCCTGAGCCGTAACAGTGCAGAACGCAGTACAGCGCAGAGGAGAGCTCCATATTTTGTATGGAGCATTATATGGGGACCAGTATCCTGTATGGAGCATTATATGGGGACTAGTATCCTGTATGGAGCATTATATGGGGTCCAGTATTCTGTATGGAGCATTATTTTGGGTCCAGTATTCTGTATGGAGCATTATATGGGGGGTGACATCCTGCATGGGGTATTATATGGGTGATGAGGGGGAGACTGTGGTGCCCATAATATTGTATGGAGGACTGTACTGTCCAGTCTGTTCTGTGCGCTGTGAGGATTTGGCGGTTTTTGAGCTATTGTACAATTTACAATAGATATCACTCATGTAATGGAAGAAGTGAAGTGTTTGGCATTGTACTGTACCTTTATTTCTCTGCTGTATCTGTGCATCATGAATCGTGGTCTGTGTTAAAGGGGCCCACTGAGGCTCTTTCGCCCGGGGCCCATAAAAACCTGGAGCCGGCCCTGCCAACAGTCATTGATCTCTGCAGCACATATTTACCCAGGGCAATGTGTTTCTGAGAATGATGATTTTTAAGCAAGGTTTTAAGTTATTTCACACAACGGACAAGCTTTCCGCTCATTCATCAGGTAAATGGCTGCTGGTTTATCTTGGATGATTATCAAGAAACCAGCATTTCTAGGACTTCAATTCGTGATAAATGGCCTGTGTGGATGCATCAATATATGTAAATATATAAATAAATAAATGTATGATCAGTAGAGCGGTCATCCCAAACCCCCATTTCTCCTTCCCTTCATCAACGGGCATGCAGTCTTGCAGATCACAAATCACAAATGTTTTTTTATGTTCTCATCTAATTTCTTGATATTGTGGTTACCATTGTGGTTACCAGATCTCTGTCTCTGAGAGGTTGAAATCTTTTGTTCACACCAGGAGAAATTCGCGCACTACATTGTTGGATTCTGAGTGTCACCTCATTAAGTGAGCGCTGTACAAACTCCGAATTAATGAAGCAAATCTGTGATGGGATAATGCCATACTGAGAGCCTCCTGGATTTGGTACATAGCAGTGTGGTGGGCGGGTGAATGACTGGGGAGGCATTATGCCTAAACAATTAAATTAATGCAGATCTATTTTCCCTGTCACACTGAAAAGAAAACAGAATGAAAGAAAATAAGTTGTTGATGGGCATAACTGTAGCTGGTATAGAGATAAGCTGCCAAATGATGCCCTAGGTGAGTCTGGAGCAATTAGGCTCACTACTTTAAAATTAAAGTGGATATAAAAAGTCTATGAAAATTACATGTTTTGTAATGTAAAGAAAAATCTGTGCAGATCCTTTGAAAAACAAACTGAAATAATTTTGAGGGAGAAAATAAAAATAACTACGGTAAACTAAATTAATATGGTTGCATAAGGATGAGGTTGTGTTCAGAATTAGCTAATCAAATGTATCCTCATGTTACATAGTAGTCAGTACACAGCTGCCATCATTTACAGTAATTCTGAATAACCCCATATGAAGTTTCACTGTTCTATGAGGATTACCATGACATTTTCTTAGCTGCCTCTTACTGCAAAAGCCCTGGTCCATAAACCACTTACAACCCAGCAAAGGGATCTCACTGTTGAAAGTTGTCCACCAAGAGAAGGGTATAAAAAAAATGTCCAAGTCATTAGATATGCTGTGGAACATTGTGAAGACTTCAAGAAGAAGTGGCTTAAATTTGACACAACAGTGATATTGCCTAGAACTGGATGCCTCTCAAAAATTTATGAAAAGTCAAGAAGAAAGTTGGTCTGAGAGGCTTCAGCAACAATAAAGAAGCTGAAGGAATTTCTGGCAAGTACTTGTGTATTGCACGTAAGAACAACATCCTGTATTCATTTATCTGGCCTGTGTGTTATGTTTCGGTAGCTGAGGAGTGCAGGTAAAAAAGGCAATACACCAGAGCAGTTGGAATCTATGAGATTGCAGTACCCTGACTAACCACCACAACTAGAGGCAGCCGTGGAGCGTTCCTACGTTGGTCCTAGACGCCTCGTCACAGCCTGAGAAACTAACTACACCTAAAGATAGAAATAGGAAAGCTATCTGCCCCGGAGCAGAACCCCAAAGATAATAGAAAGCCCCCAAACATGTAATGGCGGTTAGACAAGATGAAATACTGACACAGAAAGAAAATAGTATGAGCAAACGCTGGGGCCCCAAACTAACTAAATAGAAAAGGATAGGAAGGGTACTTACTGCAATCCCAGAAAACCCTGAAAGGCACCAACTCTACTAATTTCAAAAACACCTGAGATCACACGACCTCTTCCACCTAAATTAGTTCTCTGGTGTAACAAAATCAAAACAGCAGCCACTGAAAAAACTGGAAAAAGCAAAAGTACAAACATCAGTGGCTGAACTAAACTGAGAGGGCAGAAGCCCCCGGAGGGGACCCTGAAGGCCCCCACAGAAGTGCAGGACAAAATGCAAAAATATAGCACAAACACAAAAGAAGAAAATGTCTTATCTGTTAGCAGGAGATGCAGACACGAAACAGCAGGCTACAAGGGAAACAGGAATAAAGGATCCAGACCAGAACAATTGATCACCGGCAACCCTGATGGGAAGGTGACTCCCTTATATAAGACCAATCAGTAACACCTGATTCCCAGTCCTCACAATCTTCACTGGACAGACTAGCACCGCTTGTAACCACCAGAGGGAGCCTCTGCTCAGAACTCATCTCAAACCCATTCACAACAGTACCCCCCCCTTGAGGAGGGGTCACCGAACCCTCATTTGAGCAACCAGGTCGGTCAGGATGAGTTCTATGATACACACGGATAAGTCTCCTAGCATGGATGTCCGAAGCAAACACCCAAGAATTGTCTTCCTGACCATAACCTCTCCATTTAACCAAATACTGGAATTTCCGTCTAGAAAAACGAGAATCTAATATTTTCTCAACCACATACTCCAGATTGCCCTCAACCAAAACAGGGTCAGGAGGCAC
Organism: Oophaga sylvatica; assembly: GCA_033576555.1. NCBI lineage: Eukaryota > Metazoa > Chordata > Amphibia > Anura > Dendrobatidae > Oophaga > Oophaga sylvatica. The sequence continues at coordinate 71,473,989 of JARQOD010000003.1, read as the reverse complement.
AGCAGCAGGAACCACTGGCTCAACAAACCTCTTCAACAAGGACTTGTGGAACACGTTATGGATCTTAAATGTCCCTGGAAGAAGCAAACGAAAAGAAACAGGATTAATAATCTCCATGATCTTATAAGGTCCAATGAACCTAGGCTTAAATTTAGGAGATGCTACTCTCATAGGAATATTCTTTGAGGACAACCAGACCAAGTCCCCCACTTTAAACCGAGGACCATCAGTCCTATGCCGGTTAGCAAACCGCTGGGCCCTCTCCTGAGAGAGGGACAACCTCTCCACTACCTGGTCCCAAATCTGTTGCATACGCTCCACAACAGAGTCAACACCTGGACAGACAGAAGCCTCCGTCTGTCCTGAAGAAAATCGAGGGTGAAACCCAGAATTACAAAAAAATGGAGACATCAAAGTGGCAGAGCTAGCCCTATTATTAAGAGCAAACTCAGCCAAAGGCAAAAAAGAGACCCAGTCATCCTGATCAGCAGACACAAAGCATCTTAGATAAGTCTCCAATGTCTGGTTTGTTCTCTCAGTTTGACCATTGGTCTGAGGATGAAATGCCGAGGAGAAAGACAATTGAACACCCAGTTTAGAACAAAAAGTCCTCCAAAATCTGGAAACAAACTGGACTCCTCTGTCAGACACAATGTTCTCAGGAATGCCGTGTAAACGAACCACGTGCTGAAGGAACAACGACACCAATTCAGAGGAGGAAGGCAACTTAGGTAATGGCACAAGATGTATCATTTTGGAAAACCTATCACAAATTACCCAGATGGTGGTCATTCTCTGAGAAACAGGAAGGTCGGAAATGAAATCCATAGAGATATGGGTCCATGGTCTCTTGGGCACAGGCAATGGCATCAACAAACCACTAGAGCGAGAGCAAGGCTTGGAGCGAGAGCAAGTCTCGCAGGACTGCACAAATTCCCTGACATCACGAGACAAGGTAGGCCACCAAAAGGACCGACTAACCAAGTCTCTGGTACCAAAAATTCCGGGATGCCCAGCCAATGCGGAACAATGAATCTCAGACATCACACTCTTTTTCCACTGGTCCGGGACAAACAATTTTCCAACAGGGCAGCGCTCGGGCCTATCCTCCTGACACCCCTCCAGAGCAAGTCTCAAATTGGGCGAGATGGCGGAAAGAACTACACCCTCTTTCAAAATAACAGAAGGATCAGATAACTCAGGAGAGTCCGCAAGGAAACTCCTCGAGAGGGCATCCGCCTTAACATTCTTAGTGCCAGGAAGAAAGGAAACCACAAAATTAAAACGTGTGAAAAACAAGGCCCACCTGGCCTGTCTAGGATTGAGTCGCTTGGCAGATTCCAGATAGACCAGATTCTTATGGTCCGTAAGGACCACCACCTGATGTTTGGCTCCCTCCAGCCAATGTCTCCACTCTTCAAAAGCCCACTTCATGGCCAATAACTCCCGATTACCCACGTCATAATTACGTTCAGTAGGAGAAAATTTTCGAGAGAAAAAGGCACAAGGGTTACTTTTAGAGGTCTCTGGATCTTTTTGGGACAAAACGGCACCTGCCCCAATTTCAGAGGCATCAACCTCCACCTGAAATGGCAGAGAATCATCAGGCTGCCGTAGAACAGGAGCAGAAGTGAATCTCTGCTTAAGTTCCTGAAATGCAGAGACTGCCTCAGGAGGCCAATTCACCACATCAGAACCCTTTCTGGTCAAATCAGTTAATGGTTTAACAATAACCGAGAAATTACCAATAAATTTACGATAAAAATTGGCAAAACCCAAAAATCTCTGAAGAGCCTTTAATGAAGTAGGTTGGACCCAATCACAGATGGCCTGAACCTTGACCTGGTCCATTTCAATAACAGATGGGGACAAAATGAATCCCAGAAATGAGATCCTCTGTACGCCAAAAAGACACTTTGATCCTTCACATACAGAGCATTCTCTCTCAAAATCTGGAATACAGTTCGAACATGTTTCACATGAGAGTCCCAGTCATTAGAAAAAATCAAGATATCATCCAAATAAACAATCAGAATTTGTCCACAAAATCCCTGAAAATGTCATTCATGAAGGACTGGAAGACGGAAGGAGCATTAGTGAGCCCAAAGGGCATCACCAGGTACTCAAAATGCCCTTCAGGGGTATTGAATGCCGTCTTCCATTCATCCCCGTGCTTAATGCGAATAAGGTTATACGCCCCCCTGAGGTCAAGCTTGGTAAACCAAGTAGCGTTTTTCACCCTGGAAAACAGGTCAGAAATCAAGGGTAACGGGTATTGATATTTCACAGTAATATTGTTCAAGAGACGATAATCAATACACGGCCTTAATGAACCATCCTTTTTGGCCACAAAGAAAGGGTGAAGAGGATGGTCTGATATGACCCTTCTCCAATGATTCCTTGATATAAGACCGCATAGCGTCATGTTCAGGTACAGACAAGTTAAAAAGGCGACCTTTAGGGAATTTACTACCCGGCACTAATTCAATAGCGCAGTCATAGCTCCTATGGGGAGGCAAGGATGCAGATTTACTTTCGCTAAACACATCAGAAAAATCAATCAAAAAGTCAGGAACATCCTGAGCCTGGGGGGAGGCAGAAAAAACAGGAGTGTTGGTATTAACACATTGGCAGCCCCAACTGGTTACAGACACAGATTTCCAATCCAAAACAGGATTATGAGACTGTAACCAAGGAAAACCCAGCACGATAATGTCATGCAGATTATACAGAACCAAAAATTTGCAGCACTCCTGGTGATCAGGTTCAACCCTCATTATCACCTGAGTAGAAAACTGGGGTTTATTCTCAGCCAAAGGGGTAGAATCGATCCCCAGTAGGGGAATAGACTTCTGTAGGGGTATCAAGGGAAATCCACAACGTTTAGCAAAATCATAATCCATCAGGTTAATAGCTGCTCCCGAATCAACGAAAGCCTGAGCAGAAAATGAGGACACGGAGCATATCAGAGTGACAGTTAATAAAAACTTAGTCTGAACACTACCCAAGACAACTGAGCGTGCAAAACGTCTTCCCCGCTTAGGGCAGACTGAAATAGCATGAGAGGCATCACCACAGTAGAAACATAACCCATTGCGCTTTCGAAACTCATGACGCTGTGCCCCAGACACCAGTCTATCACACTGCATGGGTTCAGAAGCTGGTTCACAAGGCAACACCATTCCACGCATACTTCTCCGCTCACGCAAACGTCTGTCAATTTGAATCGCTAATGACATAGAATCATTGAGACCAGAGGGGACAGGGAATCCCACCATAACATCCTTTACATTATCAGACAGACCCTTCCGGAAAAGGGCTGCCAAAGCGTCGTCATTCCATTTGGTCAGGACTGCCCACCTACGGAATCTCTGACAGTATAACTCAGCGTCATCAAGCCCCTGATTTAATGCCAACAAGGCTTTTTCAGCTTGATCAGTGACATTAGGCTCATCATACAATAACCCCAAGGCCTGAAAAAACGCATCAACATCACTCAAAACAGGATCCCCAGGTATCAGGGAAAAAGCCCAATCCTGAGGATCGCCGCGCAGGAGAGAGATGATAATTTGAACCTGCTGCTCTGCGTTCCCTGAGGACTTAGATTTTAAGGCAAAAAACAATTTACAATTATTTTTGAAATTCTGAAACTTAGCTCGATCCCGTAAAAACAAATCTGGCATGGGAATCCTAGGTTCCACAACAGGCAACCCAGCAAGATAGATAGCAATACTCCGAACCTCAGTGGCAAGCTGATCCACACGGCCAGACAACTGTGCAAACTCCATTGAGAGAAAAGATCCTCCCCAGCACCCAGAGATACAGAGGGAAAAAAAAAAAAAAAATGCAAGAAACAGAAAAATATCTCTGACAACTCTGACAACCTTTTTTCTTTCACAATATTTTTTCCCTTCTGTGAGTACCATACAATTTTCAATTTTTAGGCCGGTGATACTATTATGTTTCGGTAGCTAAGGAGTGCAGGTAAAAAAGGCAATACACCAGAGCAGTTGGAATCTATGAGATTGCTGTACCCTGACTAACCACCACAACTAGAGGCAGCCGTGGAGCGTTCCTACGTTGGTCCTAGACGCCTCGTCACAGCCTGAGAAACTAACTACACCTAAAGATAGAAATAGGAAAGCTATCTGCCCCGGAGCAGAACCCCAAAGATAATAGAAAGCCCCCAAACATGTAATGACGGTTAGACAAGATGAAATACTGACACAGAAAGAAAATAGTATGAGCAAACGCTGGGGCCCAAACTAACTAAATAGAAAAGGATAGGAAGGGTACTTACTGCAATCCCAGAAAACCCTGAAAGGCACCAACTCTACTAATTTCAAAAACACCTGAGATCACACGACCTCTTCCACCTAAATTAGTTCTCTGGTGTAACAAAATCAAAACAGCAGCCACTGAAAAAACTGGAAAAAGCAAAAGTACAAACAACAGTGGCTGAACTAAACTGAGAGGGCAGAAGCCCCCGGAGGGGACCCTGAAGGCCCCCACAGAAGTGCAGGACAAAATGCAAAAATATAGCACAAACACAAAAGAAGAAAATGTCTTATCTGTTAGCAGGAGATGCAGACACGACACAGCAGGCTACAAGGGAAACAGGAATAAAGGATCCAGACCAGAACAATTGATCACCGGCAACCCTGATGGGAAGGTGACTCCCTTATATAAGACCAATCAGTAACACCTGATTCCCAGTCCTCACAATCTTCACTGGACAGACTAGCACCGCTTGTAACCACCAGAGGGAGCCTCTGCTCAGGACTCATCTCAAACCCATTCACAACACCTGTGGGGTAGAGTGGCAAAACTGAAAGCCCTTTCTTGCAAAGAAAAACATCCAACCCAGCTATATTTTGCCAAAACCTACATAAAGTCTGACAACAGCATGTGGAAAACATCTTATGATGAGACCAAGGTTGAACTTTTTGGTCATAATTCCAAATGTATGTTTGGCGCAAAGCCAGCACTACTCATCACCAAAATAACATGATACCCACAGTGAGGCATGGTGGAGGCAGCATTATGTTTTGGGCTGTTTTTCAGCAGCTGGATCTGGGTCTTTAGTCGAGGTGGTGGAGGGATTTGTAAACTGTCTCAAATCAACAAAAGAGTGGCTTTGTCAGAAGAAAGTCAAAGTTTTGGCGTCACCTAACCAAATTCCTGGCCTGAATCCAAGTGAAACTTTGTGGATGTCCTGAAGACGGCACTGTACACAGGAGATGCCCTCACAATCTGACACATTTGGAGCTACTGCAAGGAAGAGTGGGCAAACATTGCCGATCCTAGATGTGATGATAGACTCCGACCCAAAAAAGCTGAATGTTGTCATAAATTCAAAGGGGTCTTCAACAAAAAATTAGTTTGAGTGAGCATATTTATGTAGCCACATTATTTTAATTCTTTATTTTTCCTTTTCTACCTGAAGAGATTTCAGTTTATTTTTCAACTGAATTGTACAAATTATGGATGACATTAGAGGTCAAAAAAGTTATGAAATTATTCTTCTTGGTAAAAAATTTTTTTTGGCAAGACAAAAACCTGGTATCTTAATAGCGGTGTGTTGACTTTTTATATCCACCATAGTTGGCTTATATATTTTAATTAAGTTTTCCTCCCTTGCAAATACTCCCCGCTAAGCAAAATTCTGCACTTATGGTCCTGTACAATCCAATTATCTGGTTTTATTGGCCCTTTACACAGTGCCAGCAACATCAGTCTCTTCTCAGTGTACGCCTTGTTTAGCTCCCATCACTTCTGTCGTAGTGGGTCATTGTGGTATAGATGATATACATTGTGAGGTCATTGCTCCCGAGCCACCTGTAAGGGAACACTGTATTATATCATCTTTTTTTAAAATTTGGTTAAGCTCCTTTTACACAGGCAGATAAATTGGCCATTGAGCCCCACTCAACGATACAACAAATCAATCAGTGTTCGTTTACTTTCAGAAATAAGATTGCTCGCTTTCCTCCTCTTTCTCAGTTTCTATTGCAAGATACAGACAAAACCCCTGCTTAGATAATGGGATGTGCTGATGACAAACAATGATTTGTATTTCATCTAATAAGAAAAATTCAATAAACAAAAAGGGAGCAAATTATTATTCATTGTTTGATCGCTGCAAATGTTTGCACTTAGCATAGTATTTATGAATTGATGATGTTCAAACCCGAACAGTAAAGTTCGGGGTCCGTACCAAACACCTAGTGTCCGTGCACGGACCTCAAACACGAACTTCTCCAGGAAGTCAGTGGTACTGTTCGGGTTTGGCGCCCCGAACATCGACTGTTTCCCACGCTGTCAACTGTGTGACAGCGAGAGAAACATTGGCAGCTCTGATCAGTGGTAAGTTAGTTACCCCAGTCCCCTCATTGACGTCAGTGCTCGTGAGAAATTTCTCAAGCAGGGAGTGGTGCCGTAAGTTAGGCGACTGGGGTTTATCAGCTATGAACTCCGGTGACTTTTCTCATATCACCGCTACACACTGCAGTACTGTAATCACGCCCCTGTCTTAGTGTGATGCGGTTGACATGGATAGGGGTTGCATCACTGATGTGACCGCTTATCCAAATTTTTCGGATTTTTGCTGAACAGATACGGATTATCGTTGGATAGGTGAGTAATATGGTGGTTTATTATTTTTGTCTTTTACCGTGGACATGGGCATCGGCAGATTATCGTCATGTCTGACAGGTGAGGAATATGGTGGTTTATTATTTTCCATCTTTTACAATTGACATAGGCTTCAGGGGATTACGCATAAAGGTGAGTATAACTTTGCTTTTTAATTTTTACTTCATATAAAGGTGTCGGTGTCTTCATTTCAAATAACCCTTTTAACCCCAAGGGTTGTTTGCACGTTAATGACCTGGCCAATTTTTACAATTCTGACCACTGTCCTTTTATGAGGTAATAACTCTGGAACGCTTCCATGGATCCCAGTGATTCTGACATTGTTTTCTCGTGACATATTGTACTTCATGATAGTGGTAAAATTTCTTTGATATGACTTGCGTTTATTTGTGAAAAAAACGGAAATTTGGTGAAAATTTCGCAATTTTCCAACTTTGAATTTTAATGCCCTTAAATCACAGAGATATGTCACATAAAATACTTAATGAGTAACATTTCCCACATGTTTACTTTACATGAGAATAATTTTGGAACCAAAATTTTTTTTGTTAGGAAGTTATAAGGGTTAAAAATTAAACAGCGATTTCTCATTTTTGCAACACCATTTTTTTTTAGGGACCACATCTCATTTGAAGTCACTTTGAGGGGTATATATGATAGAAAATACCCAAAAGTGACACCATTCTAAAAACTGCACCCCTCAAGGTGCTCAAAACCACATTCAAGAAGTTTATTATCTCTTCAGGTGCTTCACAGGAATTTTTTGAATGTTTAAAAAAAAAAATGAGCATTTAACTTTTTCTCACAAAAAATTTGCTTCAGATTCAATTTGCTTTATTTTACCAAGGGTAACGAGGAATTGGACCCAAAAAGTTGTGCAATTTGTCCTGAGTACGCTGATAGCTCATATGTGGTGGGAGCCACTGTTTGGGCGTATAGCAGAGCTCAGAAGGAAAGGAGCACCGTTTGACTTTTCAATGCAAAATTGGCTGGAATTGAGATCGGACGCCATGTCGCGTTTGGAGAGCCCCTGATGTGCCTAAACAGTGGAAACCCCCCACAAGCGACACCATTTTGGAAAGTAGACTCCCTAAGGAACTTACCTAGAGGTGTGGTGAGCACTTTAAACCCCCAAGTGCTTCACAGAAGTTATAACGTAGAGCTGTAAAAATAAAAAATCATATTTTTTTCACAAAAATTATATTTTCGCCCTCAATATTTTATTTTCCTAAGGATAACAGGACAAAAGTTGTGCAATTTGTCCTGAGTATGCTGATACTCCATATGTGGGAGTAAACCACTGTTTGGGCACATGGCAGAGCTCGGAAGGGAATTGAGATCAGATGCCATGTCGCATTTGGAGAGCCCTGATGTGCCTAAACAGTGGAAACCCCCCAATTCTAACTCCAACCCTAACCCCAACACACCCCTAACCCTAATCCCAACCATAACCCTAATCCCAACTGTAACCGTAATCCTAACCCTAACTTTAGCCCCAACCCTAACCTTAACTTTAGCCCAACTCACTTTAGCCCAATTCCAACCCTAATGGGAAAATGGAAATAAATACATTTTTTTTATTTTATTATTTTTCCCTAACTAAGGGGATGATAAAGGAGGGTTTGATTTAGTATTTTTGTTATTTTGATCACTGTGATAAGGTCTATCACAGTCATCAAAACCTGTTATAGCGGGTTTTTATGTTTTTCAGCTGTCACACACTAAAAGACGCTTTTTATTGCAAAAAATAGTTTTGGCATCACCACATTTTGAGAGCTATAATTTTTCCATATTTTGGCCCACAGAGTCATGTGAGGTCTTGTTTTTTGTGGGACGAGTTGATGTTTTTATTGGTACCATTTGCGGGCACATGACATTTTTTGATCACTTTCTATTCCGATCTTTGGGAGACAAGGAGCACAAACCAGCAATTCATGAATTACTTTTGGGGGGTCGTTCCGCGTGTGGTAAAATTGATAAGGCAATTTTATTCTTCGGGTTAGTACGATTACAGCGATGCCTCATTTATATCTTGTTTTTTGTTTTGGCGCTTTTATATAATAAAAACTATTTTATAGAAAAAAATAATTGTTTTTGCATCACTATTCTGACAGCTATTACTTTTTTATTTTTTTGCTGATGACGCTGTGTGGCGGCTCGTTTTTTGCGGGACAAGGTGACGTTTTCAGTGTTACCATGTTTATATGCATCTTATTGATCGCGTGTTTTTCCACTTTTTGTTTGGCGTATGATGATAAAGCATTGTTTTTTTGCCTTGTTTTTTTTATGGTGTTCCCTAAAGGGGTAAACTATTGGGACAGTTTTAAAGGTCGGGTCGTTACGGAGCAGCAATACCAAATATGTGTACTTTTATTGTTTAGATTTTTTTTTATTCAAATATTTATTTGTTGATAGAATAAATATTGATTATTTTTATTATTCTTTATTATATTTTTTTATATTTTTACAATTTAATTTTTTTTTTTTTTACTTTAATCTGACTTTTACACTTTGTCCCACTATGGGACAATCATTTTGTGCAGGCTGATCGCTTCTATAGTGTGCAGATGAAGCATCTGC
>JARQOD010000003.1:71384582-71464655 GCA_033576555.1 Oophaga sylvatica | reverse complement strand
CCAAATTTAACTGTTTTCTTGGTGTATTTTGGATCTATACGGGCTCCAGTAGGTCTCCTGCAGTATTTGCGGCAGCTGTGGTGTAATTCTACTGAAGATTCATCAGAGAAATCGACCTTCTGCCACTTTTCCAGCGTCCATCTGTTCAGCAGGCTGTGGGCTTTGCAAATGCCACACGGTTTTTTATTTGCCTTTTATTTAGTGCTGGCTTCTGGGCACTGATTCAACCATGGAGGCCATTTTGAGACAGAATCCTACAAACTGTTCTAGTTGACACAGGGACTTGAGATGACCAGGCCTGTTGGAGCTCTGCTGCAGTGGAAGAGGGGCTTGCTTTGGATTTTCTTACCAACAAACGTTCCTCCTGAGCAGTTGTCTTGCGGGTTCTGCCGGATCTGGGCTTGTCAAACCCATCTCCAGTCTCTTCAAATCTTTTTTTAATTCTTTGTACTTGACGCTGAGACACATTAAAGGTGCCAGCCACCTATGCAGTGGATCTGGTCTTCAGCCTCTTGATAATCCATGCTTTGGTCGCAGAGTGGATTTTTGGCATGATGTCAGAGCTCAAGTTGCAGTTCAAGTGAAGGTCTGGGGTGCTGGGTTTCTTTTTATACACACCCACTAATTAACCTATCGTTTACTGAGCACAGGTGAGGATGTAAGCTAGGATTGGGTGCATTATATGACCAGGTGACAAAACTTTTGTCTTGTCAAAATCTGACCATTCTGTGTCCATTAAATGATCAATATTTCTGCATTGATGCCAATTTATTTTCATAACCTAAACCACATTTCGAGGGTTTCAGCTTTCAAAAAATAATTTATACAACCAATGGATGAATTTAACGTCAGGTTATAAGCTATTATTTACATAACATGGATAAGCGACATAACTTCTGTCAGGGAGTGTAGGGGAAAATTTAAATCTCTGTATATATTTCCGGAGTGACACACAGACGCTCACTCAGTATGGATTAGACCAGAATACGAAAAGCAGAAAAACTGTACTGTATCAGAAGATACCAGCTGTATATGATGAAGGGGAAAATTTAAATCTCCGTATATATTTCCGGAGTCACACACAGACGCTCACTCAGTATGGATGAGACCAGAATACGAAAAGCAGAAAAACAGTACTGTATCAGAAGATACCAGCTGTATATAGTGTAGGGGAAAATTTAAATCTCTGTATATATTTCCGGAGTCACACACAGATAGTCAGCATGTATTTGTCCGTGATATCAGCCGGTACACGGTAGTGTGTCGGGAGTGTACAGCTCTATACGGTGTGGGAAAAAATGAACGCTCTGTAACCTTGCAGAAAAAAAAGAATAAAAGTATTAGTGCTGTGTAAAAAGCAGTCTGCACAGCAGTGTACACACAGCAATACAGCTATCAGGCAGCCTAATAACCAGCGCTGCTGCACACAAAAAATCCTCCCCGTAACTGTCATATATAAATGTCTTTTTTTATTGAATGGGACATTTACAGTAGGGGAAACAATTATTTGATCCCTTGCTGATTTTGTAAGTTTGCCCACTGACAAAGACATGAACAGTGTATAATTTTAAGAGTAGCTTAATTTTAAACAATACAAACAAAGAAAGCCAGCTCACCGTTTGGAAGGAAGGTGCTCGGATCCTGTCCTGATGAGACGTGAACAACATGGAAATTCAGAAAAAATGTTCCGGCTCACTTCAAGTATATGAAAAATATCTTCTTTATTTATATAGATAAAAACATGAATAAGCACCTCGGACATCACATAGCACTGGAGGACAAGCTACGCGTTTCGACTACCACCGTGGTCTTTATCAAAGCTTTGATAAAGACCACGGTGGTGGTGAAACGCGTAGCTTGTCCTCCAGTGCTATGTGATGTTCGAGGAGCTTATTCATGTTTTTATCTATAGCTTAATTTTAACATTGAGAGATAGAATATCAAAAATAAAATCCAGAAAATCACATTGTATAAATTATATAAATTATTTGCTTTTTACAGTGTGAAATAAGTATTAGATGCCTCTGGCAAACAAGAGTTAATACTTGGTGCAAAACCCTTGTTGGTAAGCACAGCAGTCAGATGTTTTTTGTAGTTGATGATGAGGTTTGCGCACATGTCAGGAGGAATTTTGGTCCACTCCTCTTTGCAGATCATCTCTAAATAATTAAGATTTTGAGGCTGTCGGTTGGCAACTCGGAGTTTCAACTCCCTCCATAAGTTTTCTATGGGATTAAGGACTGGAAACTGGCTAATCCACTCTACGACCTTAGGGTGCTTCTTTTTGAGCCACTCATTTGTTGCCTTGGCTGTACGTTTTGGGTCATTGTCTTGCTGGAAGACCCAGCCACGACCCATTTTTAATGTCCTGGCGGAGGGAAGGAGGTTGTCACTTAGGATTTTACGGTACGTGGCTCCATCCATTCTCCCATTGATGAGGTGAAGTAGTCCTGTGCCCTCAGCATAGAAACACCCCCTAAACATAATGTTTCCACCTCCATGCTTGACAGTGGGGACAGTGTTCTTTAGGTCAAAGGCAGCATTTCTCTTCCTCCAAACATGGTGAGTTAATAGCAAAGAGCTCAATTTTTGTCTCATCTGACCACAGCATCTTTTCCCAATCACTCACAGAATCATCCAGATGTTCATTGGCAAACTTCAGACGTGCCTGCACATGTGCCTTCTTGAGCAGGGGGACCTTGTGGACACTGCAGGATTTTAAACCTTTAAGGCGTAATGTGTTACCAATGGTTTTCTTGGTGACTGTGGTCCCAGCTGCCTTGAGATCATTAACAAGTTCCCACCGTGTAGTTTTAGGCTGATCTCTCACCTTCCTCATGATAAAGGATAACCCAGGTGAGATTTTGCATGGTGCCCCAGATCGATGTTGATTCACAGTCATTTTTTATTACTTCCATTTTCTTACTATTGCACCAACAGTTGTCTCCTTCTCACCTAGCGTCATACTTATGGTTTTGTAGCCCATTCCAGCTTTGTTCAGGTCTATGATCTTGTCCCTGACATCCTTATAAAGCTCTTTGGTCTTGCCCATGTTGTAGAGGTTAGAGTCTGACTGATTGAGTCTGTGGACAGGAGTCTGTTATAAAGGTGACTATGTAAGACAGCTCTCATTAAGTCAGGTACCGTATATACTCATGTATAAGCCGACCCATGTATAAGCCGACCCCCTAATTTTGCCACAAAAAACTGGGAAAACTTATTGACTCGCGTATAAGCCTAGGGTTAAAAATTATTATGCCCCCATATGCTCCATAGAGTAGGCCCCCATAAACTGCACAGACTATGCCCCCGTTTGATCCACAGATTATGCCCCATATGCTGCACAGATTATGCACCCATATGCTCCCCTAATTATGCCCCTTATGATCCACAGATTATGCCTCCATATGCTCCACAGATTATGCCCCCATATGCTGCACAGATTATGCCCCCATATGCTCCCCTGATTATGCCCCCATATGCTCCACAGATTATGCCCCCATATGCTCAAAATTATGCCCCCATATGCTCCAGATTATGCCCCCATATGCTGCACAGATTATGCCCCCATATGCTGCACAGATTATGCCCCCGTATGCTGCACAGATTATGCCCCAGTATGATCCACAGATTATGCCCCCATATGCTCCAGATTAGGCCCCCATATGCTGCACAGATTATGCCCCCGTATGATCCACAGATTATGCCCCCATATGCTCCAGATTAGGCCCCCATATGCTGCACAGATTATGCCCCCGTATGATCCACAGATTATGCCCCCGTATGATCCAGATTATGCCCCATATGCCCTATTAGGTCCCCATATGCTGCACAGATTATGCCCCAGCCAATTATGCATTCCCAGATTATGCCCCCATATGCTGCACAGATTATGCCCCATATGCTGCACAGATTATGCCCCCGTATGCTGCACAGATTATGCCCCCAATGCTCATAGCCCTATGCGCACAGATTATGCCCCGTATGATCCACAGATTATGCCCCCATATGCTCCAGATTAGGCCCCCATATGCTGCACAGATTATGCCCCCGTATGATCCACAGATTATGCCCCCATATGCTCCAGATTAGGTCCCCCATATGCTGCACAGATTATGCCCCCGTATGATCCACAGATTATGCCCCCATATGCTCCAATATGCTAGGCGTTCCCCCATATGCTGCACAGATTATGCCCCCGTATGATTGCCCACAGATTATCCCATATGCCCAATACCCCATAGCTGACATTAGCCCTATGACCACAGATTATCCCATATGCTCAATAGCCCCATATGCTGCACAGATTATGCCCCCGAATCACAGATATATAGCGTCCCCATATGCTGTTTGCGCCGCAAAATAGACATATGCTCCACAGATATGCCATATATCTCCTTATGCTCCGCAAAAAATGACTACTCACTCTGTCGCTGAGGGCCAGGTGCTGGTGTCCTGAACAGGTGGTGACACTGGCGCGCTATGGGGGACTGGTGCCGGTGTCACCGCTCGCTCAAGACCCCGGCACTTGAGATATTTACCTGTCACCGGACCGGTCCACCGCTGCGCACTGCTCCCTCTTCCGGGTCCTCGGCAGGGAATGATCAGGCAGAGGGCGCGGCGCGCAATAATGACGTCATCGCGCCCTCTGCCTGAACATTCACAGCCAGAGGAGTCGGACGAGGGAGCAGCGCGCAGCGTGGAACGGGACAGGTAAATATAGCTATACTCACCCCTCCGCCGGCGCGTCACTCTCTGCAGCATCTCCTCTTCTCCCGACGGTCTCTGCAGCGCTTCCGTCCTACAGCGGTACGTGGTACCGCTCATTAAAGTCATGAATATGTGCCTATTCATGACTTTAATGAGCGGTGCCATGTGACTGCTGCAGGAAGGAGCCGGAGATCGTGGGAGAAGCAGGGGGGCTGCAGAGACCGCGCCGGCGGAGGGGTGAGTATGATCCGACACCCCCGCTCCCCCTCCCCCGCCGACCCCCGTATATGACCCACGTATAAGCCGAGAGGGGGACTTTCAGCCCTAAAAAATGGGCTGAAAATTTGGCTTATACACGAGTATATACGGTAACTAGTTGATTAGGAGCGTCTAACTAGTCTGTAGGAGCCAGAACTCTTAATGGTTGGTAGGGGATCAAATACTTATTTCTCACTGCAAAATGCAAACTTATTTATATAATTTATACAATGTGATTTTCTGCATTTTATTTTTGATATTCTATATCTCAATGTTAAAATTAACCTACTCTTAAAATTAAGACTGTACATGTCTTTGTCAGTGGGCAAACTTACAAAATCAGCAAAGGATCAAATACTTATTTCCCTGATTGTAAATATCAAATAGTAAAAAAAATCATAAAATGAAAGGGGAGCTACGCAAGACATAAGAATAACATCAGATGTGAGTCCATTCATGAGGCTTGTCAAAAGTATATGATCGTATCACAAATATAATACAGAGAATAACTATAATTGAAAAAAGGGGGTATGACCAGGAAATATATGTAGTGTAAAACAAACTGAAACAAGGAAGTGATGAAAGACATACATATACATGAAAAAAAAACCTTATGGTACAAGTATACTGGAAAAGAGATAGTGAAAATTATGAAAGTATAGCATAAGCATAGCTAAACCTACCAAAGGAGGAGCCCTTACTCCGAGGTATGTTTCGCCTACAGCTCCTTTAGCAAGCTTTAGGTAAAACAAAAACGTGGCAGCTATATGTCCACGGAGGAGAAAACATAATCTCAGTGATAACAGCCGATAGCCCAGGGATTTTTTGCTACCGGACCCAATTCAATGAATTACATGTGCCCTATAAAAGTTAAAAAGAATAGGTGTACAACGTCAGGGTCAAAGGAAGTATTATCACAGTGGGCTGTGTCAGAAACAACTTGGAGTTTGCAGGGTTAATGTGAATACTATTAAAGATCTCTTTCGTGCAGCATTTTTCTTTATTCTCACATTTAAAGATTCTCTATTACTTAATTCTGCAATAAATTTACCTCGATGTCAGAGCAGAGTTTTAATCTGTGTTATACTAAAGGAGGTAATTCATCTTCACCAGTAGCAGGGGCGACTCTCCTCGCAGAAAATTGTACATTATGTTCTGCGGCTCACAAGGCTCTCGCAACCTCTATGTATTTTACTGGGTCATAATGTGCCGTTGGTCAGCTGGCAAAACATAAAAAGAGCCAGCAGGTAGATTAGTAAATATTGCAGATATCTTCCTCAGGGCGACATCAGGCTGGCTAAAGCTGGCCATAATATACTGTATCAGAATAATGCCAGCCCTCCCAACTTAAATTTAGTTGGGACCTACCAGACTCTTTCCGGATGGAATAAAGAACTGGGTATGTTAAGTTTTAATTATCAATCCTTTTTTCACCAACGTAGGTAAGCCAACGTCACATATATCTTTCAGCAGAAATATCTGGCAGCAGCTTACTATTTTTTTTTATTTAGAACACATGTACACTTGGTCAAAATGAGCATCCATATGTTTGGGGAGGGGTAAGTTGGGGAGATATTTGACATCTATTTGATATATACCCACCTAAAATGGAGTGTGAGCTCAGAAATTTACCTATTGTATAAATTGTTACGCACACAGGTGGTGCACATGGTTCATTGACCCACTGTGACACGGGGCCGGGCTTGCCTAGGAGGGGCGTAGTTAAGCAGCTACCTGGTGTTTTCTGGAGCTTGTGATGGTGGATTCAGGCTTCAGCTGTAAGTAGCTGCTAGGGACCACTCCTAGGCAGTACCCGATACTGCAGCTGCGGACTCCAGGGGTCAGGTAAGCAGACATAGAAAGGACTTTGGCTCAGTTCAGATTACTAGGTTCTGGATTCTCCGCCGAACGGTTAATGACATGAACACGGACTAGGATATTGATCCATGGGTAGAACATTACTGACACAGAGTCTCAGCTATTGGCTGGAGGCCATCTTGCAGGTGCGCATGCTGGCCCTTTAAGAACAGAGCAGCGCGTGCAATAGGCATACTGTTGGGAACTACACCAGGAAGCAGTGAGTACACCAAGGGATACACCGAGCAATGGGGGTAGGGGTAACAAGGCGGCCGTTCCTGCATGGGGGAGAAGAGGAGCCGCGCAAGGATGCCAGCAGCGGCATTACATAAATCATATTTTATGTTAAATTCATTTTTTCTAAAGTTTAATATTATTACCAGTATACATGCTGTGATCTGGGCAGAGAACATTGTGAAGGAATGGAAGGAGGAGAGCTGTGAGAGGTGAAAGGTACAATGTAAAAAAGTGCTTGTATTGTATGGTCCAGCCATCAATATAATAATACAGAGGTATTGCCTGTCTCTGATGATATTGAGTCTGCAGAAAAATGGTTTGTACAGAAGAGAAAGTTTGGAAGTATGGACTTAGATCTAGTGGCCAGCGTAAAAATTATAAGATCTAGTGGACTGTGTGGAAATTATAAGATCTAGTGGTCAGTGTGAAAATTGGAAGATTTGTTTTTTTTATTGTTTATTTTATATACGGTAGATTGTGAAAAGAAGAAACCTAACTTATAAACTTGATTTAAACAATAGGAAATTTTTTAATGACACATTTCTTTTAACTCTCCATGGGCAATGCAATTATTTCATGTGACACCTTGTCACCACAGGAACAGGAAAAGAAGGGTAAGTTGACCTACTGTAGAGTTTCCTGCCTTCAGTTTTACAACGAGGGTAACGACGAGTATCATTTCCTAGTGAAAAAGTTGACGTGTTTACCCTGTGCAATACCGCACACTATTAGTGGTCACATATGTACATAGAGTGATTACCTGTCTCTGCAGATAATGAGAATGCAGAAAAATTGTTTGTACAGAACAAGAAGACCTTAGAATAAGGTCTAGGGGCCATTGTGAAAATTGTAAGATTTCTGGGTTTTTTTGTTGCTTTTTTTCATATACATAGTAAAAAAAATATAAATTAATCAATAGGTAATTGAATTTTCTAATGACACAATATTTAACCTTTTAGTGACCGAGGTAATTTTGACTTTAATGACCAGTATCATTTATGTGGTAATAACTCTGGAATGCTTTCACGTGTGAAAGAGATTGTGGGCGCCATCTCGCATTTGCACGGTCCCCTAAGGTGCCCATACTGCAGAAACCCCACACAACTAACCCCATTTTGGAAACTATACCCCTCAAGGATCTTATCTATGGGTATAGTGAGCACTTTGAACCCACAGGTACTACGCAGAATTTGAGAACATTAGGCCCTCATATTCAATATTTAGTCACATCATCATCATTTTTTTTTTACTTTTGAAAAAACCCCAACCATAACTTAACCACAACCCTAACAGCAAAGTATTAAAGAAATAAAAATTATAAAATAAAAAAATGTTAGCTGACTAACTGGATGATTTACTAATTATTGGACTTTTGCCCACTTTGATAGGGTCTATGTCACAGTGATCAAAAGGGAACCAGTAAAAAAGATCCCTGCTGTTGCCAGCAGGCAGATCTCAGCGGGTGTACTGTGCATGCGCCTTCCATTGTTCTTTATGAAGAAGAAGGTACTAAGGGCTGGGACATAATTTTTTGTTATCATATGAAAAGAGAGAGAAATTATTTTAATAGCAAATCACAATTTTTTTAATGTGATCACCGTTATTCATGGAAAAAATGACCCTTATCGCCTTCTACAGGGTCTCAACTACCCTAGTACCCTAACAGCTCAGCTACCTGGCAGCTGAGACTCCAGAGATTTTCAGACTCTGAGGAGTGCTATACCCTTACTCCAGATCGCCATTTTAAAACGGCCTCTTAGTGGCCGCTGTTTTAGCCCGTATCGGCGGTCATTAAGGGGTTAATTCTAAAAAAAAAAAAAAAAAATGGTGACACCTTGTCACCCCTGGAACAGGAAAAAGAAAGGTCAGTTTTCCCCAAGTTTCTCGCTTTGACTTTTGCAAGAAATTAAGACACGGTAATGGCAAAAATAATTTCCTGGTGAAAAAGTTGACGCGTTTCGACTGTGCCATACCACACAACTAGTGGCTACATGTGGTGCTGTTTCTGGAACAGAGCAGCCATGTTTTTCTAATCCTGGACGACCTGGGTAGATATCAGCAGAACAGCTGATGCATGCTGTCCCGTAGGGTCATCTAAGGGCTAACATCATTTACTGTTTTACTGTATTGGTTTGGTGTTGGTGATGGCACCTGTTCCCTCCGTAACCTCAGTACAAAGAAGCAGGTATTCTTCGCAGTGTTTTCTTCTATGTTTTGTTCCCAAACAAGATCATAATAGTTCCAACTTAAGACTTCTTGAGAGCTACTGAACGCTCCACAGAAGATTTCCACCGCTTTAACCGTTGACCTCGTAGAAGCAATCTATTAATTCATGAGATGAAGTGTTTATATTGTGCTTACAATGCTATTCCCCTGTAGCGTCACTTAATAGATCAATGCCTCGGTTTATTAACACTTCCACCATCACCAGTGTAACATCTGAACTTGTTTATAGAGTTATGTTTTGTCTGGATCACTCGCAGGAGGCCAACACATCACAGTCGGAGAGAAATCTCTGTAAATAGTGAATTTGGTGATGCGCATGAGTTGGGCTTTCAGTAATCACTCATGCAGTTTCCATGGATAGATCTCTGCGGAGGCTCGACATTAAAAGCACTTAGTTGTAAGGAAATGGAGCAAATCGAGTGAAGAATAGACGGGTTACATAAATATCTCATTCTGCATTTCACTTTGCACATAGTTAAGGCTTTGAGACGTCTTGGCAAAGAGCAGATGGCTCCTGTGCTCAGTCAGCGCTCCGCTGTGCTGCATCCAGCTCATAACAAGCTGCATTGCAGTACCATGGTGCTAAATAAGTTTTGTCAGTCACATGGAAAACGGAGCCAGAATTACGCAATCAATATATTTTCCTTTTTCCCAAAAAGAAAAAGGTACTGCTAATTAATTATTTGCTTCTCGCTTCTGCTCAGAATGAATCCTGCCATCGTCATTGGTGGAATATCATCTGGGTGTTGAAATCCCAACACTGAGCATAGTTGACAGAGGTAAGGGTAGGGCTACATGATGACGCTGGTTGTGCAACAGGAAGCTTGTGTTTTTGTATTGGTTGCCATGAGCTTACATAGTGAGCCACATTTTCGTCACCAAAAATCCAGCTTTGTTGGATCTTATGTTGAAAGTCAAATGCTGTGTTTGCAGTTTGCACCCATTATGCACTCACTCTGACATGCCAGGTTTGGCTTGTCACTCTCCACAAAGAAAAACATAACCCAGTCCAGAGCCTCTCACCTAGCCAAATCAGATCTTATACTTTGCACTGATGAGGGGCAACACCCCGAAACACTGTGTCTGCAAATTGAGATTTTGGTTTGGTTTTTATCCAAAGTCATATTTTAAGGCTCGTTAAAGAATCGATATTGACTTTTAGGATCGCTGCTTCCAATAGGTGGAGGTAGTGTTCTCTCTGAAGAGACAATTTGCATACTTAAGTAGCATTGAAGTCTTTGTTTGTGGCCCTTAATGGGATTTCATCGCTCACTTTTGATTCAGCACTTCCTACTTTTTCAACACATACACAGGTAGCATTGGGTAGATGAACGATTTGCCTGCCATTTAGGTGGACAGGCACAAGCGACGTTAACCTAACTTTCGTTCTAATGGTATACCTAAAACATTTAATAGTACGGTAATTGCACAATGGTTTATCTCTAGCGATAAATCATTCATTCAAAGTTGAGGTGAAGCCGTAGCCTAAAGCATGTCTCACGATTAAGCAAAGTAGGGATTAAACAAAAGTAGGGCTGTAAGGAATAAGTAATAGATGAAGACTTTGAAAATATTTTTGAAATAAATATACTACTGTACTTAGCTCTTCTGTCCATCGATGAAACTGTATGGTTACAGTCCACAATACAATCTTGTGTATAGTCCTATCCTGGGTTTTCTCTCTAGTTTTGTAGTCTATACGCTAATATCATTCTTCTGTGCTAAAGGTGATTGCAGGCGTTTCCAGCTATAAAAGTGTAATGGTTGCTGAAATCCAGAAGTGATTATTCCACTTAGCTTGGTTAAGCTGTCGCTGTAATTGCAGATAATTAAATATTTATTAGTTCCATTGGGGAATGAAGCCACCTAGGTGTAAAATTGCTTTCTGTCGGACCAACCCGAGTTGAGGCGTTCATCAACCTGCAGGGCGTCAGCAGAATTTTGAAAGTGTTGGAAAGAGAAGAATAAGATAGTGGTAGAAGATAACAGTGTAGATTTCAAGCCATAAGACGACATAGGGTCCCATTTTAGCTTTTCTAGTGCCCTGTAATGAAAATCTTCTTTTAATGTTTCTCTTAATCTAAAAAGTTGTTACCCTTCGCAACAAATTTTTAGGACTTTTGTCTGAGAACTCATTTAGATGTCAATGATTTTTTTTTAATTTAAAAAAAAAATCTATTTAATCAGTGTTTTGTATCATATTTTCATCAATTATTATCAGTACATCCGTAATTTTCTCAAATGAAAAAAAGTAAGCTTCTCCATTATAATGTTAAAAATTGACACCACACAGATCGCTCTCTTTCACACAGCCATAGACATTTGTGGGTGATTTTGATACATGCTTTGGATCAAAAACAGACTGGTCTTGTTTTCTGTTTTTGTGTTCCAGTTGGAACAACAACAGATTTCTGGAAGAGGCCTAAAGTCTTCTTAGTCCTGGATTTAGGGTTTGATGCACGGTACAGATTCATTTATGAACCTTGTAAATAAGTTGCTGATCTTTTGTAGGGTGTGAGATACTTTGAAGGACCACCGATGGTGTTGAACTTCACTGTGACGATAGTCACTACTCTTGGACAGACCGTGAGGCAGAGAAGGCAGACGTTTTGGGGTCAGTACCAAGAGAGCACGTAGAAAACCAAGGGAAAAGACAAAGGTGTAAGTTAGGTCACGGTCTGAGGTCAAAATACCAGGAGATAGCTGATCAAAGCAAAAGGACAAGACAAAGGGATTGTTAGAACACTTTCCAAGTGGAAGGTCAGAACTCAAAACAACAGAATCAGGCAGTCACCAAGGAAGTACAAACCACGTTTGACAGGGATCAGAGGCAAACAGCTCAGTTTAATAGCTTGGGCAATCTCTAGAACAGAGAACACCTGGAGAAAGTCCTGCACCTCCCAGTCACAGATTGGACAGTCTAGCTGTCAATCAAAGCACCGACAACTTAGTGTGCCCATCACAAGATTGAGCAGTTGAGCTGTCAATCAAAACACTGACAACTGACAAGCATGACCTAGTTTCCATAGGGCAGCATCGTGACATATGCAATGGGTGCATTTACACTGAAAGATTATTGTGAATGAGTGAATTGTTGGAAAACTCGTTTCACGACAATATTGCGTTGTAAATAGGCTGTTGATCACCAAATGAACAAGCAAAACATTTGTTGGATGAAATGATTTTTATCCCTTAACGTCCATTGACGTGCATAGCCTGTCATGGCAGATGTAAGTTCCCGCACCACGACGTGCTATGCCCGTCATGCATTTAAACTGTCACTGCGTGTAAACATGCAGTGACTGTTCCGTGCCGACAGCTGTCATAGACAGCTGACAGACATGGCAAGAGGTGCGGAGTTCCATGCCGTCTGTCTCTGAACCCAGAACGCTGAGATCGGTCAGTCAATCTGACTGACCGATCACAGCATGATCGGGCAGGAGATGCTGACATTTCAGCATCTCCCGCCCGGTCAGTGCAGGAACTTA
Organism: Oophaga sylvatica; assembly: GCA_033576555.1. Lineage (NCBI taxonomy): Eukaryota > Metazoa > Chordata > Amphibia > Anura > Dendrobatidae > Oophaga > Oophaga sylvatica. The sequence goes on along the minus strand of JARQOD010000003.1, from coordinate 71,451,879 downwards.
GCGCTGCCGATGGCTGAGCTTCTGCACTAACAGCATGGAGCGGCGTCTGCGCCGCCCTGGCTGTTAACCCCTTGATTGCTGCGATCGCAGCGTACAGGGTGGAGGCAGAGGGTAATCGCAGGGCCCAATCTGTGCTATGATGACCCGGGGTTGTCATAACAACCCCCGGGTCATCCAGCTATGGAAAGCCTCTGAGACCATGCTTATAGCATGGTCTCAGAAGCTTTCTGCATAGGGTATAATACATTGCATTGCTGGAGCATTGCAATGTATTATACCTGAAAATCAAAGTGAATAAGTGAAAAGTCCCATAAAGGGACAAGGTAAAAAAAATAAAAAAATAAAAATATGAAAAAAATAATAAAAAAATTCCCCTAAAAAATACACATTTTTATGAAAAAAAATAAGATAAACAAAAAAATACACGTTTGGTATCGCCACGTCCATATAAATCCCATCTATAAACGTGTCACCCTAGTTAACCCCTTCAGCAAATTATAAAAGTGGAATAAAACGTGATCAAAAAAACGAATGGTAATAAAAATAGTGCCACTGAAATCGCCATCTTGTCCCGCAAAAAAAACAAGCCGCCATAAAGCTCCATCAGCGGAAAAATAAAAAGTTATAGCTTTCAGAATAAAGCAATGCAAAAATAATTATTTTTTCTATAAAAGTTTTTATTGTGTAAAAAACGCCAAAACATAAAAAAAACTATATAACTTGGGTATTGCTGCAATCGTACTGACCTGAAGAATAAAGCTGCCTTATCAATTTTACCACACACGGAACGGAGAGAAAAAACAAAAAAAAACAATTCCTGAATTGCTGGTTTTTGTTCATTCTGCCTTCACAAAAATCGAAATAGAAAGCGATCAAAAAACAAAAAACGTCATATGCCCGAAAATGGTACCAATAAAAATGTCAGCTCGTCCCACAAAAAACAAGACCTCTCTTGACTCTGTCAGCCGAAATATGGAAAAATTATAGCTCTCAAAATGTGGTGATGCAAAAATTTCTAATAAAAAAATTCTTACAAAAAAATGCATTTTTTAGTGTGTGACAGAAGCTAAACATGAAAAAAAGGATATAAATCTGGTATCACTGTAATCGCACCCGAAGAATAAAGTCGCCTAAAATCACTAATACCGCACGAGGAACGGCGTAAAAAATAAAACCAATTCTTCACCTGTTGTGGATTTGTTCATTCTGCCTCCCAAAGATCGCAGTAAGGCAATCACAGTAGTTTACCCCCACATATAGTGTATCAGCGTACACAGGACAAATTGAACAACAACTTTGGGGGGGTCTAATTTCTCCTGTTACCCTTGTGAAAATTAAAATTTTGGGACAAAAATCATTTTTGTGGAAAAAAAAATGATATTTTTTATTTTCACGGCTCTACGTTATAAACTTCCGTGAAGCACTTGGGGGTTCAAAGTGCTCACCACATATCTAGATAAGCTCCTTGGGGGGTCTAGTTTCCAAAATTGGTACGCTTGTGGGGAGTCTCTACTGTTTAGGCACATCAGGGACTCTCCAAACGCAACATGACGCCCGCAGACCATTCCATCAAAGTCTGCATTCCAAAACGGCTCTCCTTCCCTTCCGAGCTCTGCCATGCACCCAAACAGTGGTTTACCCCCACATATGGGGTATCAGCGTACTCAGGACAAGTTGCACAATAACTTTTGAAGTCCTGTTACCCTTGGGAAAACAAAAATTGGGGATGAAAAGATCATTTTTGTGAAAAAGTATGATTTTTTAATTTTACAGCTCTACGTTATAAACTTCTGTGAAGCCCTTGGGGGTTAGAAGTGCTCACCACACATTTAGATAAGTTCCTTGGGGGGGGTCTAGTTTCCAAATTGGGGTCACCTGTGGGGTTTTCACTGTTTAGGTACATCAGGGGCTCTCCAAACGCGACATGTCGTCCGCTCTCGATTCCAGCCAATTTGACATTCAAAACCTCAAATGATGCTCCTTCCCTTCCGAGCACTGCCGTGCGCCTAAAGATTGCTCTTCCTCCACACATGGGGTATCGGTGTATTCAGGTGAAATTGCACAACAAATATTGTGTTCATTTTCTCCTGATACCCTTGACAAAAGAAAAAAAATTGTGTCCAAAGTAAAGTTTTTGGGAAAAAAGTTAAATGCTCATTTTTTCCCTCCACATTGCTTTAGTTCTCGTGAAGCACCTGAAAGGTTAATAAACTTCTTGAATGTGGTTTTGTGCACTTTGAGGGGTGCAGTTTTTAGAATGGTGTCATTTTTGGGTATTTTCTGTCATGTGCTAATACATGTGGGGACAAATGACACAGCAAGAAACGACCTGGAAACCATCTGCAGTGACTTTGAAACCTTAAGTAAGAAAGTGAAAGAACTGGGAGCGCAGGTGGTCTTCTCTTCCATCCTTCCAGTGGATGTCCATGGAACAAGGAGGTGGAAGAAGATTTTGCAGGTGAACAACTGGCTATGTCGATGGTGCCATCAGCAAGGATTTGGATTTTTGGATCACGGAGTGAATTACCTATACGATGGACTACTTGCTAGAGATGGGGTGCACCTTACGAAGACTGGAAAACATCTATTTTGAAGTCGCCTTGCTACACTCATCAGGAGAGCTTTAAACTAGAACAAAGTGGGAAGGGAAGCAAAACGCCTGCAAAAGCCATACACCAGACAAATACTATTGAGAATTCTGCTATAAGAAGTGAAGGGGAAGAACAAAAACAAAAAAATCTACATAATAAAAATATTGGAGGAAGAGAAACCAATCACAAACTAAAATGTTTCTATACGAATGCACAAAGCATGGGCAACAAACAAGGAGAACTGGAACTACTAACGCAGGAAAAGAAATATGATGTCATTGGAATCACTGAGACTTGGTGGGACAATACACATGATTGGAATACAAGGCTAGAAGGATACAACTTATTTGCAAGAAACAGACTTGATAAACGAGGAGGAGGTGTCGCATTGTATGTTAGAAAAGCGTATATCTGCACAGAGATTGACGCTTCAGAGTCTGTGAGTTCTGTGGAAACTGTTTGGGTAAAAATTCAAGGACAGAACAATGGAAAGGACACCATTGTAGGCATTTACTACAGGCCACCTATGCAAGCTGAAGACATGGATGAACTCTTTATGCATCAAATGGCCAAGTTCTCCAAAAAATATGACATAGTGGTCATGGGAGATTTCAACTATCCAGACATTTGTTGGGAATCTCTCTAAGGCAAAACTAACAGGTCAAGGAAATTCTTATCCTCTCTTGCTGACAACTTTATCTTCCAAAAGGTAGGGGAGAAAACAAGAGGATCTGCTACCTTGGATCTAATCCTTATAAACAGGGAAGAAATGGTTGAGGAGGTAAGAGTGGCTGGGACCCTAGGAGGTAGTGACCATGCTATTTTAGAATTTTGGATAACAAGAGGAGGAAGACCTGTGAAGACTCAGACATCAAGGTTAGATTTCAGAAAGGCAGATTTTAAGGGACTCAGAAAGAGAATTGGAGGGATCCAATGGCTGGATATCCTTAAGGACAAAAATGTCCAGGAAGGATGGAAAATCTTGAAAATTGAGATTCTTAAAGCACAATTGTTATAAATTCCGAAAAGAGTGAAGAATGGGAAGCATTTAAGGAAACCAGGATGGATGAACACAGAACTTAAACACATGCTAAAAAGGAAGAAAGAAATGTTTATCAAATGGAAAGAGGGAGGCATATCTAAAGAAGAATATAATGCCGTCTGCAGAACCTGCAGGGCACAAATCAGATTATCTAAAGCTGACAATGAATTAAGGCTTGCAAGTGACATCAAAAGCAACAAAAAAGGATTTTGGGGATACGTCAAAAGTAAAAGAAAAGTCAAAGATGCTATAGGATTTTTACAGGATGAAAATGATGAAATGGTAAGACAGGATGTTGAGAAGGCTGAACTGTTAAATTCCTATTTTGCATCTGTTTTCTCTCAGAAAGGAAATGTAACATCAACTGATCTTCACTGTCCTATTAAAGGAATAGAAAAATCCAGGATATCTATAAACAGAAAGACAGTGAGGAAACACTTAGCTAACCTAAATGAATTCAAGTCTCCAGGTCCAGATGAATTACACCCCAGAGTACTGAAGGAGATAGCAGAAGAAATTCTTGAACCACTGTCCATAATCTTTGAAAATTCTTGGAGAACAGGATAAGTCCCAGAAGACTGGAGAAGAGCAAATGTTGTTCCTATCTTCAAAAAGGGGAAGAAGGTGGACCCAGGGAACTACAGGCCGGTGAGTCTGACTTCTATACCAGGAAAGATCTTTGAACAAATTATTAAAGAACATGTATGCAAATACCTGGATAAGAATGAAGTGATTAAACAGAGTCAGCATGGGTTTGTAACTAATAAATCATGTCAGACTAACTTAATTTCCTTCTATGACAGAAACACTGATTGGGTGGATCAGGGAAATGCTGTTGATATAGTATATCTTGACTTCAGCAAAGCATTTGACAAAGTATCTCACACAATCCTTATTGAAAAAATGACTAAGTATGGAATGGACAAGGCAAGTGTTAGGTGGATTCATAACTGGCTTATTGATCGGACCCAAAGAGTGGTCGTAAATGGCTGCACATCCAGTTGGAAGAATGTATCAAGTGGGGTACCACAAGGCTCTGTTTTGGGCCCTGTATTGTTCAACATCTTCATCAATGATTTAGATGAAGGAATTGAGGGTAAACTGATCAAATTTGCTGATGACACAAAGCTAGGAGGGGTAGCTAATACTAGAGAAGAGAGAGAGAGGATTCAAAAAGATATAAATAAACTGGAGCAGTGGGCAGCAACTAACAGAATGGATTTTAACAGGGAAAAATGCAAAGTACTACATCTGGGCAATAAAAATGAAAAAAGCATATACAAAATGGGAGGAATAGGGCTAAGTAACAGCACATGTGAAAAAGACTTGGGTATACTAATTGATCACAGACTGAACATGAGTCAACAGTGTGATGCAGCAGCAAAAAAGGCAAATGCAATTCTAGGATGTATCAACAGAAGCATACAGTCTAGATCACGTGAGGTCATTATTGCCCTCTACTCCTCTTTGGTCAGACCTCATCTGGAATACTGTGTCCAGTTTTGGGCACCGCATTTTAAAAAAGACATGAAAAAGCTGGAGCAAGTTCAGAGAAGAGCCACCAGAATGGTGACCGGTCTGCAAACCATGTCCTATGAGGAACGGTTGCAGGATTTGGGAATGTTTAGCTTGCAAAAAAGAAGACTGAGAGGAGACTTAATAGCTGTCTACAAATATCTCAAGGGCTGTCACATTGTAGAAGGATCATCTTTATTCTCATTTGCACAAGGAAAGACTAGAAGCAATGGGATGAAACTGAATGGGAGGAGACACAGATTAGATATTAGAAAAAACTTTTTGACAGTTAGGGTGATCAATGAGTGGAACAGGCTGCCACGAGAGGTGGTGAATTCTCCTTCAATGGAAGTCTTCAAACAGAGGCTGGACAGACATCTGTCTGGGATGATTTAGAGAATCCTGCTTTGAGCAGGGGGTTGGACCAGATGGCCCAGGAGGTCCCTTCCAACTCTATTATTCTATGATTCTATGATCCCCATAAACTCACTTCAAATGTGAGGTGGTCCCTAAAAAAAATGGTTTTGTCAGTTTTGTTGGAAAAATGAGAAATCGCAGGTCAACTTTTAACCCTTATAACGTCCTAACAAAAGAAAATTATGATTCCAAAATTGTGCTGATGTAAAGTTGACATGTGAGAAATGTTATTTATTAACTATTTTGTGTGACATAGCTCTCTGATTTAAGTGTCCAAAAATTAAAAGTTTGGAAATTGCAACATGTTCAACATTTTTGACAAATTTCTGTTATTTTCATAAATAAACGCAAGTCATATCGAAGAAATTTTACCACTATCATGAAGTACAATATGTCACGAAAAAACTTTCTCCGAATCAGTGGGATCCGTTGAAGCGTTCCAGAGCTATAACCACTTAAAGTAACAGTGGTCCGATTTCAAAATTAAGGCCTTGTCATTAACCTACAAAGTGGCTTGGTCCTTAAGGCGTTAAGCTTCCAGAGAAAATAATCTTTCTCAGCAGCACAGTCTTGTCTAAACAGGACCTGCACTCCCGAGAACAATGGTAGCCAATCGGTAAATAAATTGATCAACGCTTAGATATCAGATTAGTGCTGTAGATCGGTTAATTAATTTATTTTGCTTTTCTTTAAAGCGCTATCTTATTCTGCAGCGCTTTACAGACATTATCAGCACTGTCCCCATTGGGGCTCACAATCTAAATTCCCTATCAGTATGTCTTTGGAGTGTGGGAGGAAACCGGAGACCCCAGAGGGACCCCAGAGGAAACCCGTGCAAACACAGGAAGAACATACAAACCCCTTGCAGATGTTGTCCTTGGTGGGATTTGAACCCAGGACCCCAGCGCTGCAAAGCTACAGTGATAACCACTGAGTCACCGTGCTGCCCGTGTAAATCCTATGCATTTTAAAGGGCAAGATTTTACAAAAGTATGAGATTCTTTACGTTCCTTGCCATACTGGAACTAGGGAAGTAATGTTTCTCCTCATGGAGACCTCCAGCTCGCGTAGGGAGATTTATATGGAGAGCATTATGTCCATGGAGATAGAATATAGTTTCATACTAGGCGGTGTCTGCTCTTCAATGATTCTGTGTTACGGCCCTCTGCCTGAGCCTTAGAGAACAGAGAGACGCCATTGTCCTACAGTCATTAATGTTGGTTGTGAAATATTGACGGCTCAATAGAGACTTGAATTAATATAAAGTTGGGAGGCCAAATGCACCTAAGATAATAGCTCAGCAATAATTTATTCGCAGTGAGCCTTCATTATGCAGCTCAGTATATTCTATACACATTTTTCTCTGTTTTTTTTTTTTATTATGCTGAAATATGATCATTATAGACATTTGTACTTGAGGATGTAACAATCTACTGACAATGCACTTTATTCATTAGCTGAGTGGATCTTTATGCGAGTATGTCTTTTTAAACAAAAGTAAAAGATTAATGATGCCCCTGCGCGGGCATGGCGCCATTAATAGCCTATAGAGATCTTCCCAAATTAAAAAGTATAAATATAAAGTCAAGGATTACAGGCAGCGATGTGTGAGCGACTATATATTCACATTGCAATATTGACCTCCATTTCTAGTCAGGAATGTTCCTGATTTTTCATGCTTTGTAATTTGCTAGTCACTCTTATCGAGTGGGTAGTTCTTCATTGTTAGCATCCTGCCAGCACTGTAAATGTTGGAACTTTATTTCCTTACAGTGGGTGCGGAAAGTATTCAGACCCCTTAAAATTTTTCACTTTTTATTTCATTGCAGCCATTTGGTATATTTAAAAAAGTTCATTTTTTTCTCATTATTGTATTCTCTGCTCCCCATCTTGACTAAAAAAAAAAGGAATGTAGAAATTTTTGCAAATTTATTAAAAAAGAAAAACTGAAATATCACATGGTCATAAGTATTCAGACTCTTTTCTCAGTTTTGAGTAGAAGCACCCTTTTGAGCTAGTACAGTCATGGCCAAAGTTTTGAGAATGACACAAATATTAATTTTACAAAGTCTACTGCTTCACTCTTTCTAATGGCAATTTGCATATACTCCAGAATGTTATAAAGAGTGATCAGCTTAACAGCAATTACTTGCAAAGTCAATATTTGGCTAGAAAATGAACTTTATCCCCCAAAACACATTTCAACATCATTGCAGCCCTGCCTTAAAAGGACCAGCTAACCTCTTTTCAGTGATTGCTCCATTAACACAGGTGTGGGTGTTGATGAGGACATGGCTGGAGATCAATCTGTCATAATTAAGTAAGAATGAGACCACTGGACACTTTAAAAGGAGGCTGGTGCTTTGCATCATTGTTTCTCTTCTGTTAACCATGGTTATCTCTAAAGAAACACGTGCAGTCATCATTGCAATGCACAAAAATGGCCTAACAGGGAAGAATATCGCAGCTAGAAAGATTGCACCTCAGTCAACAATCTATCGCATCATCAAGAACTTCAAGGAGAGAGGTTCCATTGTTGCCAAAAAGGCTCCAGGGCGTCCAAGAAAGACCAGCAAGCGCCAGGACCGTCTCTTAAAAGTGTTACAGCTGCCGGATCGGGCTACCAGCAGTGCAGAGCTTGCTCAGGAATGGCAGCAGGCAGGTGTGAGTGCATCTGCACGCACTGTGAGGCGGAGACTCTTGGAGCAAGGCCTGGTCTCAAGGAGGGCAGCAAAGAAGCCACTTCTCTCCAGATAAAACATCATGGACAGACTGATATTCTCCAAAAGGTACAGCAGTGGACTGCTGAGGACTGGGGTAAAGTTATTTTCTCTGATGAATCCCCTTTTCGATTGTTTGGGACATCAGGAAAATGCCTCATTGGAGAAGACAAGGTGAGCGTACACCAGTCTTGTCTCATGCCAACTGTTAAGCATCCTGAAACATTCATGTGTGCGGTTGCTTCTCAGCCAAGGGAATCGGCTCTCTCACAGTCTTGCTAAAAACACAGCCATGAATAAAGAATGGTACCAGAATGTCCTCCAAGAGCAACTTCTCCCAACCTCCAAGAGCAGTTTGGCGATCAACAATGCCTTTTCCAGCATGATGGAGCACCTTGCCATAAAGAAAAGGGTGATAACTAAATGGCTCAGGGAACAAAACATAGAGATTTTGGGTCCATGGCCTGGAAACTCCCCAGATCTTAATCCATTGAGAACTTGTGGTCAATCATCAAGAAACCTAAAATTCTGACAAAATTAAAGCATTGATTGTGCAAGAATGGACTGCTGTCAGTCAGGATTTGGTCCAGAAGTTGATTGAGAGCATGCCAGGGAGAATTGCAGAGGTCCTGAAGAAGAAGGGTCAACACTGCAAATATTACTTGCTGCATTAACTCATTCTAACTGTCAATATAAGCTTTTGTTACTCATATGTTTGCAATTATTTCTGTCTGTGATAAAAACATCTGTCAAACACACACATAAAACCAGAGGACAGCAGATCATGTGAAATATATAATATTTGTGTCATTCTCAAAACTTTTGGCCATGACTGTACAGCCATGAGTCTTCTTTTGAATGATGCAACAAGTTTTTCACACCTGGATTTGGGTATCCTCTGCCATTCTTCCTTGCAGATCCTCTCCAGTTCCGTCAGGTTGGATGATGAACGTAGGTGGACAGCCATTTTCAGGTCTCTTCAGAGATGCTCAATTGGCTGGGCCAGTCAAGTACAGTCACAGAGTTGTTCTGAAGCTGCTCCTTTGTTATATTAGCAGTGTGCTTAGGGTCATTGTCTTGTTGGAAGGTGAACCTTTGGCCAATTCTCAGGTCCAGAGCACTCTGGAAGAGATTTTCATCCAGTATATCTCTTTTATTGGCAGCATTCATGTTTCCTTCAATTGCAACCAGTCGTCCTGTCCCTGCAGCTGAAAAACACCCCCATAGCATGATGCTGCCACCACCATGTTTCACTGTTGGGATTGTATTGGGCAGGTGATGAGCAGTGCCTGGTTTTCTCCACACATACCACTTAGAATTATCACCAAAAGTTCTGTCTTCGTCTCATCAGACCAGAGAATCTTATTTCTCATAGTCTGGGAGTCCTTCATGTGTTTTTTAGCAAACTTTATGCGGACTTTCATATGTCTGGCACTGAGGAGAGGCTTCCGTTGGGACACTCTGCCATAAAGGCCTGATAGGTGGAGGGCTGCAGTGATAGTTGACTTTGTGGAACTTTCTTCCACCTCCCTACTGCATCTGTGGAGCTCAGCCACATTGATCTTGGGGTTCTTTTTACCTCTCTCACTGCTCTTCTCCCATGATTGCTTAGTTTGGCTGGACGGCCAGGTTTAGCAAGACTTCTGATGGTCCCAAACTTTTTCCATTTAACAATTATGGAGGCCACTGTGCTCTTAGAAACCTTAAGTACTTCAGAAATTCTTTTGTTACCTTTGCCAGATCTGTGCCATGCCACAATTCTGTCTCTGAGCACCTTGGCCAGTTCCTTTGACCTCATGATTCTCATTTGGTCTGACATGCACTGTGAGCTGTAATGTCTTATATATAGACAGTTGTGTGCCTTTACAAATCAAGTCCTATCAGTTTAATTAAACACAGCTGGACTCCAATAAGGAGTAGAACCATCTCAAGGAGGATCACAAGGAAATGGACAGCATGTGATGTAAATATGAGTGTCTGAGCAAAGGGTCTGAATACTTATGACCATGTGATATTTCAGTTTTTCTTTTGTAATAAATTTGCAAAAATTTCTACATTTCTGGCTTTTTTTCAGTCAAGATGGGGTGCAGAGTGTACATTAATGATAAAAAAATGAACTTTTTTGAATTTACCAAATGGCTGCAATGAAACAGAGTAAAAAATTAAAAGGGGTCTGAATACTTTCTGAACCCACTGTATTTCCCAATGGCTTGCCTGTCCTGAACTGTAGTTCCGCTTCTCAGTTATGCTTGTGTGCGTTTTATGTCAAAGAGGAGAGCATGAGATGAAAACCCAATATGCGCTCCCACATTCTGTGAAGAGGCAAAGACCCACCCCTATGTCCTGAAGAGAAACCACAAAACCAAAATTTATTGTGGAGTGGCTTGTACCAATTTGGTGGATATTCACTTTTAGATTCCCAACCTTTAATCCTTATTGTTTGATAATCCAGAAACAATGGGGTCCTATGGATTCAGGATTAACTCAGATTTACTGTAGTTTGCTTCTGTCATTGACCTTGTTTCACATCTTGATGAGAGGCTTCTTGCAGAGTTAATGCTGTTATATCTTAGTAATGGACTTTCATTATACAGCTCAATACACCTGGTGCAGCTGACTTTTTTTTAACCATTTGACAGTCTGATATCCAAAATTAGACTTTACTATAAATACATCTTTTTGCATCTGTTTGTACAATAGCATTTTTTGTAGCTTTCTCTCCACTTGTTCTGATCCCATTAAAACAGATCAAATTCTGGCTTTGATCAATTACACAAATTACAAGTACCGTAATCCCCACCGACAGCTCAAGTAGGTGGTGGATTTACTGCAGCAGCATTCTTTCAGAAAGTGAAGGAACCAGATTATGTAAGGTTCATGTGAGCAATTTGCCACATTTAGTACAGTTTACCAGTTCACTCCCTGAGGAAAGCATCGAGGAGAGCAGAGATTTTTTGCTTAGACTGTTGTGTTCGTTCATATGACTCTAAAGAACAACGGACTCATCTGAAATCTTAGTGTAATAGGTATATAGTAAATTCAAATGAGTCAAGTTCACCTTTAAAGAAAACTGAAAATTCTGATTCATCTAAGGCTGGCTTCACATTTGCGTATCGGTGCGCAGCGTTTGATCAGCATAGATTTGCATGCATCATGCGTACATATCTTTAACCCCTTTACTCCCAAGTGTTGTTTGCATGTTAATGACCGGGCCAATTTTTACAATTCTGACCACTGTCCCTTTATGAGGTTATAACTCAGGAACGCTTCAATGGATCTTGGCGATTCTGAGATTGTTTTCTTGTGATGTATTGTACTTCATATTAGTGGTAAAATGTCTTCGGAAATATGGCGAAAATTTTGAAAATTTTGCAATTTTCAACTTTGAATTTTTATGCCCTTAAAACAGAGAAATATGTCACACAAAATAGTTACTAAATAACATTTCCCACATGTCTACTTTACATCAGCACAAGTTTGGAAATGTTAGGAAGTTATAAGGGTTAAAAATTGGCCAGCGATTTCTCATTTTTACAACAAAATGTACAAAACCACTTTTTTTAGGACCACCTCACATTTGAAGTCACTTTGAGGAGGAGTCTATATGGCAGAAAATACCCAAAAGTGACTCCATTCTAAAAACTGCACCCCTCAATGTACTCAAATCCACATTCAAGAAGTTTATTAACCCTTCAGGTGCTTCACAGGAATTTTTGGAATGTGGAAGAAAAAAATGAACATTTAACTTTTTAGTCATAAAAATTATCTTTTACAAACATTTTTTTTTATTTTCACAAGGGTAAAAGGAGAAAATTGACAGATAAAGTTGTTGTGCAATTTCTCCTGAGTACGCCGATACCCCATATGTGGGGGAAAACCAGTTTGGGCGCACGGCAGGGTTTGGAAGGGAAGGAGCGCCGTTTGACTTTTTCAAATCAAAATTGGCTGGAATTAATATCGGACACCATGTCGAGGTTCGAGAGCCCCTGATGTGCCTAAACAGTGGAAAACCTCCACAAGTGACACTATTTTGGAAACTAGACCCCCTATGGAACTTATCTAGATGTGTGGTGAGCACTTTGAACCCCCAAGTTCTTCACACAAGTTTATAACGTAGAGACGTGAAAAATAAAATATATAAGAGAAGAAAAACGAGTTATATTATACTCACCCGGGGCGATCCGGGGTCCGATGGACGTCAAGGTCCGGTCCGGCGCCTCCCATCTTCTAGCGAAGCCGTCCTCTTCTTTGTTTCCCGTCACGGCTCCTGCGCAGGCGCACTGATCTGCCCTGTTCAAGGCAGAGTCAAGTACCGCAGTGTGCAGGTGCCGGACCTCTCTGACCTTTCCCAGCGCCTGTGCCGGAGCCGCAACGGGAAGCAAAGAAGAGGACGTCTTCACTAGAAGATGGGAGGCGCCGGACCGGAGTGCGACACCCATCGGACCGGACAGCCCCCCGGGTGAGTATAATATAACTAATTTTTCTTCTCTTTCAGGTTACATCGGGGCTTATCTACAGCATTACAGAATGCTGTAGATAAGCCCCTGATGGCGGTGGCCGCAGCTTATAGTCCAAAAATGGGGTGACAGAGTCCCTTTAAGGAACTTATGTGTATTGAGCACCTTGAACCCCCAGGTGTTTCACCGAAGTTTATAACGTTAAGCTGTGAAAATAAAAAAAATAAAAAATCACATTTTTCCCACAAAAATCTTTTTTAGCTACAAATTTTGTATTTTCACAAGGGTAAAAGGAGAAAATGGACCCCAAAGTTTGTGTTGCAATTTCTCCTGAGTTCACAGATACCCCATATGTGGTCAAAAACTACTTTAGAGGCACAGTGCAAAGCTCAGAAGGGAAGTAGCGCCATATTACAGTGCAGATTTACCAATTAAACCTCTCAGTGAATTCATATGTGTGCAGTGATTATATTGACACCACAGGTGGGTCACAATTTTTTATACCATTGGGCAGTGAAGAAAAAATAATTTACAGTTTTACAACCATGATTGTGTGTTAGCCCCAAGTTTTACATTTTTACACTGGGAAATGGGTAAAAATGGCACCAGAATTTCTCTCACAATTTCTGCTGAATGAAGAAATACCCCATATGTGGCTGTACAGTACTACTTTGCAGAGAGACTCAGGAGAGTGCTATTTACCTCCTGGAGCGCAGATTTTCCTAGACTAGTTTGCAGATTCCATATAAAGAGCCCCTAAGTGCTAGAAAAGCAGAATCCCCCCTCAAATGACCCCATTTTGGAAATTATAATCCTTTGGAAATTTATCTACAGACGTAATGATTTTGACTCCTTGGGTGTTTTGAAGAAACAGACAGCAGTGGATGTTGCTGAGTGAAAATTGCAAACTGCCTTTGTAGTGACCAGTACGTTGTAGTGACCAGTACGTTGCAGTCACCAGTACATTATTCCCAGCTCATGCTTCTGGAGACACGCACCTGTAAATTAGGCGAGCTCTCGTCACTACAGAAATGCCAAACATGTGGGTGCTAAATGTTGTTTAGGCACACTGGAGCTCAGAAGGGAGGGGGGCATTTGGATTTGGGAGCGGAGAATTTGTTGAATTTCTTTAGGGAGCGAGGAGCCATTTCGCTTTCCAGAGCCTTTCTGCTACTAGTAACGTGGAAGCCCCCAATATTTCCGTTAACAGATGACGGACCTGAGTGAGGGCTTGCTTTTTTTGTGGACTGAGTTGAAGCTTTTATTGGGAACATTTTACATAACGTTTAGCTTCACATTTATTTGGCGCTCTACGCTGAGCACTTACTTTGGGGTTTCTGTTGTGAACACTTTTGATCTGGCTTCTGAGTTTGGGCTCCCTCTGGTGGTTGCTGCTGGTAATGGAGCTAGTCTGTCTGACAGAAGTGGATCACCTGAAGAGGATGATTGAAGGTCAGGTGTTACAGACTGGAGAGATTTAAGTGAGCAGCCTTCCCTTAGTTGTTGCCGGAGATTTGGTTTTCTTTCTGAGCCTTCTGGAAGTCTGATTGCTCCCTGCTTTGTCCTGCATCTTTCAGATAGGTTATTTGTTTTAATCTGTGGCATTTTTTCCCTTTTTGCTTTTTTCTGTTCTCTGCCTTGCTGGTGTGAGTTCAGCCAGGTTCCCTGCTGGGACCTGTGCTGGACTCTGTTTTCCTTTACCACAGCTTATGTCAGTATTTTCTGTATTTCTAGTCCCCTGTTATTTCAGTATCTGTTGTTTTGCGTCCAGTTCACACCAGAGTTCTGATTTAGTGGGGGAGAGGTCGTGTGGCCTCAGTATTTTTACATATCAGACGTGTTGGAATTTTTCTTAGTTTTTGCTGGATTGCACAGTATCCTTTCCTGTCCTATCTAGACAGTGTGGGCCCCAGCATTTGCTTACTCTATTTTCTGCCTGTGTTTTCTACTTTATCTGTCTCACTGGCAATATATGTTTGGGGCTATCTATTCCTTTGGGGCTCTACTCCAGGGCAGTTTAGTTTTCCCCTTTCTCTCTTTAGGCTTAGTTAACTCTTTGGCTGTGTCGAGGCATCTAGGGCATCGTAAGTACGTCCCACGGCTAATTCTAGTTGTGTTGTCAGTTTAGTGGTCTGCAATCCGCTAAGTTACCAACCTCTCTGGGTGTCTGGTTGCCTAGCCTATTTCTCTATTATCCTCCTCGGTTACCGAATCATAACAGGTTTCCATCTAAATCACCGAGTGACGTGACAGATAAAGCCCCCGAGGGATCCATTCACTATAAAGAGGCAGCAGATTTACTCTGGATGCCATCTGGCCTCTGTTCAGCTGTGTCGTTTTCAAAAGTGCACAAAACTGTGCAATCCTAAAAAGATAGACAACATCGGATCACAGGTCCTATGGCATACACAGTGACTCCATCTGCATTATAGGGAATTTTCCACCCTGGATTCTGTCTGAATCACGTATTTCAGAGATTTGCACGGAAACCCCGGTGTAAGCGCTCAGTGCAGAGTGCAGGATAAATGTGTGCCGAGCCTTAGGCTAGGTTCACATAGCGTTAATGCAGTCCATTCAACGCATAGCGGACTATTAGTACCATTATCGGGCACATGATATTTTTTGATCGCTTTCTATTCAGATTTTTGGGAGACACAATGAACACCGATCGCGTTTGCCTGATTGAAGCGCGCAGGCGTGAGGTTTCTCTATGCAGCTGTCACTACTGGCATTGCTGCGGGGTGTCAGCTGTCACATACACATACAGCTGATACCCGCACGCTATCGCCGTGGCGCTGAGCGTGAGGCCGCGTGATCGTGCTGCCGTAGATATGCTGCTTTTTGTGGGAACGCACCTCTCGCAGAGCTGTATATGTACGGCGCATGTCGGGAAGGGGTTAAAGAGAACCTGTCATGTTCCCCATAACCTGCAGATATTAACCTGTACTATTCTGTGTGGCTGCCTTACTGAAAGTGCGGCTACCAGAAGAAAATTTCCTTATTTCCAAACGGGAGCCACCGGCTTTCAGTCATAGAAGCACGACTGCAGCATAGTACTACGAGCATCAGCTGTAAGTGCGCGCAGCACTTTGATTGACAGTCGGGTCTGCACACATGACTGTAGCCGCTGCCTTGGCACACCTCCGTGACTGGGAGGACTAAAATGTATTTTCTCCTTGTAGCTGCACTTTCAGTATATCGTCTGGCTGCATCATAATACTGTTAACCTGCAGATTGACCATATATCTGCAGGTTATTAGCGTTACTAGGTTCCCTTTAAGCTTTAAAGGGTGATGGTTAAATTAAAATCTCAAGGGAAATGTATAGTAAAGTCTTTTCTTTTTCCAAGTGAATTCCTCCCCTACATGCAGTATTATCCACCACCAGTGTCCTATCCATCATCCACATTCGGTAACATCTCCTTTGTTAGAATATAATCCGTCTTTAGGACAATCCATTGATCGGTCATCGATTACTGCTCACATACTTTTACTGCCCTCTTAGAAAGAGATCATTCAACGTGACAAACTCCTGCTAATTACTATGTGCTGTCGTCACGTTAGACCACAGTCCTTTCAATAAAGGGAATAAGTCGATACTCAATGTGCCGCTCATCTTTCCCTTTAATTATCCTAGGGCCCTTGTGTGCCATTTACTGATTTAATTTTTACTTAGGCAGCACATAGTGAGTTGGGCCATCATTTTCTGTTGTCCTGAAAATCCCTTATAACCAATATTTCTAACCTGACATTTGGTAATAGTGCATTGCACTATATGGCGACTTACAATCAGCGGCACAGCGGGGCAGGGAGGAAACTTGTGACGTGGTGCTCGATCTGCTTTTAAATGATTTTTTGGCTTGCATATTCTGCAGTGCGGTGCAGACAGCATCATGATACACCCAATTAAGCTGACAATGTTATATGCCCATATTCTACTTATAATGCTAAGTTGTCAGGTGCAGAATAACCACAATCGCCATCTGAGATTAGTCTTCGCTACCTTGGCTGACTTAAGCTTTTGCTCCTTCTGCTGTCTCCTCTTCAGACTGCGGTCTCCGGGACTCTGAGGCTCCTTGAGCGTAAAGCGCTAATTTATCATCTCCCTCCATATCCTTGAGTTGGTTAATGAATGTTCTAGGTCTAGGACATCGTTTATCCTGTCTCTTGCTCGTGTCCGCCAGAGTAAAATTGTAAGTATGAGGTTAAAGACTGTACCAAAGCAAGAGAGATAAAAAAATAGTTTTAAGCTGCAGAGCCTTAGTTTTGGCATATATTTTAGGAAAGGACCTGTAAATGTACCCCTTGGTTGTCACTCATACAATGAAGGCCAAAAGAGTGTCGTTTAGTCCCTGTCAGGCCAGTAAGTGTCAGCATTCCTTTTTGTCATCTTTCCTGTACACAGATGTTTATATAGTGTAATGTATTGGAGGTATAACTCCATTGAAAGGCTCAGATACATGTGCTGAGCATGACCTCCCTGGTCATAAAGTTACCCCCCTCTAATAGAGATTAAAGGGACCCTGTCATCACAATTTTACATATGGAAGTAGTGGTATGGTTGTATAGATTCTTATCCCCCAGTAAAAATGACACCTTTTTTTGTAGAGATCCGATGTGCTATTCATAAGAAATCTAATGTAGAAAAAATATGCAAATCAGGCTGCAAGTGCACTGGGAAAAAGCAGTCTGACACACCCCCAGCCTGATTTGCATATGCCTTCTAAGCTATATATCTCAGAACTGGCACATGGGATCTCTACAAAAAAGGTATCATTTTTATTGGGGATAAGCACGTAACCATTAATTCCATATGTAAAAATGTGCTGCTTCCTTAATACTTATCCTAAATATCTCCAGTTGCTATAAGCACTTCATGCTTTTCTGTGTCACTCTCAGTAGTCCCTACTTTAGATCACTGACCGTACAGGTTTAGTGAAATTGCAGTTGGGTGGTGATTTGCCCTGACTCAGTCGTGCTGACGCTTAGTCCTAAACTTGCCTTGATGAAATTGTATCAGTTCCCGATACTGGTGGTTAACGTCGCCGTCTTTTCTGTCTTGGTAGATGACTCGTGTGCATAATCCCTGTAGATAATGCAGTAATAGACAGTACAGATTCTTTTAGAATTAATTATAGAAACCTTTTGATGACCGAGCTCAGTGCGACTAGCAGAGAGGGATAGTTCTGTATGGATTCCATGTGTCATGAGAATCTGCAAAAATGGGTATATATTACTTGATCAATCTGTATTGCGTCATCTCAAGAGTCACAGGATAATTATACTAGTAATAAAGAGAAAAAAAGAAAACTAGTGTGAGCGAATAGGATTCCTGATTGGTCATAGGAATTCAGCCAATAAGGCATATTTTGCTGTGTAATCTGAGAGCAGCATGTTGTAGAGTCAGAGACCCTGATTCCAGTGATGTGTCATTTATTAGGCTGTGTATTGCTCTTTAATAAAATCAGTGTTTTATGAGCAGGAGGTTATCACTACAGGACTAGGTGTCTCATGCCTCCTGGTCCAGTCTCACCCCAAACACTGATTAGCAGCTTTCTGTCAATATACAGGGTACACAGAAAAGCAGCCACTCAGAGGTGTGGGCGGGGTTATACAGAGCTCAACATTCCGAGCTCTGCGGGATCTGCAGCCTAGAAAACAGTGATTCTATCTAAATGACTGCATGCAGACCAGCAAGTGACACATCACTGAAATTAGGCTCCCATACTTAGCAAACAAGCTAGTATCAGATTCTCTTTAAGGCTGTTTCTTCCACAGATTTGGACTCAAATTGGCAATGAAAGCTCAATAAAGTCTGCATGTGTTACAGTAAACAGCAAATTTACTTTAGTATCGCCCCTATACTATATGGAAAGCCCGGCTGCTGTAATACAATGGAAAAGGATGACTAAACTGTGCAAATAGCTTATAAGTTCTACACTAAACGCCTCTGCAGTGTGAAATCCACAGCAAATTCTGAACTCATGAAGACAGCCATCGTTTACATGTCAAAGGTGATCAAATCTGCAGCCAGTTTAGTTTCTTATTTTAATGCAGAACTACTGTAAATTTGCAGCATTACAAAGACGGAAATCCACAGTAAAAATCTTCTGCATAAATTGGCATGTTGCTTATGTGAAAAGTGCAAAACCGGCCAACTTATTCACTTGATTTTCTAATACTATTGCGCCTACCACCTGCAAAAACGCTACATTTTGGCGGTTGCAAGAACACATTTTCCATTGTATCTTCCTACGATGTGAACGATTTTCGATGCCGCTCTGAGCATTGAAGAGATACACCTGTCCTCCTGTCATTATATAGTTTGACATTATCAGACAGTCTTCTATATTTCGGTCACCCCCGGGATACCACTTGCGTGACACATTCCCTCTGTTCAGCAGTTTGCAGCGTAAGTATCTCATTAAATAGCTGTCATGTGTAATGTAAGAAATCCATGGCTGAGAGCACACAATCAATGTAATTGAAATCAGAGAAAAAGTTGCAGCACGCCATTAACAAGTCACAAAGTCCCATCCATCTGAAAGGAAGCAAACATGGAGTTTGGTTCCCAAAATACACCATGAACCTAAAGAACTAACAGGGTATAATGATGCTGCAGACTGCCCGTGACCAGAACGCCGACCAGTCCTTGTGCTAGTGCATACGTGTGGTTTTCCACATGGATCTAAGAATCACAGCATGCACCTTTCTGGTCTGTTTTATGAAGGCGAAAATTGCATGTAATTGCCGGCATCCCCTGCACCCATGTGAAGTGCACACCTGTGAAGTGAAAACCATTTCAGGTGACTACCTCTTGAAGCTCATCAAGAGAATGCCAAGAGTGTGCAAAGCAGTAATCAAAGCAAAAAGGTGGCTACTTTGAAGAACCTAGAATATAAGACATATTTTCAGTTGTTTCACACTTTTTTGTAAAGTGTAATGTATAATTCCACATGTGTTAATTCATAGTTTTGATGCCTTCAGTGTGAATGTACAATTTTCATAGTCCTGAAAATACAGAAAAATCTTTAAATGAGAAGATGTGTCCATACTTTTGGTCTGTACTGTATGCGCAGTCATGCACTTGCGGATGAGTGCGTAAAAAACCCGCATTACTATGGGAACGCATTGGCACACAAGGACATGCGTACGGATGCATTCGATACGCATGTGTTCTTCATGACACACCCTTTTGGTGTCTGATATATGGAACGCATGCGCATAAACAACGCAAAAAAATGCATACAAATGCATACACACGCAGCGTTTTTTTGGCGTCATGCATAAGATGATGCGGATAAAAAACCACTGCATAAACATGCATATGCAGATGATACGCTGCGCACATATATGAAGATGTGAACCTAGCCTTAGTGATTTGCAAATGGTGAAAATGTGGAAACAACATTTTCAAAACGTTTCAATTTATTCAGTATGGAACATGAGCGCTACGTGCAGAAATCCCCGCACTTACAGCTTCACCTGCTATCAATGAGGATAGTAATAGTTGTCTGAACAAGGTTCTATCACACTGAATGCATTTGGGCAAATCATCAAGATCCTCTGCTGGCAGCTCCCTGTCCAGTTGCTGACCAATGACGTCCCAGATGTGCTTGAAGGGAGGCAAGTCTGGAGACGCTGCAGGCCATGGTAGAACACTTAGGCCACACAGGCTGCACACAGTCGTACGAGTAACATATGGCCAGGCATTGTCGTGTTGAAAAACTGCTCCTTGAACACTTTGGAAAAATAGCTTCACCACTGATTCCACCACCAAATCAATGTAACTCTGAGCACTTAATGACCTGGAATGAAGGTTAGAGAAGTCTGGCTATTGTACATTATGGCACCCCACACCATAATCCTGGGAATAGGACCAGCATGTTGTTCCCTTATGAACACAACTTCATGGTGTTGCCACGTCACCTCCAAGACCAACCTCCAACTATTAAGGTGTCACAGACAAAAGCGGGACTCATGGCTGAAGAGGACAGAGCTCCATTGCAGCCTCCGGTCTCCATCAGAGAACTTCAGATCCTTGAAAGACCATTGGCCTGGTGTTTGCACCATGGTTGCCCTTTGAACTTTGTCCACTCCATTCACTTTGTCCTTTTGGACCTGGATCTGCTTTTTGCTTATCCATTGGGCATCCTTATTTACTTGTTAGCCCGTTTGATCCAACATCCACTGGAAATTGATTAGTCTTCTTACACAGTAAAGATGTATATCTTAGTGCCGTGTTAGCCAGTAGATAGAAAAATATTTAGAATTGAGAGTCCTCAGTGGTTGATACCTTTTAATGGCTAACTGAAAAGCTTGCAAGCTTTCGCGACTACTCAGGTCTCTTCATCAGGCAAAGACTAATACAAAATCTGAAGAATCACATATTTGTACACCACACAGCACAGAAAAAATGCAATAGATGAGACAAGTGACGTGAAGCAGAACTGTCATTATGGGAGAGGGATGAACAGTTGTGGCAATAAATATTGGACTAGTTCATAGATAAGGAGTGTGAAAGTTTTATTGCCCTCTGATTGGGGTCTGGTAATGTTTTGTGATGTTCTCACAGGGTCTTTGGAGTAAATTCCTTAATTGATGTAATAGGCCATAAATCCATGTGATAGGTTCATTCCAGCATTGAGGGTGTCAAAGGTCACCATCAATTTGTATTCGCAAACTCTCCTGTGTCTCCGAGATGTGAAATCACCTTTCAGTACAGGTAATTTCATGTCCAACATGCTATGACCGGGGATGCAAAAGTGTTTTGCCACAGGTAGATCCATTCTTCTTTCTCTTATTGTGTGGCGATGAGAATTCATCCTTGTTCTCAGTTTTTGCCCTGTCTCCCCCACATACAGACCCCCAGTTGGACATTTTGTACAAATAATTAGGTACACCACATTAGATGTGATGCAGCTGAAAGTACCTGGGATCTTGTAGTCCTGATGTGAGTTGGGGATCTTTATCTTGTCCGTGGTCATTATAAATGGACAGGTTTTTCATTTCTTCTGGTTGCAAGGAAAGGTTCCTGCAGCTGTTGGAGAGGACAGGGAGCTTCTGACAATGATGCTTCTTAGATTAGGGGGCTGCCTAAAACACAGTAGAGGGGGGTCTGGAAATATGGATTGTAATATGGAATTTGCTTCAAAGACCCTGTGAGAACATCACAAAACATTACCAGACCCCAATCAGAGGGCAATAAAACTTTCATACTCCTTATCTATGAACTAGTCCAATATTTATTGCCACAACTGTTCATCCCTCTCCCATAATGACAGTTCTGCTTTACGTCACTTGTCTCATCTATTGCATTGTTTCTGTGCTTTGTTGTGTATAAATATGTGATTCTTCAGATTTTGTATTAGTCTAGCCTGATGAAGAGACCTGAGTAGTCTCGAAAGCTTGCAATTTGTTAGGTATCAACCACTGAGGACTCTCAATTCTAAATATTAGTCTTCTTACAGACACTTTTACGGCTGTATGCAACAAACTGACGTTCTGTCCTCTAAGTTTATTTTTGCGCCGTTGAAGACAAGCATGCAACCTTTTGCTCTATAAAGGTGCAAAAAAGTGACTTCCTTTTTTATCTTGTAGAATTTTTTGCTGTTTTTGCATCAATCTCTTCAAAATGGCGCTCATGGGTTGATACATTTTTGTGTAAAATCAAATTTGCTCTTTTTTCTTGTCTTTGACTCTAAAAGGACACAAAAAAAGGTAAAAGTCGCATGATCCTTTAAAATGTTGCATTTCAGTCTTCGATAAGATGGAAAAGTACAACTGCACAAAGGTTTTGAAAAGTCGCAGATGATGAATTGGGTTAAAACATGGATAATTAAAACTATGCCCATTTTTTTTGAGAAAAAAATGACAAGTAAAGTTTAATTGAAATAATCATAAAACGGCAAATAAATATAACATAAAATAATAAATAAAATAAATAATAAGTAAAACAGTGTCTTATTTGAACCTTTTTTACTACAGGAAAAAAAAGTGCATAGATAATGATAAATCTGAGCAAGAATCTATGATTTATGTGCAAAATTCATCAAGCAGCATGAAGAATTTGGTGCAAAAAAAATTTAAAGACAAAATGAAAAGTTACCTCATAAAAAGAATAAGGGCCAAAGTTTCCTGCACCAGTTTAAAAGGGACCAACGCTAATGAAAACACTATACTTAGTTAATGGCTTACAAGGAAATTACCAGGACGTTAGTCTGGGACTTACTGATTGTGTCTTTTACTTTAAGTTATATATGATGAATCAGCAGCAGGAGGGCACATTACGATAATGGGTGTTGTGTTATTTTGGAAAAGCTGCCAGGCTTTTATAGCCGCTATCAAGTCTGAAAACACCATAAAATCTATAATAGTACAAGGAGGATACAAATTGGATGATTTTCAGCCATTTTAATGCTCCAGTACATAAAAAGCTACGTCTGGTAATGATTCTAGCAGCAATTGTATTATTTCTACTTGATTGTGGCCAGTGGAGGTGACCATCAAAGTGACACCCGGTGCTGAGGATCAGAGGAGTGGTGTAATAAATGTTCTGTCTTGCACTCCTTGTTAAAAATCTGCTCTAATTTCATGGAAGACTCAGCAAAACTAGTGCAATAAAGACTGATCTCTTCTCCCACTCGTAGGCTGCAGGTTACTTGCATATTTCCCACATCTATTGGAAGCTGCAAAGTGAAGCATTATCACATTACCCCCGTGAGTCACCCGGATGGTAGGCTAATTGGCAACAGATCAAAACATTGTCTGTTTTAACTTCACAATCCCCGATACTGTGAAAAAACAGCTGTCTAGTGCTTGTCACAAGCATCAGCATTACAGTGCTGCTCCAGGTCGCTTCCCTGTCTAGTCTTCAGCTGAGGTAGGAGTGCACAATGTGCCTGAACATATTGAACAGTACCACCAGGAGTCAGCAGGTCAGGAGCTGGGCTTATACAGTACCTGGGTGGCTGACAAGTGGCCCTCATGAAACCAGTATAATGACCCCCCACTCCCTATTTTACAGGCCCTCCACAGAGTATAATGGTCCCAGAGTCCCTCATACAGTATGAAGGACCCCACAGTTTCCTCCAACAGTATTAGGGCTTCCATACAGTATGATGTACCCCACTCTCACCATATGCAGTAAGATAAACATCTGCAAATTGTCATATATGTGCCTTAGGGTCCCGTCACACTCATCAATGTCCCAGCGATCCCACCAACGATCCGACGTGGATGGGATCGCTGGGACATCGTTACCTGATCGCTGGTGTTCTGTCACATAGGCAGAATCACCAGCGATAACCTGCGCCGCGCTTAGTTACTCGATGTGTACCCTAGATACCAGCTCCCAGCTTCTGCTGTACACACTTGGAGCTGGTATCCAGTGTACACATCGGGTAACTAAGCGCTGTGCCGCGCTTAGTTATCCGATATGTACCCTGGATACCAGCTCCCAGCTTCTGCTGTACGCGCTGGGAGCTCGCTGATCGTTAGTCTCCCGCTATCACACGCAGCGATGCGCGCTGGCCAGTGGAAGACCAACGATGAAAAAATGGTCCAGGCCATTCGACGACGATCAGCGATACCCAGCAGGGGGGCTGGTCGTCGCTGCGTGTCACACTAAGCGAGATCGCTGGCTAGATCGCTGTTGCGTCACAAAAACGGTGACGCTTCAGCGATCTCGGTAGCGATCTCGCTTAGTGTGACGGGGGCTTTAGTCCGAGCAGGGTTATTGCTTATGGCTTGCCATAAATGGGGGATGAGCCAAAATATCTGGAGGGTTCATTTGATCTTAAGAGTTTTTAAGTCAAAAGTCTTAGTCTAAGAGCTAGTGCGCACGACCGTAAAAATTGGACCAGTGCTATCCATTGTTTCGACTGATAACACTCGTCCCCGTGTTAATCTATGTCAGTCAGCCTGAAGAAAACAAATCACAGCATTCATTCGTTCATTCATGTTTATGGATCTGTAGAAAAAAATCGGACATCCCAGTGCTGTCCTTTTTCACGGACTGACAGAATAAATAAAATGGAGAATATTTTTTTTTTCTTGTTGTCATCTGAAAAAATCTGATCCCAGTATGATGAAACTCTCTTCACAGTCTTATCAGAGTGTGAATACCATTTTCTCGGATGAGAGAAAATCGGTCTTATGACCCTAGCCTAAGGGGTAGTCCCATATATAAAAAAATGTATCACCTGTCCACAGGATACTTGATACATTTATGATCAGAAGGGGTCCTTCACCTGAGATCTTCAGTGATCCTGAGACTAGGGGAGCTAAACTCTCCTGTGTGAATGAAATGGTAATGTGCATGCTATAGACAGTAAATGGATTGGTGGTTGCACATTGGCAGTCGCACTACTAATCCATTCACACATGAGACTTTGGGAGCCCCATTCTCCAGATCGGTTGGAATCCCAATGATCAAACCACAGTGATCATACAGTTATCCCCTATCCTTTGTATATAGGTGATATATATTGTTTATGGGCTACCCTTGAAAACAACATTTACATGGTAGATGCTCCGCTTCATTACTGGCTAAGTAATTTAGTCAATAAGTCTCTATAAATGGCTGGTTGCGTTATAATTCACTGGTACATCAAGGGTCTTCAAGAAAATCTTATACTAAGTACTTATAGTACTTATTTGCAATTGTTGTTAAAAAGAAGAAGAATCAGGGTGATAGAGCATTTTCCTAGCAAATTAGGAACCCAATTTTCGCTCAAAGGGTTCCCTCCATCTTTGTTTGGAAGATAGAAAAAGTTCTTTGTTTTATGACAGATTAATTTTAGTGATGTTAAAATGTTTTCTGCCCCTTTATTTGACTTTGTAGTCAGTGGGGTAAAATAATTACAGAAAATACCTATCAATCCCCCGGCATTCCCTTGTCCCGCTGCCCACGTTCCCCAAGATCTCTGATTCTTCTCTACCAGCCTGGTTGGCCCCTGACAGCTGTAGCCAATCGATAAGACCCCCGTATTGGCCAGCATTGCTAAATTATTCACAGAGTATTTCCAGTTCTTTGTATTCATCATGTCTGCATTTACTAAACTAATGGTTCTTGTTTATGTTTCCTGCAGATAAAATAGAGAATGGAGATGTCTACCAGAGAAAGAGAGGGGCTCATTCTCCCCTAGCTGAAGATTCGTCTGCACTGAGCACCCGGGATTCACCACACAAAGAAGTGGGCAGTAGCTGGAGACGGATTATGCTGCTGATCCTCGCAATTACCATTCACAACATTCCAGGTAAGAGATTATTTCTGTAGATATACATTACCAAGATTATTTAAGCCCCCGTCACACTAAGCGAGATTGCTAGTGAGATCGCTGAAGCGTCACCGATTTTGTGACACAACAGCGACCTAGCCAGCGACCTCGCTTAGTGTGACACGCAGCGGTGACCGGCCCCCCTGCTGGATATAGCTGATCGTCGTTGAATGTCCTGGACCATTTTTTCATCGTTGGTCTCCCGCTGGCCAGCGTGCATCGCTGCGTGTGACAGCGGGAGACCAACGATCAGCGAGCTGGGAGCTGGTATCCAATGTACATATCGGGTAACTAAGGGCTGCGCGCTTAGTTACCCGATATGTACCCTGGATACCGGCTCCCAGCTTCTGCTGTAGAGCGCTGTGAGCCGGTTTCTAAGGTACATATCGGGTAACCAGGTGCCGCACGGTGCTTAGTTACCGGATGTGTACCCTGGATACCAGCGTGCTCACTGTTCCTGATCGCTGGTGAGTCTGCCCATGTGACAGCTCACCAGCGATCAGCTAACGATGTCCCAGCGATCCCATCCAAGTCGGATCGTTGGTGGGATCGCTGGGACATTGGAGAGTGTGAGGGGACCCTTACTCTCAGTTTGGTCTGGGATCTGGGACAGACTGCATATGTATGTTAGAGATTTTCCTCCTGCCAAACATTACACTTCTCAAGTCCAGCTGTTTTTATGTCTACAGAAGTATTAACAGGTGTTACATTCATGACTGAATATGCATCAGCTTTGATATCTCATTGTTGCAAGGAGGTTGAAAAATAGATTTTATATATAAGGGACTGGTAACATATGAACCTCACAGTTCTATTATGAGGTGTCAAGGATGTGGGGCTGGCATTGGCATGCAATTCTGCACTCCTGTAGCATCCAAAGAGCTTGATAGACATGGCTGTTGCGCCAGTAGAGGATGGATTTCAATCATTTTGATTGCAGCTCTATCTACCACCCACTATGCATCCCCCTTTCATAGTCCCTATACCCTCAAAAATGTCCCCACGAAAAGTATAATATCTCAAAGTGAATCACCTCACATAATTATCCCCAGACGCACAATATGATCACCCCACAGCAAGATGCACTAATATGATGCACCCACAAATCCCCACCCACCCACACATTAGGTTGCTGTTACAGCCCCAACCCACACAGTATGATGGATCCCCTATCCCTCCGTACAGTATGATGGCCCCAGAGCACCTTATAAAGTAGTATGATGGACTCCACAGGACCCGTTCACAGTATAATAGACCATACAGCCACCAACACAGTATTATGGACCCTACAGCACCCTATGCACTAGAATTACTCCCCATTTCCCTCAAACAATATAAAGTCCCAACAGCCCTCCACATAGTTTAATGGTGCCAGAGCCCCTCATACAGTATGATGGACCGCACACTTCCCTCCAACAGTATGAGAGCCCCCTGTACAGTATGATGGCCGCAACAGCTCTCTATACAATATCATGGACCCTCCAGTTCCCTATCACAGTGTGATGGCCCACAGCCTCACTCACTGTATCACCTTTTCATTATTAAAATATGAAAGACTGAGGCTTCCCGAGTAAGCGAGATGTAATAACAGCATCGCGCCTCCTGCGCTGAGACTGAGAGCTCAGATGGACAGGGAGAATGATAGAACAGTGAGCCTATAACTCCCTGTATTCATCAGTATTTGCCTCCCAATGATGTAGGTACCATTGAAATGAGAAAGGGTCAGCGGTAGATGCCACTTGGTACCAAGTCCCTCCTGCTCATGGGCCTCTTAGCGGCCACGGGGTCTGCCGTTATGGGTTGTACACCTCTGGTATCCCTCCATCTCTCTCTTTATACTGTGAGAAGTAATCTCTATGAGCTCGGCTTATGTGAATAGCGGTGTTGCACAAATCAGCGGCACATGAGCGGGCAGCTGTTTTTCTGCAAGTTTTTATATCAGTGCGGCTAATCCTAGTTGGGGCTGTGGATCTCCTCAGGTAGATTGGCCACATCCTGCTGTCGCATCCACCTTCTTGTCAGCAGCTGCTCCCTTCTGTCTTTCGATGCTCCATGGCTTTGATTGTGCACAGAATAAGCACCAAGATCCTTAATAGAGCAGTTCATACATAAGGGCACATGGCCCAATCTGCACCAGACCACGGATTACCCATCCAGCTCCAATTTGCCTGTTTAAAGGGCTTGTTTTGCTGGCAGGAACCTGGCAGTCAGCAGTAGTGTATTGTGCGCCTGTCATTCAGGCACAGCTTGGAAAAGAAAAGCCTTTGTTTTTCTTGGCCGCCTTTTATCCCAGCTCCTCTGTTTGATCTCTCATCTGTAGCTACCGGGTTATTGTTGTTTTTATTTATTAACCACCAGTCTAACAACTCACCAACAGATTACCATATAGATTAAACTGGAGGTAAGGGCCCCGTCTCACATAGCGACGCACCACCGATCACGAGAACGATATGATCTTGTCAGGATCGCTGGTGTGTCGCTACATGATCGCTGCTGAGCTGCCAAACAGGCATCTCAGGCAGCGATCAGGACAGCGACACTGCGGGTAACGTCGCTTAGTAACCCGCAGTGTACGTTGGATACCAGCCCGCTGATGCAGTGAGGTGGTAACCAAGGTACACATCGGGTTTCCAGGCACTGTGCGGTGCCTGGAAACCCGATTTGTACCTTGGTTACCAGCTGAACGCTGGTCTCCTGCAAAAAAGTCCAGGCATTTCTGACACGACCAGCGATTCACAGCAGGGGCCTGATCGCTGGTACGTGTCAGACATAGCGAGATCGCTGCTGAGATCGCTGTTGCGTCACAAAACTTGTGACTCAGCAGTGATCTCGCTAGCGATCTCGCTATGTGAGACGGGGCCCTAAGGGGCTCAGAATATCTTTAGCCTGGATGAAATGGATCCTACGCTTAACATATGACCCGGAAGATGACATTTTACAATTTCATGTCTTCACATTCCTTTTTCTGTAAGGATTTCTCCTATTGTAAACTGAGTGATGGCCCAACTTCTGGCTAAAGGGAGATAAATAAAGAACAACTGCATCTACAGTCATGGCCAAAAGTTTTGAGAATGACACAATTACTAATTTTTACAAAGTCTACAGCTTCACTTTTTCTAATGGCAATTTGAATATACTCCAGAATGTTATAAAGAGTGATGAGCTTAACAGCAATTACTTGCAAAGTCAATATTTGGCTAGAAAATGAACTTTATCCCCCAAAACACATTTCAACATCATTGCAGCCCTGCCTTAAAAGGACCAGCTAACCTCTTTTCAGTGATTGCTCCATTAACACAGGTGTGGTGTTGATGAGGACATGGCTGGAGATCAATCTGTCATGATTAAGTAAGAATGACACCACTGGACACATTAAAAGGAGGCTGGTGCTTGGCATCATTGTTTCTCTTCTGTTAACCATGGTTATCTCTAAAGGAACACGTGCAGTCATCGTGGAATGCACAAAAATGGCCTAACAGGGAAGAGTATCGCAGCTAGAAAGATTGCACCTCAGTCAACAATCTATCGCATCATCAAGAACTTCAAGGAGAGAGGTTCCATTGTTGCCAAAAAGGCTCCAGGGCGCCCAAGAAAGACCAGCAAGCGCCAGGACCGTCTCTTAAAAGTGTTTCAGCTGCGGGATCGGGCTACCAGCAGTGCAGAGCTTGCTCAGGAATGGCAGCAGGCAGGTGTGAGTGCATCTGCACGCACTGTGAGGCGGAGACTCTTGGAGCAAGGCCTGGTCTCAAGGAGGGCAGCAAAGAAGCCACTTCTCTCCAGAAAAAACATCATGGACAGACTGATATTCTGCAAAAGGTACAGGCAGTGGACTGCTGAAGACTGGGGTAATATTATTTTCTCTGATGATTCCCCTTTTCGATTGTTTGGGACATCAGGAAAATGCCTCATTGGGAGAAGACAAGGTGAGCGCTACCACCAGTCTTGTCTCATGCCAACTGTTAAGCATCCTGAAACCATTCATGTGTGGGGTTGCTTCTCAGCCAAGGGAATCGGCTCTCTCACAGTCTTGCCTAAAAACACAGCCATGAATAAAGAATGGTACCAGAATGTCCTCCAAGAGCAACTTCTCCCAACCCTCCAAGAGCAGTTTGGCGATCAACAATGCTTTTTCCAGCATGATGGAGCACCTTGCCATAAAGCAAAGGTGATAACTAAATGGCTCAGGGAACAAAACATAGAGATTTTGGGTCCATGGCCTGGAAACTCCCCAGATCTTAATCCCATTGAGAACTTGTGGTCAATCATCAAGAGACGGGTGGACAAACAAAAACCTAAAAATTCTGACAAAATGAAAGCATTGATTGTGCAAGAATGGACTGCTATCAGTCAGGATTTGGTCCAGAAGTTGATTGAGAGCATGCCAGGGAGAATTTCAGAGGTCCTGAAGAAGAAGGGTCAACACTGCAAATATTGACTTGCTGCATTAACTCATTCTAACTGTCAATATAAGCTTTTGTTACTCATATGTTTGCAATTATTATATTTCTGTCTGTGATAAAAACATCTGTCAAACACACATGAAAACCAGAGGGCAGCAGATCATGTGAAAATATAATATTTGTGTCATTCTCAAAACTTTTGGCCATGACTGTATATGAGAATAGAATTAATGTATTGAAATACTGTTTCTTTGGAAATACCTTAAGAATGTACACTGCTCCAAAAATTAAAGGGAACACTCAAATAACACATCTTAGATCTAAATGAATGAAATATTCTTGTTGAATTCTTTGTTGTGTACAAAGTTTAATGTGCTGTCAACATAATCACACAAAAATCATCAATAGAAATCAAATTTTTGAACCAATGGAGGCCTGGATTTGGAGAGACCCCCAAAATGAAAGTGGAATCAAGTCAAAATCATTCTCAGTATTGTGTGTGGCCTCCACGTGCCTGTATGACCTCCCTACAACGCCTGGGCATGCTCCTGATGAGGTTGCGGATGTTTTCCAGAGGGATCTCCTCCCAGACATGGACTAAAGCATCCGTCAATTCCTGGACAGTCTGTGGTGCAACGTGACGTTGGTGGATGGAGCGAGACATGCTGTCCCAGATGTGCTCACTCGGATTCAGGTCTGGGGAACGGGCAGGCCAGTCCATAGCTTCAATGCCTTCATCTTGCAGGAACTGCTGACACACTCCAGCCACATGAGGTCTGGCATTGTCCTGCATTAGGAGGAACCCAGGGCCAACCGCACCAGCATATGGCCTCACAAGCGGTCTGAGCATCTCATCTCGATACCTAATGGCAGTCAGGTTACCTCTGGCGAGCACATGGAGGGCTGTGTGGCCCTCCAAAGAAATGCCACCCCACACCATTACTGACCCACTGCCAAACCGGTCATGCTGAAGGATGTTGCAGGCAGCATAACGTTCTCCACGGTGTCTCCAAAATCACATCACCAGCACATTAAGTAGAATGAGGTGTACTTTGGTTGGAATTCAACTGACACTGGAATGTGGAGATGGTGGTTTTTAGAAAACTGCACAGTGGTCTCTTAATTTTTGCCAGAGCTGTACATACATATATATACACTGCTCAAAAAATAAAGGGAACACTCAAATAACACATCCTAGAAGTAAATGAATCTTGGTACCTAATGGCAGTCAGGCTACCCCTGGCGAGCACATGGAGGACTGTGTGGCCCTCCAAAGAAATGCCATCCCACACTATTACTGACCCACTGCCAAACTGGTCATGCTGAAGGATGTTGCTAGAAGCAGATCGCTCTCCACGGCGTCTCCAAACTCTGTCAAGTCTGTCACATGTGCTAAGTGTGAACCTGCTGACCGCAACATCCTTACATGTGCTCGTCAGATGTAGCCTGACTGCCATTATGTACCAAGATGAGCTCCTCAGACCCCTTGTGAGACCATATGCTGTTGCGGTTGGCCCTGGGTTCCTTCTGATGCTTGAGAATGCTAGGCCTCAAGTGGCTGGGGTGTGTCAGCAGTTCCTGCACGATGAAGGCATTGATGCTTTGGACTGGCCTGCCCGTTCCCCAGACCTGAATCCGATTGAGCACATCTGGGCCATCATGTCTCACTCCATCCACCAACGTCATGTTGCACCACAGACTGTCCAGGCGTTGACGGATGTTTTAGTCCAGGTCTGGGAGGAGATCCCTCAGGAGACCATCCGCCGCCTCATCAGGAGCATGCCCAGGCGTTGTATGGAGGTCATACAGGCACATGGAGGCCACACACAAAACTGAGCATCATTTTGACTTGTTTCCACTTTAATTTTGTCTTGTTTTGATTTTCATTTGGACTTGTTTCCACTTTCATTTTGGGGGTCTCTCCAAATCCAGGTGTCACGCTGTCTAATGATATGACTACAATGTCAGTAAACTATTTATACAGGAACCACACTCTATACAACATATAGTTTAGCAACATCAGAATGTAAGTATAAAATAGATTTACCTGACACAATATCAGCAGAACTTAGGGTTAATCTTGAGGACTAGATGTGCAGAAATGATATCAGTTGAACTCAGGGTTAATCTTGAGGACTTGATGAGCTGTAACAGGAAAGAGGAGGACCGGGGTCTAACCTGACCCTACACTGGGGTCCTAACTAATCCCTTACCTTGGAGGTACTGATAATGGTTCAGAGGTCCAAGTCTCCAGCCTAACCCTGTCTCCTATCAGACCCTGAACCCTGTAATCAGTCCTAAGAAGGATCCTGATTACCACCAAAGGGATATGGGCTGATCTCAGCTAAATACACAGATTAGACATATAAGACAGACAGGATAGCTGTCACGCTGTCTAATGATATGTATGCAATGTCAGTAAACTATTAATACAGGAACAACACTCTATACAACAACTAGTATAGCAACATCAGCATGTAAGTATAGAATAGATTTACCTGACACGATATCTGCTGAACTCAGGGTTAATCTTGAGGACTTGATGAGCTGAAACAGGAAAGAGGTGGACCGGGATCTAACCTGACCCTAAACTGGGGTCCTAACTAATCCCTCACCTTGGAGGTACTGATAATGGTTCAGAGGTCCAAGTCACCAACCTAACCCTGTCTCCTATCAGACCCTGAACCCTGTAATCAGTCCTAAGAAGGATCCTGACTACCACCAAAGGGATATGGGCTGATCTTAGCTAAATACACAGATTAGACATATAAGACAGACAGGATAACACTCGCTTGCATACACACTCAAACACCAAAGGAACATAAATGGTCTGGGAAATAAACTCTAACCAAGTTGAGCTTAGAACAACTAAGGAGCTCACAACTAAAGTCTATACAGATTCATTCCTATCTGTGGTCTGCATGAAGGTTTCACTGGCAACTCCCCAAGCAGACAACCAGGAATTTAAAGGAAACCAATCAACAAATAATCAATTGCAGCCGGGAGAAACTGCACCCAGTCCCAGCACCGAGCACAGACAGAATTAACTCCCTAGCTGCCAAACACAAAGAAACAGCAGCTCAGCTGTGAGAAGTCAAAATGTGCAACCGCGACGATCTTCGTGGCAATGCACACATGACAGTACCCCCCTTCTACGAGGGGCCTCCGGACCCTCAGGGCCAGGCCTGCCCGGGTGAGTTCTGTGGAAGGTCCGAACCAAACGATCTGCGTTAACATCAGACGCAGGGACCCACGTCCTCTCCTCTGGACCATACCCCTTCCAATGCACCAAGTTCTGAAGGGACCGGCGATTCAGACGTGAGTCAATGATCTTTGATACTTGAAATTCCAAGTTACCATTGACCAACACAGGAGGAGGAGGTAGAGGTGACGGTATGACTGGTGCCACATACCTTTTAAGTAATGACTTGTGGAACACATTATGAATTTTAAACGTAGGAGGGAGGTCCAGACGAAATGCCACAGGATTAATTATGGAACTGATCCTGTACGGCCCGATGAATCTGGGACCCAGTTTCCAGGAGGGCACTTTAAGTTTTATATTCCTGGTAGACAACCATACCAGATCGTTCACATTCAGATCTGGACCAGAAACTCTCCTCCTATCCGCCATACGTTTGTAACGGTTCCCCATCGCACTCAGATTATTCAATACACCTCTCCACACAGAAGCAAGTGACGACGAGAAACGCTCCTCCTCAGGAACCCCAGAAGGGCCCCCACCATTGAAAGTACAAAACTGGGGATGAAAACCATATGCCCCAAAAAACGGGGACTTACCAGTGGACTCGCTCCGCCTGTTGTTAAGAGCGAACTCTGCCAGAGGCAAGAAAGATGACCAGTCCTCCTGGTTCTCTGAGACAAAACACCGGAGATATGTCTCTAAGCTCTGATTCAGACGCTCTGTCTGACCATTGGTCTGCGGATGAAAAGCCGAGGAAAATGACAATTGCATCCCCCGACGTAAACAAAATGCCCTCCAAAATTTGGACACAAACTGAGACCCCCTATCTGACACCACATCAGAAGGCAACCCATGAAGTCTAACGATCTCCCTAATGAACACCTGCGCCAGAGTTTTAGCATTAGGGAGTGCAGGAAGAGCAACGAAATGTGCCATCTTACTGAACCTGTCAACAACCACCAGTATGACAGTATTCCCTGACGACGGAGGAAGGTCCGTAATGAAGTCCATAGATAAATGAGTCCATGGACGCTCCGGAAGTTTCAAGGGTAAAAGGGTCCCAGACGGACGGGTATGAGGGGTTTTAGAGCGAGCACACACCCCACATGACGCGACAAAAGTTATAACATCTTTATTAGCATTAGGCCACCAAAACCGGCGAGAAAGGAGATCTAAAGTAGCCTTACTCCCTGGATGTCCTGCTAGAGCAGAATTATGATGTGCCTCAATAACCTTTTGTCTCAACAGATTTGGGACAAACAGTCTCCCTGGAGGTCTTGCAGGGGCGTCCCCCTGAGCCTCTAACACCTCCTCCTCAAGCTCAGAAAATACAGCCGACACTACCACGCCCTCCTGAAGGATAGGACTCGGGTCATCCGTTTTCCCGGCCCCTGGGAAACTGCGAGACAAGGCATCAGCCTTTACATTCTTAGACCCCGGGCGATAAGTGACGACAAAATTAAACCTGGTAAAAAACAACGACCATCGAGCTTGTCTGGAATTCAGACGCTTAGCGGATTCCAAATACAACAGGTTCTTGTGATCAGTAATAACGGTGACCGGGTGGACTGCCCCCTCCAAAAAGTGACGCCATTCTTCAAAAGCTAACTTAATGGCCAAAAGTTCCCTATTGCCGATATCATAATTCCTTTCGGCGGACGACAATTTCTTAGAAAAGAAAGCGCACGGATGCCATTTACCAGGGGACGGACCCTGAGACAATATAGCACCCACCCCTACGTCAGACGCATCCACCTCCACAATGAACGGCTGAGATGCATCTGGTTGGATGAGAACGGGTGCCGAAGCAAAACATTTCTTCAAAGAGGAAAAGGCTTGGCAAGCTTTGTCCGACCATTTAGAAAAATCCGTCCCTTTTCTTGTCATGTCAGTGAGAGGTTTGACGACAGATGAGAAATTACAAATAAATTTCCGGTAGTAGTTAGCAAACCCCAAAAAACGCTGCAGAGCCTTAAGATCCCCTGGCTGATCCCATTCAAGCACTGCTCTCACCTTTTCAGGGTCCATACGGAAACCGGAGGCTGACACCAAAAAACCCAAAAACTGAAGTTCCTGTACGGCAAATACACACTTCTCCAGTTTGGCGTATAATGTATTGTCTCGCAAGATCTGCAACACCTGTCTCACATGCTCCTGATGAGACACAAGATCTGGCGAGTAAATTAAAATGTCGTCCAAATATACAACCACAAACAGCCCCACAAGGTGACGAAAAATGTCATTAACAAAATGTTGGAATACTGCTGGTGCAGTAGTCAGACCAAAAGGCATGACTAGGTTCTCATAATGTCCCTCCGGCGTGTTAAACGCCGTTTTCCACTCATCCCCCTCTTTTATCCTAATCAGATTATACGCCCCCCTGAGATCCAATTTAGAAAACCATTTGGCGCCAACAATTTGATTGAAGAGATCAGGAATAAGAGGGAGTGGATACGGATCTCGAACAGTAATCCGATTAAGTTCGCGGAAATCCAAGCAAGGGCGTAGGCCTCCATCTTTCTTCTTCACAAAGAAGAACCCGCGGCTACTGGGGAAGATGAAGGTCTAATATGCCCTTTGGCCAGACTTTCAGAAATATAATCTTTCATAGCCTGCCTCTCAGGACCAGAAAGATTATACAACCTAGCTTTAGGCAACTTAGCATCAGGAAGGAGATTAATAGAGCAGTCATACACGCGATGAGGAGGCAACTCCTGACACCCCTCCTCAGAGAAAACATCCCCAAAATCCTCCACAAAAGGAGGCAATGTACTAGGCACGACCGCACTGATGACTGTGTTCATGCAGTTGCTTTTGCAAAACTCACCCCATTGGCTTATTTCTCTGGACTGCCAATTAATCACAGGGTTATGTTTAACCAACCAAGGAAGTCCCAACACAATGGGAGTAGGTAGACCCTCCAACACATAACAAGATAATTGTTCCCTATGTATTGCCCCTACCCGAAGGTCAATGTTATGAACCTCATGAACAAAGCTACCTTGGCCGAGAGGCCTGGCGTCAATGGAGAATATAGGGATCGGTTTGACCAATACACTCAGATGCATACCTTGAGCCTGAGCAAACTGAGCGTCAACCAGATTAGCCCCGGAACCACTATCAAGAAGAACAGACAATCTCTCCACTCTCGTACCAACTACCACCTCCACTGGTACAAGGAACTGAGAAGAACTGGCGGATGAAATACATACTCCCAGGTTGTCGTCCACCACACAACCTGGGATTAACAGTTTTCCGGCGACTTTTGGCTCAACAAGGCACGGGATGGACATTCTCCAACAAAATGTCCCTCTTTCCCGCAGAAAAAACATCTTCTAGTCCTGCGGCGTACC
Organism: Oophaga sylvatica; assembly: GCA_033576555.1. Lineage (NCBI taxonomy): Eukaryota > Metazoa > Chordata > Amphibia > Anura > Dendrobatidae > Oophaga > Oophaga sylvatica. The sequence goes on along the minus strand of JARQOD010000003.1, from coordinate 71,414,900 downwards.
GCCAATCCCCTCCTACGAAATGATGTCCCTCCCAACTGCATAGGCTCATCCGAACAGACAAGGGGAACCTCAACATAAGGGACTTTAGTGGTAGGTGGAGAAACAACAGGGAGTGGGGTTACCTCACCCCTCTCCCGAAGCCGTCTATCAGTACGGATAGCTAAGGCCATAGCAGCCTCCAGAGAAGGAGGAGACTCATACTGAGCCAAAACGTCTTTTAATTTATCAGAAAGCCCATGACAAAACTGGCTCCTAAGAGCTGGGTCATTCCACTGAGTATCTGTGGCCCATCTACGAAACTCAGAAGCAAATTCCTCTGCCGGACGATCTCCCTGCTGTATCTTACGTAATTTTGTCTCAGCAAGAGAGACCCGATCTGGGTCATCATATACCAATCCCAGGCAGTAAAAAATTGATCTACAGACAGTAGAGCCGGGATCCCGGAGGAAGGGAAAATGCCCAGGATTGAGGGTCCCCTTGCAGAAGGAGATAACAATTCCCACTCTCTGCTCCTCACTCCCTGATGATTGAGGCCGAAGCCGAAAATACAATTTACATGCCTCCCGGAAAGTGAAAAATTTGTCTCGCCCACCAGTGAACCTGTCCGGGAGAGCAACCTTAGGTTCAACTCTGGTTTGCTCCAGGGGAGACAAAACTTTGGACTTAATGTCCGTCAGTTCCATGGATAATCCCTGCAACTGCAGAGCCAGCTGGGCTACTGGATCCATGGTAACTGGAGATAATTTTTAGGGCCAGTGAAAATGTCACGCTGTCTAATGATATGTATACAATGTCAGTAAACTATTAATACAGGAACAACATCTATACAACAACTAGTATAGCAACATCAGCATGTAAGTATAGAATAGATTTACCTGACACGATATCTGCTGAACTCAGGGTTAATCTTGAGGACTTGATGAGCTGAAACAGGAAAGAGGTGGACCGGGATCTAACCTGACCCTAAACTGGGGTCCTAACTAATCCCTCACCTTGGAGGTACTGATAATGGTTCAGAGGTCCAAGTCACCAACCTAACCCTGTCTCCTATCAGACCCTGAACCCTGTAATCAGTCCTAAGAAGGATACTGACTACCACCAAAGGGATATGGGCTGATCTTAGCTAAATACACAGATTAGACATATAAGACAGACAGGATAACACTCGCTTGCATACACACTCAAACACCAAAGGAACATAAATGGTCTGGGAAATAAACTCTAACCAAGTTGAGCTTAGAACAACTAAGGAGCTCACAACTAAAGTCTATACAGATTCATTCCTATCTGTGGTCTGCATGAAGGTTTCACTGGCAACTCCCCAAGCAGACAACCAGGAATTTAAAGGAAACCAATCAACAAATAATCAATTGCAGCCGGGAGAAACTGCACCCAGTCCCAGCACCGAGCACAGACAGAATTAACTCCCTAGCTGCCAAACACAAAGAATCAGCAGCTCAGCTGTGAGAAGTCAAAATGTGCAACCGCGACGATCTTCGTGGCAATGCACACATGACAATAGCACTCTCTTGCATACACACTCAAACACCGAAGGAACATAAATGGTCTGGGAAATAAACTCTAAGCAAGTTAAGCTTAAAACAACTAAGGAGCTCTCAACTAGAGTCTATACAGATTCATTCCTATCTGTGGTCTGCATGAAGTGTTTCACTGGCAACTCCAAAGCAGACAACCAGAAACTTAAAGGAAACCAATCAACAAATAATCAATTGCAGCCGGGAGAAACTGCACCCAGTCCCAGCACTGAGCACAGACAGAATTAACTCCCTAGCTGCCAAACACAAAGAAACAGCAACTCAGCTGTGAGAAGTCAGAATGTGCATCCGCGACGATCTACGTGGCAATGCACACATGACAGTACCCCCCCTTCTACGAGGGGCCTCCGGACCCTCAGGGCCAGGCCTGCCCGGGTGAGTTCTGTGGAAGGTCCGAACCAAACGATCTGCGTTAACATCAGACGCAGGGACCCACGTCCTCTCCTCCGGACCATACCCCTTCCAATGCACCAAGTACTGAAGGGACCGGCGATTCAGGCGAGAGTCAATGATTTTTGATACTTGAAATTCCAAGTTACCATTGACCAACACTGGAGGAGGAGGTAGAGGTGACGGTATGACTGGTGCCACATACCTTTTAAGTAATGACTTGTGGAACACATTATGAATTTTAAAAGTAGAAGGGAGTTACAGACGAAATGCCACAGGATTAATTATGGAACTGATCCTGTACGGCCCGATGAATCTGGGACCCAGTTTCCAGGAGGGCACTTTAAGTTTTATATTCCTGGTAGACAACCATACCAGATCGTTCACATTCAGATCTGGACCAGAAACTCTCCTCCTATCCGCCATAACGTTTGTAACGGTTCCCCATCGTACTCAAATTATTCAATACACCTCGCCACACAGAAGCAAGTGACGACGAGAAACGCTCCTCCTCAGGAACCCCAGAAGGACCCCCCCCATTGAAAGTACAAAACTGGGGATGAAAACCATATGCCCCAAAAAACGGGGACTTACCAGTGGACTCGCTCCGCCTGTTGTTAAGAGCGAACTCTGCCAGAGGCAAGAAAGATGACCAGTCCTCCTGGTTCTCCGAGACAAAACACCGGAGATATGTCTCTAAACTCTGATTCAGACGCTCTGTCTGACCATTGGTCTGCGGATGAAAAGCCGAGGAAAACGACAATTGCATCCCCCGACGTAAACAAAATGCCCTCCAAAATTTGGACACAAACTGAGACCCCCTATCTGACACCACATCAGAAGGCAACCCATGAAGTCTCACGATCTCCCTAATGAACACCTGCGCCAGAGTTTTAGCATTAGGGAGTGCAGGAAGAGCAACGAAATGTGCCATCTTACTGAACCTGTCAACAACCACCAGTATGACAGTATTCCCTGACGACGGAGGAAGATCCGTAATGAAGTCCATAGATAAATGAGTCCATGGACGCTCCGGAAGTTTCAAGGGTAAAAGGGTCCCAGATGGACGGGTATGAGGAGTTTTAGAGCGAGCACAAACCCCACAGGACGCAACAAAAGTTATAACATCTTTATTAGCGTTAGGCCACCAAAATCGGCGAGAAAGGAGATCTAAAGTAGCCTTACTCCCTGGATGTCCTGCTAAAGCAGAATTATGATGTGCCTCAATAACCTTTTGTCTCAACTGATTCGGGACAAACAGTCTCCCTGGAGGTCCTGCAGGGGCGTCCCCCTGAGCCTCTAACACCTCCTCCTCAAGCTCAGAACATACAGCCGACACTACCACCCCCTCCTGAAGGATAGGAATCGGGTCATCCGTTTTCCCGGCCCCTGGGAAACTGCGAGACAAAGCATCAGCCTTTACATTCTTAGACCCCGGACGATAAGTGACGACAAAATTAAACCTGGTAAAAAACAACGACCATCGAGCTTGTCTGGAATTCAGACGCTTAGCGGATTCTAAATACAGCAGGTTCTTGTGATCAGTAATAACGGTGACCGGGTGGACTGCCCCCTCCAAAAAGTGACGCCATTCCTCAAAAGCCAATTTAATGGCCAAAAGTTCCCTATTGCCGATATCATAATTCCTTTCGGCGGACGACAATTTCTTAGAAAAGAAAGCGCACGGATGCCATTTACCAGGGGACGGACCCTGAGACAATATAGCACCCACCCCTACGTCAGACGCGTCCACCTCCACAATGAACGGCTGAGATACATCTGGTTGGATGAGAAACGGGTGCCGAAGCAAAACATCTCTTTAAAGAGGAAAAGGCTTGACAAGCTTTGTCCGACCACCTAGAAAAATCCGTCCCTTTTCTCGTCATGTCAGTGAGAGGTTTGACGACAGACGAGAAATTACAAATAAATTTCCGGTAGTAATTAGCAAACCCCAAAAAACGCTGCAGAGCCTTAAGATCCCCTGGCTGATCCCATTCAAGCACTGCTCTCACCTTTTCAGGGTCCATACGGAAACTGGAGGCTGACACCAAAAAACCCAAAAACTGAAGTTCCTGTACGGCAAAAACACACTTCTCCAGTTTGGCGTATAGTTTATTGTCTCGCAAGATCTGCAACACCTGTCTCACATGCTCCTGGTGAGACACAAGATCTGGCGAGTAAATTAAAATGTCATCCAAATATACGACCACAAACACCCCCACAAGGTGACGAAAAATGTCATTAACAAAATGTTGGAATACTGCTGGTGCAGTAGTCAGACCAAAAGGCATAACCAGGTTTTCATAATGTCCCTCCGGCGTGTTAAACGCCGTTTTCCACTCATCCCCCTCTTTTATTCTAATCAGATTATACGCCCCCCTGAGATCCAATTTAGAGAACCATTTGGCGCCAACAATTTGATTAAAGAGATCAGGAATAAGAGGGAGTGGATACGGATCTCGAACAGTAATCCGATTAAGTTTGCGGAAATCCAAGCAAGGGCGTAGGCCTCCATCTTTTTTTCTTCACAAAGAAGAACCCCGCGTCTACAGGGGAAGATGAAGGTCTAATATGCCCTTTGGCCAGACTTTCGGAAATATAATCTTTCATAGCCTGTCTTTCAGACCAGAAAGATTATACAACCTAGCTTTAGGTAACTTAGCATCAGGAAGTAGATTAATAGAGCAGTCATACACACGATGAGGAGGCAACTCCCGACACCCCTCCTCAGAAGAAACATCCCCAAAATCCTCCAAAAAAGGAGGCAATGTACTAGGTACGATCGCACTGATGACTGTGTTCATGCAGTTGCTTTTGCAAAACTCACCCCATTGGCTTATCTCTCTGGACTGCCAATTAATTACAGGGTTATGTTTAACCAACCAAGGAAGTCCCAACACAATGGGAGTAGGTAAACCCTCCAACACATAACAAGATAATTGTTCCCTATGTATTGCCCCTACCCGAAGGTCAATGTTATGAACCTCATGAATAAAGCTACCTTGGCCGAGAGGCCTGGCGTCAATGGAAAAAATAGGGATCGGTTTGACCAATACACTCAGATGCATACCTTGAGCCTGAGCAAACTGAGCGTCAACCAGATTGGCACCGGAACCACTATCCAGAAGAACAGACAATCTCTTCACTCTAGTACCAAACACCACCTCCACTGGTACAAGGAACTGAGAAGAACCGGCGGATGAAATACATACTCCCAGGTTGTCATCCACCACACAACCTGGTATTAGCAGTTTTCCGGCGACTTTTTACTTAACAAGACACGGGATGGACATTCTCCAACAAAATGTCCCTCTTTCCCGCAGAAAAAACACCTTCTAGTCCTGCGGCGTGCCCCCAATCCCCTACTACGAAAAGATGTCCCTCCCAACTGCATAGGCTCATCCGAACAGACAAGGGGAACCTCAACATAAGGGACTTTAGTAGTAGTGGAGTAACAACAGGAGTGGAGTTACCTCACCCCTCTCCCGAAGCCGTCTATCAGTACGGATAGCTAGGGCCATAGCAGCCTCCAGAGAAGGAGGAGACTCATACTGAGCCAAAACGTCTTTTAATTTGTCAGAAAGCCCATGACAAAACTGGCTCCTAAGAGCTGGGTCATTCCACTGAGTATCCGTGGCCCATCTACGAAACTCAGAAGCAAATTCCTCCGCAGGACGATCTCCCTGCTGTATCTTACGTAATTTAGTCTCAGCAAGAGAGACCCGATCTGGGTCATCATATACCAATCCCAGAGCAGTAAAAAATTGATCTACAGACTGTAGAGCCGGGGATCCCGGAGGAAGGGAAAATGCCCAGGATTGAGGGTCCCCTTGAAGAAGTGAGATAACAATTCCCACTCTCTGCTCATCACTCCCTGATGATCGCGGCCGAAGCCGAAAATACAATTTACATGCCTCCCGGAAGGTAAAAAATTGTCTCGCCCACCAGTGAACCTATCTGGAAGAGCTACTTTAGGTTCAACTCTGGTTTGCTCCAGGGGAGACAAAACTTTGGACTTAATGTCCGTCAGCTCCATGGATAATCCCTGCAACTGCAGAGCCAGCTGGGCTACTGGATCCATGGTAACTAGAGATAATTTTTTAAGGCCAGTGAAAATGTCACGCTGTCTAATGATATGACTACAATGTCAGTAAACTATTTATACAGGAACCACACTCTATACAACATATAGTTTAGCAACATCAGAATGTAAGTATAAAATAGATTTACCTGACACAATATCAGCAGAACTTAGGGTTAATCTTGAGGACTAGATGTGCAGAAACGATATCGGTTGAACTCAGGGTTAATCTTGAGGACTTGATGAGCTGTAACAGGAAAGAGGAGGACCGGGGTCTAACCTGACCCTACACTGGGGTCCTAACTAATCCCTTACCTTGGAGGTACTGATAATGGTTCAGAGGTCCAAGTCTCCAGCCTAACCCTGTCTCCTATCAGACCCTGAACCCTGTAATCAGTTCTAAGAAGGATCCTGACTACCACCAAAGGGATATGGGCTGATCTCCGCTAAATACACAGATTAGACATATAAGACAGACAGGATAGCACTCTCTTGCATACACACTCAAACACCGAAGGAACATAAATGGTCTGGGAAATAAACTCTAAGCAAGTTAAGCTTAAAACAACTAAGGAGCTCTCAACTAGAGTCTATACAGATTCATTCCTATCTGTGGTCTGCATGAAGTGTTTCACTGGCAACTCCCAAAGCAGACAACCAGAAACTTAAAGGAAACCAATCAACAAATAATCAATTGCAGCCGGGAGAAACTGCACCCAGTCCCAGCACCGAGCACAGACAGAATTAACTCCCTAGCTGCCAAACACAAAGAAACAGCAACTCAGCTGTGAGAAGTCAGAATGTGCAACCGCGACGATCTTCGTGGCAATGCACACATGACACCAGGCCTCCATTGGTTAATAAATTTGATTTCCATTGATGATTTTTCTGTGATTATGTTAACAGCACATTCAACTTTTTACACAACAAAGTATTCAATGAGAATATTTCATTCATTTAGATCTAAGATGTGTTATTTGAGTGTTCCCTTTATTTTTTTGAGCAGTGTATTTATGCATCAGAGCTGCAGTCTTGATTCTGCAGTTGTAATTTTCCTCCCCTATGGCCTGAACTAAACTTGCTGTGCTGGTTTGCAGGGTAGAAAGTGTTGTCTTTCTCTTACCAGACATTAAACCAACGTGGAGGAAAGAATACAGAAATCAGTAATAACGAGTGGAAAGTTGTCTTCAAAACGGCTAAAGATTTCTGCTGTGAAGCCTAAGAACTTAGAAATTAAATCTAAATATAATCAGCACAAAGCTTAGCTCTGGAGGCAAATTCGCCTTTATTAAGAAAAACATGGATTTCTCTGGAATAAGACTTCTGATCACAAATATCAGGATATCATTTTATTCAACTTTCTATGACCTGCATGGCCATACAGACAGCTTAGGAGAGTTGATCCTGCTGACCTATTCCGTTTAATACCCCCATACACATTAGATATGCCGATATGCCAACTGTCCAATGGTTATGGGGCTTCCCAACAAATGATGATGGTCATGGTCTGGCTTCACCAATCATAGACTGCCGATCCTTCTATTCTTTAAGAGCTAAGGTTCCCGCCAGAGGTGTCTGGTAGAGAACCCATGAGCTGCCGGCCGAACAATCAGCCAGACCCTTTTGTGTCACAGACATCTAATGGGTATGGCGGGACTTAAGAGTGTGACCATTTTCTCATGGCATGACTGATAGAGAATTGAAAATTGATTCAGGGGCTTTTGCTGCTATATTTGGGATGTGTTCTTTGTCCTGTGACGATCCACACTGTGTGTGGACGGGGATCACTCGCTTAGCTGGTCTTAGAGGCAAAAACTAGCATGCTTAGGGTTCAGTGCTTTAGGTTTATTTTGGCATTATAAAGCACACGGCATGCCCTGTTGCACGTCACAGGCCTACCACTGTCCATAGCATTTCAACATTTGGCTTTAATTTGCAGTAAACAGTTCCTTAACGTTCATGAAACAATACAAGCACCAACAGTCTGTGGAGTTACCTTACAGGAGCTTCTGCTCCTCACGCTGACTCTTCGTCAGACCTAAGTTCCCGGAGAAGCTTCCTAACTGGGATCACCGTCCTTGCTCACCAAGCCACCTGACAGTCCAGACCCTCAGAAGGTCGTTAGCTTCTCCCACGCAGTGCCATCACAGACACCTGTCCTCTTCGTGCACTATTCAGGACATCCATCCCAGGACTGTCCAACACACAGGCCTCCAGAAACTTCTCATGGTCTCAGACAGACTCCCTTGAGACACTTTCCAGTCTTAGAATCCCTTGAGACACTTCCCAGTCTCAGACAGAATCCCTTGAGACACTTCCCAGTCTCAGACAGAATCCCATGAGACACTTCCCAGTCTCAGACAGACTCTCTTCCAGTCTCAGACAGACTACACTCACTCACCATGTGCCGACCACTTCCTTACATACCTGTAGCCACTCCCCCCAGCTAAAGTATGAAGCACAAGGTCTGGTCACATGTTCATGACCTCATCACAGGTCCATCACAAACTCACAACCACCAGTGGGCGGTGTATGTGTGGTTAGCCAGTCCCACCCAGCTCACAAGCTATCCCTGTAAGCCACCCTATACAATAAACAGAACTCTTGTAGGACTAAAAGTCCCAGAACAACATTCCTGGCTTACAGCGCAGAGGAGCTCTGCGACACATACCTGCCATTCACAATAATGCCAGGGCCTGTTTTCCCATCCATATCACTCCTCCATGCATCTCTTGAGGAGCATATACAGCCCCCCCTAGCTGCAGCATAAGTCACTACACCACAGTCCCCACACACAATATTGGGTTGGGACCAATTGGGAACCACTTACCTTACAGTGTTAATCAAGAAGACCCTATATTATTAGACCAAACTTTTTGACTGGTGCTTTATGTCAGTCATTCATGACGTCAATATTTCCTTGGCAGTGACACATGATGGCGACGATCTGTCCGCACAGCGCTATGTTGTGTCACGTTTCAGACCGTGCATCATCTGTTATTCGCGTCTGTCATTCCTGCTTATAAGCTTATATTTGCATAGATTACAGTATAAATGATATGTAATTTATAAGTTCGCCCAGTAATGTATGCAGATATGTGATTACAATATACCCTCCATTAAAATAAATCCTTAATCCATTGTGATATCATTTGACATCAGTCTATGCATTTTAATAGCTGCAGACCGATCTAAAACCCATAAATCCCACTTAATTGGTTTGCCTTGGAAAGGTTGTGATCCCTGTCTGCCGTTACTGCTGAGAAATCGGAGATTGTGACTCCCATATATTTTAATGCATAGATGATGACCTATATGAAGCAGACGGCTGGTACTCCCTACTCCTATGATTTATAAGGAAGATTTAGTAATGATATAATATATAATGAATGTGTAAACCTGGTTTTACCTGAAAATACATTTTTGAGATTTTTTTTGTATAAAAATATCTGCCTTATAAGATTTTTTGGTTCATTTGTGTTTTAAATGGTTACTTTCTGCAATCCATATGTATATCTGATAACTTTGGGATAGGTGTGGTGGGGCAGCACAAATCCCAAAAGCGAGATTTTAATAAATATCATGTAATACTTCATTTCTCCAGTGGTGGCACTGCAGGGAAATTGAACACTTACTGGCAGGAGGTTTCCTCTCCCAATCACAGCCAATCACTGGGGAGGCCCAGCAGGGAAAACACTTTGTAATCCGCTTATTGTCAAAGGACTATTATAACAAGTAAGGATAGCCCAAAAGTGGAAAACTCTTTTAAGATGGAGTTTTTCTGTTAATCTCTGAAACTGGAAACAGTGAGCAGCTGCTTCAGCCCTCCGGGTGCGTCTCTGAACAATACATTACTAAGTAGCAATGATTTTTGTTTTTTTTTCCTGGTCTAGTTGTTCATTAAATTAGCAGTTGGCATCATGAACATTTAGCAGCTGGGGAAGGTGTGTGATTTCTTTTCTTCCTGTTATGTCTTTGGGTGCTAGAAATTAGAGACAGTAAACAGACAGGGAGCGGTGTGTGGACAGGTGTAGACAAATGTCATGGTCACTGAACCTTTACTCAAAAGTCTTAGGTGTAGAAGTTAACTGAAAGTTCAGAATTCAAGAATAAAAAGAAGTTAAACCAACTTTTTGTTAGAAGGGTCCCGAGATAAAGAAAAAATCACAAGATGTCTTACTGCCTGCATTAATCTGGCAGCAAGTGTTCGGTTCTCCTTAGTGACATGTGTCCCTTTATGTGGTAATAACTCTATGTTTCAACTTATGTCAGTGATCCTGAAATAGTTTTTTCAGCTGCAGATGGAAGGAAGAGAGCCACAGTCATTACTAGTGGGTAGGCGGAGCCCAGATAGGATTGACACCTCAGATTAAAAAGAGTGTTGACCGGCCCCTCCAGCTCGGGCTCCTCCTACTCAGCTCTTCAGTTTACAATTTGAGGATTCAGAGGATGGTCGCTGCTGGAAGCAGCTCCTCAGAAGATTTTATTATTTTTTATTGGACAAGAGACTTGGATCACCAAATGTGGTCTAGAGGTCTCAGGAGTCTCAGCGCTGCTGGACTCCCACCTCTCCCTTGGCGGATCTGTATTACCCTAATGGTGGTCCCTGCAGAACCCTGCCGGCCCGGGGGGATGAGGATGGCTTCCCTGGCGGGGGCGCAAACCGCGCTGCAGGGGTCACTGCGTCCCCCGCCCTGGGGGGAAGCATGGGCATAGCGCCAGAAACCCCTGGGGTCCCTGTGGCGCTTCGGCTGGTGAGTACCTCACACTTTTACCTCACATTTTTATTAATGTGTGTGTGAGTGTTTAAGCGACTGCTGCGGCAGCCGCTGTACATTACATGTCGGTGACTGTGTTTTTTGTCCGCAGGTGGATGCCTGCAGGACATAGGAGAGGAGTGCGCGCCTTTTTATTTGAATTTTCGCGCCGCTCTGAGCGCGGCTTTACTGCTGTCTCCATTTCCGGCTTCCCTCATGGAGCACACGGAGGCACAGCGCGGCGGCCATTAAAGAAGCAGGCTGAAAGCTTCTTCTGGCTTTCTCCCTCCTCCCCTCCCGGCAAGTTGTTACACTGTTACCAGCTGGGTGAGTCGCTTCTAGCTCGCGGGCAGAAGCTTAACCCCTTCACCCCCACAGCGCGGGCGCCTTCTGGGGCACTAATGAGTGACAGACTGCGCTGTCCTGCGGCTGTTATCCATAAGGGGCTCGCACACTCTTTTCAATAATAATAAAGAGTTTGTGGGGAGTCTGCGATTTTAATACTGCCACTATACGTTCCCACTAACGATCCTGATAACGACGCATACTAATGCGATCGTTGTGTGATCATTTTTTAATGTCGCTAGTAGCTGCCAATCTGGGCGATCTCATTAACATCGCATAAGCGGTTAGCGATCTCCTTAACAACTTTGGCGGTCATTGCGATATACAAAACAGCGCAATTTTTAGCGATCTTGTGGAACGTTTTTCTGTTAGTGTGGCATAAAAAGCTGTCCTGCAGCTGCTGCCTTATAAGAGGCACTTGGGGCTCGCACAACTTTTTCATTATCAAGGTTGTGGGGAGTCTGCTACTTTAACCCTTCTTAGGCGGTTAACTATTAATGCTGGGGTAGCTCTCTCTTTAAGAGCTTTAACTCTTCAGCGATTGTTTTTTCTTTAAGAAACACACTGTTCTAGTTACTGACAGGTTTAACCTGCCATATACTGTGCAAGGACATGTCAGATGCGGACTATCTGACACGCAGACCCCGACAGCGTCATGCGCAGCGGTCGGAGGTTCCAGTGGTGTCAAAATGGAGGCCCTCGCTAGTTTCTATGATGGCCTGTCTGACCTTCTAGGTTATGGAGTGTCAGCTAGATCCTCTCAAGGAAGCGACACAAATCGGTGCCTTCCTTCTCGCGTAGCGAAGATGTCCATTTCGGACAAGGAGGATCGGCAGGGACACTCTGCCTCTCTCATGGACCGTACTATTGGAGCCATGAGGGCGTTACAGTTACCAGAGAGAGGTAACTAGGCGTCCTGGTAAGTCGGCCCAGATGTTTCAGGAGTCGCATAGGTCGCGACGGCTTTACAATCTGTATCCGTTTTCTACGGAGTTGATTGTTAATTGGATCTCCTGAAGTGATTGTCCCTTTATCCTGGTAAAGGAAGGCGAGTCTGCAGGACCTGCTGGACAGAAAAAATGGAGATGGCAACAATATCCATCTGCGAGGCCGCGGGTCATGGATTCAGTATTAAGGATCTATGTGTACTTGTAAAGTTTCCCTGAGCCGTTTGGACCGTCTACGGACGGCGTGACAAGATGGATCCCCTCTATCGAGATAGATGGGCTTTTCAAGTTGAAGGATTCTGCGTCACTGCTATCCAGGGCGCAATCCTCGGCAGTCACAGTCAGAAGAGCACTGTGGCTTAGACAGTGGAACGCGGTTTCCAAGCAGGGTTTGCTATCTTTAGCTTACAAAGTGGTCAGCTATTTGAATCTGACCTCACAGAGCTGATTTCTGAGGCAAAAGAAACAGCTTTACCGCAGCGCAGAGCTGTGACTTCTGCGTCTGGCAGGACTAGTGCCGGTAGTTGTCGGCGGTCCTTTCGGTCCAGGGGATGATCCGGTCAACCCTCTGGGGGTTTGGGTCGTTCCTCTCTTTTTTAAAAAAAAAAAAAAAGGGGGAATTTCTCAGAAATTCTGCATACCCTGGAAACAGAACTTCCATTAAGACAGAAGCTGGCAAAAAACCCGCTAAAGCGGTCTGACGTCTGGGTCTCACTCGAGCGCTCTCGAGTGGAGGGTCGTTTACTCCAATTCAAACCGACTTGGGTTTCCCGTGTGTCGGACGCCTGGGTAACACAGGTTGTGTTGGCAGGCTACTTCATAGAGTTTCTTTCTCGACCCCCGGACAGGTTTTGCCAATCTCGCATTCCGTCAGAGCCGAGCTATTTGCCGCTCTACTACGAGAGGTCGATTCCCTTCTGCAGAAGGGTGTGGTGATACCGGTTCCGCAGAGGACCGGGGAAGAGGATTCTTATTCCAACCTCTTTGTGGTCCCCAAAAAGGAGGACAAATTTCGCCCTATTTTGGATTTCAAAGATTGAATCGGCATGTTTACATCCCGAAAATTCCGCATGGAGTCGCTTCGCTCCGTTGTGGCAGCCCTGTCGCAGAACGTCTTTTTGGTCAATCGACATTCGCGACGTTTATTTGCATGTTCCCGTCGGAAGGGCTCACCGGCGCTTCCTTCGTTTTGCCATAGGTCAGGACCATTGCCAGTTTGTGGCTCTGCCATTCGGCTTGGCCTCGGCGCCCAGAGTTTTTACAAAAATTCTAGCGCCCCTCATGGCAATTCTTCGAAGACAGGGGGTTATGATTTCCCTACCTGGACGACCTTCTGATTGTGGCGTCCTCAAAGGAGGAGGCGGGGACGGCTCGCAATCTATCCCTTCAGTTCCTGGAGGATTTCGGGTGGCTGGTCAATTGGTCGAAGTCGTCTCTGGAAGTCAATCCTGTTTTTGGGAATGCATTTCGACACTGTACGGACGGTGGTGTCCCTTCTCCAGACAAGCGGGCATGTCTCTTTCGACATGTACAGATTATGAGGTCTACGGCAGCAATGTCCTTTCGGAAGTGTATGCGCCTTCTGGGTTTGACGTCCATGGAGGCACTTCCGTTTGCCCAATTTCATTCCAGGGCCCTCCAAAGGCTCATTCTGAGTCGTTGAGATCGATCGCAAGCTTCTCTGAATTGCAGCGTCATCATCTCTCACAGGGTGCGTTGCGTATATCAACCACCAAGGCGGGACAAGGAGCTCCAGCCTCATGATGGAGGTGTCTCGGATCCTGCTATGGGCCGAGACCAAGGTTCCAGCCATCTCTGCGATCACATTCCAGGAGTCCAGAATACCACGGCGGACTTTCTCAGTCGCGAGAAGATGGAACCTGGAGAATGGAGTCTTCATCCGAAATTTTTTGCGCTGCTGTGCTTCCGTTGGGGAACTCCCCAAGTGGATTTGATGGCATCCAGGTTCAAATGCCAAACTACCGACCTTCATGTCCAGGTTCAAGGACCCGAAGGCTGTGGCGGTGGTTGCTCTGGTGGCTCCGTGGGACCATTTCGAGCTAGTCTATGTGTTTCCGCCGATATCTTTACTTCCTCTGGTGCTGCGTCGGATCAGACTGGAAGAGAATTCCGGCTATGTTGATAGCCCCGGATTGGCCAAGGAGGACTTGGTTCTCGACACTGGTGTCGTTTTTGGCGGCACCGCCATTCCCACTTCCTCCTCGCCCGGACCTGTTAACCCAGGGGCCCGTTCGTCATCCGGACTTGAAGTCTCTGCGTTTGACGGCGTGGCTCTTGAGACCGAAACCTTGACCTGTAGAGGTTTTTCAGCCGAAGTCATTGCCACTCTGCGAGCTGCCAGAGGTCCGGCTACTACTAAGATTTATCACAAGACTTGGTCTTTTCGTGGTTTCGGGTTCTTCAAGGAATCCGAGGATTTTTTTCCATTCCCAATTTGTTGGCTTTGCTACAGTACGGGCTGGACAAAAGGTTTGGCAGTTAGCACTCTGAAAGGTCAGATTTCTGCCCTGTCTTTGCTATTTCGGAAGGCTATCGCCTCGCGTAGGGACGTACGTTCCTTTTTTCGCGGAGTAACCCGTCAGTTTCCACTGCGGAAGGCGCCTGTGTCTCCTTGGCGGCTCAACCTTGTCTTGGAGGCTCTTCAGCATATACCTTTTGAGCCTATGGGTTCTGCTAGCCTTTCTTTAATTTCTTGGAAGGTTACCTTCTTAGTGGCGGTAACCTCTTTAAGAAGGGTTTCTGAGTTGGCAGCTTTTTCCTGCTCGCCTCCTTTCCTGGGTTTTACCCGGATCGAGTAGTGCTTCGCACACGGGGCGATTTTCTACCTAAGGTGGTGTCGCAATTTCATGTTAACCAGGATATTGTGTTGCCCTCGCTTTGCCCGGGCTCAGGGAATGCAAAGGAACGTAACTTGCACAAATTGGATTTAGTGCGGGTCTTGAAGTTCTATTTTGTCTATTACTCAAGGTTTTCGAAAGTCAGATTCCCTGTTTGTGATTACAGCAGGTCGTAGGCGTGATCAACGAGTTTTCAAGGACTCTATAGCTCGTTGGATTCGGTCGGCCATTTTGGAGGCTTACCGTCTTAATGGCGAACCTTGCCCGATTAAGATTCGAGCTCGCTCCACGAGGGCTGTGACTTCATCGTGGGCCTTTCATCAAGGGCTTCGGCAGCTCAGCTCTGCCGAGCGGCGACCTGGCGTTTCGTCCACACATTTACAAAGTTTTATAAGGTGGACGTCAGTGCTTCCGCTGATGCGGCCTTAGGACGTAGGGTCCTGCAGGCAGCGGTAATTTCAAGTTTTTAGTTAACTTGTATTTGGCGCCTGTGGCGCATTTATCTAGGTTGTTGGGTTTCTGCCTATTTTGTTTTTTTCCCACCCTAATTTTTGGACTGCTTTGGGACGTCCCACTAGTAATGACTGTGGCTCTCTTCCTTCCATCTGCAGCTGAAAAACGGATTTTGGTAAGAACTTACCTGTAAAATCCTTTTCAGCGAAGGAAGGAAGAGAGACACAGCTCCCTCCCATGGCAGAAGTGTGTTGTTGTATTTACAGATGCAGCGTGACCCTTCTCTGATAGCGATTATCTGGACTGAGGTCGACGCGCTACGGCTCTGTTCCAGCATTGCCAGCTTATCGCAGTAGTCAGGTTCAGTGAGTAGTACCGGTAACTGTGTGATTTTTTTGCCGAATGCATGCATAACCTGTACTCTTATGTTTTTCTCTGAAGTCCTTCAGAAGGGGTTATGTTGCTTCGCTGGTGATATTGTTCTTCCTTAAGCTTGGGTACGACTGAAGAGCTGAGTAGGAGGAGCCCGAGCTGGAGGGGCCGGTCAACACTCTTTTTAATCTGAGGTGTCAATCCTATCTGGGCTCCGCCTACCCACTAGTAATGACTGTGTCTCTCTTCCTTCCTTCGCTGAAAAGGATTTTACAGGTAAGTTCTTACCAAAATCCGTCTTTTTTCATGACACATTGTACTTATGCTAGTGGTAAATTTAGTTCAATATATTTTGTGTTTATTCATAACAATGATGGACATTTGATAAAAATTTTGAACAATTAGCAACTTTCAAACTTTGAATGTTTGCACCCTTACATCAGATTTGTTAATTAGTAACTTTTTGTGTAGTATAACTTTTATCATATGTCTACTTTACGTCAGCAGCATTTTTCAAATGTCCTTTAATTTTTACAATGTTTTATAAGGTTTAAAAGGTTAGCAGCAATTATTCATTTCTTTCAAGGAAATTAACAAAACTTTTTATTTTTAAGAGATCTGTTCAGTTTTGAACGGTCTTTAAAGGGAATCTGTTGCTATGTAATCTGACAGCAGCATAATGTAGAGGCTGAGACCCTGATTTCAGCGATGTATCTATTCATTTTCTGGGTGCCGCAGTTGAGATAGAATCACAGTTTTCTCTGCTGTAAATCTAGTAGAGCTCTGAATGCTGAGCTGTGTATAACCCCACCCACAGCACTGATTCTCTGGTTTCTGTGTACACTTAGCATAAAAAGAAAGCTGCCAATCAGGGATGTGGGCGTGGTTGGATTAGGAGGCACAATACACCTAGTCATGTAGTGATAATCTCCTGCTAATAAAACACTGATTTTATTGAAACACCAAAACACATCCTGTTAAGTGACACATCACTGGAATCGAGGTCTCTTCCCCCACACCATGTTGCTGACAGATTCCCATTAAGAGGACTATATATTGGATGACCCCCCAAAATTGATACCATTTTAAAAACAGCACCCCTCAAAGTATTCAAAACTGCTGTCAGGAATTTGTTAACCCTTCAGATGCTTTACAGATGCAAAGTGGAATGAATGAAATTAAAAATTATATATTTTTTTCCTCTAAAATTTTGCTAACATCCATGCATAC
The DNA here is from genome assembly GCA_033576555.1 of Oophaga sylvatica. Taxonomy (NCBI): domain Eukaryota; kingdom Metazoa; phylum Chordata; class Amphibia; order Anura; family Dendrobatidae; genus Oophaga; species Oophaga sylvatica. Next base: position 71,397,911 of record JARQOD010000003.1, on the reverse strand, counting down.
CACTATACCTGGCAGACCCCAAGGCTACTACATGGCCTTGGACTGACAGGCAACCATCAAGACCACACAATTGCGATATCACAGTGCCTTCGGGGTTATAGAATGAGCCTCCCTCCCTTTGTTAACCATCTAGATACTGTTGTTGCTGTTGACAGCAGCATCCAAGGGGGTAAACAGTCGCGATCAGTGCCAACTCCCACCTGTGGCCAATTTTACAATGTGTTAACTATAGCATGCAATTCATACCTGCTAGATTTTCAGTATAGCAAAAAGGCGTTTTGATGGCCATGAATTGGTTGATAGCCTGTACTTTGCTGGCATACAGAAAGTAGACTATAAAATAATTATAGTGTGTGCTGTGCTAAATAATTTGATCTCTTCGGAAACCTCTGAATCAATCCTGCGAATGAACAGAGATAAAGCCCTGGCTTTAGTTTTCCTTGCACTGTGATGCTTCTTCTGCCTGGCTCTGCAAGCTGGTTTCTGGGATGCCAAATGGTAATATGCTGCCACTTTACAAAAAAAAGGGAATTCCCTTTTAACTACAGTGTTTAAAGGGTTAAATGACCCGCAAGTTGCACCATACATATGTCTGTTTTGCAGTAGAAGTTTTAACTGCATGTATACACGAGTAGCATGGAACAGGATGGGGTTACATTAAATCTTGGGAAGAATTCACTTAAACCTAGTACTCTCTTCTCCTTCATATTGCAGGGTTGGGAGAACTAGTGACACTTATTTACTATCCCCGTGCCTACGTTATATAAGGGGCTATGCTAGACCTGTATATCTGTGGCCGTGTGGAGGGCTACTCTGGATCTGTATGTCAGTGACCAGTAGGAGGGGCTATGCTGGATCTGTATGTCAGTGGCCAGGCGGAGGGGATACTCTGGATCTGTATGTCAGTGACCAGTAGTAGGAGTTACTCTGGATCTGTATGTTAGTTGCCAGGTGGAGGGGCTATGCTGGATCTGTATGTCAGTGGCCAGGCGAGGGGCTACTCTGGATCTGTATGTCAGTGACCATTAGTAGGAGTTACTCTGGATCTGTATGTTAGTGGCCGGGCAGAGGGGCTATGCTGGATCTGTATGTCAGTGGCCGGGCAGAGGGCTATGCTGGATCTGTATGTCAGTGGCCGGGCAGAGGGGCTACTCTGGATCTGTTTGTCAGTGACCAGTAGTAGGAGTTACTCTGGATCTGTATGTTAGTGGCCAGGTGGAGGGGCTATGCTGGATCTGTATGTCAGTGGCCAGGCGAGGGGCTCTGGATCTGTATGTCAGTGGCCGGGTGGAGGGGCTCATCTAGATCTGTATGTCAGTGACCAGTAGGAGGGGCTATGCTGGATCTGTATGTCAGTGGCCAGGTGGAGGGCTATGCTGAATCTGTATGTCAGTGACCGGGCGGAGTGGTTACGCTGGATCTGTATGTCAGTGGCTGGGTGGAGGGGCTACTCTGGATTTGTGTGTCAGTGGCTAGGTGGAGGGGCTACTCTGAATCTGTATGTCAATGACCAGTAGGAGGGGCTATGCTGGATTTGTATGCCAGTGGCTGGGCAGAAGGGCTACTCTGGATCTGTATGTTAGTGGCCGGGTGGAGGGGCTACTCTGGATCTGTATGCCAGTGACCAGTAGGAGGGGCTATGCTGGATCTGTATGTCAGTGGCCAGGCGGAAGGGCTACTCTGGATCTGTATGTCAGTGACCAGTAGTAGGAGTTACTCTGGATCTGTATGTCAGTGGCCGGGCAGAGGGGCTATGCTGGATCTGTATGTCAGTGACCAGGCAGAGGGGCTACTTTGGATCTGTATGTCAGTGGCCGGGTGGAGGGGCTCATCTAGATCTGTATGTCAGTGACCATTAGGAGAGGCTATGCTGGATCTGTATGTCAGTGGCCAGGCGGAGGGGCTATGCTGAATCTGTATGTCAGTGACCAGGCGGAGTGGTTACGCTGGATCTGTATGTCAGTGGCTGGGTGGAGGGGCTACTCTGGATTTGTATGTCAGTGACTGGGTGGAGGGGCTACTCTGGATCTGTATGTCAATGACCAGTAGGAGGGGCTATGCTGTATCTGTATGCCAGTGACTAGGCAGAGGGGCTACTCTGGATCTGTATGTCAGTGTCCAGGTGGAGGGGCTACTCTGTATCTGTATGTCAATGGCCGGGCAGAGGGGTTACGCTGGATCTGTATGTCAGTGGCCAGGTAGAGGGGCTACTCTGGATCTGTATGTTAGTGGCCGGGTGGAGGGGCTACTCTGGATCTGTATGTCAGCAGCCAGGCAGAGGGGCTACTCTGGATCTGTATATCAGTGGCCACGTGAAGGGGCTACTCTGGATCTGTATCAGTGGCCGGGTGGAGGGCCTACTCTGGATCTGTAGGTTAGTGGCCGGGCAGAGGGGCTACTCTGTATCTGTATGTCAGTGGCCAGTTGGAAGGGCTACTCTGGATCTGTATGTCAGCGGCCGGGCGGAGGGGTTACAGTGGATCTGTATGTCAGTGGCCGGGCGGAGGGGCTACTCTGGATCTGTATATCAGTGGCCACGTGAAGGGGCTACTCTGGATCTGTATCAGTGGCCGGTGGAGGGCCTACTCTGGATCTGTAGGTTAGTGGCCGGGCAGAGGGGCTACTCTGTATCTGTATGTCAGTGGCCAGTTGGAGGGGCTACTCTGGATCTGTATGTCAGCGGCCGGGCGGAGGGGTTACAGTGGATCTGTATGTCAGTGGCCAGGCAGAGGGGCTAGTCTGGACCTGTATGTTAGTGGCTGGGTTCAAGGGCTACTCTGGATCTGTATGTCAGTGACCAGTAGGAGGGCTATGGCTGGATCTGTATGTCAGTGGTCGGGCAGAGGGGCTACTTTGGATCTGTATTTTAGTGGCCGGGTGGAGGGGCTACTCTGGATCTGTATGCCAGTGACCAGTAGGAGGGGCTATGCTGGATCTGTATGTCAGTGGCCAGGCGGAAGGGCTACTCTGGATCTGTATGTCAGTGGCCGGGCAGAGGGGCTACTCTGGATCTGTATGTTAGTGGCCGGGTGGAGGGGCTACTCTGGATCTGTATGTCAGTGACCAGTAGGAGGGGCTATGCTGGATCTGTATGCCAGTGGCTGGGCAGAGGGGCTACTCTGTATCTGTATGTCAATGGCCGGGCGGAGGGGTTACGCTGGATCTGTATGTCAGTGGCCAGGTGGAGGGGCTACTCTGGATCTGTATGTCAGTGGCTGGGTGGAGGGGCTACTCTGGATCTGTATGTCAGTGGCCAGGCAGAGGGGCTACTCTGAATCTGTATGTCAGCAGCTGGGCGGAGGGGTTACGCTGGATCTGTATGTCAGTGGCCGGGCGAAGGGGCTACTCTGGAACTTTATGTCAGTGGCCGGGTGGAGGGGCTACTCTGGATCTGTATGTCAGTGATCAGTAGGAGGGGCTATGCTGGATCTGTATGTCAGTGGCCAGGCAGAGGGGCTACTCTGGACCTGTATGTTAGTGGCCGGGTGGAGGGGCTACTCTGGATCTGTATGTCAGTGACTAGTAGGAGGGCTATGCTGGATCTGTATGTCAGTGTCCAGGCGAAGGGCTACTCTGGATCTGTATGTCAGTGACCAGTAGTAGGAGTTACTCTGGATCTGTATGTCAGTGGCCGGGTAGAGGGGCTACTCTGGATCTGTATGTTAGTGGCCGGGTGGAGGGGCTACTCTGGATCTGTATGTCAGTGACCAGTAGGAGGGACTATGCTGGATCTGTATGTCAGTGTCCAAGCGGAAGGGCTACTCTGGATCTGTACGTCACTGACCAGTAGTAGGAGTTACTCTGGATCTGTATGTCAGTGGCTGGGCAGAGGGGCTACTCTGGATCTGTATGTCAGTGGCCAAGTGGAGGGGCTACTCTGGATCTGTATGTCAGCGGCCAGGCAGAGGGGCTACTCTGGATCTGTATATCAGTGGCCAGGTGGAGGGGCTACTCTGGATCTGTATCAGTGGCCGGGTGGAGGGCCTACTCTGGATCTGTAGGTTAGTGGCCGGGCAGAGGGCTACTCTGTATCTGTATGTCAGTGGCCAGTTGGAGGGGCTACTCTGGATCTGTATGTCAGCGGCCGGGCGGAGGGGTTACAGTGGATCTGTATGTCAGTGGCCGGGCGGAGGGGCTACTCTGGATCTTTATGTCAGTGGCCAGGCAGAGGGGCTACTCTGGACCTGTATGTTAGTGGCTGGGTTCAAGGGCTACTCTGGATCTGTATGTCAGTGACCAGTAGGAGGGCTATGCTGGATCTGTATGTCAGTGGCCGGGCAGAGGGGCTACTCTGGATCTGTATGTTAGTGGCCGGGTGGAGGGGCTACTCTGGATCTGTATGCCAGTGACCAGTAGGAGGGGCTATCCTGAATCTGTATGTCAGTGGCCAGGCGGAAGGGCTACTCTGGATCTGTATGTCAGTGACCAGTAGTAGGAGTTACTCTGGATCTGTATGTCAGTGGCCGGGCAGAGGGGCTACTCTGGATCTGTATGTTAGTGGCCTGGTGGAGGGGCTACTCTAGATCTGTATGTCAGTGACCAGTAGGAGGGGCTATGCTGGATCTGTATGTCAGTGGCCAGGCGGAGGGGCAACTCTGGATCTGTATGTTAGTGACCAGTAGGAGGGGCTACTCTGGATCTGTATGTCAGTGACCAGTAGGAGGGGGTACACTGGATCTGTATGTCAGTGGCCGGTCGGAAGGGCTACGCCGGATCGGTATGTCAGTGGCCGGTCGGAGGGGTTACATCGGATCTATATGTCATTGGCCGGTCGGAAGGGTTACATCGGATCGATATGTCAGTGGCCAGGTGGCCATCCGGACTCTTTTAGCGTCTGTCTTACAGGGGAGCATACATTATGGTGTTTGTTGCGTTCCTGTCCACATTCAGCAGAATTCACCTTTAATTCAAATAATCCAGATCATTTTTCTTTTTACAAAAGGTAATGGGTGAAATAAATTGTGCGTGGACTTCAGCCCTTCTTGAGTGGTGCCACAGCGCAGCATTGCTATGGTGATTAGAGTTACTGACCTCTGGGCATCTCTACCAGGAGCTGAATTCAGAGTAGGCAGCGGCTGTCATCAGGAAGTGATTAATGTGTTCTCACCAACACCGTAAACACTGACATTATGCAAATAGTAAAATATGTATCTGTCGCATGGTCTCCCTCCCTCCCACTCTCGTTGTCTCGCTCTTTCTTTGCATCCTAGTGTCTCACATGTTTAGGATCAAGGGACGCTTTTGTTGCACTCTGTACGACCTGATGACCGCTTCATCCCAAATCAGAAGTGACTGGAGGACTATGGAGGGATCTGATCAGGTTCACTCGTCTTACAGTATTTTTTATACTGAATGGGTCTTGTTTTTAAGGCTCATGCAGAGAATCTGTGAATTCTGCACCTCAGCCCTTCTCAAATCCATTACATTTCAACGTAACCACTTGGGCCAGATTTGTTTCTGCTGCGGACTTGACTGAACCTAACTCATCACATGCAGATTTTGCATCATTTGTAGGTAAATGGTGGAAAAGTAAGTCCTGTATAAATACAACCTGCGCCAAGTTATTTCATGTGGATTTTTTTTTCCTGGCTGAAAAATCAACCACACAGAGATCATATTTTTGGCATGTGATTTGGCAGTGTTTTTGATACACCGCACAATTTTGTAAGCAGAAATAGATCAAAAATTGACATTTTACTTTCTTTTTTATGTGGAAAAAAACCAATATGTGCACTATAGGTGTGTTTTCTTAGTGGAAGCAATAGGAAGTTTTTTCAAATAGTATTTAAAGCTTTTTTCCCATGTAGATTTTAGAGCAGAAGTCCACATCGGAATTGTGTGTGAACATATGTTATATCCACGCAGAAAATTTTTTGTTTGCTTGTGTGACATGCGAGTCTCACCCCAAGATGAAATTACCAATGAAAGAATTTACTAAATCTTTAAAATTCGCACCGCAGGTCACTTTAAACATCACTGCAGAGTGTAGACACGATTCTTAAAATCTCATTTACTTCGCTGGCAATAGATTTTCTGTATGCAAATTCACATGTAAAATCTTCCCTATATACAAATCGTGTGCATTCACTCTTCTCATTCGCTCTCAGCCTCCTTCCTGTGCCATTAACTCTTCACATTCGCTCTGAGCCCCCTTCCTATGCCACTGACTCTTCACATTCGCTCTGAGCCTCCTTCCTATGCCATTAACTCTTCACATTTGCTCTGAGCCCCCTTCCTATGCCATTAACTCTTCACATTTGCTCTGAGCCTCCTTCCTATGCCATTCACTCTTCACATTCGCTCTGAGCCCCTTTCCTATGCCATTCACTCTTCACATTCGCTCTGAGCCTCCTTCTTATGCCATTCACTCTTCACATTCGCTCTGAGCCTCCTTCCTATGCCATTCACTCTTCACATTCGCTCTGAGCCCCTTCCTATGCATTCACTCTTCACATTTGCTCTGAGCCCCCTTCCTATGCCATTCACTCTTCACATTTACTATGGGCCTCCTTCCTATGCCATTCACTCTTCACATTCGCTCTGAGCCCCCTTCCTATGCCAGTGACTCTTCACATTCGCTCTGAGCCCCTTCCTATGCATTCACTCTTCACATTTGCTCTGAGCCCCCTTCCTATGCCATTCACTCTTCACATTCGCTCTGAGCCCCTTCCTATGCCATTCACTCTTCACATTCGCTTTAAGCCCTTTCCTATGCCATTCACTCTTCACATTTGCTATCGGTGTCCTTCCTATGCTATTCACTCTTCACATTCGCTCTGAGCCTCCTTCTTATGCCATTCACTCTTCACATTCGCTCTGAGCCTCCTTCCTATGCCATTCACTCTTCACATTCACTCTGAGCCCCCTTCCTATGCCAGTGACTCTTCACATTCGCTCTGAGCCCCCTTTCCTTTGCCATTCACTCTTCACATTCGCTCTGAGCCCCTTTCCTATGCCATTTACTCTTCACTTTCGCTCTGAGCCCCCTTCCTATGCCATTCACTGTTCACATTCGCTCTGAGCCCCTTCCTATGCCATTCACTCTTCACATTCGCTCTGAGCCTCCTTACTATGCCAGTCACTCTTCAGATTCGCTCTGAGCCTCCTTCCTATGCCATTCACTCTTCACATTCGCTCTGAGCCCCTTTCCTATGCCATTCACTCTTCACCTACGCTCTGCGCCCCTTTCCTATGCCATTCACTCTTCATTCGCTCTGAGCCCCTTTCCTATGCCATTCACTCTTCACATTCGCTCTGAGCCCTTTTCCTATGTCATTAACTCTTCACATTTGCTCTGAGCCTCCTTCCTATGCCAGTCACTCTTCACCTTCGCTCTGAGCCTCCTTCCTATGCCATTCACTATTCACATTCGCTCTGAGCCTCCTTCCTATGCCATTCACTCTTCACATTCGCTCTGAGCCTCCTTCCTATGCCATTCACTCTTCACATTCTCTCTGAGCCTCCTTCCTATGCCATTCACTCTTCACATTCGCTCTTAGCCTCCTTCCTATGCCATTCACTCTTCACATTCGCTCTGAGCCTCCTTCCTATGCCATTAACTCTTCACATTCTCTCTGAGCCCCCTTCCTATGCCATTCACTCTTCACATTCATTCTGAGCCCCTTTCCTATGCTTTTGGCTACAGCCCTCGGCACGGAGATTTGTCTTCCCTGCCTGTCCCTCCAGATGCATGTAGAGAATCCTACAGATAACTTGTCTCTTCACTTCGATTTCCTGCCATGTCCTCCCAGATCCTCCTTCACTGCAGACTGTTTCCATCATGTGCACGCTCCCCTCTTGCATCCTGTGAGCATACTCTCCCTCGCCCCCCTGCATTCAGTGAGCGTGCTCGCCACCTCTGGGATTGGAGGGATTAAATGTGTAATGCAGTTTCTTCATTATAAGATAAGTGGGAGCTCTGACATTGTAATTAATGCTGCTCCTGTGAGTAATGACATGTTGCCTAATATATCAAGCAGTGTGTGCTGCTCTTCATAGAATCTTTCTCTGCCTCATTAACTCCTTCTCTGCCAAAATGCGAGCAGAATATAGATGGAACAGATGTCGTTGAGTGGAGTATGATAATCCACTCGAGTGAATTGTCTTCTGTGCAGAGGAAAGGCCATTTGCGCCTCTGTGCATCGGCACCACCCTGAGGCCACCTGTAGATCTCTCTTGTACCCTCAGGCTTGCTTTCGTGTTTGCACAAGCTCTCAACAGAAAGATAACACCCAAAAGCAAGATTCGGGCACTTCCTTTTTTTGCATGGAAATTTCTATTTCATTTAGCGGAACATTTTCCTGCACAAATTGTTGTCTTCGTGATGTGTAAAAACCTGTGAGTCAGACCACTCTGATCATCAACAGCCAGACGCCTCCTCACCTACCAGCGACTAACCCATACATTGCCAGCACTCTATCTTCACACAATGGATAGCCGGTAGTTGAGATTCTACTACACCAAATTGGAATTTTACATCAAGAAACTTATAAATTCCTATTTTGTTATGGAAAAGAAACTCGGCATTAAAATACTACCCAATGTTGCCCTAGTTTCAGACTGCTGCTTTTTTGTGTACTGCTTTTAGAGCATTTCCACAATATTAAAGCCAATATATTGTGTAGGTTTCCTTTAACCCCTCAGTACATCTCTGACCCATTGAGACTTGGACTCCACACGACCTCAGAAGGAGTATCTGGCACCAAGACATTAGCAGCAGATCCTTTAAGTGTTGTATGATGTGAAGTGCCGTGTCTTTCAGTGGATTGGAGATATTCCATCAGATTGAAATCTGGGAATTTGGAGAAAAAACATTGCAATCGTTTCATTATCATCTTCCTCAGATACATTTCTGACCGACTATTATCTTGCTGAAAGAGGCACTGCCATAGACGGTATACTTACTGGCAGGGTCGGCTACAAGTTTTCATGGGCCCCGGGCGAAAGAGTCTCAATGGGCCCCTTTAACACATACCACAATTCATGATGCACAGATATGGCAGAGAAATATAGGTATACTACAATGCCAAACATTTCACTTCTTACATTACATGAGTGATATCTATTGTAAATTCTACAATAGCTCAAAAGACAAACAGTATAGTCATCCATATAGTATTATGGGCACCACATAGTGCTCCATATAGAATAATGAGCTCCATATATTGCTCCATACAGTATTATTGTCACCACATAGAGCTTCATACAGAATAATGAGCCCCATATAATGCTCCATATAAAATGGGACCCATATAATGCTCCATATATAATGGACCCTATAAGATGCTCCTATATAATAGGCCCCAAATGATGCTCCATATACAATACAGACCAAAAGTTTGGACACACCTCATTTAAAGATTTTTCTGTATTTTCATGACTATGAAAATTGTAAATTCACACTAAAGGCATCAAAACTATGAATTAACACATGTGGAATTATATACTTAACAAAAAAGTGTGTAACAACTGAAATTATGTCTTATATTCTAGGTTCTTCAAAGTAGCCACCTTTTGCTTTGATGACTGCTTTGCACACTCTTGGCATTCTCTTGATGAGCTTCAAGAGGTAGTCACCGGAAATGGTTTTCACTTCACGGGTGTGCCCTGTCAGGTTTAATAAGTGGGATTTCTGGCCTTATAAATGGGGTTGGGACCATCAGTTGTGTTGTGCAGAAGTCTGGTGGATACACAGCTGATAGTCCTACTGAATGTTGGCTGCTTTTTTCTTGCCATAATACAAATTCTAAGTAAGAAAAACGAGTGGCCATCATTACTTTAAGAAATGAAGGTCCGTCAGGTCCGTCAGTCCGAAAAATTGGGAAAACTTTGAAAGTGTCCCCAAGTGCAGTTGCAAAAACCATCAAGCGCTACAAAGAAACTGGCTCACATGAGGACCGCCCCAGGAAAGGAAGACCAAGAGTCACCTCTGCTTCTGAGGATAAGTTTATCCGAGTCACCAGCCTCAGAAGTCGCAGGTTTACAGCAGCTCAGATTAGAGACCAGGTCAATGCCACACAGCGTTCTAGCAGCAGACACATCTCTACGACAACTGTTAAGAGGAGACTTTGTGCAGCAGGCCTTCGTGGTAAAATAGCTGCTAGGAAACCACTGCTAAGGACAGGCAACAAGCAGAAGAGACTTGTTTGGGCTAAAGAACACAAGGAATGGATATTAGACCAGTGGAAATCTGTGCTTTGGTCTGATGAGTCCAAATTTGAGATCTTTGGTTCCAACCACCGTGTCTTTGTGCGACGCAGAAAAGGTGAACGGATGGACTCTACATGCCTGGTTCCCACCGTGAAGCATGGAGGAGGAGGTGTGATGGTGTGGGGTGCTTTGCTGGTGACACTGTTGGGGATTTATTCAAAATTGAAGGCACACTGAACCAGCAGGGCTACCACAGCATCTTGCAGCGGCATGCTATTCCATCCGGTTTGCGTTTAGTTGGACCATCATTTATTTTTCAACAGGACAATGACCCCAAACACACCTCCAGGCTGTGTAAGGGCTATTTGACCAAGAAGGAGAGTGATGGGGTGCTACGCCAGATGACCTGGCCTCCACAGTCACCAGACCTGAACCCAATCGAGATGGTTTGGGGTGAGCTGGACCGCAGAGTGAAGGCAAAAGGGCCAACAAGTGCTAATCATCTCTGGGAACTCCTTCAAGATTGTTGGAAGACCATTTCTGGTGACTACCTCTTGAAGCTCATCAAGAGAATGCCAAGAGTGTGCAAAGCAGTCATCAAAGCAAAAGGTTCAAGAATAAAAGGTAGCACACTGTAGCGCTATAACTTGCGGACACAAAAATATGAAAAAATATGAAAAATAAATTGCATCACTGCCTTAGAAATATGAAAAATTGAGAAGTCTTAGCGCATAAAAAGGCCAATTTATGTGTACCTGATAGCCACGTTAAGGCTCTTCTCGTATACCAGGTCCTAACTATGCCAATCCTCGCTTAGAAAAGTCTGTCTGCATGGGAACATATGAATCCTCTCTCCAGACTAAAATCTACATCTCTGTGGAGGGGTAATGAACCTGTTATAATTAAAACGCCTGTGACCACCAGGTGGAGTGCTCAGGCAGAAGGTAAATGAATACATATCAAAAAACTGACCGGCACATCCAAACATAGATCCAATGTGAACAGGTGCTAAAACCTAGAGTCACCAACTCATGCACATTCAAGAATAAAAGGTAGCACACTGTAGCGCTATAACTTGCGGACACAAAAATATGAAAAAATATGAAAAATAAATTGCATCACTGCCTTAGAAATATGAAAAATTGAGAAGTCTTAGCGCATAAAAAGGCCAATTTATGTGTACCTGATAGCCACGTTAAGGCTCTTCTCAGGCAGAAGGTAAATTAATACATATCAAAATACTGACCAAATACTAAACGTGTGAACGTGGCCTTAATGCCATCTCATTTCCAGGTAAGTAACGTACACAGACTCAGCCGACCATATTATGGAAACATGACCAGGCTGTGTTTTTACATTGCTGCATGCTCCAGTTCTTATGCACTTATGGCCATTGTATGAGCTTTCGGTGATTGACAGGAGTCAGCAAGGGCACTCTGATGATCTTCAGCTATACAACTCGTACACAGCAAGTGCAATGCTCTGTATATTGTATATTCTAACACCTTTCAATAATACAGTGGGGAAAATAAGTATTTGATACATTGTCGATTTTGCAAGTTTTCCCACCTACAAAGAATGGACAGGCCTGTAATTTTTAGTATTTGATCACCTACCAAATAGAAAGAATTCTGGCTCTCACAGACTTGTTAGTTTTTCTTTAACCCCTTTATTCCATCAGACGTACTATTCCGTCCATGTGACCCTGGACCTAATTCCCATGGACGGAATAGTACGTCATATGCGATCAGCAGCGCTCCCGGCACATTAACCCTTGGCACACCGCGATCAAACATGATCGCGGTGTACCCGGGGCACAGGGGAGGATCGCGCAGGCAGGGGGCTCCCTGCGCGCTCCCCTGAGACCCTCAGAGCAGCGCGATGTGTCGCGCTGTTCCGAGGGTCCGTCCTCCCTCCAGGTCCCCGGATCCAAGATGGCGCGGGGGTCCTGCAGGGAGGCGGCTTCCTCAGTGCCTGCTAAGAGCAGGCACTGAGAAGCCTGCAGCGATGCCAGAGCGATCGCTGGTGTGACAGAGTGCTGTGCACACTGTCACACCAGCGATCTGCTAAAATACAGTGATGTCCCACCCTGGGACAAAGTAAAAAAGTTAAAAAAATTAAAATAAAAGTGGTAAAAAAAATTATAAAAAAAAAAAAAAATATTCCCAATAAATTCATTTTTTCCTGTAAATAAAAAAAACAAAACAATAAAAGTACACATATTTGGTATCGCCGCGTCCGTAACGACCCCTCCTATAAAACTGTCCCACTAGTTAACCCCTTTAGTGAACCCCTTAAAAAAAAAAAGAAAACGAAGCAAAAAATCAATGCTTTATCATCATACCGCTGAACAAAAAGTGGAATAACACGCGATCAAAAAGACCGAGATAAATAACCATGGTACCGCTGAAAACGTCATCTTGTCCCGCAAAAAACGAGCCGTCATACAGCATCATCAGTGAAAAAATAAAAAAGTTATAGCTCGCAGAATAAAGCGATGCAAAAATAATAATTTTTTATATAAAATTGTTTTCATTCTATAAAAGCGCCAAAACACAAAAAAAATGATTAAATGAGGTATTGCCGAATCATACTGACCCGAAGAATAAAATGCTTTATAATTTTACCCCAGCGGGAAAGGACAAACGCCCCCCCAAAAAAATTTATGAATTTCGATTTTTTTTCTTTTAATTCCAAAAATCGAAAAAAAAGCGATAAAAAAATGTCACGTGTCAAAAAAAGTTTCCCAAAAAAAATCACCTCCTCCCGCAAAAAATAAGACCTCCAGACTTGTGGGCCAAAATAGCAAAAAATTTTAGCTCTCAAAAAATGGTGATGCAAAAAACTATTTTTTTCAAAAAAGGTCTTTAGCGTGACGCTGCCAATCAAAAAAACCCCCTAAAATAGAAATCAAACCCCCCTTTTCACCCCCTTAGTTGGGAAAAAAAATAAAAAATTAAAAAATGTTTTATTTCCATTTTCCGTTTGGGTTTGGGGGCGGAAAAATTAAGGTTAGGGGTTTGGGGCTAAGTTAGGTTAGGGTTGGGTTGGGATTACGGGGAAAGGGGGGGGGTTTTGGGTTAGGTTTGTGGGTTTGGGGTTGGGTAGGGGTTTGGGGTGTGTTGGGGTTGGGTTGGAGTTAAATTGGAGGGTTTCGCGTTTTAGGCACCAGGGGGTCTC
>JARQOD010000003.1:71320667-71384482 GCA_033576555.1 Oophaga sylvatica | reverse complement strand
AGAAATGTATACAGTTCTTCCGATTCGCTATGTCTCTTTCCTCATGTGCACACATTGCAGGACCTTAGATATCCATGGTTACGACCACAGTGACAGTTAGTTAGCTAGTTGCTAGTGGCCATAACCATGGATAACCTAAGGTCTGCAATGCCTGCACATGAGGAAAGAGACATAGCGAATCGGAAGAACTGTACTACATTTCTAATTGGAGGTATTTGCTAATATTATTATTATTACACCTACTATATATTAGGATAGGATCTTGGAGATAGGAATACCCCTTCACAGGGATCTCTGATTAATGGACTAAAATCTTAAAAGCCGTGCTACTCTCCTCCCATTAAATTCGTCCCTCTGCCTTATCTTGTGATTGGTGTAAGTCGCTGCAAATGAGGTTAGATAAATGTGAAATAAAGATTATACTTTGGTTTTTTGGATTGTTCATTTTCACATATAGTGGAAGTGAGCGGTGTGTGGTGCGGTAACACCTCTTGTGTATATAGTGTCAACAAAATTATGTCATCGTACAGGTTTCCACACTTATTGTGAATAAGTGATAAAAGGGAGATTAGTGGGGCTCGACTGCTGAGACCACTAAGATCCACAGACTATGGAATTATAAGATGCCACACCTTATGGCTTTACGATTGTATGATCGTAGTAGCAACTTCAATGCTAAATATTAGGTCTCTATAATCAAATGATTTTAACACTCCATGCCTGCCTAAATTACCTACTCTTCTCGTAGTAAATCTGCAGTGGCTTAATATTTTTATACCATATGCCTCTTTATTTAAAATGGAATGGCGCCAATGTAGGAAAGCTGCTACCACCTTGAAAGAGATTCCCCTTTCTGTGCCAACCTAGTTTCCTACATGGGCCACCAGTGGGCACATAATTTACCAACATTCAACACCTAAAGTCATTGGCTGCATCAGCTGCAACTGGAGCAGCAGCGGATTGGTACAGTAAGGCAAGTATTACTTCTTGAACTATTTTATGACATTGAGATGGTTAGACATTGCCTTTAAACCCTTTCCCGACGTATGACGTCTATTTACGTCATACACTGGCTCCCTGACTTTGATGCAGGCTTGCAAGTGGAGCCCATAACTTTCCTGGCAGATGATGGCTGTGATAATCAGCCATCATTCGCCACTAATAGTCACAGGTGGAACAGCACTCATCCCACTGCCACTAACTTGTAATATGCTGCTATCAGTCTTTGACAACATCACGTAATGTATGCCGGCAGTAGGGCGCATCATTGTAGGCGTTCTTCGGTGCTCCCATGATGGGATCACGAGGTGCCGATGTGTTGCCATGACAGCCATGGGTCTGCTGAAGACCCCAATACCTATCATAACGGTACTCCTGTGAAATCCAGCCTACAGCTGGTGTTCATAGGAGACTGTGATTTTTGCTATACATAGCAATACTGTATTAGTGCAAGTAATCGGATGGTCGCAAGTGTAAGTCCCCTCAGAGGACTAAAAAGTACAGTTGAAAGTGGAAAAAAAATGTTTTTAAAATTTTGAAATATATAAAACTTGAAATCATCCCCTTTTTCCTCATTAAAAATAAATATGAAAAAAACACATATTTAGTATCGCTGCGTTCATAAAAGTCTGATCTATCAACGGCGTAATGAAAAAAAAAACAAAATGCCAGAATTGTGTTTTTTAGCTGATGCAACACTGCAATAAGAGGCAATAAACACATCATACCGTATTTACCCCAAAATGGCATGAATAAAAGCAATAGAGACCAAAAATTAAAAATTTTAACATTCTTGTAAAAATAGGAACACAAGCATGTTTGGTTTCTACGCAATTGTACTGACCTGGAGCATCGTACTGGCAGGTCAGTTTTACTGAATAGTGATCATGATAAATAAAAATAAAAAAATAATTGCAGAATTGTATTATTTTTGCTATTTCGCTACACTTGAAAATTTTCCCTGCTTTCTGGTGCATCACATGATAAAATGAATGGTGTCATTTAAAAGTAGAACTTGTTCCTTAAAAAAACAATCCATCATATAGCTATATAGTGAGAAAATAAAAAAGGTATAGCCTTTGGAAGAAGGGGGAAGAGAAAAAACGAAAGCTGAAAAATGGAAAATCACAGATTACACCAATGATATGTCCGCCCTTGATTTAGATTGTGTTCAAAAAACTGTCCACATTCACATCTGATCCTGCAGCCTTGTTACTACAGACACTAGCAAGGGACGTGTAGTTTGGAACGCATAGGTTTGCCCAGAAGCTGCAGAAATAAAACAGAGGGAGATACTTAGTCAGGATTATTGACAAAGTTGGGTTATTTTTTTTTAATAGAAGTGCACTGCTGAAGCAAGAAAAAAAAATCTGAAAAGTTATACATAGCCTTTATTTCCAGCTTCATGTGCAACAGAAAAAAACATTCATATAATACACAATACCAGATAGAAGCAGTGACACAAAGTCGCACAATATTTCAGATTCTTTGATTTTTGCACCTAGGTCGAAAATCAAAATATTTCCCTTAAAGCCACATTTATTACACATTATCTGAGTTTCTATCACTGACTTTCGGCCTTAGATGAGCAGATATGAATGTAGAAGGCGGTAAAGCTTTCTGTTCAAGTGCTGACAGTGTCGGACTGCGGTGCCAAGGACCCACCAGTAACATTGACCTTGAGGGGCCCACTTTTCACCTGCATACAAATATTACGCGACCCTGGTTGACAAATTTACCTATATCTCTAAATAATAATAAAAAAATGGGTAGTTTGATTAATGAATGATGAGATGTTGCTTTTTCTGTACAGAGTGAATCAAGTGATTTATGCCAAGTACTGCCCATAGAGTGGGTTAGGGGGCCCAGATTCGCAGAGTGGCCCACCGGGGGATTTCCCTGTTCCCCTATGGGCCAGTCCAAGCCTGGGTGCTGAAGTCTGTCATAGTGCTGTCTGCGACCTAAGCATCAGGTCTTCCATATGGGTAATGATTCAGGAGAGAACGTTTGTCTGACATTATGTTATCAGGTCTTGTCTGTAATTGACTGAAACACCCCATTCCAGTTTTTCTGTATATTTGTACATGCAAGGCCCCTATATCCACTGGCCCATAATAATAATTTTATAATAATAATTTTATTTCTATGGCGCCAACATATTCCGCAGCACTTTACATTATAGAGGGGACTTGTACAGACAATAGACATTACAGCATAACAATAAACACAGATCAAAGTAGATACCAAGAGGAATGAGGGCCCTGCTCGCAAGCTTACAATACAGTGGTGGCCAAAAGTATTGGCACCCCTGCAATTCTGTCAGATAATACTCAGTTTCTTCCTGAAAATGATTGCAATCACAAATTATTTGCTATTTTTATTTTCATTTAATTTGCTTGCAAGGAAAAAACACAAAAGAGAATGAAGCAAAAATCAAATCCTTGATCATTTCACACCAAACTCCAAAAATGGGCCAGACAAAAGTATTGGCACCCTCAGCCTAATTCTTGGTTGCACAACCTTTAGCCAAAATAACTGCGAACAACCGCTTCCGGTAACAATCAATGAGTTTCTTACAATGCTCTGCTGGAATTGTAGACCATTCTTCTTTGGCAAACTGCTCCAGGTCCCTGATATTTGAAGGGTGCCTTCTCCAAACTGCCATTTTGAGATCTCTCCACAGGTGTTCTATGGAATTCAGGTCTGGACTCGTTGCTGGCCACCTTAGAAATCTACAGTGCTTTCTCTCAAACCATTTTATAGTGCTTTTTAAAGTGTGTTTTGGGTCATTGTCCTGCAGGAAGACCCATGACCTCTGAGGGAGACCCAGCTTTCTCACACTGGGCCCTACATTATGCTGCAAAATTTGTTGGTAGTCTGGCAAGCACGGCACCGAATAGGGATCGAGCTTCTGACTGAGGAGCCCATATAGACTATAGCTTAAAAGGAACTGTGTGCTGTGCTTCCCTCCTCCCATCACTCCCCTCCAGGTGATGCCATATAACGGACCCCACTGACCAACGGGGATGAAGGGGAAGGGGGTCCGGCCACACCCTCAGGGGTTAAATTCTCGTGCGAGGGTCGGACCCTTCCTCTTCCTCCCCGGCTGGTCAGTGGAAGTCTTGTGCCTGATGACCTCCAGGATCCCCCCCTGATGGAGGCCTTGCGGCGGAGAGCAGCACAGGAAGGTGAGCAACGGTTATAAGCCCTTATGCCCAGCTCGGGTGCTCACCTCCCTGTGCCCTCCCAACCCCCTGCCCATGCCGCAGGCCTCCTCTATATCCATGGGGGCTATATCCCCTCCCGGGCCGCAAGCCCTCTGCACCCCCGGGGGCCCCATGCTCCCCTGGCCTTAAACGCTTGCCACCCCGTCCTCCAGCTCCAGTGGCGAGGTGTGCTGCCGAACGGCGCATTATTCCAGCGCATCTGCACGGGGGCCGCGCCGCCAACTCGCCCATCCCGCACGCCCAGGGGGCCCAGGCTCACAGTTCTCCCCAACAGGGGCAAGCGCCCGAGGCATGCCCCGCCCACTTTTGGTCTGCTGCAGCCAGGCCGGGACAAGCATCGCCCACTTCCTGCTAGGACCCCGGGCTCCGTCACACCGGCCGCTACTGCGGCCCCCCCCTCAGCTGCTGCCGCCGCCGCGTTCTTTGGCGCTAGGCCGCTGGCCTGCTCCGGGCTTCCGCCGCTGCCTTCCCACTCGGAGCCGCTCCTGAACCTCACCTCCGGCGCCGCTGTGGCGGTCCCCTTTAATTTTCTCCCGGGTTTTGGGCCGTGTAAGCAGCAGCGTTCCCTCCCGGGTAGCTCCGCCTCCCGGGTAGCTCCGCCCACCGGTAGCTCCGCCCACCGGCTGTTGGCGCTCCCCCGCGTTCAGGGAGCGCTGTCTCTGCCTCCCGGGCCCTCAGAATGTCCTCGCCACCTTATATGTCTCCATGGGCAGGAGGAGCTCAGTTATTGCTGCGTGTTTGAGGCTGTGCGTTTGCGCAGTGTCAGACACGCAGCGTCCAGCTGTTACAGGATAGTAGAGGGGATTTCAAGAAATCCCTCCACTATGCCTAAAAACACACAGGCGGCAGACCTACGTTAACGGACATGCGCGTCTTTTCAGACCGCAGCATGTCCTTTTCCCTTGCGGCGACGCTCCGCCGCTCTCCCGTCAGGCACAACGGCAATGCCTGTACGGAGCGACTGCGGAGCAGTAACGTCCCCTAAATATTACGCAGCAGCAGGCCCAGGCCTGCTCTAAAGTGGCCCTCCAGCAGGCACAAGCGCACTGCCTGCGAGGAGGGAAGATGGAGCAGGCACAAAATATAACCACGCTGCTGCAGAGCGCGCTGATCGGTCCATACAGACCAACCAGCGCGCTCTGCATCAAATACTGTATAAAACACGTACGCACCCACGTATCACAAACATGCCAGTACTAACAGACCAACGTCCCCCCATCACTAGATCCTAGCGCCCCTGATGCTGTCCGTAGCCACGGTCACATTAATCATGAACGTCGTCGACCCTCACCCTCTTCCTCAGAAGATTCCCACAGACATTTTCGCTGTCCCCTGGTTGTTGTTGTTCTCGTTTCAGGGACAGACAAAGACGCAGCACCTACAGGGATTACCGCAGATCACGGTCCTCCAGATGGCGCTCACCGTCAACTTCGGGACGGTCCGACACGTCTGAGGGTCACGACAGACGGTCATATGGATCCAGCGCAAGACGGCGCTCACGTCCCGCAACGCGGTCTTCCCGACGGAGGGAATCCGCTACAGCCCACAGGGCACCCGGCCAGAACGACATCCTCGACGGCGCGGAAAACCCGCCTAAGGAGTTTGTCACTCGGCCCCTGGCGCACGACAACCAAGGTTGTCACGCACCCGGGGAGGCAAAGCCTCATCTCCTAATGACCCCTTTATTAGCAGCCAACAAGCCAGCACTTCCACCGCTGACGGAGAGTCTCCATCAGCCGGAGCCGCCAGCGCCCAGGACGCCCCGCATACGACCGACAGTGGTGAGTTACGCACGATAAACGAACCTAACGTTGCACAACACACCACTGGAGACAGCGATCTGGCGTCCGCCGTCAGGGCGCTGATTCAAAAACTGGATCACCCTACTGGGTCATCCGCCACCAGAACAACACCTAAACCTAATTCAGCGAGCCTACACAAGGACGCGTTTTACTGTGGTTTCAGCCCTCTAGGCGCACACATAGACCTAGAGACAAAAGAAAAAATCTGGAAAAATGATTACATCGATATATGGTCGCTTCTGTAAAAATGGCTCAGATACAGCTGCTCAGCAGCGTTCGCAGACCAGTCCCGTGCTGGCGGACACCCCTGCATCAGGGCGTACCCGCCAAGCGAACGGAGCACTTACGTCATGGCTATGCCTTGATCCCGAAAAAGAAGCTGCTCAGGAGGTATATTAAGGTCTTAGATGCAGTCTTTACTGGTTGAGTTGATGGCTGAGTGGTTAAGCTTCTGGTGTATGGAATGGAAAAAAAAAAAAAAAAAAAATGCCTTAGACAACACCTGGTGTCGCGCCAGAGGTACGTCCATCGCGGAAGTCAAGCTCAATGGATAACTCATCTGACTATGGATCAGAAGACTGTAGGTTCAACTCCTACCTGACTCGAGAACGTTACAAAGCAAACCAGTCATTATAACCCCGGGTATAGTCTAAACCTGTTGCGGGAATCCTCCAAGTTTCTACAGCAGAAAATCACAAATAGGTAAAACTAAGCAGGTTGGTGGACCCAGTTAAATCGTTGCCAATCAGTAATTTCAGAAACTCGCCCTAGGCATTCTGCTTAAAAAAAAAAAAAAAAAAAAGGAGAATCTCATCAAAATTATCACCTTCCCTCACAACAGGCGATTCGGTTAACAACGCGTCACCCCTATAAGAGACGTCCTTAACCTTCGTTTCAATTGACAGAAGGGGAACTCGGACGCACAGCTGGGCATGGTGTCCCGCTGCCAAAATCCGACATCCCAACATGCCTCCATTTGTTGAGCTTTACGGTGAACCGGCAGTTAATTATATATGAGCCTTCCGTCGGTCTGCTCCACAGCATGTCACTACTTCGGGCACTTCGATACCCTTCTAGACTCGTTAAGGCGATACGCTAATGACTTTTTTATTCGTCGGACCTAGGGACTCTAAACTCTGCCCCTACCTCCAGACGTTCAAAATTTAGAGCCGGGCCCTTTTGGAGTACCTTTTTCACCCGATTGACAGTCGGATCATGCAACGTGCTCCTTTTCCCGGCATTTAAATTTATACCAATAACATGGTTTTCCTTTACCGGCGGATAAACTACAAAAACACGGCAGACAGTTGAAATTTTCCTCAAACTAAAAGTCTCCCTTCAGCAGATGCACTCGCTAGGTTAGCTCAATTCCCTTGTCTTCAAGGACAGGGTCCTCTCCCTCTGTACCAGTCTGTCAGCGTAAATTAGTTGACTGTAAACGATATCTATAACTTTGTATGTATCCCCTTCTCATGTACAGCACCATGGAATTATTGCCGCTATATAAATAAATAATAATAATAATGGGCAGAGTTTCCCAATGCCACCTATCGTTGTCAGCTAAAGGCATTACCCAGCCGGGATATAGATCAGACTTAACTGCTCCTTGAAAGCAGATTTGCTTGTCTGGTAGTCATTCTTAGATCCCGACAAGGGACATGCATGCGTAATGGCGCAGGAAGCGCCGAGCAAGGGACTAGGCCTAGAGGTTGTTGGAGATATCAATAATGGTATTGTCACAATCTACAAAGAGCAATGGCGTAAATGAAACTGGCTTGTTTATGGACCATATCTACCTGGGGCCGCAGTCCTGCGCTTGAGAACTTTTCACTAGTAACAGCCATACAGCCTCGGGTACCCGTGCGAAAAACGCTAACACCAGGTTTCTAACCAAACACCCAGGAACCGCAAGAAGTTTGAACATTGTCTTCTCTCCGCCTTTCTGCTGCGCCGCTTAGAGCTACTATGCCTTAGACACGTCTGGTGTCGTGCCAGATTTACGTCTATCGCTGAAGATGTGATGGTTTAACTCTCTGTTGTCCTCCAATTGGCAGGCCTTCAAATTGTTCCAAGTCTCAGTGACACCGGCTATCTGGCAGGTCTACGGTAAGGCATGGGAGGAATGGCGCTCTTTAATCAGGGGAAGGCCAGTAGATACATGTAATCGGGCCTGATGCGACGTGTTGGTAGAACTCCTGAATCTGCTATAGAGGAGCGTCGGGTACGGCAGTGCAGCAACACTTAGCAGGAAAAGAGGAGCGTCGGGTACGGCAGCGCAGCGACACTTAGCAGGAATAGCCTTTTTTCTTTCTGCTTTTAGGTTGGGGCGACGTTACTAAATACTCCCCATCAGGCAAGCCGTTAAAGGCTGGAAGAGGCTCCAACCTAATCAGGAACGTCATCGCCCCGTGTCTCTAAGTCTGTCACACGATATCATCATAATCTCGACGTCAGTTTACAAGTCGCAGTACGAGGCGACCCTAATATCTACAGCGCTTGCAATTGCATTTTTGGGGCGCATCGGCGATCTAGCGCCGCGGTTTAAAAACAACATCATTCGGTTGACCCACGAGGACATCGTCATATGTAGCGTTGCCCTACACATTAGAGTTCGGAAGTCCAAATGCGATCCCACCGGTAGAGGTGTGAGTCTCGCTCAAGGCTCTAGACGGCCCGATATGCCCGGTAAAAATAGTGAAGCGCTTCGCGTTAATAAGACACGACAGTAGATTCTTCTATCACACACCGACGGGTCCCGCTTACCAAATATCATTTTCCCACAATCTCTAAACATTGTATGGAGGCAGTCGGCGGTAACCCAAAACAATTCGGGACACATTCCTTCAGAATAGGGGCGGCCGCTGAAGCAGCCAGGGCCGACGTATCGGAAGCTGAAGTCCAGAGATTAGGCCGCGGGAAATCCGCATGTTTAGCAAGATATATAAGGCCAGATCTGCCCTAACACCTCTCGTTTCTTTCAGGCGGCCAAAAAACCCACAGTTTGGGTACTAGCGCATTCCTACGTTTATGGGGCGTACAAACGGGCCAGCATACGCCCGGATTATAAAAACAAAAAAAATCTGAAGGCTGCGGTGGCAGCAAATATTCCAATGTGGCTAAGACGGCCAAAGGGCCGGTGATGTTGGTATTTGCCGGTGGAATCGACCTAGCCGAGAAAAAAGGCACCGAACTATACGCAATGATGTTGACAGATATACGACACTTGGCCTGCTGGCCCTGATATGGTGGTGGTGCGGTCTGACATAATACCACGCGCTGTCTAGCAGGGAGCCAAAAGATCCGAAAGCCATCAACAAATCAAGAAAGAAAATAAACACAAAAATGGCAAAATACATCAAGGAAAACTACAGCATGGTGGTTAACCACCACAATCTGCAAAAGGACAATTCCAACCTACCGAGACTGGACGGCGTTCATCTGAATGATATCGGACTCGTTATATTATTAAACATTTTACAGGATGGGGTTTGAACAGGTCGTTGTGTGGGGGGTCGGAGTCCTGTGTAGGTATACCCATGATCCTCCGTGGCGGTAGTATGGGGGGGGCAACGGTTCGTAACCTCTCATCTGCCTGCCCGCCCACCGGCGGCGCCGTGGGCCCTCGGCAGAGAGGCCGTTGCGGATCGTATTTACCCCTCTCTGCTTATAGTCTACGCCCACCGGCGGCGCCGGGGGTTCTCAGCAGAGAGGCGGTTGCGGATCATATTTGCCCCTCCCTGCTTATAATTTAAATAAACTGTGACCGACCTGTTTCAACCCATCCAGGCATGTTGTGTTTTGTTATGGGATTGGTGGGAGGCGGGGAAGCACCGCTATACGCCACAAGGGTCTCTTCAGTCTGGCAAGCACGGCACCGAATAGGGATCGAGCTTCTGACTGAGGAGCCCATATAGACTATAGCTTAAAAGGAACTGTGTGCTGTGCTTCCCTCCTCCCATCACTCCCCCTCCAGGTGATGCCATATAACGGACCCCACTGACCAACGGGGATGAAGGGGAAGGGGGTCCGGCCACACCCTCAGGGGTTAAATTCTCGTGCGAGGGTCGGACCCTTCCTCTTCCTCCCCGGCTGGTCAGTGGAAGTCTTGTCCCACCCTCCCTCCCTTGTAGATTCGAAGATTTGCCGTGCGGATATTGTATTTAAATTTAAAAAAAATAAAATAAATATATAACAATTATCATTCTCATCACTTACAAAGTTTTTTGGTTGTATTCATTGTCACAGCGGTAGTATGGGGGGGGGCAACGGTTCGTAACCTCTCATCTGCCTGCCCGCCCACCGGCGGCGCCGTGGGCCCTCGGCAGAGAGGCCGTTGCGGATCGTATTTGCCCCTCTCTGCTTATAGTCTACGCCCACCGGCGGCGCCGGGGTTTCTCAGCAGAGAGGCGGTTGCGGATCATATTTGCCCCTCCCTGCTTATAATTTAAATAAACTGTGACCGACCTGTTTCAACCCATCCAGGCATGTTGTGTTTTGTTATGGGATTGGTGGGAGGCGGGGAAGCACCGCTATACGCCACAAGGGTCTCTTCAGTCTTCAGACTTCATAATGCCATGCACACGGTCAAGCAGTCCAGTGCCAGAAGCAGCAAAGCAACCCCAAAACATCATGGAACCTCCGCCATGTTTGACTGTAGGAACCGTGTTCTTTTCTTTGAATGCCTCTTTTTTTTTTTTCCTGTACACTCTTTGTTGATGGTTTTTCCCAAAAAGCTCAACTTTTGTCTCATCTGACCAGAGAACATTCTTCCAAAACGTTTTAGGCTTTCTCAGGTAAGTTTTGGCAAATTCCAGCCTGGCTTTTTTATGTCTCAGGGTAAGAAGTGGGGTCTTCCTGGGTATCCTACCATACAGTCCCTTTTTATTCAGACACCGACGGATAGTACGGGTTGACACTGTTGTACCCTCGGACTGCAGGGCAGCTTGAACTTGTTTGGATGTTAGTCGAGGTTCTTTATCCACCATCCGCACAATCTTGCGTTGAAATCTCTCGTCAATTTTTCTTTTCCTTCCACATCTAGGGAGGTTAGCCACAGTGCCATGGGCTTTAAACTTCTTGATGACACTGCGCACGGAAGACACAGGAACATTCAGGTCTTTGGAGATGGACTTGTAGCCTTGAGATTGCTCATGCTTCCTCACTATTTGCTTTCTCAAGTCCTCAGACAGTTCTTTGCTCTTCTTTCTTTTCTCCATGCTCAATGTGGTACACACAAGGACACAGGTTGCATCAACTTTAATCCATGTTAACTGGCTGCAGGTGTGATTTAGTTATTGCCAACACCTGTTAGATGCCACAGGTAAGTTACAGGTGCTGGTGATTACACGAATTAGAGAAGCATCATATGATTTTTCATACAGTGCCAATACTTTTGTCCACCCCCTTTTTTAGGTTTGGTGTGGAATTATATCCAATTTGGCTTTAGGTCAATTCTTTTTGTGTTTTTTCATTGAAGACAAATTAAATGAAGATAATACCAAAGAATTTGTGTTTGCAATCATTTTCAGGAATAAACTCAGTATTATCCGACAGAATTGCAGGGGTGCCAATACTTTTGGCCACCACTGTATATGAGGAAAAAGGGGAGACACAAAAGGTAGATGATAACAATTGCTTTCATTGTTCGGACCAGCCATAGTGTAAGAATCGGGTGTTCATGTAATTCTGCATGAACCAGTTAACAGCCAAAGTATGTAACAGTAATCGAGCCAGTGATCGGATGTGGGGGGTGAATGAAAGCTTGGAATCAAGTATGACCGCAAGACAGCGGGCATGTTGCTGGGGAGTAAAGGTGGAACCACACACGGAGATGGCAATGTCAGGCAAAGGTAGGTTAGTAGAGGGAGGAAACACGAGGAGTTCCGTTTTTGACAGGTTCAGTTTCAGATAGAGGGAGGACATGATGTTAGAGACAGCTGAAGACAATCACTGGTGTTTTCTAAAAAGGCAGGCGTGATAACGGGTGAAGGCTTATTTTGCTTTAATTATTGTATTAACGTTGTTACTTATGACTTGTGTTCTGAAACTGTTAAACTAAAGCGCTGCGGAATATGATGGCGCTATATAAATAAAGATTATTATTATTATTAAGTGTATAATTGGGTGTCATCAGCATAAAGATGGTACTGGAAACCAAATGTACTGATTGTCCAATAGGGGCAGTATACAAAGAGAAGAGGAGGGGGCCTAGGACTGATCCTTGTGTAACCCCAACAGTAAGGGGAAGATGAGAGGAGGAGGAACCAGCAAAAGATACAGTGAAGAAACGGTCAGAGGGATAGGAGGAGAACCAGGAGAGAACGGTGTCCTTGAGGCCGATGGAGTGTAGCATAGTGAGGAGGAGCTGATGGTCCACAGTGTCGAATGCTGCGGAGAGATCCAAGAGAATTAGCATGGAGTAGTGACCATTAGATTTAGCAGTTAGAAGATCATTAGAGACTTTAGTGAGGGCAGTTTCAGTAGTGTAGAGCCCATTCAAGTTTACATGAACAAGTGTTAAGCCGGTCATGCTGACTCTCCATACACAGGAGCACTCATTTGGTCGAACGTGCCTTTGTCCGCTATGAGAAGGTCAACAACTGATACGTCAGACATCGGCTTATTTCTTGGAGAACATTGCAATCAGCCGTCTAAAATTAAACATGCGCAGTGAACATCTCTCCTGACCATCAGTCGACCAGCGCCCCCATACACCTTAAACGGTTAGCTGTTCCCGTTGATATTGGCGGGTTCAGCCAACATTAGACTAATGTGTATAGGGGCATTTACATTTGAACACAGGGTGCATATGGCATAAGTGAATATCAATGAAGATCTGTTAATAAACTGGAGCAAAGCTGGGAAAAGCTGGCAGTTGTCTTCCGTTGTACACCTAAGTTCAGTTCAATGATGGTATATATGTTGGTGCTTTTGGGCAGCATGAATCTAGTGAAAGGTATCCTTAAACTGGCCATAAACGTGAGATAATGATCAGCCAAAGAATTTTGTGGCTGACAGCTATCTGCCCCATACACAGGAACACTCGGCTCTGCTTTCAAATGTTTTTAATTGTAAAAAAGGGGAATGTCGCTGGCAGACATTTCTGAGAGCGGCTGGTCTCCACTGAAAAGAAAAAAAGGATCAGGCATTAAAATTCCAACATCCTTCTTTCCCCCAACATCACCTGTCAGGAGAGAGTCAGTAGGCTCTCGTACACAATCAGATGGTCGGCTGGTTCTGCTGAAATCGGCAAGTTAGGACGACTTTCTTCTAGTTTGCATGCTGACATTTCAGTAGCTATCATGCCACATTTTCTTAGTAATCAATGCAGAAGTTTGGGCAATTGCAAAATATTTCCTGCAACTTTATTGGCAGCTAGATAGATATGAGATTATTTCTGGTGCTCACACTGCAGGCATACCTACTTTCTCCCCCAGAACAGGATTAAGAGTGCAGTCTCTCTTCTGGGCATACACTTGAACAGTGAGCGCTGTCTTCATACAATTCCCCGTGATTGGCGTAGCGTCGCTCCACACGAAGGTTGTTTTGTTTACGAGAGATGACTGATTAAAACCACTCTCCTGCCTCATTACAATTGTATTTCTCTTCAAGAGAAATTCTTGTCTCAAATGAGGAGTAATTCTCTGTAAAAGTTGTAAATAATGCCCATTGTTTCCCAGTGAAATACGGCAGCTCTTCTTATTTTTTTATGGTCATGACAGTTTGTCTGGTTCCTAGCTATTCTTCTTGTATAGTGTATTATGTCATGAATAATAAAATTTGACAAGTGTTTGTGTATTATAATGTATCCCTCAATACTTCTATTACAAGTATATTAATTATCTTAGGACGTATAATGCCACAAGCTTGAAACCTACTGATATACTCGCCACAAAACAGGCAATGAAGGCGCTTAACTCTCAATAAATAAACTGTGGATGCATTTTCAGTACATCATATACTTCCATGCAGGGAAGAGAAAGTGATTCTCATTAAACAAAATGGCACCCGGAGTTATTTAATTTTTTTCTTCCATTCTATTTATGTAACCTATTAAAGTAGTTTTCCACCAAAAATCTAAATTCCTTCTGTGGTGCTACAAATAAAAAGTTTTAAGATATACTTTCTTGTCAGGCTCACTTTGTGAAGTGGACCTACTAAGCCACAGGTTTGGCTGGGTACACGGTCCCTGGGCGTCGGTGTAGCTGGAAAGGATGGCATGTGAGGAGTGAGGACGGGGTATGCTCAGGAATCTAGGGAGCAGCAGGACGTCTGCAGTGAAGTCCGCAAGAAAAAAAGCAGGTTAGCACAGTGTGCACAAGAGGTGTATAACTAAACAAGAGTCTTGAATCACAATCCGAAGACACAGTGTGTGTCCTAATGGGCCTTAAGTAAGGTCATTCAGATGACATCACTGAGCTACACCGGACAACCTACAAAACCTGACGTGGAGCACAACAGAGGGTAGCGGATCAAGGTGAAGAGAGAAAAGCCTGAGATACTCAGGGACAGGAGTGTCACATTTCCAGATCATGTGACATCACCTCATGCAATTTTGCGTTTTCCACTGATCGGTCTCGGCCTTCTTTTCTGGACTCAGCAGTGTACAGGAACTCATATAGTCTGCATCACAGCGTGGACGGCAAAAAAAACCACTGTGATATAAACTGCAAATGCATGTCGCTAAATTCACAGTTAATATTTCATGTCACCCATAAGATGATGTATCTGCACTTTTAAGGACTGTTAGAATTGCTGTTATATCTTATAGCACGGGTGTCATTCTCATTTTCACCAAGGGCCACATCAGCATTATGGTTGCCTTAAAAGGCCCCTTGAAATTGTAAGGGCTCATGCAGACGTTGTAGTAGGGCTAAGAAGGCTGTCCCTGCATAGTAGGACCAAGAGAGTTGTCACTGGGAAGTAGGGCCAAAAGAGTTGTCCCTGGTTAGTAGAGCCATGAGAGCTGTCTTTGGGTAGTAGGACTAAGAGAGCTGTTCCTGATAGGGTTAAGAGAGTTGTTTTTAGGCAGGCCAAGAGACCTGTGCCTAGGTAGTATGGCCAAGAGACCTGTCCCTGGATAGCAGGGCCAAGAGAGCTGTCCCTGGGCAGTAGGGCCAAGAGAGTTGTCCCTGGTTAGTAGAGCAAAGAGAGCTGTTTCCTGGGTAGTAGCGCTAAAGAGCTGTTTCTGGTAGTAGGGTTAAGATAGTTGTTTTTAGCAAGTAGAGCTAAGAGTGCTGGATAGTAGGGCTAAGAGCTCTGTTTTTGGGTAGTAGAGCTAAGACAATTGTTTTTGAGTAGTAGGGCTAAGAAGTCTGTACCTAAGTAGTAGGGCTAAGAGCGCTGTCCCTAGATAGTTAGACTAAGAGAGATGTCCCTGGGTAATAGGGCTAAGAGAGATGTGCAATACCTCAGAGTCCAAGATGGACTGCTCCCTAAGCTAAGTACTGGCTGCATCTGCTCTGATTCAAAGATGGAACCATGCTGATTGCATTCACTTTTTGTGCTGGCCGATTGCGTTGATTGTGCTGGCTGACTGCATTCACTTTGCTGGCTGAATCTGTTCACTTTTTGTGCTGTCTGACTGCATTCACTTTTTGTGCTGGCTGACTGCATTCACTGTTTATGCAGGCGGACTGTGTTTTCAGCCTTCACTGTTTGTGCTGATTGACTACATTCACTTTTTGTATTGGCTGGCTATGTTCTCGGCCTTCACTGTGTTAGCTGACTGCGATCACTGTTTGTGCTGGCTGAGAGCGTTCACTGTTTATTCAGGCTGACTATGTTCACTGTTTGTGCAAGCTGACTACATTCATTTTTGTACAGGCTGGCTGCGTTCTCGGCCTTCATTCTTTGTGTTAGCTGACTACGATCACTGTTTGTGCTGGCTGACTGCGTTTTCAGTGTTCACGGTTTGTACAGGCTGACTGCATTCACTGTTTGTGCAGGCTGAGTGTGTTCAGCCTTCACTGTTTGTGCTGACTGACTACATTCATTCACTCTGTGTTAGCTGACTGCGATCACTGTTTGTGCTGACTGACTGTGTTCACTTTGTGCTGGCTGACTGCGTTCATTGTTTGTGCTGGCTGACTTCATTTTCAGCCTTCACTGTTTGTTCTGGTTGACTACATTGACTTTTTGTACTGGTTGGCTGCGATCTCAGCCTTCACTTTTTGTGCTTGCTGACTGCAAACACTGTGTTCATTGTTTGTACAGACTGACAGCAATCATGGCGGGCACTGTTCACTCATAAAGATGGCATATGCTCCTTGTTCTGGCACAACCCCCTCTACTAAGCATTGGCTGTATCCGCTCAGATTCTAAGATCGCATCAGCTCCTTGTGCTGTCTCCGCCCCTTCTGTTAAGCACTGGCTGTTTCGACATAGGAGGTAGCCAATACTTAGTAGATGGGGTGTTGCAAGCACAGTGGGCGGGTGGCATCTTAGATTTTGCGCTCCGCTGCACACTTCAACACTGCTTCGACCTGCTCTCCACTTTCACCGTATGGAGAGCCTGTCGGAGCAGTGTTGAAGTGTGTCCTGACCTCTCGGGCAACATAGATTGACATGACGAGCTGGATTTGGCTCTCGGGCCTTGAGTTTGGCACCTCTGCCTTATAGCATTTAGTTGACCCTAAATTACTTCTTCCTCCTTTTCTTGTTCAGTCTCTACAGCAAAGGACCATGCATGATCTCCCTTAACCACCCAAGGGCAGGTTCTTCCATAGAAGTGAAGGTAGAAAGGTCAATTAGTCCCTTCATGTCTTTTGCCGCAGCTGTGCTTTTCTTCAGGTGGAGCCATGGCAGTCTCTCTGAGAAGTGTAGGTCAACAGATCCCACACCCAAGCTACTTATAGGAAGTGACAACCTCAAACCTTCTTGTGCCCGGAGAGAGAAAACCAGTACCAGTACTTTCCTGCCAATATGCAGAAGCCAAGGCTACAAACCCAGCAAGGGGCCAAGAGGAGGCTAGGTAATGACAGATGTGTATTTCAGCATGTGGCAGGTATAAAATAAGTGAAACCTCTAGAATACAAGAATTATTATTTCAATGTTGAGCTTGTTAGTGAATGACCCTGCACATCTGCTGGTTGATTCTCTAAGATGCTTCATAAACTTTAAGGTGATACTTAAAGTACGATTCTGCATGATGGCACACACAAAAAAAACCATAGCTGTAAATCTCCTTGATGTAGGATGGTAAACAGGTAGCTAAGGCACACTAAGAGCCATTTACACTCCTCATTTCTGCTTTTTATCTCTCCGTAAAACCTTTCAGCTTTAATTTCTCCATAAACTTTCTGGAATAATGAGAACAAACAAGAGAAGTTAGAGAAGTCAGAGTAATATAAGTTCATGTTAGAGCCTCAGTGTGCTTAAACGGATGACAAAGCCAATAGTTTATTTCCCACCATTGAGTGTTTTATAAAAACTTCTGTAAAGTAAAGTCTTTTATGTTTTCCACCAACAAAAATAGAGTTAATATGTCGAAAAAAGAGAAAGTTGTGGATTCAGAAGGATCTCCCTGGCAGGGAAATTTAACCTCTTGATGCTGTAATCCCACCACAGATTATCAGTAGCTCATTCATCAAATTGTGTCCAGTAGAGGAGAGTGGCAAAAAGATATATACACCAATCAGCTTGTAAAAAATCCCCGCTTTCAATTGATGGAAGTCTCAGCGGTGAGACACCCACCGATCAGCAAGTTATCACCCATCCTATGGATAAGTAATAACTTGTTTTCACTGGACAACCCCTTTAACTTCACGTACTTGCTGTTTACTTACTACCTAATATATCCCAGCCCTAACAGGTGCCATTGTCACTTGATAACCAATATTAATCAGGTCTTCTCTTACTGGTTTTATAACTCATTGTTGAATGTGGTATATAAATGTGATATCATTTCACTGTACCACACATCTCCTACGATTTGTCCTATACAAGGTCAGACCTGACGTATATAAGACTGTGTAGTTTGTGAAATTGGAGACCACTTTCCTTTTGCCTTCCTGCTGCTGTCATCATACACTTTCCCTTTGTATAAATTTTCTTTAAATGACGCACATTGTAGGTATGTGCTTCGGGCAAGTTACATTTCTACAGAAGTGTTGTCCTGAACTAGAATAATGGTACGTGATAATTATTCAGTAGTTCTGTGCACCGTGGTTTTGTCAGAAGTAAGTACCTCCCAGGGTAATAACACATTCTCAAGATTGGTTTTACTTTCATTCACTGTTGCCACCATGCTTGCAGCCTTAACTCTGCACTCCGATTATAACCTGACATTATGGACAGTGAAAGTAACACTGCCTTAAGGATCGACATAAACTTATTTAAAACTGAAGGAAAAGGTTTTCAACCTAAGCAGCAGTAATCATATTGCCGCATATATATCCAATGGAAATATACTCGGGACTAACTGTAGAAGGACTTGGGTATTCTGGTTACAAGTAAGCTGAGCAGCAGTTCTCAATGTCAAGCAGCAGCTGCAAAAGCAAACAAAACATTAGGCTGTATAAAAAGAGAGAAAATTCTGTGATCCCAACTTATTGTTACCCTTTTATAAATCACTTGTAAGGCCACATCTTGAATATGTAATCCAGTGTTAGGCTTCACATTTTAAAAAGAATATTGGAAAGCTAGAATGAGATA
This sequence comes from Oophaga sylvatica, assembly GCA_033576555.1. NCBI lineage: Eukaryota > Metazoa > Chordata > Amphibia > Anura > Dendrobatidae > Oophaga > Oophaga sylvatica. Next base: position 71,365,800 of record JARQOD010000003.1, on the reverse strand, counting down.
TAGCATATATTCATGCGAACATTGCAGCTAAACACTTGCATGGAAGATACAAGACCTTTGAGGCTAGTGATTGGATGCAGAGTCAGATGTATGTGATGTCATCATTAAAGGGAAGTAAACATCAACGAGTCGAGTCTGCAGAGTAAAGTGGAATTAAACAGGCAAATATTATCATGTTTTATTATGACCTGTTGACGTAAACCGTGCCATGTGGATTTCCCAGTAAGACCCAACATTTTAGTATTTTTGTTTCTAATCTCATACATACCTTCTGTGAATAGGATACTTACAGCCAAGACTGCCATACCAAAATATAAAAAGTGATAGACCTTTGAAATTATTGGTTACTTCTTCTGTAAACTGGACATGCTAAGTTAAAAATCCTTCATGTGCTGCTCCGCCGTCATGTTCTGATACCTGTGCCTCTTATCCCACTTTCTCAATGGAAAGCCATCTGTTCTTAGTCAGCTCTTAAATGACAAATTGTTCCTCTGCTTTATACTGATAGCTGATCAGTTCCCATGACATTAATCAGTAATGACTACTGCAACCTCCTACTCTCTGGCCTCCCCTCGAGCCCCTGGCACCACTCCAATCCATCCTACATTCTGCTGCCCGACTAATCCACCTGTCTCCCCGTTATTCCCCAGCCTCTCCCCTATGCCAAGCCTTTTATTGGCTTCCTATCGTCCAGAGGCACCAGTTCAAAACCCTAACTATGACATACAAAGCCATCCACAACCTGTCTCCTCCATACATCTGTGACATGGTCTCCCGTTACTTACCCTCGCTGTTATGTTTCGGTAGCTGAGGTGAAATTGCAAAAATAGCCAAAGAAGCAATACACCAGAGAGGCTGGAAACTATTGGATTGCAGGACCCTAAACTAAAATAGGGAAATAGGAAGCCCCCAAACATATAATGGCGGTTAGACCAGAAGAAAATACGAACACAGACAGAAAATAGAATGAGCAAACGCTGGGGCCCAATCTGTCTAGATAGAAAAGTATAGGAAAGAATTCTGACTGCAACCTAAAAAAAACCCTGACAAAAATACCAACACTTCTGATTAACAAAAAACCTGAGATCACACAATCTCTACCACCTAAATCAGATCTCTGGTGTAACACACAGCAATTCAGCAAATAAAAAGTGACATAGGAACAGAGCAAAAGTGCAAACACAAACTGAGCACAATTGCAGCGCCAGGCCCCAAAAGGGGACCAGGCTGAAGTCTACTGCTAATCAGCAAACCAGCAAGGGAAATCCAACCAGAGGAAAAAAAAAAATCACTTATCTGAATGAGGGCAGGAATGCAAGCTGAGCTCCAAGCAAGATCTGGAAGAACAATTGATTACCGGCAAGACTGAAGGGAGTTCAGGTCACTTATATCAGAGCATTCAGAGCCAGCTGAAGGCCATTCAGCAATTAGTTCATTACCCTCAGCAACCACCGGAGGGAGCCCCAGCTCAGAAGTCGCCTCCAGAGTATTCACAACACCTCTGCGCAACCTTCGATCCTCTCAAGATTTCCTTCTCTACTCTCCCCTTATCTCTTCTTCCCACAACCACATACAAGACTTCTCCCGTGCCTCCCCCATACTCTGGAACTCTCTACCCCAACACATCAGACTCGCGCCTACCATGGAAACCTTCAAAAAGAACCTGAAGACCTACCTCTTCTGATAAGCCTACAACCAGCAGTGATCCTCAGTCTACTGAACCGCCGCACAACCAGTTCTACCCTCTCCTAGTGTATCCTCACCCAACCCCTATAGATTGTGAGCCTTCGCGGGCAGGGTCCTCTCTCCTTCTGTACTTATGTGTGTCTGTATTGCTCATATTTATTGTACTTGTCTATACTCGCCCCCTCTCACATGTAAAGCGCCATGGAATAAATGGCGCTATAAAAATGAATAATAATAAAATAATGGCTGCAGATTATACATCCCAGATTGTTTTGACTCTTGAAGACCATTTGTCCATCACTACAATGGATATCCGCCTGTAACCAATATGTCGGATGTTATCCATATCATGGATGTCAAGAAAAATAAACAAATTTATTTTGGAACAAATCAAGCCAGACATGTCCCTCGAAGCAAGGATCACCAAGATATGACTTGCCCACTTTGGACACATCATACGAAGACTACAATAATGGGAGAAGGACATCATGGTTGGAAGAATAGAAGGAACAAGGCGAAAAGGAAGACCAACAACCCTGTGGCTTGATGCTATCAAGATAATGGTGGAGAAGACCCTAGTGGACCTATTTAGGCTTGCACAAGATCGATCTAACCCACCAAGCATTCATCCATCCATGACTCAAATTCGAGCTGAAGGCCATTAAATAATAAATAAATAAACCAATATGTGTGCAAATGGCTCCAAACCCTTCTAATTGGCAGTAGAACATACACGATCATCATCTAATAGTCAATTGGCTGTATATACATGACGTGTTGTGCGTCTTTTTGATTGATTTGGTTACATCTTCTTATAGCCATGGTCCATTTGTTATCTGCAGGGCTGTAGAGTCAGTTTGCGAAACCTCTGACTTCTCAATTTCCTTGACTCACGACTCTGACTCCACAGAATTGCCTCCCTACTGAGCATGTACATAAAGTGCAGCACAGATTAATGTCAGCTAAAAAGCCTATCTATTGATTCTGTTGTCGGGTGTCCCGGGACAAGGGGCTCATTGCCTGTCCCTAACGCTAGGGGCGCCGTAGTTTCGCCCTGTTCGCCAGATTACTTCTGATGGTGAAGATGCCGGGGCCACATACTTTGCCTTAGCTCCTGAATCTGCCATCAGTCTGTACCCTTCCCCCACCCAGGGAAGAGGGGAGTGTACCATAATACACCAACCAGATTAACAAGGTAGTACGAACAGGGATAAAGGAAAATATCAATCGTACAAATATACACACATAAACAAAAAGAGAAACAACGGAGAGTGGAGCATGGATTTAAAAACAAAGTAGGAGAAGAAAGGGAATTATCACACACTCAAAACCTAGCAACAGTCACAGATAAAATAGTCACATCTAGCTCTAACAATGAGTGCACACCTTTTAATATGAAGGGAAGTGCTTCTAATCAGTGCAGGAGTAGGAGAAATCAGACACTGCGGTCTTTTGGCTCCTCTCTATTTAGAGCACATCCTGCATTCAACTGCTGCACCCAATTTATTAATATTTTTAGGAGTCGGTTCATTTTATATCGACTCCGACTCCAACCCTTGTTATCTGACAGGTCCTTGATCTGACAGACCTATGTTTTCGGGCAGCTGTTAGTCCTGAACAGATCCTATATCTTATGTCTTATGGAATGGAATTGCAAACTAAAATGCATTCAGCTAATAAGTATATAGAATACAAGAGGTGTTTTACCAAAATGCATGACTGATGGAGGGTCATTTTTCATGGACGCTACCTAGTGACAGATACCTGAGATATGTGATATGAGAATTGGAGATGATCGCTGTGATGAGATATTGTCAAACATATGTACTGCTCAATCATTGCGATGTCTCAGAGCTCAGAACAGTAAACATCTCCATATAGCCAATTCAAAAATTCAAAGTACCTAATGTGTTAACTTTAAGTACAAGTGTCTATTATAAGACAGTTTTCAAAGGGGGAGTTGCCAAATCATAAGCAATCAGCAGCAAAGCAGAAAAAGAACACTCTCCCACAATAGCTTGGGTTTTTAAGTGCAAAATGTAATGATACAGCTCTGATCTCCTGGTCTAAACTCCTGCACGAGTCAGTTTAGGGGGAGAGGCAGCACAGCTGAATTTAGCTGTGTCACATTAGAAAAACTTCTACCAGCTCTCTTCCTCCTTTCATAGTGCCGTCAGCCCTGTTTTACCCCCACACTGCCTGTCCGGAGATGTCTCACACTTATGTTTGTTGTTTTCCACATAATTGTGATTATTGACATAGCTTTGGACTGGTATTGTGTGGGAGAGGGGTGGCACAGCAGAGCCAACATGTTATTAGTGGAGGAGAGCTTGCAAAGGGGTTTGCAATGTGGCACTGCTAAACTCAGCTGTGCTGCTTCTTCCACTACGGGGACCTTATCTGAAAGGTGTACGTCATCAGTGCTCTAATCTCAATCACTTTCTAATCATGCAAGAGGTTATACCAGGAGATCAGTGCTGTATCATTACATGACACTTACTGAGAAACCTAAGCAGTTGTGGGGTGGTGTTCTTTTCCTGCTGCACAGCTAATAATTGGGCAACTCCTACTCCACCCACACCTGGCCCAACTGATGCTTAGAGATGATTTTTTTTTCATGCAGAGGGTAGGATATAGCACTACCATGTAGCCATTTAGCTATATGCTTTTCAGACTCTAGAATTGTATCCATGGTTGTTTCGCTTGTTTAAGCGACAAATTAGGAACTGTCATATATATTTATGACAACTAAAATTATTTCCTGCAGCTGCCTCCCCTGAGTCGTGGCCTGAGAAACCTTTTTAACTTGTTTGTTTATCCGTTATGTATGATTTTAAATTGGTATAAATAAAGAGTTTAATTTTATTTTTGTGCAAACACTTCTTGATCTTTATGCTGCTTGATCAGTATTGTTTCTCATGATGGGAAGTGTTGCGCTTCCTCTTTTTGAGGCAACTGGCTTGGGTAGTATGCTTACACTATAACATTACATGTCACAAACTGAGAAACCTAAGCTGTTGTAGGGTTGTGTTCTTTTCCTGCTGTGCTGCTAATGATTGGGCAACTCATACAGGGAGAAGAAGTGCATGCCCTCAGTGAAAAGGTCTGAAACCTTTTGCAAAATCCAAGTGGGTGTTAACTCATTAGGTGCCAAATACTTTGCCATCTGTTGTGAATGGGTTTGAGATGAGTTCTGAGCAGAGGCTCCCTCTGGTGGTTACAAGCGGTGCTAGTGAAGATTGTGAGGACTGGGAATCAGGTGTTACTGACTGGTCTTATATAGGGGAGTCATTTTCCCATCAGGGTTGCCGGTGATCAATTGTTCTGGTCTGAATCCTTCATTCCAGTTTCCCTTGTAGCCTGCTGTGTCGTGTCTGCATCTCCTGCTTACAGATAAGACTTTTGCTTCTTTTGTGTTTGTGCTATATTTTTGCATTTTGTACTGCACTTCTTTGGGGGCCTTCAGGGTCCCCTCCGGGGCTTCTGCCCTCTCAGTTTAGTTCAGCCACTGAGTTTTGTTCTTTTGCTTTTTCCAGTTTTTTCAGTGGCTGCTGTTTTGATTTGTTACACCAGAGAACTAATTTAGGTGGTAGAGGTCGTGTGATCTCAGGTGATTTTGAAATTAGTAGAGTTGGTGCTTTTCAGGGTTTTCTGGGATTGCAGTAAGTACCCTTCCTATCCTTTTCTATTTAGATAGTTTGGGCCCAGCGTTTGCTCATACTATTTTCTTTCTGTGTCAGTATTTCCTCTTGTCTAACCGCCATTACATGTTTGGGGGCTTTCTATTATCTTTGGGGTTCTGCTCCGGGGCAGATAGCTTTCCTGTTTCTGTCTTTAGGTGTAGTTAGTTTCTCAGGCTGTGACGAGGCGTCTAGGACCAACGTAGGAACGCTCCACGGCTGCCTCTAGTTGTGGTGGTTAGTCAGGGTACTGCAATCTCATAGATTCCAACTGCTCTGGTGTATTGCCTTTTTGCCTGCTCTCCTCAGCTACCGAAACATAACAGTATCACAGGCCAAAAAATTGAAAATTGTATGGTACTCACAGAAGGGAAAAAAAAAAAAAATATTGTGAAAGAAAAAAGGTTGTCAGAGTTGTCAGAGATATTTTTCTTTTTGTTGCATTTTTTTTTTTTTTTTTTTTCCTCTGTATCTCTGGGTGCTGGGAGGATCTTTTCTCCCAATGGAGTTTGCACAGTTGTCTGGCCGTGTGGATCAGCTTGCCACTGAGGTTCAGAGTATTGCTGCATATCTTGCTGGGTTGCCTGTTGTGGAACCTAGGATCCCCATGCCAGATTTGTTTTTAGGGGATCGAGCTAAGTTTCAGAATTTCAAAAATAATTGTAAATTGTTTTTGCCTTAAAATCTAAGTCCTCAGGAAACGCAGCGCAGCAGGTTCAAATTATCATCTCTCTCCTGCGCGGCGATCCTCAGGATTGGGCTTTTTCCCTGATACCTGGGATCCTGTTTTGAGTGATGTTGATGCGTTTTTTCAGGCTTTGGGGTTATTGTACGATGAGCCTAATGTCACTGATCAAGCTGAAAAAACCTTGTTGGCATTAAATCAGGGGCTTGATGACGCTGAGTTATACTGTCAGAGATTCCGTAGGTGGCAGTCCTGACCAAATGGAATGACTACGCTTTGGCGGCCCTTTTCCGGAAGGGTCTGTCAGATAATGTAAAGGATGTTATGGTGGGATTCCCTGTCCCCTCTGGTCTCAATGATTCTATGTCATTAGCGATTCAAATTGACAGACGTTTGCGTGAGCGGAGAAGTATGCGTGGAATGGTGTTGCCTTGTGAACCAGCTTCTGAACCCATGCAGTGTGATAGAGTGGTGTCTGGGCACAGCGTCATGAGTTTCGAAAGCGCAATGGGTTATGTTTCTACTGTGGTGATGCCTCTCATGCTATTTCAGTCTGCCCTAAGCGGGGAAGACGTTTTGCACGCCAGTTGTCTTGGGTAGTGTTCAGACTAAGTTTTTATTAACTGTCACTCTGATATGCTCTCTGTCCTCATTTTCTGCTCAGGCTTTCGTTGATTCTGGAGCAGCAATTAACCTGATGGATTATGATTTTGCTAAACGTTGTGGGTTTCCCTTGATACCCCTACAGAAGTCTATTCCCCTACTGGGGATCGATTCTACCCCTTTGGCTGAGAATAAACCCCAGTTTTGTACTCAGGTGATATGAGGGTTGAACCTGATCACCAGGAGTGCTGCAAATTTTTGGTTCTATATAATCTGCATGACATTATCGTGCTGGGTTTCCCTTGGTTACAGTCTCATAATCCTGTTTTGGATTGGAAATCTGTGTCTGTAACCAGTTGGGGCTGCCAATGTGTTAATACCAACACTCCTGTTTTTTCTGCCTCCCCCCAGGCTCAGATGTTCCTGACTTTTGTTTGATTTTTCTGATGTGTTTAGCGAAAGTAAATCTGCCTGCGCTATTGAATTAGTGCCGGGTAGTAAATTCCCTAAAGGTCGCCTTTTTAACTTGTCTGTACCTGAACATGACGCTATGCGGTCTTATATCAAGGAATCATTGGAGAAGGGTCATATCAGACCATCCTCTTCACCCTTAGGTGCCGGTTTTTTCTTTGTGGCCAAAAAAGATGGTTCATGAAGGCCGTGTATTGATTATCGTCTCTTGAACAATATTACTGTGAAATATCAATACCCGTTACCCTTGATTTCTGACCTGTTTTTCCAGGGTGAAAAACGCTACTTGGTTTACCAAGCTTGACCTCAGGGGGGCGTATAACCTTATTCGCATTAAGCACGGGATGAATGGAAGACGGCATTCAATACCCCTGAAGGGCATTTTGAGTACCTAGTGATGCCCTTTGGGCTCACTAATGCTCCTTCCGTCTTCCAGTCCTTCATCAATGACATTTTCAGGGATTTTGTGAATAAATTTCTGATTGTTTATTTGGATGATATCTTGATTTTTTTCTAATGATTGGGACTCTCATGTGAAACATGTTCGAACTGTATTCCAGATTTTGAGAGAGAATGCTCTGTATGTGAAGGGATCAAAGTGTCTTTTTGGCGTACAGAGGATCTCATTTCTGGGATTCATTTTGTCCCATCTGTTATTGAAATGGACCCGGTCAAGGTTCAGACCATCTGTGATTGGGTCCAACCTACTTCATTAAAGGCTCTTCAGAGATTTTTGGTTTTGCCAATTTTTATCGTAAATTTATTGGTAATTTCTCGGTTATTGTTAAACCATTAACTGATTTGACCAGAAAGGGTTCTGATGTGGTGAATTGGCCTCCTGAGGCAGTCTCTGTATTTCAGGAACTTAAGCAGAGATTCACTTCTGCTCCTGTTCTAGGGCAGCCTGATGTTTCTCTGCCGTTTCAGGTGGAGGTTGATGCCTCTGAAATTGGGGCAGGTGCCGTTTGTCCCAAAAAGATCAGAGACCTCTAAAAGTAACCCTTGTGCCTTTTTCTCTCGAATATTTTCTCCTACTGAACGTAATTATGACGTGGGTAATCGGGAGTTGTTGGCCATGAAGTGGGCTTTTGAAGAGTGGAGACATTGGCTGGAGGGAGCCAAACATCAGGTGGTGGTCCTTACGGACCATAAGAATCTGGTCTATCTGGAATCTGCCAAGCGACTCAATCCTAGACAGGCCAGGTGGGCCTGTTTTTCACACGTTTTAATTTTGTGGTTTCCTTTCTTCCTGGCACTAAGAATGTTAAGGCGGATGCCCTCTCGGGGAGTTTCCTTGCGGACTCTCCTGAGTTATCTGATCCTTCTGTTATTTTGAAAGAGGGTGTAGTTCTTTCCGCCATCTCGCCCAATTTGAGACTTGCTCTGGAGGGGTGTCAGGAGGATAGGCCCGAGCGCTGCCCTGTTGGAAAATTGTTTGTCCCGGACCAATGGAAAAAGAGTGTGATGTCGAGATTCATTGTTGCAATGGCTGCCAACCCTTTATTGGCATAGAACTTGTACACGATCATTTTGTCAATTGGCTGTATTCATGAATGTTGTGCGTCTTTTTGTTGTACTTTGTTCGACATCTAAGCTGTCTGTTATTGCATTGTAGGCCATTTGCCCTTTGTTCCTCAAGACTACATGGACCCCAGATTCTCCTATGGATTATTCAATTTTCGAACTTCTTTGATTCTGTTGTGTGACCCACAAGGGCTCATTGCTTTTAATTGTGGTAGTTTGTTCCCAAATTGATAAGATCTGTGGCCACACTAATTTGCCTTACTCCTGAATTTGTGCCGTTGTATTCCCCAGAAGGGGTCGTTACATACCATCCAGATAACAAGTGTCGACAGATGGAAAATATTGTATTACCAATAAAGGAACATTGGGTAAACTGGGTGATTCAAAGTACAACAAGGCAATTTCATCCTCAAACCAATCGGTCACAGATGAAAATCAAACCAACATGTGACACTTTTAAATGAAGGGAATGTTCTATTGCAGGATGTAGGGTCAACTTTTTCTTTGGCTGCTTCTCTATAATAGAGCAACCTGCACAATGCTGTCTCCATTTGTCTTAATTTGGGTGTTCATATCACTCGATCTCAGACGATCGACAGGTTCTGTCTGACAGTGTTTGGACACTGTTAGTCTGACGATCAACGATTGCTTATAGGTATGGAATTGCAACTTCTTCACATAAGTATAGAAACCAAGGGTGTTTTACCAAATAGACTAATGGGTCCATTTTTCAATGGGACTGTCCTGTCAGATACCTCAAGATATTCTATGAGATTGAGATGATCGCTTGATAAATTTAAGCTTGATGTCAATCTTGCGATGTTAGATCAGAAATAATCTTTCTCATTAGCTCTTCAAACATTTAAGACCTAAGTGTTAACTAGTACAAGTGTCTATTTAAAGAAGGGGGTTGCACATAGTTCCAGCAGCAGTAGACACTCTCCCTATTTGTGAGGCTTGGGTTTGTTAATAAATATGGATCGCTTGATTCTCCGGTAAACTCCCAGAAGTATTTTAAAGGGAGGTAGGCAGGAAGACAATTTGCGTGTGCATTGGACAATCTTCTAGAGACTTTCCTCGTATTCATACGTACCTTTTTCACCCAATGCCTGACCGGATGCTCAAATTAGGTTTCGTTGTCCCTCCTAATGGTGATGGTTACTGTTGTGAATGGTATTGAGTGAGAGGGTTCACAGCGAGCCAAAGTGTTATTGTGGACAAGCGTGCAAGTGGGTTTGTGTGGCACTGTAATCAGCTTTTTGCTGGTTCTTATACGGGGACACTTATCTGTAGCGTGTATAAATTGTTCTAGTCTAATCCTTTTCATCACAAGGTTTACCTGAGTCGTGTGTGTCATTACATACACTTACTAGAAACCTTGCAGTTTGTGGGGTGTGCTATCTTTTCATTTGACTGCAATATTGGGCCTTCCATCCACCTCCCGGGGCCCATCATCCCTTAGAATTTATTCAGCACGAGGGTTGGTTGCTTGTAGCTTTAGTTTTTTTCAGGCTCTAGTTGTATATGTTGTTACGCTTTTTAAACGAAAATTAGGATCATGTATTAGTATTTTGAAATTAAAATTATTTCTGCAGTTGCCTCCTGGTGTGCATAGTACCCTTTTTAACCTTTTTGTTTATGTTATTATGATTTTAAATTGTTTAAATAGTGTTTAATTTTTTTTGGCAAACATTCTTGTGCTTATCTGTTATCGTTTGGGTTTCTCTGATGGGATAGTTTCGTTCTCTTTTGAGGGCATGGCTTTAGTTGCTTCACTTAACAGCGTACTAGCACAAACTGAGAAACCTAAGCTGCTTTTAGGTTGTGTTTTTATGCTGTGGTATGATGGCAATCTCAGAAGATTCATGCTCAGTGAAGTCTGACCTTTTGCTCCATGTGTTAACTCATTACGTGAAACTAACTAGCCATCTGTGCAAAAAATATAAGAAAAAAGTGTTATCCCGCTTTGCAGCTTCCATTACATTGAGTGTCCGCTTCAATATGAAAAATTGGGCAAAGGGTCCTCTAAAAAAAAAAAGAAAAGTTTGAAGTCAACAGTAGATTTTGTCAGAGACATTAGTATTATATGAATATACAAGACCTTCTCTATGATGTCTATGTTCTAAGAAAGCATATCTATAGGGGTTATCTACAGGAACCAATAAAAATTGCAGTTTCACAAACCTTGTCCTTACAGGGAGATACATATAGTCTTAGCATTATAATTTTTCCCATCTACATAGCACCAGCTCATTTTGTGGTGCTGCACAGAGGTTGGTGTACCTCAGACCCTTTCTATCTTGTACACTATTGTGTTTTTTTATTTGTTTTGTTTATGATGTTTTTTCTATAGCAATGTTCTTCTTTTGGATTTCAGTACTGAGAAAAATAATGGTATTGAGCAGGAACATTTTTATCTGTCACCTTGTAGCCACAGCTGATAAACAGCATAATTTCCTGATACAAGTAAACAAACCCATTCTCATGGTATAGATATATACATATATCCCCTCTGGCATCTCTCTCTCCTACATAAACAAAGCCAACACTGACAGCGTATAATAACTAATGTTTCACCTACAAGATTTAGACATTTGTGGCAGGGCTGCATGTATTTGTATATATATCTATATATAGATATATATACAGTACAGACCAAAAGTTTGCACACACCTTCTCATTCAAAGATTTTTCTGTATTTTCATGACTATGAAAATTGTACATTCACACTGAAGGCATCAAAACTATGAATTAACACATGTGGAATTATATTAGTAACAAAAAAGTGTGAAACAACTGAAAATATGTCTTATATTCTAGGTTCTTCAAAGTAGCCACCTTTTGCTTTGATTACTGCTTTGCACACTCTTGACATTCTCTTGATAAGCTTCAAGAGGTAGTTACCGGAAATGGTTTTCACTTCACAGGTGTGCCCTGTCAGGCAGGGCCGGCGTCAGCACCCGGCATACACGGGCAAGTGCCGGGGCCCTGAGCAGGCGGGGGGGCCACTCACCGTCGGGCGCCCCCCCCGCTTGCTCAGGGCCCCGGCAGCAGCCGGCGCAATACTCACCTCTCCCCGTGCCTCCTCTGCCGCAACTCTGGGCTCCAGGGGGCGCCTGCAGGGCGCCGGCGCTTCTCTCTCACAGCAGCGCCGCTGAATGAGTCATCATTCAGCGGCCAGCTGTGGCAGTGAGGGCGCAGACGCCGGACAGGTGAGGTGTGTGTGTGTGCTGCGGTGCTGTATGTGTGATGGTGTGATGATGATGGGAGGCAATGATGATGATGATGGGGAGGCAATGATGATGGGAGATGATGATATTAATGGGGAGGCAATGATATGATGGGAGGCAATGATAATGGGAGGCGAATGAGAAAATTAATGGGGAGGCAATGATATGATGGGAGATGATGATGATGATATTAATGGGAGGCAATAATGATGATGATGATGATGGATGCAATGATAATGGGGAGGCAATAATGATGATGATGATGGGGAGGCAATGATAATGGGGAGGCGATGATGATGACATAATGGGGAGGCAATGATGATGAATATGGGGAGGCAATGATGATGGGGATGATGATGAGAATTAATGGGGAGCGATGATGATGATGGGGAGGCAATGATGATGAATGATGGGGAGGCAATGATGATGATGATGGGGAGGCAATGATGATGATGATGGGGAGGCTATGATGAGGGGAGGCAATGATGATATGATGGGGAGGCAATGATGATGATGAGACTATGATGATGGGAGGCAATGATGATGATAGGGAGGCAATGATGATGATGATGGGGAGGCAATGATGATGATGATGGGGAGACTATGATGATGGGGAGGCAATGATGATAATGATGGGTAGGCAATGAAGATGATGTTGGGCAGGCAATGATGATGATGGGGAGGCAATGATGATGATAATGGGGAGTCTTTCCACAGCGCCCTTTCCTGAGCCGTAACAGTGCAGAACGCAGCACAGTGTAGAGGAGAGCTCCATATTTTGTATGGAGCATTATATGTGGTCCAGTATTCTGTCAGCTCTTATATCTGAAAAAAAATAGTTGATCCTAAGATAACTGCTCGAGTCTCAGTAGCACAGAAACATATAACCTACTTAGGGGTGAAAATAGGTAAAGATGCTAAATCTCTATATAGATTAAATTATTCTAGTTTAATTGAAAAAATATTGTTAGAATTGGAAAGATGGAGAAATCTAAACCTCTCGTTGTTTGGGAGAATGCACTTGCTAAAAATGGTTAGCTTTGCACGACTTTTATACCCAATGCAGACCATTCCTTTACTATTAAAGCACTCTGACACGAAAAAATTACAATCGGCCTTCACTAAGTTTATTTGGCAAGGCAAAAGGCCAAGGATTGCTTACAGTGAACTGGCTTTGAAAAAAGATGATGGGGGAATGCAGATGCCCTTGATTAGAATATATAATTTGTCAGCTTTGATAAGACACATTAGGGACTGGCTACAGGACACATCATATTTTTCCAATCTAGCGCTGGAGAAGGAACTAGCCAGTCCTTTGAACCTCAACACAATCTTACATACAAAATTTGCTCATCTACCAAACTATGTAAAAGCAAGCAGTTTGCTCAGAGATACATTGGGAGCATGGAAAGCTATTAGTAAACTGTTCAATCTCCCTTTATGTGTCTCCAAATATTTGATGATTTGGAAAGACCCGAACTTTTCACAAGGAACACAAAATAAACTTTTTAAGGAATGGAAGGAATCGGGGTTCTGGGGGATATCTTACAACAGGCAGAGGGAAGATTATTGAGTTGGTATGAATTTACGGGCAAATTTGGATTGCAAAATAATCAATACTTACAATTCCTACAAATCACGACACATTACACAAATTTGGTGAAAGACCTGGGGAAAGCAGAAAGAATAAACAATTTTGATTCCATGATGGGGCAGAGTACAGACCTGGAATCGCTTTCCAGCATCTATGACTATATTCGTGTCCAGATTCAGTCACCATGGTGCTCAAAAATATTTAAAACCTGGTATAAATCTATTCCAGATGAAGACTTAGGTAACAAAATACTGATCGGATGGAAAAAAATAAGAAAGGTAATGATCAATGAGCAGTGGAGAGCGATGCATTATAAACTGATACACCAAGCGATATACGCTTTTAATCTTACCTACAATGGTGCACCTGCTCACTATCTTACTAGCTGTCCAAAATGTAGTCTACACAGGGCCAATTTATTACATGGTTTGTGGGAATGCCCAATTATTCAAAGATTCTGGTCTGAGGTAATTAAATACATACAGAGAATCTGGAAGGTTGAGATACCCAAAAATGTACAGGCATGTGTTTTTCAGTTCATTAGCCTGATAAGTGAATCAAATAATAAAATATATAGTGCTCCCGATGCTGTACATATTGTTCTGCTGGCAGCTAAGAAATGTATGTTGAGACACTGGCTGGAGAAGAAACCACCGAGTGTTTCAGAACTGATAGATACTATAAAATCCCTAATGTTGATGGACAAAATAGATACGGAATCCCAAAAAGAAAAGAATACTGAAAAATTTTTCAAAAAATGGAGGACTTTTATTGAATGTAGTTATTCACAAGCAGAAATCAATTAATGGTAGCATTTAAGGGTACAATATGGTAGAATCTTGAGGATGTAGCTGGTAACTTGGGGATATTGAGGTAATAATATTTGTTTATTGTTTCATTGCTAGTTCTGTATATGGTTCGAATGAAGTATTGTTGTAACATTCAAAAGGTTTCATTGAAATTGGATGAGAGCAACATTATATTTTCAAGAAATATGCATATAATGTATGGTTTTGATATATATTTGATTGCATATTAATATGTCAAATCATCTAATAAAGAAGTTTATAAAAAAAAGAGAAAACATAGTAGTTTGACAATAAATGGTTTCACTGAACCACTAACCATGAGTGGAGAAAAAGTTTTGGTGTTATTACTGATATTCTCTGAAAAAAGGCCAAGAAAGCAAAAATTATTCCGTGGAATGTAAACTTTTGAGCACAACTATTTATAGTCATGGCCAAAAGTGTTGTCACCCTGGAAATTGTTTCTGAAAATGAACTTTCTCCCAGAAAATTATTGTAATTACACGTTTTGTCATACACATTTATTTCCTTTGTGTGTATTAGCACAATACAACACAAAAACAGACAAAAAAAGGCAAATTGGACATAATTTCACACAAAAACCCACAATTGGGCTGGAAAAATTGTTGGCACCCTACCAAAGTTGTGGGTAAACAACGCTGTCTCAAGCATTTGATGCTTGTTCAAAATAACCTGTGGCAAGTAACATGTATGAGCAATATGATAATCACACCTGAAACCAGATAAAAGGGGGAACATTGACTAAATTTTTGCCTTGTGTGTCTGTGTGTGCCACACTAAGCATGGAGAACAGAAAGAGGAAAAGAGAACTGGATATTGCCCCCCCCAGCCTAAAAATAGCAGCCCGCAGCTGCTACGAAAAGGCATATCTATTAGATGCGCCAATTTTGGCGCTTTACTCGGTTTTCCCACTTGCCCTGCATTGGTGGCAGCGAGGTTCATATTTGTGGAGTTGATGTCACCTTTGTATTGTCCACTGCTTAGTATTGTCTATAAGACACCCATCCATTACTGATAATTTAGTTATATGGTAAATGAAGACACAGCCAGAATAAAGTCTTTTGTTTGAAATAAAACAAAACACACTTTTAAAAATAACTTGAACCTGAAAATGTCCAGAAATGGCGCGTGTAATAGAAGCGCCTTTTCTGAGTAGCTGTGGGCTGCTATTTTTAGGAAGGGGTGAGGGCAATATCCATGGCCCCTTACCCTCCTGAAAATACCAGCCCCCATGCTGTCTGCTTTAGCAAGACTGGTAGTCAAAAAGGGGGGAACCCATGCCGTTTTTAAAATTATTTAAATAATTAAAAAATACAGTGTGAGGACCCCTCTATTCTTGATAACTGAGGGTTGCAGGCCCCAGCTGTGAGTTTTCCCTGGCTGCTTATCAAAAATACAGGGGAACCCACACCGTTTTAAAAAAAATATATTTATTTACAACGCAGGCGCCGGTTGATGAATACTCCCATCAGCCGCTCCTGCTCTCACTGTTATTAGCGGCAGCAGGCGGCAGCTGATGGGAGCAGTAGTCCAGTCAGCTTACACCAGTGACTGGAGGTAAACATAATACCTCCGATCACAGCTGCCCGCTCACGCGGTCTTTTGGCAGCATGGGAACTGCGGCTGTCTGACCGGCGGTGATGATTTTCCGCCGATCAGACGTGAATGGGGTCTGGGTTCGGATCCGGATACTGTTCTGGTACCCGAACTTTTTGTAACTGTTCGACCGAACCCGCCGGACCCGAACATCAAGGTGTCCGCCCGTTTCTAGTCCTAGTTCATGGGTCTTCCAGCAGGACAATGACTTCTTACATACTTTCAAGAAACACCCAGAATTGAATGGAAACAAAGCGCTGAAGAGTTCTGAAGTGGCCAGCAATGAGTCCAGATCTAAATCCCATTGATCACGTGTGGAGAGATTTTAAAATTGATGTTGAGTGAAGGCACCCTTCAAATATGAGAGACCTGGAGCAGTTTGCAAAGGAAGAGTTCTCAAATTCTAGTTGAGAGATGAAGAAGCTTGTTGTTGGTTAAAGGAAGAGAGTGATTGCAGTTATTTATTCCAAAGGGTGTGCAAACAAATATTAAATTGAAGGTGCCAACAATTTTGTCTGGCTCATTTTTGGGGTTTTGTTGAAATGGTGTTTCCACAATTAGTGATGGTTTGAGGAGCCATGTCATCTGCTGGTGTAGGTCCACTGTGTTTTGTCAAAACCAAAGTCAGCGCAGCCGTCTACCAGGCAATTTTAGAGTACTTCATGCTTCCCTCTGCCGACAAGCTTTTTGGAGATGGAAATTTCATTCTCCAACAGGACTTGGCACCTGTCCACACTGCCAAAAGTACCAATACCTGGTTTAAAAACAACAGTATCACTGTGCTTGATTGGCCAGCAAACTCGCCTGAGCTTAACCCCATAGAGAGTCTATGGAGTATTGTCAAGAGGAAGATGAGAGACACCAGACCCAACAATGCAGATAAGCTGAAGGCTGCTATCAAAGCAACCTGGGCTTCCATAACACCTCAGCAGTGCCATAGGCTGATCACCTCCATGCCACGCCGCATTGATGCAGTAATTGATGCCAAAGGAGCCCCGACCAAGTATTGAGTGCATTTACTAAACATACATTTCAGTAGGCCAACATTTCAGATTTTAAAATCATTTTTCAAGCTGGTGTTATACAGTATTCTAATTTACTGAGATAATGACTTTTGGGTTTTCATTGGCTGTAAGCCATAATCATCAACATTAACAGAAATAAACACTTGAAATAGATCACTCTGTGTGTAATGACTCTATATAATATATGAGTTTCACTTTTTGTATTGAAGAACTGAAATAAATTAACTTTTTGATGAAATTCTAATTTTGTGAGATGCACCCGTAGAATGATAGTTCTTGAAGAGCCACCTACCCAGTCTGATAGCCACCACAGCTCTCTACACACAGTATGGTGCCCTCAAAGAATAATGGTATCCGCAATCTCTCACACACAGTATGATTGCAAGAAAACCATAGTACCGTACTCTCCTATCTCCGTCACCCAGTGTTTTGACTGAGGCTCCACGCAGTAGATGCAATCTCATGAGGCCATCATGCCTGCTGCGCTGAGAGTCAGAAGCACAGGCTGTTTGGTGAAGCAGAGCGCTCATGGCTCCCTTTTCCAGCATTGATTTCAGCGGTCTCTGCAGGATGCCGCGTGGTCTTCCGCTATTGACAGCTCACCATTGTAAAGAAATTATAATATCCCTGAAAATTATGAGGAGGTATTTTGGCAAAGCTTCTATATCTCTAATGTGCCAGGGCCCCTTTTAACACACAGTATTGGGTCATCATGTTGTCTGTGATATGGAGAAATAGAGTAACCAGAATTCTGAGAAGTTTGTGTTTCCCTAAGCAGATACCTCCCACCATCAGTCAAGATTTCAATCTATAACTTCTCATCGGAGTTGCAGCATCTGCAGAAATCATCCTAATTGAGTTTGATGGGTGAGCTAATTATATCAGTGAACTATGAAAAATGCTCAGCCCCACATTATTTGTGTAAGTGCTATGTAATCTGTTTAAAGAATCCTCTACGTTGCTATGTATTGAGATTGTAATGAAGTGAGGTTCCTGATCTCCTGACATAGATTATATAAGGAGTTTGTATGTTCTCCCCGTGTTTGCGTGGGTTTCCTCCGGGCACTCCGGTTTCCTCCCACACTCCAAAAAAAACATACTGATAGGGAATCTAGATTGTGAGCCCCATTGGGGACAGCGACGATAATGTGTGCAAACTGTAAAGCGCTGCGGAATATGTTAGCGCTATATAAAAATAAAGATTATTATTATTATATAGTTCTCACATTGATACTGTACGTAAAGGGCACAAACCACTGACTACGCTGTCATGATGGTTCTTCATTGTGCACATACATTATTTAGGCTCTGTTCACATGTCTAGTTGTCATCTTTTGTACGGACCCAGTATTAAAGATAATAAACCCCTGATCCATTACAAACAGCAAAATTGGATGCAAAATGAAAACCAAAAGGCCGCCATACTCATTAGACTAACATGTTCCAATATAGATGGATTCGGCCGACAGTCTAATGTGTGTGGGGGCTCCCATATAGATGATTATTGGAGGAGTCCGAGAACTTTGGTCTCCCAATTCTTTTGTTCTTTGAAGAGCCTCGTGTGAAGGGGGCAGTGAGCGACCATACACACTGCCACTCGTTGTCAGACTGGGCTGCCTAGAGCCCATCAGTAATATTGATTCTGGGGGCCCAATGTTCAGCTGGATTACCCTTATTCATAAATTTAGCATTTTCTTAAGTGAATGATGAGATGCTGCCTTTGTCTGTACATAGTGAATAAAGTGTACACTGCTGTACATGGGCCCACCGGAGGATTCACCAGTTCCCCTGCTGCCAGTCCATTCATTCTTAATGGGACCATTGGATATAGATGAGCGCTGCGCTCTGCTGTTCTTTGGCACACCCATAAGAATTCATTTTGCAGCAATGCAGATTATCGACCACAGCTCCATTCACATGCATTCTCGGGATTGGTGGGGTTCCCAGCGATTAGATCCCCAGAGAACAGGAAGATATCTTCGATCCCCTGGGTAGAGGATAAGTACCAAACTTGAGACTACACCTTTGAGATCCATTTACTAGGAAAACTCTTTTCACAATAATCTTGCATTTTGAACGGGCTTACGATCACCTTACAAACGAGCTAAAGGCTTTTTCATCAGGTGAAATGATTCTTTGTGCTCCATAAAAGATAATCGTTCTCTGCCCCGCATCGTCCTATGCACACTCAAGATCTATTACTAATCTGAGTGGTCTGCCTTTGTAGACAGGCTACTAAGTGATCGCCAATAGTAATTACTTACCGATCAGCCATCAAGCTGCAAATTCAGGTGGTGTAAATGCACCCTGGTGAAAAGAGGAAAGAGAATCCATGTGTGCTATTTTCTTTACTTCTCCCTGATATAAGGTGTGGAGTAAACATGATGGCTGATACAAAGGTGTAAAGATAAATGTATTTTCTCCATTTTTTGGGGGGAGACAATACAGCTTCGGTTCACACAATTACCAGTATGTCTCATGTTTCTGCTGTGTGTCTCCCACACAATCCCTTCCTTTCCTTGGTTTCTGTTTTATCACCAGACGAGTGAGACAGGGACATCGAGCAATAGAAGAATTACTTGTGGCTGCTCCATAATATATGATTATTAGTATATAATATCAGGCGGCTTTCAGCCTGCCCAATAAATTTGGTTTATGCTGGTTTTAAACTGGCAGATTTCTGCCTGAAAGGAGAGTGCATCGTCAGGGATATAACACGAGTTGCTCGGAGACGTGTCATATATACCTAATTTATCATGAGGTGGAACCTTTCTTATCTCTTTTGTTAAGTCTTGTTTGATATCTCATTGCACAACACTACAGTCATCTTCTACCCAGTCTGAGATGACTAATATCAGAAAGCAATTCTGAACGCTTTCAGCAAAGGAAAAGGTAACAAATACAGAAATTATAGGTTACTGTTGGAAGTTTTTCAAAATCTGTTAACATAAAAAGGGAAAATGAATGTTAGTCACCTGTCGGAGAAATGAACGACTTATTGAAAGACGTTTCTCCACCAAAGGTTAGGCTATCAAGCTGGAAGCGTTCTGGGCTCAGTGTTGAAGCTGGGAACAAAATGTTGATTGCAGCAGATACATGCTTTGATAAGTGAAAATGTTGCAGCGCGGATCTGAAAGGTGTAATCAACTGTAGTATTGGCTACGATCACTGGGATTTTACTATAAACAGGTATTACACAGATGCTACAGCTTAATGCACAGTATGTGGGGGAACAATGCCATTATGCCAATGTAGTGGCAATACTGACAAGCGTGGCGAGGCTGTTGTGAAGAAGTCATTGGAATATAGTTGGGCTTTTCAAATCTGTATTGTGTAGTGAGGGGCATTTAATGTAATGGTTAAGATGGTTGTTCTCTCTTTAGGTTATGTGTCCACGGGGCGTAATGGCAGCGCTTTTGATGCTGCGGATACCAGGCTCCGCCCAAAGCGCTGCCCCCTTTTGAATGCGTGGTGATTCCGCATGTGTTCATTGAACACATGTGAAATCACTGCATCCTATACATAGAACTGTGTTATTTATCTTGCGGAGACTGAGCGTCTGCCACCTGCGTATTTGTACGTATAGTGGAGATGCGATTTCATAAAATCCGCTCCACTATGCTGTAACATCTGGACGCTGGTCTGCCATCCACTTTTTAGGCGACATTGTTACACCTAGTATTTTAATATTTTTATCTTTTTATAATTATTTTATTTATATTTTGGTGGATATCTTTATCTCCTCATTTTGGAACATCTGGACGCTGCGAATTTGATGCAGCGGCTGTACGCAGTGTCCAATCCTCAGCAAATACTTGCTGAATACGCCACGTGGAAACATATCCTAACTGTACATTACATTCATGTTAGAACTAGTTTCCAAAATGTTGGAATCTGAAGAACTGATGAGGCAATTCCATGAAACCTGCAACCAAGTTCTGATGTATGCCTTCACTCTACACAGCTGTGATCCCTGGCTTCTAATATGTGCTTCTACTCTAGACATGGACCCAGCTGCACTCCTCGGCTTCTAATATGTGTTTTTACTCTAGATCTAAACCTAGCAGCACTCCTCAGCTTCTAATCTCATCCCCTACTCTAGACTAGGTCCCAACAGTGCTCCCCAGCTTCTTATATGTGTTTATACTCTACATGTAGACAAGCAGCTCTCCTCATCGTCTAATATGTGTAGCTACTCTAGAATTGGACCCAGTAGACCTCCTCTGCTTCTAAAATGTTACTTCTGTGATCTATACGGAGCAGTTCTCAGTTTCTCTGTCACTACTCCAGATCTGAAGCCATCAGTGTTCCCAGGCTTCTAATACATAGCCCTACTCTTTGCCTAGACTCAGCAGTGGCACCTCTGCTTTTAATATATGTTTTAACTCTAGGCTATATCTAACACCACTCTTCGCTTCTAAGGCTTTCTTCATACCAGAGTTTTTTGAGGAGTACTTTAAGGCTGAAAAAAACAGAAAAATCACTTAAAACCTTCTTCAATCAATCTCTATTGTAAATCCACTTTTTCTGTTCACACGTTCTGTAGATCTGGGAACAGCAGCACTCCTCGGCGTCTAATATACATTGCTACTGTAGACCTAGATTCCAAAGTGGTCATCAGCTTCTAATACGTAGCCCTACACTTGATCTGGATCCAGCAGGTCTCTGATATGTATTTTTACTCTAGACCTGGACCCAGCAGTGAGCTCCGTTTCTTAATCTAAGTACCTGTTTTAGACCTTGACCCAGCAGTGCTCCTCAGTATCTAATGTGTTCCTACTCTAGATGTGAACCCAGCAGTGCAACTCTGGCTACTGATATGCTTCTACTATAGATCTGTACCTAGTACTGTGGCCGACTTCTCATCTAAGCTCCTACTCTAGTAGTGTGCCTGACTCCTCACCTAAGCTCCTACTCTAGTAGTGTGGACGACTCCTCATATAAGCTCCTACTCTAGACGTGGACACAGCAGTGTGCCTCGACTCCTTATCTGAGCCCTACTGTAGACGTGAAAAAAAACTAAAAAAAAAGAAAAAGAAACCACCAAAAATACTGCACACCACCAATATAATATAGTAGAATAGAAAAAGGACTTTATTGACAAAAACACATTAAAAACATTAAAACACAATGGAAAGCTCCCCGCATGTAAACTGCTCAATGGTGAGTATCAACACCAATGAATATATACACATAAGGTGGCTCATGAACGATAGCAAGGCAATATAACAAATACAAATGTAGTAGATGTACTGTAGACGTGGACCCAGCAGTGCAACCCTGGTTACTGATGTGCTTCTACTAAGATCTGGACATAGTACTGTGGACGACTCCTCATCTAAGCCCCTACTCTAGACGTGGACACAGCAGTGTACCCCAACTCCTTATCTGTGCCCTACTGTATACGTGAATCCAGCAGTACAACCCTGGATACTTATGTGCTTCTACTATAGATCTGGACATAGTGCTGTGGACAAACTGCTCATCTAAGCTCTACTCTAGACGTGGACCCAGCACTGTGTCCTGACTCCTTATCTGTGCCCTACTGTAGACATGAATCCAGCAGTGCAACCCTGGATACTGATGTGCTTCTACTATAGATGTGGACGACTCCTCATCTAAGCCCCCTACTCTAGACGTGGACCCAGCAGTGTACCCCGACTCCTTATCTGTGCCCTACTGTAGATGTGAATGCAGCAGTGCAACCCTGGATACTGATGTGCTTCTACTATAGATCTGGACATAGTGCTCTGGACAACTCCTCATCTAAGCCCCTACTCTAGACGTGGACCCAGCAGTGTACCCCGACTCCTTATCTGTGCCCTACTGTAGATGTGAATGCAGCAGTACAACCCTGGATACTGATGTGTTTCTACTATAGATCTGGACATAGTACTGTGGATAACTCCTCATCTAAGCTTCTACTCTAGTCGTGGACCCAGCAGTGTACCCGACTCCTTATCTGTGCCGTACTGTAGACGTGGACCCAGCAGTGCAACCCTGGATACTGATGTGCTTCTGCTATAGATCTGGATATAGTACCCCAACTCCTTTTTTGAGGCCTACTGTAGACGTGAATCCAGCAGGTCAACCCTGGATACTGATGTGCTTCTAATCTACGGTATATCAGGACCCAACATTGTGCCGTGACTGCTGATGTATGGTTCCTGGCTCCTGATATATGCCCTGCCAGGACTGTTGGGCTTCTGTTTCATGCACAGGTAGAACCATACTTAGCAGGTTTCAGTCTTTCTTTAGCGCTGAGGAGCATTATCAGCCATGCTGAAGCATTTGGGGTCAACTTGACACTGTGACTAAACCAGGGACTGAAATGGAATGAAAATCAAGCTACCATCTCTGAGATGTTTGTAATGCTAATTACTCCACTGGCATCCATTTCTTACTAATTAAATTCCTTTAATGTGCATATGATAATTGCATGGAAAGGTCAGTGTAACCTTTGCTTCATGGGATGGCTTGTGACTCATTCCAGGAAAGTCTGTGTAGTTATAAGACACTTTATGTCACTGTTCTGATGTTGTGACACATCTGTCCGTGCCCTCAGTGTGTCTCATCCCTGACCTCTTACAATGTATGACTGTGCCCTGCTAAAAATAATTTCTAAAGCTTCCTGTGTGGATGATCAAAATGCTGGGAGGAAGTTACCGTACATTGGTCTGCAGTTTCTTCCCAAACTTTGCTTAGTTTAACTCCAGTTCTGTTTAGCTAATCCACTCTGCTGCCCGATATCCTTGCTTCCTCTGCTGGCAGGTGACATGTGACCACTGCTACCAATCAGCAGCCATTGATCGACTGCAGCCTTGATGTTCCATCTGAGCTGGGAGGCCAGAAGAAGGCACCTATCATTTGCCGTTGATTTGCTGAGTAGTCCCCTCTAGAAGAGGAAGCGATGAGACTGGCAAGGGACCCTGGCAGTGTTCCAGAAGAGTGGCAGGGGTGCAATAGACGAGTTCCTTTCTGTCTTAAGATAATTTTGGGCCCACTTTTAATATAATATCTAGTGGACAACCACATTACTTTAGCCAGACATAAATGTTTTTTTTGAAAGTTTGTGTTTTTGGGGGTTGGTGATTTTGGTAACATTTCGTAACAATCCGATGTCTGCAATGTTCAAACACACACAATCCACACCAGATACGGTCACAACAATGATCTGCAGACAAAGGTCTCATGTGTTTTACGTCAGCCAAACCTGCTGACAACAGATGTCTGGAAAACGAAGGATCAGGCTGTTGGCTTTCCACATGCCCAATCCTTTTTTTTTCACAAAAAGTAAACTGCTGCCAATGCTCTGGCATTGAGCTATTCGCCTCTTTCTACTGAAATGGTGAATATATGTAAGAGTGAATATTTTTGTCAAAGCCACTGTTGTTATGCTGCAATAATGAAAATTCTGACATAAAAAGCATAAAAAATCTATTGTAAGCACACGTTTGCTAGGTAGTCACTACAATAATGTACTCAGGCTCTTATTGTGGGGTTGTCATAACATGAAGACGTATCAATGTTAAATATTGCTGTGGTTTGCTGTGCTAAAAGCTGTTTCCTTTATATAAATCTGCTTTCTTTTCCTTTTCAGAGGGCCTGGCAGTTGGAGTAGGCTTTGGTGCTATTGGGAAAACTGCGTCAGCAACATTCGAGAGCGCAAGGTAACATTGTTGGCAAACACGTACAGTTTATAGTGCCAGGTGAAAGCGCTCTACCAATCCACCGTTCCCTGGATGGGTATCAGCAAGGCACTGAGTTGTATGCACACGATAGACATACGGTAACTCTCTAAAGCAGGCAATACATCTGCCAAATGAATCGGAGGGCCACCAGATACATCAGACACAGCTTGTATGCAATTTTAAAAAAATCTTGCAATTTTCACACTGGCCACTAAGTTCAATATATGACTTCCACTTCCTGTTCTTCACATGGAAATTAGCAGCAGTAGTAGATTGACTCAGACCCTGTTTGTTTGTATAGAAGCGTTTTCTGAGTATGCTTTCATCAAGACAAAGGTCATTGTGTAGGTGGGGGGCAGTTGAGATGTGACCATCAGCTGTTCTGAATGGTAGATCATATGTTATCAGTCATTCTACAGGAGGTGGAGAAGATGAGTTGTGACGTCATTTATTGTGAATGGTGGATCCATTGTTGTCTACTGTGTATAGATGTGTCATCTGTCAAAATCCTGTCTGTGATGATAATTAGACTGCTGAAAAGTCATTTGTACACAGGAAATTGTTATCTTCATTTTACGTGAGGGGGAGCAGTTGAGCTGTGACATCACTTATTGTGTGAATCCTGCATTATTCACTGTATGTACAGGTATTATCAGTCATTGTACAGGAGGAGGAGGTGGTGAGCTGTGACATCACCTATTGTGAATGGTGGATCCTGTATTAGCTACTGTATATAGAGGTATCAGTCACTGTACAGGAGGAGGAGGTGAGCTGTGATATCATCTATTTTGAATGGTGGATCCTGTGTTATCTACAAGCGGTCTTACCAGTCATTGTACTGGAGGAGGAGGTGAGCTGTGACATTGCATATTGTGAATGGGGGATCCTGTGTTATCTACTGTTCATAGAGATGTTATCAGTCATTGTTCAGGAGGAGGTGAGCTGTAACATCACCTATTGTGACTGGTGGATTCTGTGTTACCTACTAGAGGTCTTACCAGTTGTACTAGAGGAGGAGTTGAGCTGTGAAATCACCTATTGTGAGTGGGGGATCCTGTATAATCTACTGTATATACAGGTGTTATCAGTCATTGTACAGGAGGAGGTGAGCTGTGACATCACATACTGTGAATGGCAGATCCTGTATTATATACTGTATATAGAGGTGTTATCAGTCATTGTACAGGAGGAGGTGAGCTGTGACATCACCTATTGTGAATGGTGGATCCTGTAATATCTACTGTATATAGAGGAGTTATCAGTCACTGTACAGGAGGAGGAGGAGGTGAGCTGTGACATCACCTATTGTGAATGATGGATCCTGTAATATCTACTGTATATAGAGGAGTTATCAGTCACTGTACAGGAGGAGGAGGAGGTGAGCTGTGACATCACCTATTGTTAATGATGGATCCTGTAATATCTACTGTATATAGAGGAGTTATCAGTCACTGTACAGAAGGGAGGAGGTGAACTGTGACATCACCTATTGTGAATGATGGATCCTATGATATCTACTGTACATAGAGGCATGATCATTCATTTTAATCCTGTCTTATGATAATGAGTCATCTGTACAGGACAGGAAGTATGAGTCTAGTATTACGCCTAGTGGCCAGTGTTAAAGTTGCAAGATTACTGTTTACTTTTTTTCAATATACATATAAAATACGCAAAAACATACATAAGCATATGAAATCTGATGTAAACAACATTTAATTTACTGCTGCATATTTCCTTTAATAACACATTTCTGATAGTAAACATTAGATCCATATGTGCACACGAGCTCCTGCAGTTTTTTTCATTCAGTACATTAAATAATTTACCCAAGGAAAGTTTTTTGGCTTTAAAGGGAATCTGTCACCCTAAATTGGTGGGATATTTAAATGATGGCAGTCAGGTCAGATGGGCGGTGTTTTGAGTACTTGCCTTAACATGTTGTTCGCCGCTGTCTCCATTATTTCTGGGAATTGTAGTCGTTGCCCTCCATATAACGCGCCTGTGCATTGCAATCTTGAATTGCGCACACGCAGTATGCTTTGCCCGCAGATTGCTATGCGCAGGCACGTTATATGGAGGGCAACGACTACAATTCCCAGAAATAATGGAGACGGCGGCGAACAACATGTTAAGACAAGTACTCAAAACACCGCCCATCTGACCTGACAGCCATCATTTAAATATCCCGCCAATTTAGGGTGACAGATTCCCTTTAAAGAGAATTTGTCATCAAAATAGTGTTTAATACCATGGCTGGTAATAGACGGCTTCCAGTGATAATGTGTAGATGTCAGGCAATGGAAATTAGCATACGTTTCTAGATTTATATTCCTCATCTTCCTGGATGCAATCTTCTCTGCTCGCTGCACAACTTCTCTTTGGAGTGTCACCACTGATATAATTATGGGGATAAAGCTGCCAATTAGTGATGAGCAAGCACTAAGATGCTGAAGTGCTCAGTACTCGATTCGAGCAGCTCACTCGGACGGGCTCAACTTGAGTAGCAAGTTTAATGGAAGTCAATGGGAAACTGAAAGATTTTTACAGAACAGCCTGACAAGAGGGTTGGGAGGGCAGGAAAATCACTGAAATGAATGGAAATAGCGCTCAAATGGACTGAGCACAGCATGGGAAGACGCCTGGGTGCTTCTCTGATTCCCAGGTCGCTGCTGGGAACTAAATAATTAATTTTAAGAAATGACGTGGGGTTTCCAACATTTTTGATAACCAGCTAAGGTAAAGCAGACAGTTGGGGGCTGATATTATGAGTCTGGGAAAATCCCTGGTAATTTGGAGTGACAACAACTCTCAACAAAGCTGCTGGCTCTAGCTGAGCACAGCATTGAGCCAATTGCTTTGATCAGAGTTGTCGTAACTACCCTGCGCCTGTGAATAGCAGTATTTTACTGCTATTCACAGATGCCGGATACGAGGAACGTGGACTACATCGGAGGAGCTTTTTGGGAACATTTTTGATAAATTGGTGAATGAGTGATAGTGTGGGGGAGTCAAGTATTTTTTTCTTTGTTTTTTTTTTTTTTTTTGTTTACTGGGTTAGTAATGTGGGTGTTTGACATTACAGAGCTGACATCAAACCCCCAAAATATTACCCCGAACGCCACCGCACCAGGGCAATCAAGAAGAGCCTGGTAAAGCACCAAAATTGGTTCCTCTTCATTGATGTGCCAATTCTTGGTTGGCTGTGGGCTAGGAAAAGTCCAATTTCCATGGACCTTCCCAGCCTGATAATATAAGCCCACAGCTGTCTGCTTTAC
This sequence comes from Oophaga sylvatica, assembly GCA_033576555.1. NCBI lineage: Eukaryota > Metazoa > Chordata > Amphibia > Anura > Dendrobatidae > Oophaga > Oophaga sylvatica. The sequence goes on along the minus strand of JARQOD010000003.1, from coordinate 71,337,910 downwards.
CTTAGCTGGTTATCAAAAATAGGGGGGGACCCACTTAATTTTTTTTAAATTATTTATTTGATAGTTTCAACTCTCCCTGAACTGCTTCCAGAGTAGAGTGTGCCGAGCATCGCGTCACCAGTTCTTCTATAAGACCGGATGATGCGATGCGGCCATCCAATCACGGTAATGCCAATAGCCAGCATGGCTACGGCATTACCATGCATTGCGGGGAATTCCCAAATGTTCATTGGCTGTCTAACAGCTGGGACTTTCGGGCGGGGGATCGGCCAGTCGAGTGACGAGCGTGCCTGAGCACCCCAATGTTCGATCGAGCAGTGGCGAGTACTGTCGCTCATCAATACTGACAATATTTATGGTGCAACTCCACAGCGAGCATACCCAGAGCCTCCTGGCATACTCGCCAGCAATGGCTTTTGTGTCGCAGGTATTAATTCCTTTCAAAGTTTTGTTCTTCTGTTAAGTATGCAAGTATGATTTTCTGGACCTGCGCCTTTCACCAGAATGGGGTTCCCCCCATTCTTCCTTTTCAACTGGTGCCACGATCTCTTAAGCTAATGAGGTGGCATGCAGGCTTGAGATCACTGCACATGCTCAAAGCCATGTTTGTTACCGCACATATGCAGGATATAGAGATCAAAGAGGGCTTGAATGGGATATCAGTCATATCTCTGTAAGCGTAATAGCGGCAAAAAGGGAGAGACTGTAAATCGCTGAGCACGCACCTTTTGGAATAGTCCTCATAAGTAGATGAATGCGGTGAATGATAGGAATCAATGTTAAAAGACACAAACCTGCTGATGTTAGCTTATAGGCATAAATCCTGCTGTCAGGTTCACTTTAAATGTCTGGGAAAAGACCACCTCTTAAAAGAGAATCAGTCAGCAGATTTGTTGCTGTTTCAATACAATCAGTGTTTTATTAGCTGGAGATTATCACTACAAGACTAGGTGTCTCTTGCATGTTAGTTCAACCAATCCCCCAGCACTGATCTGCAGCTTACTGCCTATGCACAGTGTGCACAGAAAGCTGCAAATCAGTGGTGTGCGTGGGGTTATACAGAGCTCTGCTAGATTTAAAAAAAATTTAAATTCATAAAGTCATCCCCAGAGAGGGAAAATATCACCCTCAGATTGATCATATGGGATTAATTATAACTATTGTAGATAGAAACTAATTATAATTGGGGAAATGAAAGAGAATTCACACTTCAACCTCCAGTGAAGTAGGACCTCCTGCAGTGACCAGGTAATTACAACAGGAGATCTGCTCTGAGAACAAGACACCAAGTCTAGCATTCATATATTCAGAAGCGGAGAAGTAAAATTCCGAGGCAAGAGCTTCCTCTGTTCAAAGCACTAATCTCAGACTTTCTGTAGCCAGTGGTCAGTGATAAATATTGAGGTTTTCATCTATCCAATATTTAGGGGAGATATACTTTCAGTGTCGTCACGAAGGGATGAACATAACGCATTCACTCACTTCACTGTAAGGCCATTGTAACGCCTACAACTTAATATTGGTCCAGTGGATGATGCTAACCATGCCATGTTTCTATAATATAGAAAGGTAAAATCATGATAGGAAAAACAATGATATTAGAGCGTCCGCCAGGGCCGTGGGGATTACTTGATACCGGGCCGGTTCTTAAGGAGATGTGTCACTGCAGCAGTGACCCGGTCCGTGGCCCTGCGCATCTAATGAAAATGATGATGATAAGGGGAAATAAAGTTTATAAGAGATGATTCGTGACGCCACCTGTGGTATTCGTCAAATAAGGTGTTAGCTAACGCTGCAGATTCAGTCCACTGGGGCAGTTGTTGATGCAGCAGAGTTGGTTCAACTCTCCACAGGCAGAGCTATTCCCCAGGGCAGTGGAAGTGTAAAATTATGATGATGATTGTTGTATTGCAGGGCTGAGGTGACGCAGCAAATAAACAGGAAGGACACAGCAGTGTGCAATCTTCACAGGTTTTACTCACAGTTCTGATGATACAATCCCTTGCCGGGGTGCTATGTCCTCAGGGTTTGTGGTCCTGTCAGCTCTCAGGTAGCTTTGGGTGCCCATTGCTAGGATTCCCTTAGATGTTCCTTTCCTGGCCGTCTCACTACGCTGGCTACCGCTTCTCCTGCCCTGCGTCTTCACACACAGTGTCCTGAGCCAGTAGACTCGGATCTGTCGGTCGACGATGGTCAGACCCCTGGATCCTATATGTCTGCCTTTTCAGCGAATGTGTTGGATGTGGCTGCAGATACTGCAACATCCGGTTTTCTTAGCTGAGTCCTTAGTTTCTCCACTAGTTTTGAAGCTGGTCCCCTAACTGCGACCTGGTCCCTCCACCGACCACGCAGGTGAATACGGGCCCCACTGATGGATTCCTCACTATCCGTGCCCCTAGGACCTCTTCTGTCCTCCTAGAAGCTTCCTTTTCCTCCTATCTCCTCAGACCAACTAACTTCTTCCCGCTTCTTAAGCTCCTCCCCTTCTCTACCTCCCCACCCACTCCCCAACACCCTTTCCTACCCAGCCTGGGATGAGGCCATCCTCCCAAAGCGTACACCCAGATGCCCCGATTGAACTGGTGTGTGTTGGGTGCGAGTGTTAAGGGTATGCCACACTAAACAATATCGCTAACGAGATCGCTAAAAAACGTCACTATTTAGCGATCCCGTTAGCGATATTGTTCAGTGCGGCAGCTTCAGCGACAGCTTCTGCTGGATCCTCGTCGTCGGAATCGCCCGGTCCCTATTCACCTGGCCGCTCCACCGCTGGTGAGATGATCTAATCGCTGTGTGGCACCTTTCTTTACGATAGCGTACTTTTGTACCGCTAAAGTCGTAGAAGATCGCTAACGGCGATAGCGTCGTTAACTATACTCCGCTCACATGCCGCATTTAGCGAATAGAAGACATCCCCTAGCGATCCATAGATGCTCGTATTGAATCTGCGGATGTGTTTAGTGTGCGCAGTACCTTAGTGTCCTGGGTAGTGCCCCCTACTTACCTGAGAGTGGGATACCACACCTCTGGATGAGGTGCATACCTCTGTGGCGACTGGACCCCCAGGGGCGCCACAATATCTCCCAACAGAGACCTCCATGAGCGAAGATATTCTGAAAGTTGGGGATCTTATAATCTGCTAAAAGACCTAGCACATTCCATAACAATTCCATATGAGCTCACCAAGGGGAGATATGAGGGCATAACCTTGATCTTATAAAACTTAGAGATTAGGTTTCTGTCATTGTTCATTTCTAGAAGACACAGTTCTTTGTGAAAGTTCCATTTTCCTAATTGGAGCGCTTCCCTCCATAAAGATAAGAGCCATTCCTGCAACATCAGGTTTAGTATTTTTCTTTTGTTATCCCTTTTATTTTATGTAATTGTATTGTTTTGTTACGATTTTGTATCATCTTTGTGTATTTTTATATAAACATTTCCTACCTTTCCCGGATTAAAGGGAATCTGTCACCCCATTTTAGCCAATCAACTAAAGATATGACTGAATAGTGCGTCCCATAAGCAAGCTATCGGTAGGTATCATATATCCAGATACCCCCATTTTGATGGCAAAATACCTTAGTAAAGTCGGGATTATTTTCTCTAAATCAGGGCGGTCAGGTCCGGAGGGCGGCGTTTTCACCCCTCCCCCTCCTGCTCCTCGGCATGTCTTGCGTATCACCGTCTCTGAATAGCACAGACGGCGTTCTGCTTACCGCCATTGCGCTTTTCAAATTCCCCTCGCGCCTGCGCAGTGTGCTTTGCCCAACAGTGGGCAAAGCATAAAATTATTACAGCGCATTCGCAACTATTGTCATTTACTTTCCCTGCACCGGAAGTCGTCCAAGGCAAGCAGTCATTTCCAGGGCAAGGAAAGAGTTGCGCATGCGCTGTAATGATTTTATGCTTTGCCCACTGTTGGGCAAAGCACACTGCGCAGGCGCGGGGGGAATTTGAAAAGCGCAATGGCGGTAAGCAGAACGCCGTCTGTGCTATTCACAGACGGCGATACGCAAGACATGCCGAGCAGCGGGGGGTGGAGAGGAGTGAAAACGCCACCCTCCGGACCTGACCGCCCTGATTTAGAGAAAAGAATCCCGACTTTACTAAGGTATTTTGCTATCAAAACGGGGTATCTGGATATATGATACCTACCGATAGCTTGCTTATGGGACGCACTATTCAGTCATATCTTTAGTTGATATGGCTAAAATGGGGTGACAGATTCCCTTTAAATATATAAAATTACATAGCTCTGTTCCTCTTGCTCTGTAAACCGCACCACTGAAGTTATATGCTACCTGTAACGGGTGTCCAATCGGCCTGTGTGCACGATTGGTGTTGGCAGCTAGTAGTTCCCTTTTGTTATTTCAAGCTGGCAGTGACCGTACCGGGTATGTATATATATTCCATGGATTGAAATCAAAGGTGTATATACCATACGCTTACTGTGAGTTCCCCAATAACCGGTCTAGTAGTGGAATCGGCCGCGGCCTTGTCCATCACTTGTCAGTCAATTGCGTAATTGTCTTGATGACTGGAGGTGGGGGAGTGTTTCCAGACAAACTGGGGACAGCGGTGGGATCTGCGTGATTCCCCATTCTGTTCTCCCTGACATCAAGCAATACAATGATTTCTCACTCACTGCTGCAGTGGATATTCTGGATGGATCCAGGGATAATGTGGCGTATTGTGATGTGCACTTGTGGCTGACAATGGAGTTTGCAGCCCTGAAGCTTATGGCTTTATATAAAACTTAACAAGGAAGGGTGTTGTGAATTCTCTGGATTCTGAGTTGGGGCTCCCTCTGGTGGCTGTTGATATTAATGAACCGAACCAGTCTTGACTGACAGAGACCTTTCAGCTGCTGACGATTGGCAATCTGGGAGTCAAGACTGGGGGATTGAGGCTAAGTGCACACGTTCAGGAATGTTTGCAGAATATTCCTGAGCAAAAACTGACATTTTCCACGGTAAAACACGCTTTTTTCGCGTTTTTGGTGCGGATTTTGCTGTTTTTACGCGGATTTTTTTCCTGAACTTTCTAGGTCAATAATATAGCGGGAAAACGCTAGAATTCCGCGAAATTAATGAACATGTTGGTTCTTTTTCCGAGATGCATTTTTTTCGCGGAAAAAAACGCACCATGTGCACAAAAATTGCGGAATTCATTCTAAATGATAGGATGCTTAAATCATGCGTTTTTGATGCGTTTTTTCCCTCGAAAAAATGCGAAAAAAACACAAATAATCCTGAACGTGTGCACATAGCCTTAAGGGAGTAACTTTCCTATGATCCTCGCCGGTGATTAGTTTCTCTTCCTGGTCCTGTTTGGATGTCAGCTGGTTTTCTGCTGTCTCCTGCGAACATTCAGATAAGTTATTTTCAGCTTGCTTCTGTGGTTTTGCTTTTCTTTGTTTTTTCTGCCCTTCTCAGTGACGTCAGCCGGTCCCCCTGCTGGGGCCTGCGCTGGTCTCTGTTTCTCATTTATTTCTGTTCATTTGCTCTGCCCCTGTTATTTTAGTGGCTGCTGGGTAGCTGCTTGTTCACACCAGAGTTCTGATATAGCGGGGGCAAGATCATGTGGTCTCAGTATTTTTTGGAATCAGAAGTGTTGGAATTTTTTCTAGGTTTTTGCTGGGCTGCAGACAGTATTCTTTCCTGTCCTGTACTATCTAGATAGTTTTGGGCCCCAGCGTTTGCTTACTCTATTTTCTGCCTGCGTTTGTATTTCATCTTGTCTCACTGCCAATATATGTGTGGGGGCTACCTATTCCTTTGGAGCGCTACTCCGGGGCAGTTAGCTTTCCCCTTTCTATCTTTAGGTTTAGCTAACTCTCCGGCTGTGTCGAGGCGTCTAGGTCATCGTAGGTACGTCCCACGGCTGCTTCTAGTTTTGCAGTTAGTTTAGGGGTCTGCAACCCATTAGTTACCAACCACTCTGGGTGTCTGGCTGCCTTTGCTACTTTTGTTACAGTACTCCTCGGCTACCATATCATAACAGAAGGGTCTCTAGCGATTTCATAAGTATTCTGATGTCTCCGAGTATTCTGGTCACTGGGGACCAGAGATTAGACACTCAGACCCTCCTGCTGTCCTCCTTGCGCACCCCACCTTTTCCCCCAGTGTGATATCCATTTCCCCGGTGTGTAGGCTGCCGGCTGTACAGGTTATCCCATGTTGGAGTTCCCTCTGCAGAACAGGTGGGATGTATGGAACAGCTGGGCTCAGATCCAGTTACCGAATCGTGTCATATTGCAGCCATATGTGCAGCTTAACCCCTGTGCTGCTGGGACCAGATCTGCAGCCTCATAATGGAAGTTTTACCTTATGCCTTGTAGGAGTGGGACCAGCGGAGTGTAATAAATCTATAACGTACAGTAATACCTGCCAACTATTCTCTGATATTCACACCCCGGTGACTCTAGATTATCTGTGCAGTCTAAACTGCAAACTGGGGACCTATAGATTCATGATATGTAATGCTGTAATAAAAAAGAAAAAACATGCATATATGATGCTAAACATATCATCTGTCTGTATATAGTATATACAGTGTGATCAGCAGTCAGTACCGCGCGGTACCCAAGATGCTCATTTCCCTGCACACATTATGATGGGAGAGCTTGGATCTGCGTATCTCTGCTGCCACGAGGTGTTGAGTTCTGGTTATTGCAGCCTGGCCATTTCCGTATTACATGACCACTTATACACCTTCTGATGGTCAAATGATGGAAGGGCAGAGATTCCATCTTACATATTGATGTCTGCTTGCCATGCACCTCATATCATCAGTCTGACAGCTACTCCCATCATCTCAAATATTTGCAAATTCACCACAAGATCCTGTGTGTGTACAGTAGTGTCCTAGAAGTGAAGAGTAAGTGATGGCACTGTTGTCTAGCTTCTACCCCACACCTCCATGTTTTGCTTAATTCTGGAAACATTTTTGGGGGGGGAGAAGGGAGGGAGGTGAAGAACTTTTAAAACATCTACAGAAAATCTGCAAAGAAAGGAAGAGGATAATATATTAAAAAGTTTATCTCATTACATGCGCAGATGTAAACTTTTTTTTTTTTACCAGGTTATTCTGACTTAAAGGAGTTGCCCACAGAATAGGTGACAACTTACTGATTGGTGGATGACCTGCATCAATCAGCAGAGCAGCGAATTTTTATCCCCGATGGGAAACTTTTAGCACCATTTCAAAATAGCGCAGCAGGTCGGACGCCCGACCGCCGCTCCATTCATTCTCTAGTGGGCTGAGGGAAAATGCCAAGAGCCCCTGCAGCCCAATAGGGAATGATTGATGTGCAGGTCACACATGCACATGGCTGCTCCATTCCAGTGGCGATAAATGTCGTCCATCCTGCCTATCGGTGCGAATCCCAGGGAATGGGCACCCACCCTCAACACGTTATCACCTACCCAGTGGATAGGAGATAACGTGTTTTCACCAGACAATGCTTCTAAAGGGGTTTTCCAATGTTTTTCCGTTTGTACTCTGTAGGCTGTAAAAACTGAAAAATAAACTGAATGACACCCTCCCGTCACTGCTCCTGAGCTGCCCCTCCGCCACTACCCCTAAAATGGCTGCAGTGGTGATCTCACGACTACAAGGCATGTGACCGCTGCAGCAAATCTCTGGGCTCAGTGATCCTGTGCCCACTATCGCCACATCACCCCTAAGCCGAGAAAGAGGCAGCGGTCACCTGCACTCTCATCGTGACGCCATTGCTGCAGCCGATCAGCAAAGACCAGGGGAGAAGAAGCAGTTAAGAAGAATCGCTAACTCTTGATTGTTGCTGCTTATCTCTATATAATTATTATTAAAGGTGGGGATTGGGATGTGATTAGATTAAAGAAATAAAAAATGAGCATATTTGATAAAGTCACATCCATAAAAGTCTGATCCATCAAAATAAACAATTATCTCATTTGGTATACGCCGTAAGAAGGGAAAAAAATAGAATCAAAACTCCAGAATTTAGATGCAGCAATTCCGCTTCTTGAGGCGGCACAGCAGCGTAGTCGACCACACCAAAAATGCAGACAGGCAGAGCGCAAAGTGACCTCCGTCCACCTCATTTGTCTTTGTTGGGATTTCCGTCCTAATCCTGTCCTTTAGGGCTTCAGACAGATGCCTCGACAACCACAATCGTGTGGCCCAAATGTAATGTTACCAGCCTAAGAGTATCTCCAACTCTTGATGGAGCTGCACAGCATGTCCACACTACAGGAAAACGATCACAGCCGATTGCTGGGGTCTGGGACGGCGAGACGCCAGTGATCATTAGTATACTTGGAATTATAACTTTCTGCAATTCTGAAACTTTCTTTTAGACTTTGTGGGTCTGTGCACCAAAGATTTGCCAGAAAATAGTAATGAATTTTTGATCTTTTTTTTTTTCTTTAAAAAGTGAAAGGGGTGAGGTGTTACTATACTTACAGTAGGAGTTGGCTTACATTATAGTGTAGACTTTCTGGCACACAACAGCCAAAGATCCGCCAAATTTATTAAAAGGCGTGCGCTCAATGAAAATATAGCACTTCTCACAATTGAGGGTTTGCTACAATTGCATCCAGTCTAGACAACTCTCTGCGTCCTGCTGTCATGATCGTCTGATACATGGTATATAGACAGTATACAATCATGTCTGGACAGGTGCAAGTTTTCTTATGGGAGTGAAGCAGCCTGACTATGCTGCTCACAGACCAGGAATATTTGTGCACCCCGGCTCTGGGAGCTACGTCCGGCTCAGGACTGTTCGATTTCATCACTTCGTCATGACTAGCGGCCGTCCTTGGTCACATAGTTGTATGAGCCTCATACATAAAGCGAGCGTCCGGTGGGACACTGGAAGCCTCTGTTCTGCTCCATAAGAAAGAAGTCTTTGTGGCGACAAGGCTTTAAATCCAGTCACCAGAGGCTCTTCGTGCCAAACCAGGGGGCAGGAATCTGACTACCAGCACATTCTTGTACTCTTCAGTAATGGGAAAGGGATATTAATGTAACCCATTCCTGGCCACAGAGGTGTCTCTTCCATATGATGTCTGTATATAAATGACAGCGCTGGGTAGTGGAGTCGGATCCCCTCTCCCAATCCCAGAACACCAGCTTCAACAGGAGCCCTGTGCCTCCATGTACAACATATGTCAGGTGTGAGAATTGTCATTACCCCAGCTGTGCTCCTGTTAATGGTTAATCCTCCATGTAACACATAGGCCACTCTATACACAGGTCCCATTGTCAGGGTGGATGTGCTTTTATATAGAAGGCAGCCGGCGTCTCATTGGGTTTTGTGTAAGTTCACAGTTTTAGGAGCAGGTGTCCTCTAGACATCTGCTTTATATTCATTACACCCCAAAATTACAGATCCTTAACAAATGATGACATTGTAAATTTTGGTCTTTTCTGCATGTAGGAAATTCAGTAATGGACTTTTTTCTATTCTGCAGAGCTGCTTTTTGAGACAACTATGGTTTTAGGGCTCATTCACACGTGAGCTTTTCTCATACGAGTGCTATTTGTGGTTTTCCCGGATAGCACGCGTACCTATGATAATCTATGGGGCTGTTCACATGTTCAAGATTTTTTATGGACCGAGAGGTTCGTGCAAAATCATGTAGAGATGTCAAATGTTGATCCAAGTGTTGGGTCAAAGCTGACAATTAAAGTCAATGGGACTGTGAAAAATTCGAACAGCGATTGGATCCCATCCGCTTTTCACTGATTGATGATAAAAAAAGAAAATTTCTCTATATTTTCCTATCGGAGAAAAACTGATGAAGCTCTGATGACACTTTGATGAAAATCTGATCAAAAACACTGATGAAACACTTGTTACAAAAAAAATCACTGACGTGCATGAGCTCTTAGCATAAGGACTTTTTTTTTTGACACTCTGACTCTCAAGCAGGTCATGTTTTCAGGACTTCACAAATCAGAAAATTTCACTAAGGCCGGGGTCACACTTGCGAGACACTCGCACGAGTCTCACACCTCAATACCCGGCACTCGGGATCGGAGTGTGCGGCTGCATGTATTTCTGTGCAGCCGTGCACTCCGTCCCGAGTGCCGGGTATTGAGGTGCGAGACTCGTGTGAGTTTCTCACAAGTGTGACCCCCGGCCTAATTGTAAGTAAATCAGAAATTGCTACACACACGTTCCAAACCTGTTGGGTATAGTTGAGGACTGGCGATAAGAATCTCTTTAAACATCTCCTTGTCCATATGCTTTACATTTAGGACCCCCCATACACATTATATTTACCCCTTCTGCAAATGAGAAACTGGCCAGCTAATTCCCTCTGGTCAATTAGATGAGAAAACCTTTGTCCATGTGAGCTTACAATCTAGAAGGATGGAGTGTGTGAGGAACTAAGCCGACCGCCACCCGGTAGCCCGGATATCACAGCTTCTGATACCACCGCCGCTACCAAATGGGACGGACAATCCCTTTCCTCCCACGTCACCAATGGGACGTAACTCCACAGGTACAGCTCTCCGGCGCCCCCCTTTGTCTCTCAGGTCAGTAAGAGAACTGCACCTAGAGCAAATGGCCGCCGGGGAAGGTGTCCTGTTACCCACTGGGTATTCTAAGATTCGTGATCAGAGTAAAAGCATCAGCCCAAGATTAATTTTATGGTTTAATTTGCCTTAAGGGCGCACTAGATAATTACAGAAATATACAGTAAAGCTATACAACGTAATTACAATGGATTTGCAGTCAGAGAAACAATACAACGATAATGTACAAGGCTTAAAGGTATAAGCTATAGATCAATATTACCGGGTTGTATGGTCATGGGGAGGCATGGAGCTCTGCGTTCCCCAGGTGAAAGTCTTCAGTTGCTGGACAGTCCCCAATGCATGTGCTGCAGCTCCATTTGGCAAGTCTGTCCCTTGTGCTTCTGTGTGTGAAATGGAATGAATACAGGGGTACCTTGCTACAGCTCTTAACCCTGCTAGGCCCCTCCCCTTTTTCTTTGAAGCACGCATATTAACTGGCCTGCAATTCATATGGAGCAGGAAACAATGGCTTGAGCTTGAGCTATTTACCATACGACTGACCATCTTATTCAGACCCTGGCCTAAACCAATTAGCATGTAAAGGCCTATGGATTCATAGTGGACATCAAAGCTGGTCGTACTGAATATGCTAATAGGCCCTGTGTAGTTAAAAGTCTGTGGCTGTGTGAACTGACAAAATGGAGGCTGGTACAGGCCCTATACAAAATGGTGGCGGTCCTGACCTCACACCTCCCTGCTTTTGAGGGCGCTAGGGGGTATCACATTCCTGTGTTCCCCCGTGCGCCCTACCGCACCCTCTCCTTGCCGGGACAACCCATCAGCGTTACCATGGTCACTGCCTCTTTTGTGGCGAATGGTGAAGTGGTACTGTTGGAGAGCGAGGTGACGTGGGAGGAAAGGGATCGTCCGTCCCATTTGGTAGCGGCGGTCGTATCAGAAGCTGTGATACCCGGCTACCGGGTGGCGGTCGGCTTAGTTCCTCACAAATTGGTGGCAGCAGTGGGATCTCAGCGAGGGACAAGTCTCAACCGTTCTGCACTCTGGGAGGTCGGACTGTGAGTGCAGAACGGTTGAGACTTGTCCCTCGCTGAGATCCCACTGCTGCCACCAATTTGTGAGGTCGGGACCGCCACCATTTTGTATAGGGCCTGTACCAGCCTCCATTTTGTCAGTTCACACAGCCACAGACTTTTAACTACACAGGGCCTATTAGCATATTCAGTACGACCAGCTTTGATGTCCACTATGAATCCATAGGCCTTTACATGCTAATTGGTTTAGGCCAGGGTCTGAATAAGATGGTCAGTCGTATGGTAAATAGCTCAAGCTCAAGCCATTGTTTCCTGCTCCATATGAATTGCAGGCCAGTTAATATGCGGGCTTCAAAGAAAAAGGGGAGGGGCCTAGCAGGGTTAAGAGCTGTAGCCAGGTACCCCTGTATTCATTCCATTTCACACACAGAAGCACAAGGGACAGACTTGCCAAATGGAGCTGCAGCACATGCATTGGGGACTGTCCAGCAACTGAAGACTTTCACCTGGGAACGCAGAGCTCCATGCCTCCCCATGACCATACAACCCGGTAATATTGATCTATAGCTTATACCTTTAAGCCTTGTACATTATCGTTGTATTGTTTCTCTGACTGCAAATCCATTGTAATTACGTTGTATAGCTTTACTGTATATTTCTGTAATTATCTAGTGCGCCCTTAAGGCAAATTAAACCATAAAATTAATCATGGGCTGATGCTTTTACTCTGATCACGAATCTTAGAATACCCAGTGGGTAACAGGACACCTTCCCCGGCGGCCATTTGCTCTAGGTGCAGTTCTCTTACTGACCTGAGAGACAAAGGGGGGCGCCGGAGAGCTGTACCTGTGGAGTTACGTCCCATTGGTGACGTGGGAGGAAAGGGATCGTCCGTCCCATTTGGTAGCGGCGGTGGTATCAGAAGCTGTGATACCCGGGCTACCGGGTGGCGGTCGGCTTAGTTCCTCACAAATTGGTGGCAGCAGTGGGATCTCAGCGAGGGACAAGTCTCAACCGTTCTGCACTCACAGTCCGACCTCCCAGAGTGCAGAACGGTTGAGACTTGTCCCTTGCTGAGATCCCACTGCTGCCACCAATTTGTGAGGAACTAAGCCGACCGCCACCCGGTAGCCCGGGTATCACAGCTTCTGATACCACCGCCGCTACCAAATGGGACGGACGATCCCTTTCCTCCCACATCACCAATGGGACGTAACTCCACAGGTACAGCTCTCCGGCGCCCCCCTTTGTCTCTCAGGTCAGTAAGAGAACTGCACCTAGAGCAAATGGCCGCCGGGGAAGGTGTCCTGTTACCCACTGGGTATTCTAAGATTCGTGATCAGAGTAAAAGCATCAGCCCAAGATTAATTTTATGGTTTAATTTGCCTTAAGGGCGCACTAGATAATTACAGAAATATACAGTAAAGCTATACAACGTAATTACAATGGATTTGCAGTCAGAGAAACAATACAACGATAATGTACAAGGCTTAAAGGTATAAGCTATAGATCAATATTACCGGGTTGTATGGTCATGGGGAGGCATGGAGCTCTGCGTTCCCCAGGTGAAAGTCTTCAGTTGCTGGACAGTCCCCAATGCATGTGCTGCAGCTCCATTTGGCAAGTCTGTCCCTTGTGCTTCTGTGTGAAATGGAATGAATACAGGGGTACCTGGCTACAGCTCTTAACCCTGCTAGGCCCCTCCCCTTTTTCTTTGAAGCCCGCATATTAACTGGCCTGCAATTCATATGGAGCAGGAAACAATGGCTTGAGCTATTTACCATACGACTGACCATCTTATTCAGACCCTGGCCTAAACCAATTAGCATGTAAAGGCCTATGGATTCATAGTGGACATCAAAGCTGGTCGTACTGAATATGCTAATAGGCCCTGTGTAGTTAAAAGTCTGTGGCTGTGTGAACTGACAAAATGGAGGCTGGTACAGGCCCTATACAAAATGGTGGCGGTCCCGACCTCACAGAGTGGTTTTTACTTCGGTCACTTCAGTAACAGAACATGCACTGTGGAGAATGGTGGTCTTCTTACTGCAGGGTATGTGGGATGCATGTGGCCCTAGAGCTCTGGAATAAGTCATCTTCTTACATTTTTACATACACTTTTTGCTCAAGATTTTTTTTGGCCACATTTAGTCCACATTGTGCATCACCTCAGGCTGTGGACCTTCATATAACATCCAGGATTAGGTTGGCAGCATACTGTGAAAATGGCGTCACTTTCTGCTGTGCAGCGTTTCCTGGTGCTCTCTATAGTGTTTATGTCTCGAGATAAAATGAGTTATTAGTAAATTCTCTCAGTCCAGAAATCCCACATGGAAAATGTTACGTTGAGTCGGCCTCTGCCTGTCCTGCAGGATGTGGCTGGGCAGTGAAGGACCTGAATAGAGATCATTGTGCCCTGTGTCTGTGTTTTCCGTCTGTCCCTCAGTACATCCCTTGCAGAACCATTCTGTGTATCATCTGCTGTTAACCTGAAAACGGTGTAAGCACATACCTGCTAACCCCTATACATCTGACTCATTGTATGCCTTGGTTTGGACCAACGTATGGAAAGCATCTGATTTTCATTTAGAAAAAAATAGACCATTAACATCTGTGTGTCATACATATGTATGTTCGTTTTTGAAACCTATGTGGCATCCATTTTTATACTTCGGCAGTTAATAAATTCTACAGGACCAAAGAGTTTTCTATGTTAATAATTGCAATGTACCTGTAAATATCAGATGATCTGTATGGGATCTAATTTTTTGTTTTTGGGCACTCATAGACTTGAATAGGCTAGTTTCATCCAAAATAAGGAAGCGACTATGACATGGTGTGTATTTTTTTCACACATTTACAAAAAATGGTCATCTGAGCAGCACTATTGGGTAATATTGGTCCATCGGAAAGCACACATACGTATAATACTTTCGTCTGAACAAGCCCTATACCAAATAGCACCTATGATGGGAGAATCACATTTGGATACCCCTAATTTGGCACAGGTGATATGCACAGGTGATAGTCCAGCCATCCCAAGGAATGGCGATATATGTTGGTAAAATTACAGTTAAGCTTAAAAGATTACATACCCCTGCAGAATTTTTGCTTTCTTGGCCTTTTTTCAGAGAATATGAATGGTAACCCGAAAACTTTTTCTCCACTCATGGTTAGTGGTTAGGTGAAGCCGTTTATTGTCAAACTACTGTGTTTTCTCTTTTTAAATCATAATAACCCAAAACATCCAAATAACCCTGATCAAAAGTTGACATAACCCATTTCTTAATACCGTGTATTGCCCCCTCTAACATCCATGACAGCTTAAAGTCTTTTGTGGTAGTTGTGGATGAGGTTTTTTATCTTTATTTTTTCAGATGGTAAAGCTGCCCACTCTTCTTGGCAAAAAGCCTCCAGTTCCTGTAAATTCCTGGGCTGTCTAGCATGAACTGAGCGCTTGAGATCTTCCCAGAGTGGCTCAATGATATTGAGGTCAGGAGACTGAGATGGGCACTACAGAACTTTCACTTTGTTGTCGATTTGGCCTTGTGTTTTGGATCGTTGTCATGTTGTAACGTCCAAGTATGTCCCATGTGCAGCTTCCGGGCTGATGATTGCAAATTTGCCTCCAGTATTTGCTGATAACGTTCTGCATTCATCTTTCTTCCTTCAACTCTGTCCAAGTGTTCTGTGCCTTTGTAGCTCACACATCCCCAAACTTTAGCGATCCACGAACGGGCTTTACAGTGGGAATGGTGTTCCTTTCAACATAGGCCCTGTTGACCTCTCCAAATGTATCGTTTATGGTTGTGGCCAAAATGTTCAATTTTGGTCTCAACACTTCAAATTACCTTGTTCCAGAATTTTTTTAGGCTTGTCTCGGTGCTGTTTTGCATATTGTAATTGAGATACTTTGTGGCATTTTCGCAGTAATGGCTTTCTTCTGTCGACTTGACCATGCAGTTCATTTTTCTTCATGTGCTTCCTTGAAACAGCCACACTGCTAGTTTTCAGAGAGTCTAGTATTTCAGCTGATGTTATATGTGGGGCTTTCTTTGCATCACAAATAATTTTTCTGGCAGTTGTGGACAAAATTTTTGTTGGTCTACCGACTGTGGTTTTGTTTTTACAGATCCCGCGATTTTCCATTTGTTAATCACAGTTTGAACGCTGCTGACTGGCATTATCAATTCCTTGGATATCTTGTTGTATCCCTTTCCTGTTTTATACAGTTCAACTACCTTTTCCCGTAGATCTGTTGACAATTCTTTTGCTTTCCCCATGACTCACAATCCAGAAACATCAGTGGCTGGATGAAAGAAAGATGCAAGTGTCAGTCTGGATCCCAGAAACTCAGTGTCATGTGTGCATCGCCACGAAGATCGTCGCGGTTGCACATTCTGACTTCTCACAGCTGAGTTGCTGTTTCTTTGTGTTTGGCAGTTAGGGAGTTAATTCTGTCTGTGCTCAGTTCTGGGACTGGGTGCAGTTTCTCCCGGCTGCAATTAATTATTTGTTGATTGGTTTCCTTTAAATCTCTGGTTGTCTGTGTTGGGAGTTGCCAGTGAAATTCTTCATGCAGACCACAGATAGGATTGTATCTGTATAGACTTAAGTTAAAGAGCTCCTTAGTTGTTTTAAGGTCACCTTGCTTAGAGTTTAATATCCCAGATCATTTATGTTCCTTCTGTGTTTGAGTGTGTATGCAAGTCTGTGTTTTCTCCAGTCTGTCTTATATGTCTAATCTATGTATTTAGCAGAGATCAGCCCATATCCCTTTGGTGGTAATCAGAATCCTTCTTAGGACTGATTACAGGGTTCAGGGACTGATAGGAGACAGGGTTAGGCTGGAGACTTGGACCTCTGAACCATTATCAGTACCTCCAAGGTGAGGGATTAGTTAGGACCCCAGTTTAGGGTCAGGTTAGACCCCGGTCCTCCTCTTTCCTGTGACAGTATATCAAGTCCTCAAGATTAACCCTGAGTTCAACGGATATCGTGTCAGGTAAATCTATTCTATATTTACATGCTGATGTTGCTAATCTATATGTTGTATAGAGTGTTGTTCTTTTAAGAATAGTTTACTGACATCGTACACATATCATAAGACCGCGTGACATTTTCACTGGCCCATAAAATTATTCCCAGTTGCCATGGATCCAGTAGCCCAGCTGGCTCTGCAGTTGCAGGGATTATCCATGGAGCTGACGGACATTAAGTCCAAAGTTTTGTCTCCCTCGGAGCAAACCAGATTTGAACCTAAAGTAGCTCTCCCGGACAGGTTCACTGGTGGGCGAGACAAATTTTTTACCTTCAGGGAAGCATGTAAATTGTATTTTCGGCTTCGGCCTCGATCATCAGGGAGTGATGAGCAGAGAGTGGGAATTGTTATCTCGCTCCTACAAGGGGACCCTCAATCCTGGGCATTTTCCCTTCCTCCGGGATCCCCTGCTCTACAGTCAGTAGATCGATTTTTTACTGCCCTGGGTTTGGTATATGATGACCCAGATCGGGTCTCTCTTGCTGAGACAAAATTACGTAAGATACAGCAGGGAGATCGTCCGGCGGAGGAATTTGCTTCTGAGTTCCGTAGATGGGCCACAGATACTCAGTGGAATGACCCAGCTCTTAGGAGCCAGTTTTGTCATGGGCTTTCTGACAAATTAAAGGACGTTTTGG
>JARQOD010000003.1:71238378-71320567 GCA_033576555.1 Oophaga sylvatica | reverse complement strand
CTCCAGGGCTGCCTCTAGTTGTGGTGGTTAGTCAGGGTACTGCAATCTCATAGATTCCAACTGCTCTGGTGTATTGCCTTTTTACCTGCACTCCTCAGCTACCAAATCATAACATGCCACTCTATGTAGTAGCACAATCTGTAAGACTCTGCCCATGCAAAAAAGGGGATAGGTTTATATACTAGCACGAAAGATGATACAAAGGACCCTTTTGGGCCTTTGTCAGGTGAGTAGGAGCCTATGGGAAAGCTCCCAGTGTGAAACATCACTTATTAGAGCTTACAACAAATTTAAATTGTTCTTAAAGTTGGAGTTCACGATTTCAGAATGAGTTTTTGGTTTAGATGTATATTGCAAGTTTTTTACAGAAAACTGGCCAGACACCCTCATTTCTACAGAGGTGTCACTTGAATCGCCTGGACCTGATGTAAAGGCTTTATTGGGACTTTTGTGGCACCCCTGTAACTTCTGCATCCACTATAATTTTATGACACTCACACACAAATACCAAGTCTTGGTTTCAGTAGATCTAGAGATCCTTCAGCTTAATATTGTCCCACAACAGAGAACACATCAGTCACAGCCATGGTGATGGATGCTACTGCACTCAAGGATAATTCTGTGCTTTATTTGTGGCATCTCCCACTTAGCCACTTAAGAAAAGTGCAAAGCTTAACCCCAGATATTGTCTCCATGTCACCTGTCACTTTCTATAGACCCGAGAGACTTGTCGTCCAATTACACCTGACATTCTCTAAACTTTCTATACATTCCTATTGTTCTCCACAACTGCAGAGCCAAGTGATTATGTCTCTGGCGGCCTCGTCCAGTGCACACAGCCACCACATTACAGCCAGGCTGCTTTTACATGTGCTCTAACAGCTAGCAGGTCTCAAGCTGTTGCAAAACTACATCTCCCAGCATGCTACGAAAACCTTCGGCTGGACTAGAGAATGTCAAAGACTGAAGCTATTAGACTGGTATTGAAATACTCATCCATTACCAGGTGTATATCATCTATTGCTGCCTGTTATCAGCCATTTCCGCATGATCACTACTTTATTTCACATGGACAAGAGTGTTGGGACACGTGTAAATAATTGAATTCTTGTTTCTTATTTGGTTCTATTGCCCCGGTGTATAACATCTGGCACCTTGCCCCTCTGTTGTATAACGTGTGGCCCCCCCTTCATGCTAGCTGCCTAACGTGACATAATGGCTGGTGGTGCAGAGCTCACTGATACCAGTAGGAGGAGCCACCGGTGTAATAAGCCCATTTCTTCCCCAATCACCTGTGAATTATATTATTGAGAAATGGGAACCGCAGCCACGAAGTGGAGACCTTGTAACTTTACAGAGAGCAGAAAATTCATCAACCTTACCTCCTCTGGCGTTACCATTAGCACAAACCTTTACCCTTCTCTCTCTGGAAGCTTCATGGCATGAATTTCCATGGCTGAAATTGCAAACCTTACATCACCAAGCACAATGCTGAGCATCAGATGGAGTGGTGTAAAGTCGCCACCACTAAAATCAGGAGGAAACGTGTTCTGTGCAGTGATGGATCACACTTCTCTATCTGGCATGTGGTGAACGAGGCCGGGTTTGGTGAATGCCAGAAGAACGCTACCTGCCTGACTGCATTGTGCCCGCTATACAGTTTGGTGGAGGAGGATAATGCTATGGGCTGTTTTTAGGTCTCAGTCTCAACCCATTAGTTTCATTGAAGAGAAATCTTAATACTTCAGCACAAGACATTTTGGACAATTGTAGCTTCCAGCTTTGTGGGAACAGTTTGGACAAGACGCTGTTTTCTGTTCCCCATGACTGTGTCCAATGCACAAGGTCCATATAGACATGGTTGGGAAATTTGTTGGAAGAATGTGATCGGTCACCCAGAGTCAAGACACCAACCCCATCTAACATCTTTGGGATGATGTAGAACGGAGATTATGAGCCCGGCCTCTCTCCAACATCAGTGTCTGTCCTCACAAATGCTCTTTTGGAAGAAAAATTCTAACAGACGTCTCCAAAATCTTGTAGGAAGAGTCGACCCCATATCAATGTCCTTGGATGTAGTACGGGAAGTCAGAAAAGCTCCTGCGGTGTAATGCTTTGTATCCCGGTACTTGTGACCATATAATGTATGTGGCTGATAGGCGCACCTCTTCTGGAAGGATGTGGAGGCTGCGGAATGTTCGGAAGTTTTTGTTTCAGGTTGCCATGGCTACATCCTTTTCCCTGAATATGCAGGAAGTCGCATCACTACAGTATGGCCACATCATTGTGTCTATCAAATCCATCCATTTTTACCATATTTTTATTGCTCTAGTACGTCAGTTATGGAAATTTTCTTATAACCGTTTCTATAGAAAATCACGCAAAAAAGGCAAAAAGTGTATAGCAGTGCCCTAAAAGCTTCCAAGTTTTTACCCTCAAGGAGTTAATGTATTTTCTGTAATTAATGGGATTTTGGTCTTGTTGCTGTTTCCAAGTCTCTTGCTTACATGCAGAAGCTGAAAATTTGTCCTGATTATTGTCTAGACTAAATCCAAGTGTAACAAACCCTCAGCACGGTCAGCTGCTAGTATCTGTATGGTTTTAGCTTCTGTAACCTGTAAAGAATGGTCTTATTCAATGACAGCAGCAGCAATACCTTTAAGATGGTAAAAAAGTATAACCAAAAGGGGGAGATTTTGCAAATCTGGTGCCAAGGAAAAGTGGCTCTTTTTCTTATCTAAACTCACAAAAAAGGTGTGATCAGCAGAATAGTGCTGCCATCCTGCTCTGCTATGTGGGCTATCCAGGATTTCAGGTCTACTTCTTTGGTGTGTGACGTTCCATGTAAACAGGCTGCAGGGCCCTGACTGACACCTTGCGTGTTAAGGAGAGATGATCCGCTGTGCCCCAGGCTCTGCGCTGGGCTTTGTGTGTGTGTCTCAGAGACTCTGACAAGCGCTGAGTGATCCCCGGGGATGACCCAGGTGCTTCTACAACAAGGCACAGCATTGTTCCCTGCCTACAAGTCCATGCGTGCGTGGGCCCTGCCTTGTGTGTGAAACAGGTGTATAGGTTTCCTGTCACGCTAACAACCGCTACATGCAGACAAACGCCTCGCTCACACCGCCACATCGTCTCTGGGCACACAGTCAGAAACCGCATCCCTGGCATGCAACGATCTGCACGTTGTATCTGGGGGTTTATGATGATAACAGTATTAACAAGCAGCACCACCATCCACTTCTTCTCCATGACACTCATAGTCTGGCGCTCGCCCAGATACCAATTAGTGGAACAGCAAACTTTGTAAAGTCACCGCAACACCACAAAGCACTAATATCCCAAGAGTATATAGAAAGAGTAAGCCATAATCTCCAGAATAGGTGGCAGCGAGTATTTACTGCCTGTAAATAATAATTGAAATTGGATGGCAGTTTAAGGCTTACTCCCATTCAGTAGCATATTGCATCAGTTCACAACCTTTGGGACCCTCAACAATCCTGAAAATGAAACCCAACACAACGGCATCATGACCTCCTGACTGCAAGGAAATGCAGAAAGCCCCATTCACTTCTATGGAGCTGTGTGGTAGTCCTCCTTCATGGTGGATAGCCGGGCAGTGCTATGCAGAAAGGAAAGACTGAACGGTTCCGATCCACCAATGATCACAAAGTAATCCGCCACCTATAGCACTCCGTCTACTGGAAACTACAATTCCTTCTGACTGTCAGGGTTTGCTGAGTATTGTAGATTCACAGCAAAAAGGCTATGCCCAATGTGCAGCATTTCTGTTGTATAAGTGGAGATTGTTTTATTTCCTTACTTTGTTGCAGAATATTATAATATTCTGTAATGGATAATAAGTCAAAGAAAAGAGGGAGACACAAAAGCGCAAATAGGTCTTATCAAACGTTACACAAAGGTGCCCACCAAGAGAACTACTCACCTGGTGAGAGTGAAGGAAGGACATATATTAATGGCGGCTGCTGCAGATCCACAGGTCAGTACAAGACCAGATTAAAACATACACTTAGGTAGGAAAAAAGGATCATCCCCGCGCTGCCGCAAGAAGAATTCCAAAATTGTAGAGGCTTCAACGTGGTTTATTCTACGCGTTTCAGGGTACAGGTGACCCCTTCATCAGGACATACCACAAATATTTTACCATATTTGTGGTATGTCCTGATCAAGGGTCACCTGTACCCTGAAACGCGTAGAATAAACCACGTTGAAGCCTCTACAATTTTTGGAATTCTTCTTGCGGCAGCGCGGGGATGATCCTTTTTTCCTACCTAATTGTATGTAATGGATAATAAGAAAGGTCAGAGGGATCTGCTAGATATATGTGCATTTGTGGTCAACATTATTGGCACCCTAGATTATTTATTATAAAAAGCCAATATCTTCAGAAACTAGAGGCTACAATCCTGTGTGATAGGAGTCTCTTCTGCTGCAATTCTCTCCAGATCTTGAATGTTTGCAGGTTCCACCAGGGACACTTTTCCCTACATGTCACTGTATGTTGGGAACATTGCTCTCTAAATGATCCTCCACCATGTGTCACTGGAAATTGAGGGCACTTTTGTCTATGGTCTCCTCCACCATGTATCACCGTAGGTAATGGACACTTTTCATTATAGGCTCCGCCACCATGTGTCCTCCAGGTAGTGGGCACTGATCTTTATAGCTTCATTTTGTCATGTAACGTAACATTGCCAAAGAGCTCTGGTTTGGTTCCATTGTGCTGGAACATTTCCCCAGAAAGATTGTGTTTGCCCATGTAGCTTTTGGCAAAGTTCAGTCACTTTTTTCATTCCTTCCCTTAAACCTGTGACCTCCTTGGCCTTCACTAAACGGGGCCCGTTTTGTTCAGTGAACGGCGTAATGTCCGGTTGAAGATCACTCTATTTTCATACACAGTTAGGTTTTGGCTTGTATGCGGTTTTCTTTTGCTCTCTTTCCTCTCTTCCGGTAGGGCATGTCTTTATGCTATTTTTGCATGTCTAAAAATTCCAGGTTGTTATGGTTCCATCTGCTGGAACTCTTGCAAAAGATTTTCAGTTTGAACCAATGCTAGGTTTGGAATGTCAACTTTTTACTTCCTCCTTAAGACAGTGAGTCCTCTTGGCCTTCACAAACGGGGCCCTGTTTTGTTCAGTGGAACGGCGTATTGTACGGTTGAAATTATCACTCTATATGTCTCCAACAGACTAGTTTTTTGTTGTATGCGGTTTCTTTGCCTCATTTGAACCAACTTTCCTAATATTCTTTCATCTATTTTCCTCATTCTACAATCGGGAAGTTTGTGATTGTTCCTTGCTGGCAAACTTCTTGATAAAATTCTCATGTTGAATCCGAAATGCTAAGTGTTTGGATGTAGACTTTACTCTTGTAGACTGCTTGTGCTTGGTGGTAATAGCATTCTGTCTTCTCACACAGCTCTTTGTCTTTGCCATTGTGAACAATGAACAACAATAATTCATAGGATAACGTCATGTGAGTGCTGAGAATTGAGGACAGTGAGTCTCATTCTAATAATCACAGGTTATTCTGACTTTATTCAAGCTGATAAAGGTGCCAGTGATTGCTTCTTGCATTGTACTTATTTTTCTCCTGCAAGTTTTTCTTTTGTTATTTATTTTTGTGTCTTGTGCTTTTCTGTAGCAAAGATATGAGTTCAGATATGCTAAAGACTTTACTTCAGGAGATATTTTACATGGTGTACTTAGTATTCAGACGAGCCCATAATGGTGACCATAACTGTACTCTGCCCATTGGACATACATACAGTACAAGCATTCAACTGCACGATGACTGAAACTTTACCAGGTTTTTGGACACAATCAGGTTGGCTGTATGATTTGCTCAACATCCTGAATATTTATTTGTAATATAATCTCACTTTAATTAATGACATATTAAAAAAAAAGAAGTCAGTAGTGTATAAATGTTTGAGCCTCGGTACAATTGTAGATTGATGGTTCGGAAATACGAACTTCTAGAAATTAATATAAAGAAAGTCAAGATGAAGAAAATAGGATGATATTCTTCACTGCTCTTTCTATTTTCCATGTCATCATATAAGTGGATGGCTCATGGGCTTCAATGGCTTTATGTGTTTAAAAGGGAAAAGAGCAACAATGTCAATGGCAAGGACATTGGCACTACAATGGTATTATTGCTATCCAGCACTGCTCAGGGTTGTGGCAGCATAGCAATACCTGTCTCTATCCAGGATTCATGGGAACATCTCTTGGTATCGTCCCCTGGTCCCAGTGGCCATGATCACAGAATGAAGGGATGGCGTCATCTTATGGTCACTCCATCCTTCAGTACAGTACATTTGTGTCCATTTCTGTGCTAGCATTCTACTGCTGGCATGGTCACTTAAGCAGAATGTTAAATCTTCCACCTGGAAGTAAAGAAACTCCTGACATGTCGCAGGAGTACCACCGGTTGCTGACTACTGATATAGGAGGGAGTTTTTATGTTCTCCCCGTGTTTGCGCGGGTTTCCTCCAGGATCTCCGGATTTCTCCCACATTCCAAAGACATACTGATGGGAATGTAGATTGTGAGCCCTATCAGGGACAGCGATGATAATGTCTGTAAAGCGCTGTGGAATTAATGGCACTATATAAGTGAGTAAAATAAACAACTAAATATTGGTATCATAAATAATATAAAAGAATTAGTAGAGCGGTGTGAATTTAATGAGCGGCTGTTGTGGATTTTGACTTTGCATTGGATCCGTAAGCTTCAAGTTATAGCTCTGGTGCCAAGTGTACAGTGCAGCATCAATGTCTCTTTAAAAGGTCAAAGAACAATAATATCAGTCAATACCAGGCAGTATCACAGACTGCAAAGAAGTGAATGCCAGCAAGGTGCCCAGAGTCAATCTGGCACAGGACAGCAATGGTTCCTGGAAACCATAAAAGAGGCCGAGCAGGTATTACTGATTATACAGGTACTGTCTGACTAAACCTATACAGCATCACGGTCTGTCCCAATAACAAAGACAGATGTATGTGTTCAGACTAATATGAAGATGGATGGAATTGACGGCTGGGTGATAATGACATAACTTATATGGGCACAGGCGAGAGGGTGATATACGGACATGGATTGAGCAGGAGCTCTGAGGAATGCACCTTGTAGGAACACAATGGGGGCATTCAGGAGCAATGTACACAATAGGCCCCTTCTACAAACAATCTGCCCCACTTTGCACAAAAGACCTCTTGTCAGAATTATCACCCAGGACAATTCTCCAGTTCTAAAGGTCCTCATATACATGGCTGAGATGGGGCAACCATATAATATATAGAGAGGTGCCCAGTCTCGCCCATTGGATTGGGCAAGCTGGGTGGCTCACCACCAGTGCCTTACTCACCTCTGCTAATGGAGAAGGTATGGCCAAGTTAAGAATACATATATGCAGTGTCAAACTGAGGAATATTGGGCCCTCCAGAGGACTCAATTCTGAGAGCCCACCTTTCATCTATACAAAACCAATGCATTATCATTAAAGAGGTGTTTCAAAGCTGGGCTAATTTTCACCAGGCACTTTATGAAGTGGTATAGCCGTAGATACACAATGTTAGGATTCGGCTCTGCTTGCTGATTCGATCGGTTATCACATAATTGCTCAGATACTGTGGAAATCCAGATGGTGACACTAGTTTCCCACCCAGACAAGCTAGCATCAGCAGGTTGCACAAGGCTCTCTATAAGGAATCCACAGGACAGGACCCCGTGGGTCCACCGTCCGCTGCATCAACCCTGCATATTGGCGATGATAAAAATACTTTGAAGCATACCAAGAAATTCAATAAATATAATATGAATGAGTAATAGAATACAACCATTAACAACTATAACATAAAAAGACACAAGGATCATTAAAAATAATTATGACAATATATAAAACAAGGAGGGGGACAGGCAAGCTCATGCTAGCGTGAAAGGACACACCGTAAAAAACTTATAAGTTAGTTTAGTAAACATGCAAGACAAATTGTTAAGCCCAAAACACATGTCACAGCTTACAAAAATACATGACACATTGGCATAGAAAGTGCGTCATACTTTAAGTAAACAGGTCCTGGTATCTACTAAGTAATTTTCTCAACTATGTTTTACATTTGCGCTTGAACAATCGCCAATGTTCCTAGACCTCCTTGCATCTCTATCTTTCTTACCGCCATTTAACGTGGTCCACCTTTTTCCCATATTCATTATGGCATTGATCCTTTGATCATTGTCAATAGCAACGCTTTTTCATATAGCTTTCAATACAATTTAATTTTTGTTATATTGATTCCTTGAGTCCTTTTTCATGTCTTATATATGCATATAGTGTGCGAAGATAACTCTAAGCGCTACAACTCAACTTACCTTTCGAATTCATTATGATTTATTTCTTGATACATTTATACAAACGCTTAGCCTCAATTCATTACCTGGTGATACCTGAGTCACTATAACTAAACTCTACAGAGTATAGTAAAAAAATTAATATAATAGAGTAAAAAAAATTTTATTTCAAAGCTCTATTCATCGTTATCTCAATCTATAGAGCAAGAATCAAGTCACCAGAGATCACAAAAACAACGTCTTTGAAGACTTCTCATAAAGCAGAACCATTTCAACCACTTTGGAATAGATGTAGATGGCCATAGGGTCTTATCGGCCATTGTTTCACATTCATTGAGAACCTAACCACTTAGTGGCTTCCGCAGTATTCAGTATTTTACTTGAGTTCACTATTTTAGTGTCTGTACTCTATGAACTGGACTACATGAGGCTCTGCTATACAATAGACTGCCTCTGCATGTTACACAGACATATTCCAACAGCTTAAATAGTAAGAAAAAAGTTGCCTGTTTTTTCCTAAAACAGCGTCACTCTTGCCTATAGGCTGTGTCTGGTATTGCAGTGAATGAGGCCGAGCTCTACAATCCTAGATAAACCCTATGATCATGAGGACACTGACTATTAGGGAAACAGAGTAGATCATGGTTTATCTACAGTCATGGCCAAAAGTTTTGAGAATGACACAAATATTAATTTTTACAAAGTCTACTGCTTCACTTTTTCTAATGGCAATTTGCATATACTCCAGAATGTTATAAAGAGTGATCAGCTTAACAGCAATTACTTGCAAAGTCAATATTTGGCTAGAAAATGAACTTTATCTCCCAAAACACATTTCAACATCATTGCAGCCCTGCCTTAAAAGGACCAGCTAACCTCTTTTCAGTGATTGCTCAATTAACACAGGTGTGGGTGTTGATGAGGACATGGCTGGAGATCAATCTGTCATGATTAAGTAAGAATGACACCACTGGACACTTTAAAAGGAGGCTGGTGCTTGCATCGTTGTTTCTCTTCTGTTAACCATGGTTATCTCTAAAGAAACACGTGCAGTCATCATTGCAATGCACAAAAATGGCCTAACAGGAAGAGTATTGCAGTTAGAAAGATTGCACCTCAGTCAACAATCTATCGCATCATCAAGAACTACAAGGAGAGAGTTTCCATTGTTGCCAAAAAGGCTTCAGGGCACCCAAGAAAGACCAGCAAGCGCCAGGACCGTCTCTTAAAAGTGTTTCAGCTGTGGGATCGGGCTACCAGCAGTGCAGAGCTTGCTCAGGAATGGCAGCAGGCAGGTGTGAGTGCATCTGCACGCACTGTGAGGCGGAGACTCTTGGAGCAAGGTCTCAAGGAGGGCAGCAAAGAAGCCACTTTCTCCAGAAAAAACATCATGGACAGACTGATATTCTGCAAAAGGTACAGGCAGTGGACTGCTGAGGACTGGGGTAAAGTTATTTTCTCTGATGAATCCCCTTTTCGATTGTTTGGGACATCAGGAAAACGCCTCATTCGGAGAAGACAAGGTGAGCGCTACCACCAGTCTTGTCTCATGCCAACTGTTAAGCATCCTGAAACCATTCATGTGTGGGGTTGCTTCTCAGCCAAGGGAATCGGCTCTCTCACAGTCTTGCCTTAAAACACAGCCATGAATAAAGAATGGTACCAGAATGTCCTCCAAGAGCAACTTCTCCCAACCCTCCAAGAGCAGTTTGGCGATCAACAATGCCTTTTCCAGCATGATGGAGCACCTTGCCACAAAGCAAAGGTGATAGCTAAATGGCTCAGGGAACAAAACATAGAGATTTTGGGTCCATGGCCTGGAAACTCCCAGATCTTAATCCCATTGAGAACTTGTGGTCAATCATCAAGAGACGGGTGGACAAACAAAAACCTAAAAATTCTGACAAAATGAAAGCATTGATTGTGCAAGAATGGACTGCTATCAGTCAGGATTTGGTCCAGAAGTTGATTGAGAGCATGCCAGGGAGAATTGCAGAGGTCCTGAAGAAGAAGGGTCAACACTGCAAATATTGACTTGCTGCTTTAACTCATTCTAACTGTTAATATAAGCTTTTGTTACTCATATGTTTGCAATTATTATATTTCTGTCTGTGATAAAAACATCTGTCAAACACACATAAAAACCAGGGGCAGCAGATCATGTGAAAATATAATATTTGTGTCATTCTCAAAACTTTTGGCCATGACTGTACTGTGACATTCTGTAGTTTATATAGGAGCACAGGTATACCTACTGATCCAGAAGAACTCCATGTTTTTGACTGAGGTTCAGATGAAAGTGATCAATATGGCTGACCCTATCATGTTCCAAAAATCAATGGACTGTAGGATGGGGATGGGACCAGAAAACTCTTAGGCAACAGTTATTCTGCTTGCACCAAATATCTCTGATTGGAGCACATTCCTTACGTCAACGAAAAATGCATAAAATTCATTAAGAGAAGCACAACGCTTAATAAATTTGGCCCATCTTCACGAGTGGATCCTTCAGCAAAACTAGCGTGCAAGAGGCCAGTCTTGATAAATGGAGGCCATAAAATGTGAATGTTGCATCATCAAATATTTCACGTGTCAGAAGTTTTGATCAACCTCCACCGATCGCCGAAATACAGAGGTTAGGCTTTGGTTAGGATTGCCTCCTCTCCTCTTAGCGGCTAGGTTGGCAACGTACTGACGTATAGAAAATCCTTTAGTCTGTTCAGCGCTAACCCTATCAGAGGAAAGCTGACCTCAGCTGAAGGAGTGCACTTCTGCCCCTTCCCGATTACTTAAGAGTCTCTTATTCTCTACTAATCAAAACATTTGATTGAATCTCAATTGCAAAAATTGTTTTTTTTTCTCCAAATACATACATTTAAGTAAAAAAAGTCTTCAAAAGGTGGACAATCCCTTTAAGTGTCACAATTAAAGGTTGAAGACCTGTGAAACTACAGTGACTCAGCAAAGCTGTCTTCCAGGTCACTTTCAATGTCACATCTTCACACCTACCATCCCTTGTTTCACTGTAAAGCCAGGGGTCACACTGGCGAGTGTGTGTGAAACTCGTGCATCAATACCCGGCACTGCCGCCGGCACTTGGACCGGAGCGTGCAGCTACATGTATTTTTGTGCAGCCTCACACTCCGGTCCGAGTGCCGGCGAGAGACTCGCATCACACTCGCAAGTGTGACCCCGGCCTTAATACAGTGATTGCAAATGAAAGATAGAGCTCCTGCACAAGACTGATGTTCTCAGACAAATTCTATCCATGGTTTTCACGGATAACACTCGCACCTATGATATTCTTTGGGGCTGTGCACATGTCCGATTTTTTTTCCTCAAACCGAGTGGATTGCGGATAAAAATCGAGTCATGCCTGACTTTGATCGAAGTGTCGGATCAAAATCGGCAATGCAAGTCTATGGATCCAAAAAAAAAAAATCAGACAGCACTCGGAAGACATCCAAGTGAGGTCCACTTTTCACGGATTGACAGAAGGGAGAAGGTGGAGAAATGTTTTGTTTTTTATCTCTATGTTCAAGAAAAACTGATGCCGCTCTGATCAAAGAAACCGGACTGTTTTTCTTGATCGTGTGACCTTACACATAGTTCCAGGGACACTTAGCCATCTTGATAACCTGCTGATCATTGTATCCGCCACTAATCCCGAGACCTGGGCTCTGAATTGCCCGGTAGAATACAGTGATGGCTACGCATGGGTGTCAGCCCTTTATTCATTGCCCATGGACTGCCATTCCTTTAGCTCTATTTACGCTGAGCGATGGTCATACGTGACTGGATGACTGTTGGCGCACAATACAGTTCCATTATTGCTGGCAGAAAATTCCCAGGAGCGATGTGCAACCGACAGGCGGCGATTATACTGTCCGCGTGGTTCATCAGTTTATTGGTGGACACTACTATATGGGCAATGGTGGAACAAGTATTCATCCTTCCAAGCATCGGCCTTGTTAAAAAGGAGCTATACAGGGGTGGACATAATATTGGTGCAACCTGTGCAGCCGCAGAGGTGACGAGGCCACTACCACATGATGGGCTATTGGACTGCAAGGTCCATTGTGCAAGGGTCTTCTGTCCTTGTCCGCTCCTAGAGCTTTACAAACGTTAAGTGACTTTCTATGTCTGTGGATTTGGGCACAAAGTCTGCCGGTGTATAAAGTCCCTAATGCCCACACTTCGTAGTTGCAGCTTCTTATTAGGGACGCTCAGCAGTGTACTGGGGATAGATGGCGACTTTGGCCACGGCACAGGTTGCGTAACCGAAGATCGCTGTGTGCCCCTGCAAAATCACAGAATAATATAGGTGAATGGGGGGATACATTGAGACCATCAAGGTACTGCAACAATCAAGGGGCAAAAAAATCTG
Organism: Oophaga sylvatica; assembly: GCA_033576555.1. Taxonomy (NCBI): domain Eukaryota; kingdom Metazoa; phylum Chordata; class Amphibia; order Anura; family Dendrobatidae; genus Oophaga; species Oophaga sylvatica. Next base: position 71,307,805 of record JARQOD010000003.1, on the reverse strand, counting down.
GTTTTGACTTTTTGCAGTACCCTAATACCCAATAATCCGCCTTGTGCTTTAATGTGATAGTGGCACAGAGCAATCTTTGGCCACACAACCATTCAGTCCTGACCCAGCCTGATGGGAAATCTGGAATTCCCAGTCACTTTAGCCTCTGCCCCATGTTATAAGGTCTATAGTGGTACAGTGACTTTATACAAATAAATCCATTATTAAAAGTGGCTACAAAGGTAAAGCCACATTGTGGTGCAGCCACTTTCCCCTCTGTCACCAGATGAGCTGCTCTAGCTGTCCTGGCTCCTGTGTAGGTAAGCATTTTACTGCAGATTCACTGCAGGACAGCAATGCTGCAGTAATGAATGGGTTAACCCTCCCAGGGACTGTGGAGGAAGCTCACTTTCCCCAGCAGCAAACACTGCAGGAGCTGGAGCTCTGCGCCTGTGCTGTGGGAGGTAGTTGGCAGCCAGTCCCTTGAAGGAGGGGAGTGAATTGTGCTCCTACCTCCAGTACTGGCACAGTTGTGAGCAGAGGGGCTGAGGACCAGCCAGCTGCAGGACTTCCCTCAGCCTCTGGGACCAAGCACAGCATCGCATCCTCCTCGTATACTATGGGCTCATCACTGGATCATGGAAATATTGGCTTGCTCTGTTGTCACTGTTGGGGGGATATTAGGAGTTCTGCCTCACTAGGGGAATACTGGAGTCCTGGATGTGGATATAACTGGATTTATTTTTCTCATGGAAATTGATTATTGGACTAAAGGGACCAATGACACTGGCAGGTGAGTGCAAGACCATGAGAAGTTCTGGCAGGTGGGGGCACTGCCTGGTTACTGGTCTGCTGGGGATTTTGGTTAGATGACCCCTCTATGGCATCATGCAAGTTAGAGCTGCCCATAGTCTGTGCATATTGAATGTGTAATAACACTGTAATGGACTGTGTATATAGACTGTGGATACACTGTATGGACTGTGTATACTAGGACTGGTTGATACTCTGTGTGTGGACTGGTATATATAGGACTGTGGATACACTGTATGGACTGTGTATATAATGACTGTGGAATTAGCGCTAATGGACTGTGTGTATGACTGTGATATACCTGTATCGACTGTGTATATATGACTGTGGATACTCTGTATGACTGGATTGTGGATACTCTGTATGGACTGTGTATATAGCCTGTGGATACTCTGTATGGACTGTGTATATAGACTGTTGATACTCTGTGTGGACTGTGTATATAGCCTGTGGATACTGTGTATGGACTGTGTATATAGACTGGATTCTGTGTATGGACTGTGCATATAGCCTGTGGATACTGTGTATGGACTGTGCATATGGCCTGTGGATACTCTGTATGGACTGTGCATATGGCCTGTGGATACTCTGTAAGAACTGTGTATATAGACGTGGATACTCTGTATGGACTGTGTATATAGCCTGTGGATACTCTGTTATGTGCACTGTTTTATATAGACTGTTGATACTCTGTGTGGACTGTGTATATAGCCTGTGGATACTGTGTATGGACTGTGTATATAGACTGGATTCTGTGTATGGACTGTGCATATAGCCTGTGGATACTGTGTATGGACTGTGCAATATGGCCTGTGGATACTCTGTATGGACTGTGCATATGAGCCTGTGGATACTCTGTATGGACTGTGCATATGGCCTGTGGATACTCTGTATGGACTGTGTATATAGACTGTGGATACTCTGTATGGACTGTGTATATAGACTGTGTATACTCTGTATATAGACTGTGGATACACTGTATGGACTGTGTATATAGACTGTTGATACTCTGTGTGGACTGTGTATATAGACTGTGGATACTCTGTATGGACTGTGTATATAGACTGGATTCTGTGTATGGACTGTGCATATAGCCTGTGGATACTGTGTATGGACTGTGCATATAGACTGTGGATACTCTGTATGGACTGTGTATATAGACTGTGGATACTCTGTATGGACTGTGTATATAGACTGGATACTGTGTATGGACTGTGTATATAGACTGGATACTCTATGGACTGTGTATATAGACTGTGGATACTCTGTATGGACTGTGTATATAGAGTGGATACTCTGCATGGACTGTGTATATAGACTGTGGATACTCTGTATAGACCGGGTATATAGACTGTGTACAGTCATGGCCAAAAGTTTTGAGAATGACACAAATATTATATTTTCACATGATCTGCTGCCCTCTGGTTTTTATGTGTGTTTGACAGATGTTTTTATCACAGACAGAAATATAATTGCAAACATATGAGTAACAAAAGCTTATATTGACATAGAATGAGTTAATGCAGCAAGTCAATATTTGCAGTGTTGACCCATCTTCTTCAGGACCTCTGCAATTCTCCCTGGCATGCTCTCAATCAACTTCTGGACCAAATCCTGACTGATAGCAGTCCATTCTTGCACAATCAATGCTTTCATTTTGTCAGAATTTTTAGGTTTTTGTTTGTCCACCCGTCTCTTGATGATTGACCACAAGTTCTCAATGGGATTAAGATCTGGGGAGTTTCCAGGCCATGGACCCAAAATCTCTATGTTTTGTTCCCTGAGCCATTTAGCTATCACCTTTGCTTTGTGGCAAGGTGCTCCATCATGCTGGAAAAGGCATTGTTGATCGCCAAACTGCTCTTGGAGGGTTGGGAGAAGTTGCTCTTGGAGGACATTCTGGTACCATTCTTTATTCATGGCTGTGTTTTTAGGCAAGACTGTGAGAGAGCGATTCCCTTGGCTGAGAAGCAACCCCACACATGAATGGTTTCAGGATGCTTAACAGTTGGTATGAGACAAGACTGGGGTAGCGCTCACCTTGTCTTCTCCGAATGAGGCGTTTTCCTGATGTCCCAAACAATCGAAAAGGGGATTCATCAGAGAAAATAACTTTACCCCAGTCCTCAGCAGTCCACTGCCTGTACCTTTTGCCGAATATCAGTCTGTCCATGATGTTTTTTCTGGAGAGAAGTGGCTTCTTTGCTGCCCTCCTTGAGACCAGGCCTTGCTCCAAGAGTCTCCGCCTCACAGTGCGTGCAGATGCACTCACACCTGCCTGCTGCCATTCCTGAGCAAGCTCTGTACTGCTGGTAGCCCGACCCGCAGCTGAAACACTTTTAAGAGACGGTCCTGGCGCTTGCTGGTCTTTCTTGGGCGCCCTGGAGCCTTTTTGGCAACAATGGAACCTCTCTCCTTGTAGTTCTTGATGATGCGATAGATTGTTGACTGAGGTGCAATCTTTCTAGCTGCGATACTCTTCCCTGTTAGGCCATTTTTGTGCATTGCAATGATGACTGCACGTGTTTCTTTAGAGATAACCATGGTTAACAGAAGAGAATCAATGATGCCAAGCACCAGCCTACTTTTAAAGTGTCCAGTGGTGTCATTCACACTTAATCATGACAGATTGATCTCCAGCCATGTCCTCATCAACACCCACACCTGTGTTAATGGAGCAATCACTGAAAAGAGGTTAGCTGGTCCTTTTAAGGCAGGGCTGCAATGATGTTGAAATGTGTTTTGGGGATAAAGTTCATTTTCTAGCCAAGTATTGACTTTGCAAGTAATTGCTGTTAAGCTGATCACTCTTTATAACATTCTGGAGTATATGCAAATTGCCATTAGAAAAAGTAAAGCAGTAGACTTTGTAAAAATTAATATTTGTGTCATTCTCAAAACTTTTGTCCATGACTGTATACTGTGTATGTAGACTGTGGATACTCTGTATGGACTGTGTATATAGACTGGATACTCTGTTTGGACTGAGCATATAGACTGGATACTCTGTATGGACTGTGTATATGACTGTGGATACTCTGTATGAACTGTGTATATATAGACTGGATACTCTGTATGGACTTTGTATATATAGACTGGATACTCTGTATGGACTGTGCTTATAGACTGGATACTCTGTATGGACTGGGTATATAGACTGTGGATACTCTGTATGAACTGTGTATATATAGACTGTGGATACTCTGTATGAACTGTGTATATATAGACTGGATACTCTGTATGGACTGTGTATATATAGACTGTGGATTCTGTGTATGGACTGTGCATATAGCCTGTGGATACTGTTTATGGACTGTGCATATAGACTGTGGATACTCTGTATGGACTGTGCATATAGACTGTGGATACTCTGTATGGACTGTGCATATAGACTGTGGATACTCTGTTATGTGACTGTGGATAAATTGATCTATCTATAATCTATCTGCTTGTACTATAATATGGACTGTGCATTCTACCCTGCATGGTCTATGTATATGGTAGTACGTGGATTGTATACATGTTCTCACATATGGGATGAGTATAATACTTTGTACTTGGACTGTAATGCAGTAATTTGCTTATAGACCAGGTATGGTACTGTGTCTATAGATCAAGTATATTACTATGTGTCTATGGGATCAGGTGTACTACTATATATCTATGGAATTGGGTTTATAACTGTAAATATGGTATATTATATATCACTAGCTAATATACACTGCTCAAAAAAATTAAAGGGAACTCTCAAATAACACTTCCTAGATTTAAATGAATGAAATATTCTCTTTGAATACTTTGTTGTGTACAAAGTTGAATGTGCTGTCAACATAATCACACAAAAATCATCAATGGAAATCAAATTTATTAACCAATGGAGGCCTGGATTTGGAGAGACCCCCTAAATGAAAGTGGAAACAAGTCAAAATGATGCTCAGTATTGTGTGTGGCCTCCACGTGCCTGTATGACCTCCCTACAATGCCTGGGCTTTCTCCTGATGAGGTTGCGGATGTTCTCCTGAGGGATCTCCTCCCAGACCTTGACTAAAGCATCCGTCAACTCCTGGACAGTCTGTGGTGGATGGAGCGAGACATGCTGTCCCATATGTGATCAATCGGATTCAGGTCTGGGGAGCTGGCGAGCCAGTCCATAGCTTCAATGCCTTCATCTTGCAGGAACTGCTGACACACTCCAGCCACATGAGGTCTGGCATTGTCCTGCATTAGGATGAACCCAGGGCCAACCGCACCAACATATGGTCTCACAAGGGGTCTGAGGATCTCATCTCGGTACCTAATGGCAGTCAGGCTACCTCTGGCGAGCACATGGAGGGCTGTGTGGACCTCCAAAGAAATGCCACCCCACACCATTACTGACCCACTGCCAAACCGGTCATGCTGAAGGATGTTGCAGGCAGATGTTGACTTGTTTCCACTTTAGTTTTGTCTTGTTTTGATTTTCATTTTGACTTGTTTCCACTTTCATTTTGGGGGTCTCTCCAAATCCAGGCCTCCATTGGTTCAAAAATTTGATTTCCATTGATGATTTTGTGTGATTATGTTGACAGCACATTCAACTTTGTACACAACAAAGTATTCAATGAGAATATTTTATTCATTTAGATCTAGGATGTGTTATTTGAGTGTTCCCTTTATTTTTTGAGCAGTGTATATGGGATCAAGTGTACTACTGTGTGTATGGGATCTAGTGTGTGTGTATGGGATAGCGTATACTACTATGTAGCTATGGGATCGTTGTACTACTATGTAGCTGTGGGATCGAGATATTGGATTGGGTATAAAACTGTATATTTGGCATAGAATATATCACTAATCTATAATGTATTTTAAATATAATGCGTGTGTGTGCGTGTCTAGGTGTGTATATCCCCTTAGTGACAGAGCGAATTTTGTACTTAATGACCGAGCCAATTTTTACAATTCTGACCACTGTCACTTTGAGGTTGTAGCTCTGGAACACTTCAACGTATCCCACTGATTCTGAGACTGTTTTTCGTGACATATTGTACTTCATGTTAGTGGTAAAATTTCTTCGATATGACTTGCGTTTGTGTATGAAAAAAAAATGGAAATTTGGCAACAATTTCGAGAATTTGCAATTTTCAAAATTTTAACTTTTGTGCCCATAAATCAGAGAGTCATATCGCACAAAATAGTTAATAAATAATATTTCCCAAATGTCTACTTTACATCGGCACAATTTTGGAAACATAATTTTTTTTGTTAGGAAGTTATAAGGGTTAAAAGTTCACCAGTAATTTCTCATTTTTCCAGCAAAATTTACAAAACCATTTTTTTAGGGACCACTTCACATTTGAGATGAGTTTGGGGGGGTCGATATATTACAGAAAATACCCAAAAGTGACACCATTCTAGAACCTGCGCCCCTCAAGGTGCGCAAAACCACATTCAAGAAGTTTATTAACCCTTTAGGTGCTTCACGAGCATTTTATTTTTTTCACAAAAAATTTACTTTGGAGCAAAACTTTTTATTTTCACAAGGGTATCAGGAGAAAATGGACCACATAATTTGTTGTGCAATTTCCCCTGAGTACGCCAATACCCCGTATGTGGGGGAAAGCCACTGTTTGGGCGCATGGCTGGGCTTGGGAGGGAGCACAGTTTGACTTTTTGAATGCAAAATTGGCTGGAATCAATGGCGGGCGCCATGTCGCGTTTGGAGATCCCCTGATGTACCTATACATTGAAAACCCCCCCAATTCTAACTCCAACCCTAACACAGCCCTCTAATTCCAACCCTAACCCCAACACACCTCTAACCATAACACCACCCAAACCCTAATTCTAGCCCCAACCCTAACCATAGCTTTAACCCTAGCTCCAACCCTAATCCTAGCCCCAACACTAACCTTAGCCCAACATTAAAGGGAATCTGTCACCCCAAAATTGCCATATAAGATAAAGATATGGATGAATAGTGCGTCCCATAACAAAGCTAACAGTAGGTATCATATCCTGATACCCCCGTTTTCATATCAAAATACCTTTGTAAACTTAATAATAATAATAATAATAATCTTTATTTATATAGCGCCATCATATTCCGCAGCGCTTTACAGTTTAACAGTTTCAAAACACAAGTCATAAGTAACAACGTTAACAATACAGTAATTAAAGCAAAATGAGACGGCCCTGCTCGTGAGAGCTTACAATCTACAATACTTAGTTTTTTTCCCTGTCAATCACGGTGGTCAGGAGGGCGGCGTTTTCTCTCTCTCTTCTCCCCCCCCCCCCCGCTCCTCGGCATCCATTGCGTATCGGCTTCCCGCAATTGCGCAATTCAAATACGGGTTGGCGCATGCGCAGTGTGCTTTGCCCGGCAGTGGGCAAAGCATAAAATCAGTACAGCGCATGCGCTACTCTTTCCTTGCCCCGGAAATGACTGCTTGCCTTGGACGACTTCCGGGGCAAGGAAAGAGTAGCGCATGCGCTGTACTGATTTTATGCTTTGCCCACTGTCGGGCAAAGCACACTGCGCATGCGCCGGCCCGAATTTGAATTGCGCAATTGCAGGAAGCCGAACGCCGTCTGTGGGATTCACAGACGGCGATACACAACAGATGCCGAGGAGCGGGGGGGAGAGAGAGAGAAAACTCCGCCCTCCTAACCTGACCACCATGATTGACAGGGAAAAAACCGAAGTTTACAAAGGTATTTTGATATGAAAGTGGGGGTATCAGGATATATGATACCTACCGTTAGCTTTGTTATGGGACGCACTATTCAGCCATATCTTTATCTGATATGGCAATTTTGGGGTGACAGATTCCCTTTAACCCTAGCTCTAACCCTAGCCCCAACTCTAACCTTAACCCCAACCCTATCCCTAGCTATAACCTCAACCTTAACGCTAACCCTAATGGAAAAATAGAAAAAAAACATTTTTTTTTTAAATTTTATTATTTTTATTTCACAAAGGGGGGGTTGATTTACTATTTTATTTTTTTTCTTCCTGGAAGAAGACACCGAGGGCCGGGGTTCACAGCCAGAGGGACACCGCAGGTACCGGGGGCTCACGGAACCCCATTTCTCTACCCTCTAACGTGCTAGATCATATCAGTGGAGAAAGAAATAAATAGGAAATTGGACTTTTTTTTTTATTCCGTGAATAACGGTGATTGCAACACTGGGGTCGGTAAAAACCAAACTCGAATCATGTTCTCCTGAGTCTCAGCTACTCCTGGTAGCCATGACCCCAGAGATTTTCCGATGCTGAGGGTTGCTATAACCTTATTTTCTCTGCGCCGTTAAAAAGCAGCGCTGAGGAATGAGGAATAAGTACCCTTAACTTTCGCCGTTAAAAGGCGTATTGGCAGTCGTTAAGGGGATATATGATATATAATATTATTATTTATATATAAATATATGTGTATATGGGATGAGGTGTACTGCTTATGTATCTATGGGATCGGGTGTACTACTATGTATTTATGGGTTCTGGTGTACTACTATGTATTTATGGGATCAGGTGTATTACTATATGTATAGACTAGTTATTGGCAGTAGTTACCGTATTTTTCGGACTATAAGACGCACCGGACCATAAGACGCACCCCAAATTTGGGGGTGAAAATAGCAGAAAAAAGATTTTTATAAGTTGGAGTCCGTCTTATAGTCCGAATTTGAGGAATCTTACCTGAGGGCCGGCAGTGGTACAGCAGGGTCACAGGAGGCATTGTGTCTTCCTCTGGATAAGTCCGGTCCGGTGTCGGCGGTGCTGATGTTCGGTGTGGACTATGGGGAGTACACCTAAGCAGGGTCCCTTCACGGTAAGGTGGGCGACGCTGTGGCCTGGTGTCCACGGGGGGTTGCGGCAGTGGTGTGGCAGAGGTGCGGTGATGCTGATACAGGGTCCCTTCCTCAGGTGAGGTGACGCCGCAGCCTGGTATCCAAGGCGAGCAGCAAAGCCGGGTTAATCACGAGTTTCTCGGTGGTGGCAGCCATCTTCCTGAGACCGCGCGTGCACAGGTAGAGTACTCTGCTTCCCGGTTCTTCAGGAAAATGGCCGTGGGAGGCAGCGCATGCGCAGATGGAGATCACGGTGGCCATTTTCCTGAAGCCGAGCTCTCAATCTGTGAACTCGGCTTCAGGAAAATGGCCGCCGCAATCGCTATCTGCGCACGCGCGGCCTCCCGGGACCATTTTTCCCCTGGTTAAAATTACTGTTATTGTGAACAGCCAAGCAAGTTGAAGATAAAATGATCTCTAAAAGGCCTAAAGTTAAAGATAACATATTTCCTTTGTATTTCAGAAAGAAAATGACCAATGCAAATGTTTGGGCACCCTTGGAGAGTTGTGTGTTCAGATAACTTTGACCAAGGTTTCAGACCTTAATTGGCCTGAGTTACAAAGTATTGCTTGTTCACAATCATCTTTAGAAACACCTAGACATATCCCTTCAATATAGCCATGAAGTAATAAAACAAATAAACCCAAACAGAAAAACTTCACAAAAGTCAAGATACAAAAAATAGATATAACTTTATTGAAACAACAAACATAAAATGATATGAAAAGGCAGGTACCACAAGAAACAGGAAGAAAAAGGGGTGGGAAACCTTGCACATGTACAGCAGCAATATATATGCATACAATGGGTATATACAAGTAACACAAAAATATATAAATGGATGACAATATCAAAAGTGCATACATATAATAATTCTATGTCACCATGCACAATGGGCACAAATAAGATGTATGTAACTACCGTAGGTGAAAAAAATAATACACATATATCTGCTGTATCTAATAAGGGGCACAAAAGATAAAAGCATCAGTGGCATCAGAAACAAGCCTAAAAATAAGGTAAAGTGCAAACACTATGAGCTGCTGCATTTCCATGCGAAACGCACGTCGGGTGTGGTGTGTCCCCTGTAGCAGCTCATAGATAACTATGTCCTAGCACATATTATTGTTATATTTATATCATTGGCACTTTGTTGTAGGCTATATTTACTGCCATACCTGCTGTTTCTTACTTAAGATGTTTGCACTTTACCTTATTTTTAGGCTTGTTACTGATGCCACTGATGCTTTTATCTTTTGTGCCCCTTATTAGATACAGCAGATATTTGTATTATTTTTTTCACCTACGGTAGTTACATACATCTTTTTTGTGCCCATTGTGCATGGTGACATAGAATTATTATATGTATGCACTTTTGATATTGTCATCCATTTATATATTTTTGTGTTACTTGTATTTACCCATTGTATGCATATATATTGCTGCTGTACATGTGCAGGGTTACCCACCCCTTTTTCTTCCTGTTTCTTGTGGTACCTGCCTTTTTATATCATTTTATGTTTGTTGTTTCAATAAAGTTATATCTATTTTTTGTATCTTGCCTTTTGTGAAGTTTTTCTGTTTGGGTTTATCACAATCATCTTTAGGAAAGGCCAGCTGATGCAAATTTCCTACCTTTTATAAAAACCCAGCCTCCTCTAAACTTGTGCCAAAAAACAGCAGCCATGGGTTCTTCTAAGTTGCTGCCTAGCACTCTGAAAATGATGGAGATCCAGAAATCAGGAGAAGGCTATAAGAAGATAGCAAAGCGTTTTCAAGTTACCCTTTCTGCATTTCGAATTGCAATTAAGAAATGGCAGTTAAAGGGAACCTGTCAAGTTCCCCGAGCCCCCAGAACACCAGCAGTTGTGTCTGCATATGTAAATACCCTGCTCAACAGGGCCTTTATTACATTACTTTTTCTAAAGATCTGTTTTATGTGTATTTCTAAAGTCCATTTATGATATGTAAGAGGGCTTTGACTAGTCGATGGGGCGTTAGTGTCCTCAGACTAGTTGGCCCACTTAGATGTTATCACTCCCCTGTGGGTGTGATAGCGTAACTTACAAGCATCGGCGTCATCTCTAGTGCTATACTTACCTTGCGTGCAGCTTCTTTCCCTCACCTCATTCATCCTCTGAAGCTGGGTGTACACGTCCCAGCTTCAGAGAGACTCACTGCTCATGATCGTAAGTCTTCTGCAGGGTATTTATATATGCAGACACAACTCCTAGTGATTCTGGGGGGACCTGACAGGTTCTCTTTAAGAGGAACAGTGGAGGCCAAGATAAGGTCTGGAAGACCAAGAAAAATTTCAGTGAGAGTTGCTTGTCGAATTGCTAGAGAGGCAAATCAGAACCCCCGTTTGACAACAAAAGACCTTCAGAAAGATTTAGCAAACTCTATAGAGTTGTGGTACTTTGTACTGTTAAGGGACACCTGCACAAATATTGTCTTCATGGAAGAGTCATCAGAAGTAAACTTCTCCTGCATCCTCACTATAAAATACAGCCTCAGAAGTATGCAAAAGAACATCAAAACAAACCTGACGCATCTTGGAAACAAGTCCTGTGGACCGATGAGTGTTAAAATAGAACTCTTTGGCCACAATGATCAAAGGTATGTGTGGTGAAAAAGAGCACCAAATTTCAGAAGAAGAACATCTCACCAACCATTAAGTATGGGGTGGATCGATCATGCTTTTGGGTTGTATTGCAATCAATGGCACGGGAACATTTGACGAGAAGAGGGAAAAATGGATTAAATGAAATTGCAACACTTTCAAAAGGGGAGCTATTAGGTACTAACCATGCAGTGTGCCCAAACTTTTGCATTGACACATTTTCCTTTATGTAATTTTTAAACTGTAATGAACGACAATATTTTTTTTTAGCCTAAAATGCAAAGGAAATGTGTCATCTCTAACTTTAGCCCTTTTAGAGATCATTTCATCTTCATCTTGCTCAACTGTTCACAATAACAGTAATTTTCTACATGCCAATGTAGTATATACCAGTACTTGCTAGACTCTCCATTAATGTCACCATTTGTAACTTTCGGAGCTGTTTTCTCTTGGCCTGTCTGCCACGAGCTGTACCCTCTCGCCTACCTGGCTTTCTCTGGAGCTCCATGGAGGACACCTGCGCTGTATGATGCCGTTCCATTACCCATCCTGTCAGGACGCCTAAACATGTGGATTTGTACTTTACTGTTAAGTAAATAGGTAAAGTAATCCCCATCTGCGTCGCTGAATCGCGCGCTAATGGATTGTTTTATTGGAAGTGCATGCAGTATCTGAGGACATTGCGGTGAATGGTGGCTGGAAGTCTTCTAACTGGTTGTTTCCCAGTCCTACTACTGTTCTACACTTGTTCTCTGTGACCTATGGATGTTTCGTTGATTTGCAGCTTTGGTTATTGATATATGTAGCAGCTTGAGATTGGTACCAGCAAAAACAAGTTTCCTGTACAGATCACAGGGCATGACCTTGTAAGGCTAAGTGCACACGTCAGGAATTTTCGCGTTTTTTCCCGCGGCAAAAACGCGAAAAAAATGCAAGCATTAAGCATCCTATTCATTTAAATGGATTCCGCAATTTTTGTGCACATGCAGCGTTTTTTTCCGCTAAAAAAACGCTTCGCTGGAAAAAAAAGCAACATGTTCATTAATTTCACGTAATCGCGGCGATTCCGCCGCCATAGGAATGCATTGAACCGCTTACTTTCCGCATGTGGCTATGCCCACCATGCGCAATGTAAGCGGTTCATGTGCGGATGGTACCCAGGGTCTGGAGGAGAGAAGACTCTCCTCCAGGCTCTGGGTACCATATCCCTGGTAAAACAATAATTAAAATAAAAAATAATGATATTCTCACCTTCCGGCGGCCCCCGCAGCCTTCCTGGTCCTCAGCGACGCTCCCGGCCAATCCCGTTCCCAGTCGCAATGCATCCTTGGAACGGGATTGGCCGGGAGCGTCGCTGAGGACCAGGAAGGCTGCGGGGACTTTTAATTTATTTTTACATTAGATCTTTTTACTTTTGATGCGGCATCAATAGCAAAAAGTTGCTCACACTTGTCAAACACTATGTGTGACTTGTGTGAGCAACCTGTCAATCAGTTTTCCAAGCGATGCTACAGATCGCTAGGAAAACGCTAGCATTCTGCAAGCTAATTACACTTGCAAAACGCTAGTTTCTAGCGGGAATACGCATACCAAAAAAAATGTGTATTTCCCGCGGCAGAGAAGTGCGGGATTGCCGGAAAAATTTCCGCGGCAATTCCGCAACTTGTGAACTTAGCCTAAAGGTTACAGGTGATCTTGGCATGGTGATGATAATGCCCTCCATAGACAGCTGCCAATATGACTATTGTCATGCATCTGTCATCCAATAGATGTGAGCTGACCATGCTGCCAGGCAGTTGTGAAGAATAGGCACAGCCAAGAAAAAAGTTAATAACTGGAGAAAGCAGCAAACGCCGAGCTTCTCACAGACTCTGGAGTACTTTGCCTATTAAGTAGTCCACTGTCCAAGGTCAGGTGGACATGTGATTTGCGCTGTCTCTACCACATTGCCCACCACGTAGTGCCCCCTCCAGGGTTAAGTGGTGACGCTGGGTCTAGTCTCTGACGTTATGGTGCTGCAAGGGTTACGACTCTACTTTTCTCTAGACAATGACTCTTTGAGCCAGTGTCAAGAAGAAAAAAGGGACAGATGTCTGCACGCTGCGGACAAATGCTGTATTCAATTTCCACTGATCCCATGTATCAAAGCTATTTGGGTCCCTATAGGAAGCCGTTCCCGGACCCCTGCCCGTTCCAATATTCTACTATTGATAACTGAAATATGCAGCTGCTTCCCCTAGGACAACACAATGCAGTCTTTCTTTTGTGCACAATGATGCTTTAGGTTTGTGATAAGGAACCATATTACTCCAGAAGGAAAGGTCTATTATCACAGCGCCTTTATCTCAACATCATCCCATGAATTTCCTTGTGTGCGTTCTGCTTTGGGCAACACAGAAGCTGCGCAAGGTAGCATTATAACTATCCAGATGTCCTGACAGATCAGTGTGTCATCTAGAATCAGTGCAAGAACATCTTGCCAGCACCAAATCCTGTGCCACCAATATCCATGCAAGGACATAACGCCACCACCAAATCTTGTGTCACCAATATCCGTGCAAGTACATATCGCCAGCACCAAATCCTGTGCCACCAATATCCGTGCAAGGACATATCGCTAGCACTAAAGCCTGTGCCACCTGTATCCAGACAAGGACATATCGTCAGCACTAAAGCCTGTGCCACCGGTATCCATGCAAGGTAGCACTAAAGCCTGTGCCACCAGTATCCATGCATGGACATATCGCCAGCACTAAAGCCTGCACCACCGATATCCATGCATGGACATATCGCCAGCACTAAAGCCTGCACCACCGATATCCATGCATGGACATATCGCCAGCACTAAAGCCTGTGCCATCGGTATCCATGCATGGACACCTCACCAGCACTAAAGCCTGTGCCACCGGTATGCATGCATGGACATATCGCCAGCACTAAAGCCAGCACCACCGATATCCATGCATGGACATATCTCCAGCACTAAAGCCTGTGCCACCGGTATCCATGCAAGCACATATCGCCAGCACTAAAACCTGCACCACCGATATCGATGTATGGACACCTCACCAGCACTAAAGCCTGCACCACCGGTATACATGCATGGACATATCGCCAGCACTAAAGCCTGCACCACCGATATCCATGCATGGACATATCTCCAGCACTAAAGCCTGTGCCATCGGTATCCATGCATGGACATATCGCCAGCACTAAAGCCTGCACCACCGATATCATGCATGGACATATCGCCAGCACTAAAGCCTGCACCACCGATATCCATGCATGGACATATCGCCAGCACTAAAGCCTGTGCCACCGGTATCCATGCATGGACACCTCACCAGCACTAAAGCCTGCACCACCGATATCCATGCATGGACATATCGCCAGCACTAAAGCCTGCACCACCGATATCCATGCATGGATATATCTCCAGCACTAAAGCCTGTGCCACCGGTATCCATGCATGGACATATCGCCAGCACTAAAGCCTATGCCACCGGTATCCATGCAAGGACATATCGCCAGCACTAAAACCTGCACCACCGATATCCATGCATGGACACCTCACCAGCACTAAAGCCTGCACCACCGGTATACATGCATGGACATATCGCCAGCACTAAAGCCTGCACCACCGATATCCATGCATGGACATATCTCCAGCACTAAAGCCTGTGCCACCGGTATCCATGCATGGACATATCGCCAGCACTAAAGCCTTTGCCACCGGTATCCATGCATGGACATATCGCCAGCACTAAAGCCTGTGCCATCGGTATCCATGCATGGACACCTCACCAGCACTAAAGCCTGCACCACCGGTATACATGCATGGACATATCGCCAGCACTAAAGCCTGCACCACCGATATCCATGCATGGACATATCTCCAACACTAAAGCCTGTGCCACCGGTATCCATGCATGGACATATCTCCAACACTAAAGCCTGTGCCACCGGTATCCATGCAAGGACATATCGCCAGCACTAAAACCTGCACCACCGATATCGATGCATGGACACCTCACCAGCACTAAAGCCTGCACCACCGGTATACATGCATGGACATATCGCCAGCACTAAAGCCTGCACCACCGATATCCATGCATGGACATATCTCCAGCACTATAGCCTGTGTCATCGGTATCCATGCATGGACATATCGCCAGCACTAAAGCCTGCACCACCGATATCCATGCATGGACATATCTCCAGCACTATAGCCTGTGTCATCGGTATCCATGCATGGACATATCGCCAGCACTAAAGCCTGCACCACCGATATCATGCATGGACATATCGCCAGCACTAAAGCCTGCACCACCGATATCCATGCATGGACATATCGCCAGCACTAAAGCCTGCACCACCGGTATACATGCATGGACATATCGCCAGCACTAAAGCCTGCACCACCGATATCCATGCATGGACATATCTCCAGCACTATAGCCTGTGTCATCGGTATCCATGCATGGACATATCGCCAGCACTAAAGCCTGCACCACCGATATCATGCATGGACATATCGCCAGCACTAAAGCCTGCACCACCGATATCCATGCATGGACATATCGCCAGCACTAAAGCCTGTGCCACCGGTATCCATGCATGGACACCTCACCAGCACTAAAGCCTGTGTCACCGGTATCCATGCATGGACATATCGCCAGCACTAAAGCCTGCACCACCGATATCCATGCATGGACATATCTCCAGCACTAAAGCCTGTGCCACCGGTATCCATGCATGGACACCTCACCAGCACTAAAGCCTGTGCCACCGGTATCCATGCATGGACACCTCACCAGCACTAAAGCCTGTGCCACCGATATACATGCATGGACATATCTCCAGCACTAAAGCCTGTGCCACCGGTATCCATGCATGGACACCTCACCAGCACTAAAGCCTGTGCCACCGGTATCCATGCATGGACATATCGCCAGCACTAAAGCCAGCACCACCGATATCCATGCATGGACATATCTCCAGCACTAAAGCCTGTGCCACCTGTATCCATGCATGGACATATCGCCAGCACTAAAGCCTGTGCCACCGTATCCATGCAAGGACATATCGCCAGCACTAAAACCTGCACCACCGATATTGATGCATGGACACCTCACCAGCACTAAAGCCTGCACCACCGGTATACATGCATGGACATATCGCCAGCACTAAAGCCTGCACCACCGATATCCATGCATGGACATATCTCCAGCACTATAGCCTGTGTCATCGGTATCCATGCATGGACATATCGCCAGCACTAAAGCCTGCACCACCGATATCATGCATGGACATATCGCCAGCACTAAAGCCTGCACCACCGATATCCATGCATGGACATATCGCCAGCACTAAAGCCTGTGCCACCGGTATCCATGCATGGACACCTCACCAGCACTAAAGCCTGTGCCACCGGTATCCATGCATGGACATATCGCCAGCACTAAAGCCTGCACCACCGATATCCATGCATGGACATATCTCCAGCACTAAAGCCTGTGCCACCGGTATCCATGCATGGACATATCGCCAACACTAAAGCCTATGCCACCGGTATCCATGCAAGGACATATTGCCAGCACTAAAACCTGCACCACCGATATCCATGCATGGACACCTCACCAGCACTAAAGCCTGCACCACCGTTATACATGCATGGACATATCGCCAGCACTAAAGCCTGCACCACCGATATCCATGCATGGACATATCTCCAGCACTAAAGCCTGTGCCACCGGTATCCATGCATGGACACCTCACCAGCACTAAAGCCTTTGCCACCGGTATCCATGCATGGACATATCGCCAGCACTAAAGCCTGTGCCACCGGTATTCATGCAAGGACATATCGCCAGCACTAAAACCTGCACCACCGATATCCATGCATGGACACCTCACCTGCACTAAAGCCTGCTCCACCGGTATACATGCATGGACATATCGCCAGCACTAAAGCCTGCACCACCGATATCCATGCATGGACATATCGCCAGCACTAAAGCCTACACCACCGATATCCATGCATGGACAGATCGCCAGCACTAAAGCCTGTGCCACCAGTATCCATGCATGGACATATCACCAGCACTAAAGCCTGCACCACCGTTATACATGCATGGACATATCGCCAGCACTAAAGCCTGCACCACCGATATCCATGCATGGACATATCTCCAGCACTAAAGCCTGTGCCACCGGTATCCATGCATGGACACCTCACCAGCACTAAAGCCTTTGCCACCGGTATCCATGCATGGACATATCGCCAGCACTAAAGCCTGCACCACCGATATCCATGCATGGACACCTCACCAGCACTAAAGCCTGTGCCACCCGTATACATGCATGGACATATCGCCAGCACTAAAGCCTGCACCACCGATATCCATGCATGGACACCTCACCAGCACTAAAGCCTGCACCACCGATATCCATGCATGGACACCTCACCAGCACTAAAGCCTGTGCCACCGGTATCCATGCATGGACATATCGCCAGCACTAAAGCCTGTGCCACCGGTATTCATGCAAGGACATATCGCCAGCACTAAAACCTGCACCACCGATATCCATGCATGGACACCTCACCTGCACTAAAGCCTGCTCCACCCGTATACATGCATGGACATATCGCCAGCACTAAAGCCTGCACCACCGATATCCATGCATGGACATATCGCCAGCACTAAAGCCTACACCACCGATATCCATGCATGGACATATCGCCAGCACTAAAGCCTGTGCCACCAGTATCCATGCATGGACATATCACCAGCACTAAAGCCTGCATCACCGATATCCATGCATGGACATATCGCCAGCACTAAAGCCTGCACCACCGATATCCATGCATGGACATATCGCCAGCACTAAAGCCTGCACCACAGATATCCATGCATGGACATATCGCCAGCACTAAAGCCTGCACCACCGATATCCATGCATGGACATATTGCCAGCACTAAAGCCTGTGCCACCAGTATCCATGCATGGACATATCGCCAGCACTAAAGCCTGCACCACCGATATCCATACATGGACATATCGCCAGCACTAAAGCCTGTACCACCGATATCCATGCATGGACACCTCACCAGCACTAAAGCCCCCATATACATGCATGGACATATTGCCAGCACTAAAGCCTGCACCACCGATATCCATGCATGGACACCTCACCAACACTAAAGCCTGCACCACCGATATCCATGCATGGACACCTCACCAGCACTAAAGCCCCCATATACATGCATGGACATATTGCCAGCACTAAAGCCTGCACCACCGATATCCATGCATGGACATCTCTCCAGCACTAAAGCCTGTGTCACCTTTTTTGTTCGTTGGCAGCATGTTTAAGCTGGGTTTCTATGGTCATTTTTTTCTGTGAAAACCAGAAACATCATAAAAGGAAAAAGTAAAGAGCAGACTGAAGTCCAGATCTTAAGGATGAGCAATTTTCTTGTTGTTCTTTATGAGGCGGAGTGTAGGCGTCGGGCACGCCTGAGTCATTGAGTATCGCCACACCATTAAGAGTGCATTGTGCCAGAAAGTAAGGAACGCCTTTGATGGTTATGAATTGGAATTAGATGAGCTGTGTTGTCACCCTCTCCCAACACGCCACTGTTCCGTACATTTTGGCGGAGGTGGGAGAAACGCCAAAAGAAACAAAATGTTTGAACAACTCCTAATGGTTCAAAAATTTTGTGGCTTTTCAAAGCAATTCAACTCCAGAATTCTGTTGAAATTGATTTGTTGAATCAGGGCATGACATTTCTACTTCCCTTGAATCCACTTTTGGCTTTTTAAAGACAAAAATAAAAAACTGACTGTGAACGCAGCCATACACTGGTCTATCATCTGCAAAAGTATTCTTATGAGTACACATTTGCCGATTGCCAGCTCTTCAAAGTGGACATTTATTCCCCTCTTTGGTTTGAAATTAATACTCGCTAGATCAAGTGGGCGTTCATCATGTATATACTGTGTCAGATGCTGTAGACCTTGAGACCTTGGACAGATACTCACTTTGCAGGTTTCCATCACATCCCATAGCCTAAGCACTCACAACTGCAAAATATCAGGCAGATTGAAGCTGACAGATCTGTCAATGAAAGTGACAGGGTAGGATCACAGGCTTAATTTTATCTGTAAGAGATTGTACAAAGGGGATGGGGGCATTAGGAGATAATACTAACTAAAGCCACCTATTAGTGACTAATGGAGTGAAATGGAAATACGCAGCCTGTGCACACAACTAACCATCATCCCATTACTGTAGATTAGGGAGGACCAGCTTCTCCGGCTTAGCGGAGACTCTGTGACTGACACCTTTTATGTTTTACACTGAAAAAGGTTTTACCAAGATTGAAAGTTATCCCCTATCTCTATTTTGTGTATAAAGGCCCCGTCACACATAACGAGATCGCTAGCGAGATCGCTGATACGTCACGGGTTTTGTGACACAATAACGATTTCGCTAGCGATCTCGTTACGTCTGACAGGTAGCAACGATCAGGCCCCTGCATCTCTGTATTTGACACCTAAACCAACGACCTCGTTAGTGATTCAGAACTGAGACACGTAGGCGTGCATAAATTAGACTTTTCCGCGCATTTACTGCATTTATGCATTTACTGGGATCTGAGTTTCTGTACAGTAGTCCCCAGCAGTTCCATAGGGAGTGAATTGATGCATGTTATTGTACGCTGTTCCTTTCAGCCCCATTCACTGGATGAGCGGGTGTCCTACTGGACAGACCCCCAGTGATCAATAAGTCTATAGAGCTAGTTTTCAACCTTGGTATAACCCCTGATAATGAAGCAATTTTTTTTAATTAATAAACCCGTGTAAATGTGCATGCAAAGTAGACTAATTACAGTAATATGCTCACCGATTGCAGCCTTCACCAGTTTCAGGCTCTGGTCCTCTCACTCGCATAACTTCTTTTCCAACTTGCTGGGTCACACTTATGGCCCGATTCATCAAGATCGGCCATGTTCATGCCAGACGCATTTTGGAGTGAGATTCTCCTGATTCATTAAAAATTGCCTGCCTATTCATGAATTTGAAGCATCTTTTGATTGGCATGCGCCACGCTAGAAATCTGAGATTTTTGGCCCTGGGAATGCCAAATCTCATCATGAAGTAGTTGAGCTGTGGCGTCCCACCACTACCGCGCCCCAGCTCCACCCCTTTTGTCGGAGCTGGGAGAAACTGGTTGGAAAACACCAAAAGTCACAATTTTGATGCAGTTCTGAGTTGCACTTACATTTTGTGATTTTTCAAAGTTATTACTCCAGAATTCTGTAGTGAAAACTTTGATGAATCGGTGCCATGGTGCGCAGTGTGATCTGGAGTATTACGAGCAATGGCAAAATAATATAGGATTATTGTAGCATATAAATGTCTTGTGGTCATCTGGTAATTGGTTAAACAGGCTGTGATCGATGATGCAAGCAAGTTATTATCTGTCCATAGAAAAGGACTCTTGGGTTAAGTTCCCACGATGAGTTTTTGGTGAGTTTTGGTAGATGTGTTGCTCCAGATCTACTTTGGTAGATGTGGTCTTCCAGATGTACATGGATAGATGTAGTCCTTCAGTGCCCCAATTGCTACTACTTTTGGACAAGGTCTGGGCATTTTCTACAAGATGTGGTTAGGACATGCCTGAGGAAAACCTCATCTTAAAGATTTTGTAAAGGGATTTTGAAGTAATAAAGAAGGTTTCTTTACAAAAGTGAAGCGAGAATAAAGCATAATCATCTTTTCCTCAACTTCTAACATCTTGGTGGGGTTATGGGAGTAGAGATCTTCACCATTTGCTGAGACTCTGTCTTTTGGGGGGGAGATGAATACCGGTCATTGAGATACGTTATGGTCAATGATCGCTCCTTCGTTCTCAGGATCTCTCCTTTGACACTTTCAACTTTCTAGGCACTGATAGCTACACTTTCCGTAAAAGTAGATGGGTGACAGTCAGTGTCATACTGGGGTGCCAAGGGCCCATCGGTAACATTGACTTTGAGGGAGGCCCGCTTTTTACCTGCATACAAATATTACATGACCCTCATTCACAAATTTACCTATATCTATATATAATAAACTGTGTAGTTTGGTTAATGAATGATGAGATCCTGATTTTTGTCTGTACAGAATGAACAAAGTGAATTATGCTAAATACTGCTCACACAGTGTGGTTGGGGGCCCAGATCTGCCCAGGGGCCCACCGGGCTATTTCCCCTGTTCCCCTATGGGCCAGTCCGAGCCTGGTGACAGTGACAATCTAGGTTTAATGTATGAATCATTTGTATTACCCAACGATGACGGGCAGCTATCTTGTTCTAACATGGTCTTCAGCTCAGGACAAACTAGAGGTAGGAAGGCATGGTAGCCGTCAAACCAGGCTCTTCTCTTGCTGTCATATTAGATTGTTGTGATAAAGAAGTTAGGTAAAACCCTATTTATCATGATCTTGATTTACTGTACTTGGCATGTCTTCTGGTATTTAGCCTATGTGTTAGCTATATGGGGTGTAGGGGTAGCGGTTACACCTGGGTCCAGGTGTCCGTCAGCCTCGTGAGGCCGGCGTCACACTGGCGAGTTTGATGTGAGTAAGTCGCACGACTTTCTCGCATCAACACCCGGAACGGCCGCCCGCTCTCGGACCCGAGTGTGCGGCTGCATAGAAATACATGCAGCCGCACACTCGGGTCCGTGAGCGGGCGGCCGTGCTGGGTGTTGATGCGAGAAAGTCGTGCGACTTACTCGCATCAAACTCGCCAGTGTGACGCCGGCCTAAGAAGAAAAGTTGAAAAACAATAAAGGTTACACCATGAATTTCCAAGAATGATTACTACAGAACATTGAAACTGCATTGCTGCCATAGAAAATGGGAAAAAGGGAAAAAAACGCTCTATAATGTATATATGAAATATTCAGCTGCAAAAATTCCTATGAAAAATATGGTAAAAAGAAGGTACTTAGTGCATAAATTGGCCAATATATGTGAGCCCAATTGCCAATCAAGGCGTCCTTCGAAAATTGGGTCCCTGTCCTGATATGTCACATCTACTGGGGATAAAAGCCTACAATTTATGGGGCAGGAATTGACCAGCTAACTAGTGAAAATCACCTGTGGCTAATGGGAGTGGGTGGGAGTGCACATGTCCAAAAAAGGCTTTGATACAATTAGAGAAAAAGGCCAGCGCATCCAAGCTAGTGTGATTAGATGCCAACCAATTTGTATCTCTATTTGTATTAAAGCCTTTTTGGACATGTGCACTCCCACTCCCATTAGCCATAGGTGATTTTAAGACTAGCTTGGATGTGTTGGTCTTTTTCTCTATTTGTATCATTGCCTTGTAAGAAGACACCAGTATCAGAAATGGCACTAGGTCGCTTTGTGGCCCACGAGCCTTACGTTACAGCTCTCCAGTGATCAGCCATATTTATTTACCACTCCTTGAAAATTGCAAAATGAACGAAGAACACCCCAGGCCATGGGACTCCCCTTAATGTCTCTTTCTATGACTGATGAGGACATTGACCTCCTCTGAGTCACAGCTGGGTTTACTCCAGTACAGGAGTCTCCATTTACAATTCACAGCCCCCGAGGGATGTCGGCCTAAGTCACCTCTTCTACCTTCTATTCCTTCCTTGTGTCGTAACATTTACTCACTCATGAAGAATTTGGAAATAACTGTGATTGACTGGTAGGGAATAGACCTGTATCATGTGTACTGGAAGTCTAGAGGAAAAGTGCATCAGAAGAATGAAATCTACATGTGTGAGCTTATAAGATCCCATTCCATTTTGCCACAGCATATCCAAGGTTGACCTTCAGGTTTCTAACTCAGATTTAAAGAATGAATTCCCGCAGAGTAAGGCCGGGGTCACACTTGGGACTGCAGTGCAAGAAATGCGCGCGAGTCTCTCGCCTCAATATCCGGCACTGCCGCCGGCACTCGGGATCCGAGTGTGCGGCTGCATGTATTTCTGTGCAGCTGAATGCTCCGGTCCGAGTGCCGGCGGCAGTGCCGGGCATTGAGGCGAGAGACTCGCATTGCAGTTGCAAGTGTGACCCCGACCTTAGGCTGATCTTCTCGTGGTTACCTACCACAGTCTCCGACATGTCGCATGGTTAGGAAACCACATTAGAAAAAATCTGCAGCGGCTGGATCTTCAGGCTACCGAATGTAAAGAAGATGGTTCACGTTCACTGACAGCAGGCAGAGATCTTGGAAATGATGAAACGCAAAGTATAAAGAAAATTTGCAGAAACTTGATTTAAAAACCTGCAGCCTCTGCACGACAGAACTGAGGAACAAGAAAAATTGGTCTAGAAGATATTTAAGGCCTGTCTGGTTCCATACTTTGCAGGATAATAGCACTCCATGTGGTGTTTGTTTTCTAATCATATGTCGAAAGGAGTGATGGAAGCGCCGATGCAGGTGTGAACTGAGACTTTATAACCATCTTGTTAGTCACTCCTTCATATTCAATCATCTGCCATGCACAAGCGACATGGAAATTAAATATATATAAAGATGACCTGTTATTTACCATGAATATGTAATTTTTTTGCCTGATGTAAATGCTGCTGTTCTCCTGAATCCGGCGTTATTTTTCTCTTGTTCATGCACCTCTCCGTTCCTGAGATACGGCCCTCTATTCCCCATATATAAATGTAAGCCTAGTCTTGCTGGTCAACAGCATCTGGCCCTCAAGAAAACCATGCCCACTTGGCAAACAAGACTAGATTTATATACAGGGAAGAGGAGGCTGTATCTCAGGAACAGAGGGGCGCAGGAACAAAAGAAAGACCACGCTGGATTCAGGAGAACAGCGGCATTTACAGAATACAAAATGTATATATTTATGACAAGGGACCGGTCCTCTTTGATGTATTGCTATGGAAAGCAGCTAGAGGGGCCCGACCGTATTGTGCACTTGCAATACTTAATAATGCAGATTTCTATAAGGGCTCATTCAGACGTCTGTGCCATTTGGTCCGAGCATGGACCACTAGGGCAGGGACTGGCGGAGAATCTCCGGACCCAAGTGTGACCGCTTCATATATTTCTATGAGGTTGTCACGCTCGGGTCAGGAGACCTGTGTCTAGTCCGTGCATTGCCATCCGATATTGGGCCGAAATATCAGCACGAGAACTTATGTGCAGCATTACAATGTAAGGCCTAATGGTCCCCTCCTCAATGTGGCTAATGTAGAGGTACCCAAGGAGGCTACCATCCCATGCCCGTCCTCGCACTTATGGGCCATATATTGACAAGGGACTTCTCTTTCAGATATTAGGCGGATGGAACAATCGATATTATGACTATGCATATCCGAGGATAGAGAGGGATTCTTATATGCTCATATATGGCCCTGGCCTTTAGCTGCCCCATCTCCCCACAATCAGGCTCCACCATTTCTCCTCCTCATTGCTGAGATCTCCTTTTGGAAAGAATAGCTTCCTTTTGGAAATCCCACAAAAAATACTCCATAGGCAAGAAGAAGGGCATCTCTAATTGTTTGTCGTAGCCCCCTCCTCTAATAATGTGAATGCTCGGCTTCCCCCCTTCCCAGGCTGGGGCTGTCATAATTCAGCCCATTGTAAGGCCAGGACACAGACCCTCTGTCCTAATGTTCACTCCTAGCTCAACATTAAAGGACCATCAGAACAAGCCCCCCTTTCTGCTCTGAAGAGGGTCTCTATGTCTCCTCAGATAGCATTTGTCCTGCGGAGCTGGGAGTATAAAGAGCTGAGGTCCCAGCATGGTACTGAGGAGACAGAGTCTCTTTCATTTCTCCCCAGAGGGGAGACAAACGCACATCTTGTCCTGCGGAGACGGCTACTAACACAACACGTTTGTTTGAGAGGAGAGGCAGAAGGGGGGTAAAGTAGGATTGAAATAGTTGGGATATAAATAATGGTCTGCTCTCATCACCGCCTGGAGCACAGAACTGGCAAATGTGTGGGGGGTGCTGAGAGTTTGGACTCTGGAGCTCAGACAAACAGCTGGCGAGGGCACCACCACCGTGCCCAACAGATGGGCCATGTATGGAGAAGTGGGGTGGTCCCCACCTTCATTTCTGTGCTTCTCCCATCTTTACCCATGGGGTATCCACAGAGCAGCAGTATTCTCTACAGTCTACATGAAGTTGCACCAATTTGGCAGCACGAACGCTGGGATCCACACATCCATTTTTTTGTCTGATTTTCCTGGAGATCAGTGGCTCCAGATGTCTGCCAGGTGAATCTACCCCTTCCAGCAGAGCTGTAATCAATATTTTTCCAGAATATTTTGGGGGTCTGCAGCAAGCGCAAATATAATGTATGCTGTGATTAATGGGTGACTTATTATATAAAAAAAAACTTTGGACAAATGGGTCCTTGTGTGAAGTTTTGATTCTTGAGGTTGTGATCCTGAACACTGAAATTCAGGAAAAAAGTTGTCATCCAGAGCAACTGGAGAGGTATATGGGCTCATAGGCCTATGTACTTATTTCCTTCACCAGCAGAATAGTGAGTGCAGCTCTGGAGTATAATACAGGATGTAACTCAGGATCAGTACAGGATAAGTAATGTAATGTATGTACACAGTGACTGCACCAGCAGAATAGTGAGTGCAGCTCTGGAGTATAATACAGGATGTAACTGAGGATCAGTACAGGATAAGTAATGTAATGTATGTACACAGTGACTGCACCAGCAGAATAGTGAGTGCAGCTCTGGAGTATAATACAGGATGTAACTCAGGATCAGTACAGGATAAGTAATGTAATGTATGTACACAGTGACTGCACCAGCAGAATAGTGAGTGCAGCTCTGGAGTATAATACAGGATGTAACTCAGGATCAGTACAGGATAAGTAATGTAATGTATATACTCAGTGACTCCACAGAGCAGAATAGTGAGTGCAGCTCTGGAGTATAATACAAGATGTAACTCAGGATTAGTAAAGGATCAGTAATGTATGTACACAGTGACTGCACCAGGAGAATAGTGAGTGCAGCTCTGGGGTATAATATAGGATGTAACTCAGGATCAGAAACTTGTATTTTCTAATTTACTTTGCTTTTAATGTAGATTATATTGAACACTGATTTAATATATAAATATATTATCCGCCACTCCACATTTTTACTGTTAAGGGTATGCCACACTAAACAATATCGCTAACGGGATCGCTAAAAAACGTCACTATTTAGCGATCCCGTTAGCGATGTTGTTCAGTGCGGCAGCTTCCAGCGACGAGCTTCCTGCTGAGATCTCGCTCGTCGCTGGAATCGTTCCGGACCCTATTTCATCGCTGGCGCTCCCGCTGGGTAAGTATCTTATCGCTGTGTGGCACCTTTTCTTAGCGATTTAGCGGTACTTTTGTACCGCTAAAGTCGTTAAGAAGATCGCTAACGGCGATAGCGTCGTTAACTATATCGCTAAATGCGGCAGCATTTAGCGATATAGAAACAATCCCGCTAGCGATCTCATTAGTATGCAACGCTAACGAGATCGCTAGCGGGATAGCTTAGTGTGGCAGTACCTTGAGAGAAAATGTAGTGTTTGCTTGAACAATGAAGATGAAGATGTCTATCTTTGTTGCTGTGTTTTATATACATTTTTCTGAATATACTCATGTTTGACAATTACTTTTCTTATTGTATATAACAGGTAAATTTGCCTTGAATTTTGGCATCTCGCACATAATGATCTAGTTTTTCTAATGTTGCTTTATAATTAGCAGATTAACTATGTTATCGGCCTTTGTCTCCACCTAGTGTCAAAAAATAAAACTGCTGGGTTTGGGATGTGCAGCTACTTTCAGAAGTCATTTGCTGCCCTCTAGAGGAAAACTATGAAATCTTAAGTGTTACAGGTATGTCTTTTTAGTCTTATGTGAATTTAAGGTACTGTCACACTAAGCGAGATCGCTAAAGAGTCACCGATTTTATGACGCAGCAGCGATCTCGTTAGCGACTTAGCTGTGTGTGACATGTAGCGGCGATGTGGCCCCTGCTGAGATGTCGCTGATCGTCATGAACGTTCTGAGCCATTTTTTGGTCGTTGGTGTCCCGCTGGTGAGCCTGAATCGCTGAGTGTGACACCCTTTATGAACGACTTTACCAGCGTCGCAGGTGGGACTAGGTTTTCCCAACGACCGCAGAGGTCGTTATACAGATCGCTGATCTCTGATGAGATCTTTGTGTTTGGAAGCTAACTAGCGACCACATAGCGATCGCACTAGCGATCTCGCCAGGTTGTGTCGTTGTCGTGATCGCTAGTGCGATCGCTAAGTGTGACAGTGCCTTTAGAATTATATTTTATACTCACTGACCATGAATATGAGTATAATATAAATCTAATATACTCTATGCATAGAACATGCCTCCAGACATGAAGGACCATTGTTTATGACCGTAAAACAATTCAGATATACCCTATCCATAAAACACAACTACGCCTAACATTTTTTTCCACTGGGCATGACCATATTATATTTTTTTTGTAGACTCTTTAGATAAATAATAAGAATAATTTTATTTCTAAAGTGCTGACACATTCTGCTGCACTTTATATATGTACAAACAATGGGAGACATTATAGAGTAAAGTTATGTGCGCTCGTTGTGTATTTGCTTGGAGAAATTTCTGTAAGGTTTCTGCATCTCTTGGCTGCCTAAGAATACACTGCGTTTTTGCATGCATTTTTTTTCCTGCCCATTCAATGGGTCAAAAACGCAGGCAAAAACAGAAAAAGAATTAACATGCTGCAGAAAAAACGCACTGCAAATACAGACTGAAATTTACTGATCATGTGCACAATTCAGGATTTTCATTGAATAAGCTTGCTTGCATAAGTGCGCACGTTGCGTATTTGATGCGTTTTTGCTGTGTTTTTTTCCACGCGTAAATGGTCCAAAATCGCAATGGAATACTTATGCAAGCAAGTATTTGCAGTGCGTTTTTTTCTGCAGCATGTCAATTCTTTTTGCGTTTTGCCTGCGTTTTTGACCCATTGAGTGTGCAGGAAAAAACGTATGCAAAAGTGCAGTGTATTTTCCGCAGCGTTTTTGCTGCCAAGAGATGCAGAAACCTTGCAGAAATTTCTGCAAGCAAATGCGCAACGTGTGCACAAAGCTTAACATATAGTCATCACAACAGTGCATGGCAGGTGTGGGAAACTAATGAAAGTAAGGACCAGGAGGAAAAATGTACTAATGTACTAAGGCAGAACTGAGAATCAGATTGTCTGGGGCAGTGTTTTCTAGAGAACTGATGCAGCAGAAGAGAAATCTTTGAGACGAGAGTTGGAGGTTTGGATTAAGAAGGATTTTAGTCTTGGATCTTTAGCAAAACAGGGAATGCAGATAGGATGGTAGAGAGAGATGAGGGAGGAGATGTAGGGTGGTGCAGAACTGTAGAGAACGGTGAGGCGTTTGTTGTATTCAGTAGCAGATGGGCAACCAGTGCAAAGACTGACACAAGGTGGAGGCATCGGTGTAGCAGCTGGACAGAATTTTTCGCCTGGCTGCTGCATTCAGGATCGATTGGAGAAAGGAGAGTTTAGTGAGAGACCTGGAGGAAAAATGTAGGAAGAGAGAACGGAAAATCAGATTTTCTGGGGTAGTACAGCACAAGAAAAGTTTTTGAAACTGGAATGGAAGGTTTCAGTTATTAACGATTTTAGTCTTAAATCATTAGCAAAACAGAGAGGACTGGAAGGGCGGTAGATAGAGATATGGAGTGCAGCACTGTGGAGAGGACGGTAGAAAGGTAGATCAAGATGGAGGGTGGTGCAGCACTGTGGAGAAGAGGGATAAAGTGGTAGACAGATGAGGGAGGAGATTTTCGGGAGGTGCAGCACTGTGAAGAGCTTTGTGGGTGAGATTGATCAGTTTTTATTGGATTCTGTTGCAGATGGGCAAACAGTACAATAGGTGGCACAGTGTGGAGGCATCTTTGTAACAGCTGGATAGAAATATGATCCTGGCTGCTGTATTCAGGATAGTTAAGAGAGGGTAGAATTTAGTGAGCTGGAGAAGTAAAGTTGCAGTAGTCCAGACAAGAATGAGTCAGAGCAGAAATAAGAGTTTTTGTGGTTTCCAAGGTAAAAAAGATCAGATTTTGGAGATGTTTTTGAGGTGCAGGTGACATGAGCAAGAGATCAGTTATAGGGAGTGAAGAAAAGATCTGAGTCAAATATTACAAGATAGTGAGGTGCTGCCAGGGAGTTATGGTAGAACAACAAATGGAAATGAAATATCAAGTATAGCTAGGTTAGTAAAGGGAGGAAACACAAGGAGTTCAGTTTTGGAAAGATTCAGTTTTAGATAGACAGAGAACATGCTCTTAAAGACAGCAGATAATTTTGTATTACTGCGGAGGTGATGTCAGGAGGCAATGTGAATAATTGGGTGTCATCAGCATAGACATGGTACTTAAAACCAAATCTACTGATGGTTTGTCCAATGGGGGCAGTGTATAGAGAGAAGAGGAGGGGACCTAGGACTGATCCCTTAGGAACCACGACAGCAAGGGGAAGAGATGTGGACCTAGTACTGCACCCTGAGGAACCCCAACAGCAAGGGGAAGAGATGTGGGCCTAGGACTGAACCCTGAGGAACCCCGACAGCAAGGGGAAGAGATGTGGACCTAGGACTGAACCCTGAGGAAGCCCGACAGCAAGGGGAAGAGAAGAGGACCTAGGACTGAACCCTGAGGAACCCCGACAGCAAGGGTAAGATCAGCCAGCAGAAGATACAGTGAAGGAGCGATAGGAGGAGAACCAGGAGAGAACTGTGTCCTTGGGGCCGATAGAGTGGAGCATAGTGAGGAGGAGCTGGTGATCTACAGTGTCAAATGCAGCACAGAGATCCAGGAAAATCAGCAGGGAGTAGTGGCCATTATATTTGGCTGTTACTAGATCATTTGAGGCTTTAGTGAGGGCAGGTTTGTAGAGTGTAAGGAGCGGAAACCAGATTGTAAAGGGTCAAGAAGAGAGTGATCTGAGAGATAGCGGATGGGACCTTCCAGGTGTTTAGAGATAAAGGGGAGATTGAAGACAGGTCTGTAGCTAGCAGCATAGTTGTGGTCAAGCGATGGTAGGTGACAACCTGGGAGAGGGACTGGAGGAAGCGAGAGAAAATAGGGTCACAAGTGCAGGTTGTAGGGCGAGAAGAAGCGAGGAGCCCGCTAACTTCAAAGGCAGAAAGTGAACTGGATGAAGTGAGGGGGATGCCATTATACATAAAGCACTATAACCCCCAACATCTTCCGATCACTGGACATGACCGTAGTATAATTCTATTGTACTCTATTGTTAGAGCACTACAACTCCCAATATGACCATTATACAGCCCAGATGTAATACAATAGCTAGGGCTACTTTTTTCTTTTGTGATAACCCTGTAGAGTATATCCACTGGTCACTTATATATATGATCAGCTTTCAATCCGATGCTTCCCAGGATGGGAAAAGGGAATGTTTGATAATAAGCTATTACACATTACTGTGATAAGTTGCGGAACAGCAATTATTTATTCCTGAAATCAACAATGCGCTGTTTCCACAGATCGTTATGATCGAGTAAATCTAGTATTTTATGTCATGATTTCTTGTCACCACCTAGTGGACACTTGTGAGAACTGTCAGTGATATATGATGCAAGTTTTAAGACTTTTTGCTGCCCTCTAGTGTTTAAACTGTAAGACTGCAGCATTATCATCTCTGCTGTATATTTACTACTGTCCTATTTCTCCAAAGCAGAGAGGGTAATGCGTCCACAAGGGCACTTTGTGATAAATCATTGAATATACTGCAAATCAAAGTTTTTTGAATAAGTGTTAAGGGTATGCCACACTAAACAATATCGCTAACGGGATCGCTAAAAAAGTCACTATTTAGCGATCCCGTTAGCGATATTGTTCAGTGCGGCAGCTTCCAGCGACGAGCTTCCTGCTGTGATCTCGCTCGTCGCTGGAATCGCTCCGGACCCTATTTCATCGCTGGCGCTCCGCTGGGTAAGTATCTTATCGCTGTGTGGCACCTTTTCTTAGCGATTTAGCGGTACTTTTGTACCGCTAAAGTCGTTAAGAAGATCGCTAACGGCGATAGCGTCGTTAACTATATCGCTAAATGTGGCCGCATTTAGCGATATAGAAACAATCCCGCTAGCGATCTCATTAGTATGCAACGCTAACGAGATCGCTAGCGGGATAGCTTAGTGTGGCAGTACCTTTATTACTCTACTGATATTTCCATTTCCATTTGGGCCATGTTCACCTGCACAAGTACTGGATATGGACGAGCATGGGAAGAAAATTATCATTTTCCAAATCCCCAGTTTTATACATTTTGGGCGAAATGAAAGCTTGTCTAAGCAATGACTTTCCACCTCAAGTTTGACATTATTGTACTGCATGTAAAATTATACTTAAGGTGTGCCTTTCTTTTTATACAAAGCCTATAGGAAAGCATGATCTTGCTACCCTTGTAAGTAACAAGATCAAACTGTTTTTGATGCACATACCAGTGTAATGTGTCCAGGAACTGTCCCAATTCTCATGCTCTGTAATTTGCCACCCACTCTTTTCTAAGTGGGCAGCTTCTCTTAATTTTAAATTCTGCCTGCACAATGAGTGTGGGACCTCCTTTCACTTCTTTTGCCATTGTCCAATTCTAAATAGTCAACTCTATTATGTCTACATGCAGGCTGAAATACATAATAGTGGGAGCAAAGAGACACAGACCCTCCTCCACACTTCCTGTAGAGGGACAAAGACCCTCCACTTCCTGTAGAGGGACAAAGACCCTCAACTTCCTCTTCCTGTAGAGGGACAAAGACCCTCCACTTCCTGTAGAGGGACAAAGACCCTCCACTTCCTGTAGAGGGACAAAGACCCTCCACTTCCTGTAGAGGGACAAAGACCCTCCACTTCCTGTAGAGGGACAAAGACCCTCCACTTCCTGTAGAGGGACAAAGACCCTCCACTTCCTGTAGAGGGACAAATATATTAAAATTATGAAAAGTAAAATGAGAAAAACATGGGCGCTTCTAGGTAAATAGTAGTGTATATAGCAGGAATTGTATATTTTATGTGCTGATCTGGTGAAGTCACTACATATTGTGAATTGCAGATCTTTCATTTAGCCAATGTGTTTCATATTAAATGGATTGTTTCCTTTTGTGCTGAAGAGGTTAACAACCCTTTCTATGCTGGCTAGAAACTGATTTAGACTTTCATGAGTTAAATCTGCTTACTATCCTGGACCCGTATCCCTCCTACTGATCCACTCCCACCTCATGCCTGATTTTTTCAATCAGATTATTGGTGCAAAATAGTTCTCCAAGTTGGATCTAAGGGGAGCCTATAATCTGATTAGGATTGAGGAGGGGGATGGATAGAAGATGGTGTTTAAAACTCCAGGAGGGCATTATGAAAATTTTGTCATGCCTTTTGGTTTGACTAATGCTCTCCACGTTCCAACGTTTCATTAATGACATCTTCCGTCACCTCATGGGTAGATTTGTTGTGGTGTATCTTGGCGATATTTTAATCTACTCGCCCGATCTCAAGTCTCATCAGGTACATGTCAGGCAGGTGTTACAGGTTCTAGAGGATAATAAACTGTATGCTAAATTGCGAGAAGTGTGTATTCATCACACAGGAGGTTCAGTTCTGGGGTCTCCTAGTGTCAGCTGTAGGTTTCCGAGTGGTCCTGTAATAGAATCTCCAAGAAAATTTGAAAGCATTGCAGCACTTTGAGCTTTGCATACTGTTATAGGAAATTTATTGGAAACTTCTATTGTCAAACCCCTCACTGACATGACTGGGAAAGGTACGGACTTCTCGAGGTGGTCAGACTGCGCTAGGCAGGAATTTTCTTCTTTGAAGAGATATTTTTCCACTGTGCCAGAACTCATACAACCCAATGTTTCTCAACCATTTATTGTTGAGGTTGATGCTTCGGAGGTGGGTGGTTGGGGCTGTATTGTCTCAAGGGTCGTCGCCTGGTAAATGGCATCCATGTGCCTTCTTCTCTAAAAAGTTGTTGTCAGCCGAAAGAAACTATGATGACGGATGTAGGCAATAGGGAACTATTGGGCTTTAAGTTGGCATTTAAGGAATGGCGTAATTTTTTTGAAGGGGGGCCGTTCACCGGGTCACAGTCATCACTGATCACAAAAATTTAATGGAGCAATCAACCTTAAAACTGCTTTATGCTGCCAGTACCATAGCATCTGCTGTTTTTTTGCTTGATTGGCATTGACATTATTATATCTATATAACAATCTGTTGCAGCCTTGAGTACTTATCTATAGAGTGTGTTTTACAGACTCTATGGGCTCTTTCAGACGTCAGTGTGTCCGGAACGTTTGGTGACAGTTTTCACATGTACCGGAGACACTGACATGTCCGTTTTTTAAAAGCATCATGGGACTCAAAACGTCCCACACATGTGAACTCGAATGACATCTGTGTGTCATCAGTGTAACACGTACTGGCTCCTGGGAAGCAATGGTACTGTTAGCGCTGTTCCCCGGTATCAGGGTCTGATGACCACTTGCATCATACTCCCCTGCTCTGCCTGCAATCAGCACGAGCAGGGGAGAATGATGAGAGTTGAATTCAACTGATAACAGCTAGAGCAGGCGGCTGCTGATAGGACTATTACTCCCATCAGTCTACACCTACTGCCGCTAATAACAGTGAGAGCAGGTGGCGGCTGATTGGAGTATTCAGCAGCTGCTGGCTGCGCTATAAATAAACAGTCGCAGGTTCCCCTGTATTTTTGATAACCAGCCAAGCAAAACTGCTTGGCTGGCTACAACCCTCAGCTCTCTGCTTCAGCAAGGCTGGTTATCAAGAATAGATTGGTCCCCATGCTTTTTTTGTTTTTTTATTATTATTTAAATAAATAATGAAAGAAACCCAGTTTAAGATCCCCCCCCCCCCCCATTTTTGACAACCAGACTTGCTAAAGCAGACAGTTGGGGGCTGGTATTCTCACACTGTTAAGGGGCCATGGATATTGACATCCCTTCCCCAGCCTAAAAATAGCAGTCAATTCTGGCGCGTTGCCCGGCTCTTCCCACTTGCCCTGTAGTGGTGGCAATTGGGGTAATATTTTTGGGATTGATATCACCTTTGAATTGTGTGGTGACATCAAGCCCATAGATTAGTAATGGAGAGGCGTCTATAAGACACCTATCTATTACTAATCCTATAGTTGTATGGTAAATAAACACAGCAAGTATAAAGTCTTGTATTTGAAATAAAAACAAAACACACTTTTCAATTTTTTTCAACATCATGTTTTTAATTATTTATTTAAATAATTTAGAAAAACAGGGTGGGGACCCGTCTATTCTTATAACCAACTTTGCTAACACTGACAGCTGAGGGTTGCAGACCACAGCTGTCAGTTTTGCCTGGCTGGTTATCAAAAATACAGGGAAACCAATGCCGTTTTTTAAATTTGTTTATTTATAGTGCAGGCGGTGTCTGATGAATACTTCCATCAGCCGCCGCCTGCTCTCACTGTTATCAGTTGAATATAACTCAACATTCTCCCCTGCTCGCGCTGATAGCCGGCAGAGCAGGAGAGAATGATGAGAGCTGTCTTCTGCACCTGGCTCAGGGGAACTGCGCTAGCTGTACCACTGCTTCCCAGGCGCTGGTACGTGTGGTACTGATGCAGCACACGGTTCCCACATGTATGCCAAAAGTATTATACACATGGACACTGATATTTCCGGTACCGGAAATATCAGGACTTGTGAAGCTGGCCTATGACTGTATTTATTCTCTTCTTGCAAATTTCTATTGAATACCTTATGATATTGTGACTGGCATTGAGATAACAGATTGCTGAGTAAATGCAGTTATGTTTTGATTGCATAACTTCACAGATCAATAAATAAATTGTGATTGCAATCAGTGTACGATCCAGCCTATTTTGAGTGTATTCACATTCTTTGAATATTTTCCTGTTGTTGTTATTTAATTACTCTGTCTTGTTTCGGGAGAAAATACCAGGATGTCATCCAGATACACCACCACACAAACATAGAGCAGGTCACAGAATACGTCATTGACAAACTCCTGGACGGCGGGTGCATTGCTTAGCTCAATGGGCAACGCCCGTTATTCGTAATGACCATCTTGCGTGTTGAAGGCGGTTTTCCACTCGTCCCCAGATCGTATCCTGACGAGATTGAAAGCCCCACGGAGATCCAACTTGGTAAAAATCCTGGAACCTCGAAGACAATCAAAAAGCTCTGGAATTAAGGGAAGAGGGTATCTGTTCTTTACAGTTATTAGATTGAGACCACGGTAGTCGATGCACGGATGAAGAGACCCATCTTTCTTCTTGATGAAGAAGCACCCAGCTACAGCCGGAGAGGAGGACTTATGGATAAACCCTCAAGCCATATTGTCCTTGATGTAATCGGACATGGCTTGAGTCTCAGTTGGAGAAAGAGGGTAGATCCTACCTCGAGGCAGAGTAGATCCAGGGATTAGGTCACTGGGACAATTGTAAGGCCTGTAGGGGGAAGAGTCTCGGCTTCGTTCTTGGCGAATACATCTGCGAAGGACCAGTAGGCAGAAGGTAAACCGGGTAAGGCTGCAGGAGGTCGCGGAGTAAAATCAGGCCGCACTGGTTTGAGGCAGTGATCATGACAGGACTGACCCCATCGACAGGACATCTCCAGACTGCCAATCCAGGACAGGTCCATGGTGGCGCACGGAAGATCTAGTAGAAACTGTGGAGAAAGATTCGGTAACACAAAGAAGGTAATTTTCTCCCTGTGGAGTGCTCCGATTTGAAGCTCCACCTCTTCGGTGATACCAAGAATGAGATCTATCAGGGGTCTTCCATCTATGGAGTTGATGCACCCGGGACCTCTGCAGAGGAACGATTGAGATCCCGAACCACCTGGCCAAAGCTTGCTGGATGAAGTTTCCACCAGAGTCCAGATAGGCCGTCTCGGAGAACCGCACCTTTCCAAATATCACCTGTATGGATATAGTTCGTGGATGAGAGGAATCATTCTCACCCAGGGAGGCCTCTCTTACCTGTCCTAGGCGGAAGAGTTTTTTCGGCCTCTCAGTTCCACTGCATTGACCGGGAGCACACAGCGTCCACCATAACTATGCGGATTCCTAGCTGGCATCTCCTCCTGCTGATTCCTCTTTGCCTTAACGCAGTCAAGCTCGATGGGTTCATCCTCAGAGACCGGAGTGAGTCAACGCGGAAACGGAGGTTTTGGTGAAGAAGATGCTGGACGAAGAAATCACTTCTTGAGAATCCTCTCTCTGGAGTGCTCCTGGAGACGCAGGTCATTTCGAATGGCGAGGGATATGAGATCAACCAGGGTCTCAGGTAGGTCCCTGGCTGCCAATTCATGCTTGATTCTTCCGGATAATCCTCGCCGGAAGGCTCCAACCAGAGGCTCATTGGTCCACTGGAGCTCCGAAGCCAGGGTGCGGAAATGGATGGCATACTGACCGACAGAGAGAGAGTCCTGTTGCAAATTGAAGAGAGACTCCATGGCAGATGTGGCACGACCAGGCTCATCAAATATCTTGCGGAAGGTGTCCATGAATACCTGCAGATCACACACGATGGGATCATTCCACTCCATTAGGGTGTTGAACCAGGCTGAAGCCTCTCCCTCCAGGTGAGAGGCAAGGAAAGCCACATTGGCCATGTCAGTCGGATAATGCTGAGGCAATAACCGAAAAAGCATTGCTTGAGAAATCCTCTGCACAACGTGGAGTCACAATCGTAACGAGGAGCCTGCAGAGACGAGGACAGGGTCCTGTAGTGGGCACAATCATCGGATGCAGTACCGGCGGCTGAAGGACTGGGAAAGCAGCAACCAACTGTACTTTAGTTAACCGGTCCTCCACGAAGGTCATGTAGTCCAACAGGTGGGTCTCCATCTCAAGTTGGTGATTGAGTTCCTGATTTAGCTCTGCTAGCTGGGTCACATTGGTTGGTGGGCTCGGCAGCCTGTAGAGCAGACAGACTGGTATCCAAGGTTTGCATGAAGACCACTAGCTGATCATGACGAAGGCCAGCCAGCTCTGGGCTGAGTATCTGGTATCAGCTTAGTACATGGCCTGGGCAAACTGTTACGCCCACAGGGCGTGAAGATGTATAGTGGACTCACTAGATCACTGATGGTGCAGTGGTAGCTGTATACCCAATACACAAGAAACAGGATAATGAGCTTCAAAAAACCAAGGATATTTATTAAAGGAAGCTAACAAAAAGGAAAAGGTGCCTGAGGGAGGAACCCTCTGGACCACGACACAGAACCACATAGTGAAGCACCAGGCAAGGTATACCACTACACAGGGATTCCCCCGTCACAACACCAGGTGGCCTTAATGCCGCAAAACCCGGACCAGAGAGACGACCTATACAGACTGTATAGAATAGGTGATGAGAATCCCGGAAGCTCCGTGTAATCCCAGAAAGGCTGATCCAGCCGGCAGAGATATCTGGATGGTTCCGTGAGAAGAGCCTTGGTCAGCCTAGGGTAGAAACCGGAGTTTCCAGAAGGATCCAGGATAGGGAACTGCCAGCAGAGGGGACAGAGGTATTAGTATAATGCAAACAACAGCCTTCAGAACGCAGAGCTCAGCAGAGTCTTGCCTGAGTGGGAGACAACAATCCCACCGAATGAACACATTGCCCAGACACCTCCCTAAAGGGGAGGATGCCTTTTATGCACAGAGCATCACAGCCCTAATAGAGAACAGGTGCCCTGCTGCTTTAAGTATGTGCAGAAAGCGGGGCGTGCCTCCTAAGAGCATTTCCAGGAGACCTGCCAAGAGGATGCCGGTTCCTAGCAGAGAAAGAAGCCACCGATCGTCTGCAAGGACCCGCCTCTACTTCCTATTGAGACAAGGACCCACTCCCACTTCCTATTGAGACAAGGACCGCCTTCACTTCCTATTGAGACAAGGGCCACCTTCACTTCCTATTGAGACAAGGATTGCTTTCACTTCCTATTGAGACAAGGACCCGCCTCTACTTCCTATTGAGACAAGGACCCCACTTCCTATTGAGACAAGGACCCACTCCCACTTCCTATTGAGACAAGGACCGCATTCACTTCCTGTTGATACAAGGGCCACCTTCAACTTCCTATTGAGACAAGGATTGCTTTCACTTCCTATTGAGACAAGGACCAGCCTCTACTTCCTATTGAGACAAGGACCCCACGCCCACTTCCTATTGAGACAAGGACCCACTCCCACTTCCTATTGAGACAAGGACCGCCTTCACTTCCTATTGAGACAAGGACCGCCTTCACTTCCTATTGAGACAAGGATTGCTTTCACTTCCTATTGAGACAAGGACTCGCCTCTACTTCCTATTGAGACAAGGACCCCATGCCCACTTCCTATTGAGACAAGGACCCACTCCCACTTCCTATTGAGACAAGGACTGCCTTCACTTCCTATTGAGACAAGGACCTCCTTCAATTCTTATTGAGACAAGGATCGCTTTCACTTCCTATTGAGACAAGGACCCGCCTCTACTACCTAATGAGACAAGGACTGCCTTCACTTCCTATTGAGACAAGGACCTCTTTCACTTCCTATTGAGACAAGGACCTCCTTCTTTTCCTATTGAGACAAGGACCGCATTAACTTCCTATTGAGACAAAGACCCACCCCAATTCCTATTGACAAGGACCCACCTCCACTTCCTATTGCGACAAAAACCCACTTCCTATTGAGACACGTACCTGCCTCTACTTCCTATTGAGTCAAGGACCCCACGCCCACTTCCTATTGAGACAAGGATCCACTCCCACTTCCTATTGAGACAAGGACCGCCTTCACTTCCTATTGAGACACGGACCGCCTTCACTTCCTATTGAGACAAGGATTGCTTTCACAAATATGCAAGCA
This sequence comes from Oophaga sylvatica, assembly GCA_033576555.1. NCBI lineage: Eukaryota > Metazoa > Chordata > Amphibia > Anura > Dendrobatidae > Oophaga > Oophaga sylvatica. Next base: position 71,268,597 of record JARQOD010000003.1, on the reverse strand, counting down.
GCTGACAGCACTCGGGAGTTATCAAGGATGCACGTTCAGACGTTCGGGGATCCAAACGAACAAAGTCCAACAGAAAAATAGGAACAGCATCCAGTCCAGGTAGAAGTATGAAAAAACTTTATTCAGCCACCATAAAACACGACGTTTCGGCCATTATTAGGCCTTTATCAAGTATACAAAATAGGGCAAAATGGTGTCCTTAAATGGTGTGGAGAAGCCAATCACCATCCAGGAACCGCCCACAGTGCAAATAGACATATATAACATTTTATACAGCAATATACAATTTAAAACAGTGATCAAAGCTGAAATAGTGACATCACAAAGAAAATACTGCAAAGTACAAAAAAAGCATGAAATATTCAAGCGATTACTACATGTAAACAGTATCACAATATCTGTCTGCCAATAGATGATCTGTTCTTATACACACCCATCATAATGCTGTACCAATCATGTGCTCACTAACTGCATCGTCCTCCATGTCCAATCAGTATCTGTTCATCAGCACTTACTCAGAGCTCTCTTCCAATCGCCCACAGGAACACAGTTCAGAAGACACACTTAGCACACCCCCTTCTGTGGTAAACAAAGGCACATGTTCAGAGGTCGTCACAGCAGAACGCTGAGTGGATCATGTGACCACCAGCGTCAGCAGACATCCGACCATGTGACCGCCAGCATCATCAAAGGTCCCGTCGCATGATGACCACATCATAGACCTCCATTTAAAGAAGTCACGGCCAAAATATCACGTGATCACAGGCATCATCCGACACCCGGTCACATGACTTGATATGGGCAAAAAAAAAAAAAAAAAAACGGCGCATGCGCAATGGGTTGTACCAGGGCTTCAGCTGGTCACATGACCATCAATGTCACAAAACCAACGGAACTATAATCAGAGCTGGCTAAAAGTGTATACCACACACAAACCGCAGCAGAGGAGTGCTTAATACTCTAAAGGCGAGGAGACATTGAGAACTCCCAGCAAAATACAGCCAACTACAGTGTGCAGCTTAGTAGTTTATACAGAAAAGGGAGATTAACTAAATGTACAAAAAACATAAGTGATGTCATCATCAGGGATTATTAGGTCACCATATGCTCCGATCATTCCAGATTATATTCCTAAAAAAACAACAAACATAAATAAAATATATATCTAAAAACAAACACAGAATTCAGATGCAAGAATTACCTAGCACAAATATGTAAATTATATTCTATATTCAACCCCTTTGGTTGTAATGTCCCCAAAACGGAAATCCAACGGAGTTCCTTCTGTTTGAGCAACTTAGTCCTGTCACCACCTCTCCTGAGGGGTGGAACCCCATCGATAACCCTAAATCTCAGCTGACTAACCAGGTGCCCACATTCTACAAAATGCTTAGATACTGGCAGCTCCATCATTTTAGTCCTGATAGTACTTTTGTGTTTGCTTATCCTGGCCTTGACTTCCATCGTCGTCTCACCTATGTACATGAGTCCACACGGGCACACAAGCATATAGATTACATAGCTGGATGTACAGGAATACCGTTCCTGGATCCGAAAGCGTTGACCAGTATATGAGTGCCCGAAACTATCTCCCTTAATCATATTACCACAACAAGCACAATTCAAACATGGAAAATTCCCATTCCTCGGAGGGCCCAATGTCAACTGTCTAGATATTTTTGAAGATCCAATGTCAGATTTGACTAGCCTATCTTTCAAATTACGTCCTCGCCTATATGAAAGCAATGGCTTGTGCGCAAATTCAGTTACTTCCGGTAAACCCCTATGCAATAGGCCCCAATGCTTGTTCAAGATATTCCCTATTTTACCACTAATAGGGCAAAAGGTAGAGACAAAAGGGACTCTTTTAGGGAGAACCCTAGTACGTTTTGTTCTCACATCTTCCAATGTTGTCTTCAAGGCCTTCTCCTTGAATTTTCTAAGGTCCCTTTCAGGATAACCCCTTCTAATAAATCTCTCACACATCTGTTCAAGCCTTCTATCCAAAACAGTCTCATCCTTAACTATCCTACGTACTCTCAGCATCTGGCTCCAAGGCAGAGACTCTATCATTTTTCTTGGATGATTACTATCGAAAACAAGAAGACTGTTCCTATCTGTGTCCTTTATGAACAAATCAGTGCATAACCTTCCATTATATTTATACACTAGAGTATCAAGAAATTGAATCCGGTCAAAGGAATGCGTCATGGTGAACTTCAGCTCAGGAAAAATCATGTTCAGATAACTATGGAAAGATACCAGATCATTCATGTTCCCTTCCCAAACACAAAAAATATCATCAATGTAGCGCCACCAGGCTCTGACATGGCGCCAGTGGATGGAACTGTACACATGCTGGTCCTCGAGTACCGCCATGTAGATGTTTGCATAAGTGGGCGCCACATTGGACCCCATGGCGGTACCACGCAACTGCAGGAAGTAGTCATCCCCAAAAAGAAAAAAATTCTTTCTGAGGACAAACTCCAACAGTGCCAGGACCAGCTGTGCACCATCTGGGGCCATGTCAGAGCCCGCCAGCGCCACACCAACAGCCTCCAAACCTCGTTCATGTTTAATGGAGGTGTACAGTGACACAACATCAAATGAAATGAGAATTGTATCTTCCGTGATGTCAAGGCCCTCAATCTTACTCAGAAAATGGTTAGTATCCATAATATAGGATTTGGCCTCCATAGCAAAGTGACGCAACACCTTGTCTAGAAAGATAGATACCTTATTGCATAAAGAACCCCGCCCAGACACTATCGGGCGTCCAGGGGGATCCATTAGATTTTTATGGATTTTAGGCAGGGTATATAGAATCGGAGTCACCGGAAATTCCACCAAAAGAAAATCAGAAAGTTTCTGGTCTATCAGACCATTAGATAATGCCTCATCGATCAACATTCTTAACTCACCCTGAAAACAAGGTGTGGGGTCTTTAGGCAACTTAGCATAAACTGCCGTATCCAATAACTGACCACAAATCTCGGCCCGGTATTTATGAGTATCCATCACCACCAGGGCCCCGCCTTTGTAGGCTGCCCTGATGGTGATGGCTTTGACAAGGACCCACCTCCACTTCCTATTGCGACAAAAACCCACTTCCTATTGAGACAAGTACCTGCCTCTACTTCCTATTGAGTCAAGGACCCCACGCCCACTTCCTATTGAGACAAGGATCCACTCCCACTTCCTATTGAGACAAGGACCGCCTTCACTTCCTATTGAGACACGGACCGCCTTCACTTCCTATTGAGACAAGGATTGCTTTCACTTCCTATTGAGACAAGGACCCGCCTCTACTTCCTATTGAGACAAGGACCCCATGCCCACTTCCTATTGAGACAATTACCCACTCCCACTTCCTATTGAGACAAGGACTGCCTTCACTTCCTATTGAGACAAGGACCTCCTTCAATTCCTATTGAGACAAGGATCGCTTTCACTTCCTATTGAGACAAGGACCCGCCTCCACTACCTAATGAGACAAGGACTGCCTTCACTTCCTATTAAGATAAGGACCTCCTTCACTTCCTATTGAGACAAGGATCGCTTTCACTTCCTATTGAGACAAGGACCCGTCTCCACTTCCTATTGAGATAAGGACCGCCTTCACTTCCTATTGAGATAAGGACCGCCTTCACTTCCTATTGAGATAAGGACCGCCTTCACTTCCTATTGAGATAAGGACCGTCTCCACTTCCTATTGAGATAAGGACCGCCTTCACTTCCTATTGAGATAAGGACCGCCTTGACTTCCTATTGAGACAAGGAACTTCTTCACTACTTATTGAAACATGGACCAGCTTCCACTTCCTATTGAGACAGAGATGGCCTTCACTTCCTATTGAGACAAGACGCCATGCCCAATTCCTATTTAGACAAGGACCCGCCCCCACTTACTGTAATCAGTCACGGCTGCTGGAGAAGGATTACACCTGACAGCAGACAGTGGACAGCTACGTGGAGAATCATAGTGCTGACACTGCAGTGATTTTTTTATGGGATAAGACAACATAATTTATAAATTTAGTGATTTGTAAATTTGACTTTTTATCGCATTTTTGTCACATGAGATAAAGTTGTCTTTAAGTACCGGGAACATTTAATTCAAGAACTGCAAAGTTTTATTTCAAGCGTTGCTTTTACATCTTTCATACAAAGTCGTCGGAGAGACTGCTCCTAGCATTTTGCAAATTTTGTTATTAGAATAAATGAAGAAAAAAAAACAGAAAACAAAGCTATAAACCCCCAACCTCACAGACTCGCTGTATCATTCATATCGTTCTTATATATGATGGCATGATAATCTCACGCTTTTCATAATGACAAAAAGGAATTGCTTACATTTTAATTTGATACAATAATAGTCATATATAATAAAAAGGCAAAAATTATTTCCTGATATCTTGACCATTCAGAACGCTGTGACTTGAGAAAATCTAACATTTTGTATCATAGTCTTTTGTCGCCGTCTAGTGGACACTTGTGAGAACTGATCGTTTAGAGGCTCTCTGCTTCCCTCTAGTGTACAATCTCTAAAGTGCACTGTTATCACAGTTCTGCAGGAAATGTACAACTGTGTGACAGTTCTGTATAATTGTCCCTGGACTCTACCCAAGAGATGCTGATATGAGAAACCTTGCTAATTATCTTTTCACAAATAGTTGAGTTCCCAAGTGGCTGAATTGTCTCAAATTAGCAGTGTGGATTCTACACTACATTTCTGTTGGTTTTTCTGATGTTGAAAAGAATCAGTGAAAAGCCATGTTATTTCACAGCGTATTTTCCATTAGAGGGTTAAATCTGCTTCAAAATGAGCAACAAATACTGCATATTACATAGGATTTTCTTTCTGGATTTGCTGCAAAGTCCACAGCAGATATTGCCCATCTGATAGTCTTGTGGGGGGCAGAATCCCATCTGTTGGAACTGATATGGGAACATTACGACAGTGATCGCCAATGTCAGCACATGCAAGAAATTATAATCTATGTATAACCCCATATCTGCGCATAGTAAGGTCCATGCAGTTTATGTGTGGGGACATCTGCTGGCCAAATTAACTAATTACACCACTTCTGAAATGTCAGCTATAGCCATCACTAGTCCCTGTCCTGCCCAGAGTACAATTCAATCATAAAAGCTTAACGGCAGTGTCAACTGCTGGATAAACCTGTATAAAGGGCCCCGGTGTGCTGCGTTATTGGGGAAAAAATCTATACTTGCCTCCGGATTGGTGCTGCTCCTCCACGCTGGTTACTGTGTCCCTCACCATTCTCTTGAGATAAGCAATGCGGATACAACAATTGAAACGAGTCCCTAAAAAAGGCAACTTCAAACTATTCCCGGAAGAGGAGATGAATCTAGTATCTACAGACTGAAACCAGGTTCACCTCTAGGTCTGCATGAAGGCTGTACTTAGAAATACAATGCATAATTATTAAGCGACAAATTCATCTTCTTTGGGTTACCCTTCAGGTTATAGCAATAAACTGAATGTCTGAAGTGTTCGAGCCCATTTACATTGGTGACCAGGGCTGTTAATGACCACTGATTGTCTACATGCAAGTATATAGGCTGCTGTTTAATGGCCTGTATAAACTGGTCAATGACTGCTCCATACACACAGAATGATCGTTAATATGATCTGTCATCTGTCGCATAGAATATGGTCTCGGCAGCACATGCTTTCACAGAACAGTGTGCTGCCGAAAACGATCAAGCTTTAAAATTCATCTCACCTGACGAATGTGTTCATTTGTTAGTTGAGCGCTCATTTCTGATTACCAGCCTGTCTGTATGAGCCTTTACTGTAGATCATCGTTGCGATTTATGTGAACCTCGCTTGACAAGCCCCTAGTCTACCCTGATATGATAGTCTGTACTCTGAGGGACCTAAGGCTATGGTTCCACGGTCCGGAACCATAGCGCTTTGGACGGAGCGGAAATTCCGCTCCGTCTAAGCCCCGCCCCCTTTATGACGCGCGATCTTTCCGGAGGTGTCAGGACACCTCCGGAACACCTCCGGAAAGAGCGCAGGGCTACACAGGGTGAGTTTCCACGGTCAGGAAACGCTGCGTGTTTGGCGCTGTGCGCTGGCGCAGCGCCAAAACCGAGCGTCCAGATGTTACAGCATATGTGGAGGGGATTTCAAGAAATCCCGTCTCCACTATGCGTAACAATACGCAGGTGGCAAACCTGCGTAAACGGACATGCGGCGCGTCTTTTTAGACCGCAGCATGTCCTCGCGTATTGCGCGACGGTGCGTCGCCGCAACAGAATTAACACGGGCTATGTAGCCCTGCGCTCTTTCCGGAGGTGTTCCGGAGGTGTCCTGAACACCTCGAAAGATCGCGCGTCATAAAGGGGGCGGGGCTTAGACGGAGCGGAATTTCCGCTCCGTCCAAAGCGCTAGGGTTCCGGACCGTGGAACCATAGCCTTAGTGGAATTGTATTCCCTCTCTACCTAAAATGGTTATAAAATTATGTTTTATATAATATGTTCAGTCTACTTTTAATATATTTTATCTGCCATGAAGACCTCCATGTTATGACTGTATTTTTAATTACTCCCGGAACCAACAATAAAGTGTCTTTATGAGACTCTAAAGCCTGACCATGTGCATATTTATCAGTGGGAAAATATATTATACATTACTGTTTTTGCTCTGATTTTATTTCCTCTACCCCCTGAATGAATATAATATATAATTTATAATATAATTTCAGGGGGCAGAGGGACTAAAACAAGAGCAAAAATAGATATATAGGCCCATATCTCTCGAAACTTATGGCAGATTTTTTAAAGTAAAAAATGGAATAGTCAGGGAAGCAACGGGAATAAAAATAAAAGCAAAACTGTAAGACTTTTGACCAGTTGAAACGCCCTCTATAAGTGCTTTCAATAGAGAATGACATATGTTGGCATAATAATTGCATATAATGGATTTATGTCGATCCCTAGCTATAATGAGGATAGAGAAAGAAATCTATGTGTTTAATAAATATTTTGGCTTAGTTCGTGTTTAATACTTACCAAATTGACAAGTACATAGGACCCTCATACACATGACCATGAAGATGGCCAATCCTGCGGATATCGATAGGTACTATCGATATCCGCAGGATCGGCCAACCATCTGATGTGTATATGAGCTTTTCGACTCTCCCCCAGACACATGGCGTTGGGGTAAAAAAAGGGTTGAGTGGTTTGAATTTTTTTAGCAGATTAAGCCACCAGAGATTTATGGCAGTGGCCTTTCGTCTTTCTATACCTTGAAAACAGTGGGGCGCTAGGCAAAGTTTAAAATGGGGCCCCAAATGCTAACATATTGCACATCACACAGAAGCATTTCGGTTGTATTTACATGCGCCGAGTTTTGGACGCTAAATGAGTGTGATCGACAATATTGAAATCGTTCAACACTTGTTTCCCAGCCTCTTTCCACCGTCTGAGAAAGAATGATGGGGACAGAACAATCACTAATGGATCATCATACAGTATCATGTAATCAGCAGCACATCTACAGTTTATATCGGCGATGTGCTGCTGAGAACAATGATTTTTGCTCCGGCATAAAGAGTCCTCCATATATTATAATATGCACCACAGTCCTCCATATTGTAAAATGCATACCCCATAGTCCTCCTTATAATATAATGTGCCCCATAGTCCTCTATACAGTACAATACACTCCCCATAGTCCTCCATATAGTATAATACACTCCCCATAGTCCTCCATATAGTATAATACACTCCTATAGTCCATATATTAAAATACACTCCTCAGTCCTCCATATAGTATTATACACTTCCCATAGTCCTCAAATAGTATAATACAGTCCTCATAGCCTTCCACATAGTAAAATACACTCAGTCCTCCATATAGTATAATACACTACTCAGTCCTCCATATAGTATAATACACTCCTCATAGTCTTCCATATATTAAAATACACTCAGTCCTCCATATAGTATAATACTATAATACACTCCTCATAGTGCTCCATATAGTATAATGCACCGCCATAGTCATCTATGTAGTACAATTCACTTCCCATAGTATAATGTACCCCATAGTTCTTCATATAGTATAATGTATTCCCATAGTCCTTGATACAGTATAATGCAGCCCACAGATAATATAATGCAGCCACCCTGAGTATAATGCAACCACCCCACAGAGTATAATGCAGCCACTCCACAGAATATAATGTAACCCCCCATAGAATATAATGCAGCCCATTATATAGTATAATGTAGCTCCTCAATAGAATACAGTCATGTAGCCCTCCTGATATAGTATAATGCAGCACCCATAGAATATAATGTAGCCCCGTCATAAAGTATAATGAAGCCCCCATACAATATAATCTAGCCCCCATAGAATACAATGTAGCCCCCTCATATAGTATAATGTAGCCCCTCATAGATTATGATGCTATCACCCCTCATAGAATATAATAAATATAATACAGCCCCCCCCATAGAATATAATGTAGCCCCATCAGAGTATGATGCAACCCTCCCTCATAAAATCTAATACAACCCCCATAGTATATAATGTAGTCCCCCATAGAATATAATACAGCCCACCTCCCCATAGAATATAATGTAGCCCCCCCATAGAATATAATACAGCCCAACTCCCCATAGAATATAATGTAGCCCCAATAGTATATAACACAGCCTCCCCATATAATATAATGTACCCCCATAGTATATAACACAGCCTCCCCCATAGAATATAATGTACCCCCATAGTATATAACACAGCCTCCCCCATAGAATATAATGTATAATGTACCCCCATAGTATATAACACAGCCTCCCCCATAGAATATAATGTATAATGTACCACACACAGTATATAACACAGCCTCCCCATAGAATATAATGTACCCCCAATAGTATATAACACAGCCCACATAGTATATAACACAGCCTCCCCCATAGAATATAATGTATAATGTACCCCCATAGTACAGGTCCTTCTCAAAAAATTAGCATATAGTGCTAAATTTCATTATTTTCCATAATGTAATGATTACAATTAAACTTTCATATATTTAGATTCATTACACACCAACTGAAATTTGTCAGGTCTTTTATTGTTTTAATACTGATGATTTTGGCATACAACTCCTGATAACCCAAAAAACCTGTCTCAAAAAATTAGCTTATCAAGAAAAGGTTCTCTAAACACCTATTACCCTAATCTTCTGAATCAACTAATTAACTCTAAACACATGCAAAAGATTCCTGAGGCTTTTAAAAACTCCCTGCCTGGTTCATTACTCAAAACCCCCATCATGGGTAAGACTAGCGACCTGACTGATGTCAAGAAGGCCATCATTGACACCCTCAAGCAAGAGGGTAAGACCCAGAAAGAAATTTCTCAACAAATAGGCTGTTCCCAGAGTGCTGTATCAAGGCACCTCAATGGGAAGTCTGTTGGAAGGAAACAATGTGGCAGAAAACGCTGTACAACGAGAAGAGGTGACCGGACCCTGAGGAAGATTGTGGAGAAGGACCGATTCCAGACCTTGGGGACCTGAGGAAGCAGTGGACTGAGTCTGGTGTAGAAACATCCAGAGCCACCGTGCACAGGCGTGTGCAGGAAATGGGCTACAGGTGCCGCATTCCCCAGGTAAAGCCACTTTTGAACCATAAACAGCGGCAGAAGCGCCTGACCTGGGCTACAGAGAAGCAGCACTGGACTGTTGCTAAGTGGTCCCAAGTACTTTTTTCTGATGAAAGCAAATTTTGCATGTCATTCGGAAATCAAGGTGCCAGAGTCTGGAGGAAGACTGGGGAGAAGGAAATGCCAAAATGCCTGAAGTCCAGTGTCAAGTACCCACAGTCAGTGATGGTGTGGGGTGCCATGTCAGCTGCTGGTGTTGGTCCACTGTGTTTCATCAAGGGCAGGGTCAATGCAGCTAGCTATCAGGAGATTTTGGAGCACTTCATGCTTCCATCGGCTGAAAAGCTTTATGGAGATGAAGATTTCATTTTTCAGCACGACCTGGCACCTGCTCACAGTGCCAAAACCACTGGTAAATGGTTTACTGACCATGGTATTACTGTGCTCAATTGGCCTGCCAACTCTCCTGACCTGAACCCCATAGAGAATCTGTGGGATATTGTGAAGAGAAAGTTGAGAGACGCAAGACCCAACACTCTGGATGAGCTTAAGGCCGCTATCGAAGCATCCTGGGCCTCCATAACACCTCAGCAGTGTCACAGGCTGATTGCCTCCATGCCACGCCGCATTGAAGCAGTCATTTCTGCAAAAGGATTCCCGACCAAGTATTGAGTGCATAACTGAACTTTATTATTTGATGTTTTTTTTGTTTGTTTTTAAAAAACACTTTTATTTTATTGGATGGTTGAAATATGTTAATTTTTTGAGACAGGTTTTTTGGGTTATCAGGAGTTGTATGCCAAAATCATCAGTATTAAAACAATAAAAGACCTGACAAATTTCAGTTGGTGTGTAATGAATCTAAAATATATGAAAGTTTAATTGTAATCATTACATTATGGAAAATAATGAAATTTAGCACTATATGCTAATTTTTTGAGAAGGACCTGTATATAACACAGCCACATTATATATAACACAGCCTCTCCCATAAAATATAATGTACCCCCAATAGTATATAACACAGCCCAGTAGCCCACATGGTATATAAACACAGCCCAGTAGCCCACATGGTATATAAACACAGCCCAGTAGCCCACATGGTATATATACACAGCCCAGTAGCCCACATGGTATATAAACACAGCCCACATCTCCCCTCTCTCCTCCCTCCCCCCGAGAATGGCCCCACAGTCCAGTACTCACTGATATTAAAAAAGAAAAAAAAACACGCACTCGTCACCTCTCCTCGTGCCCGCACTGCTCCCGGCTCCTGTCTCAGCGGCTGCACTGCCCGGCACACAGTGAGTGCGCGATGACGTCATCGCACACCCGCAGTGTTAGAGGCAGAGGGGAATGATGGGGAAGGGAGCGTCAGCTGACGCTCTCTCCTCCATCATTGCTTTGAACTGTACCAGCGACGCCGGTATAGTTCAATGCGGAGGCGGGGGGAGTCGGCACTGGCGGCAGGCGGGCCCCCCTGCCTCACAGGGGCCCCATAGCGGCTGTGTGATGTGCCGCTAGCTGGGGGCCCTTGGGGAGTGAGGGCCCTAGGCAGCTGCCTGGTCTGCCTGCCTCTAACACCGGCCCTGTGTGCACTGGAGGGGGAGGATTGGGGACCTTTGTGCACATGTCAAAGGACCGGAGTAACACTACCATGTGTGTTGACAGCATTGAGCAGGAAATTACTGGAAGCATAACCGCTGCAGATTGAAGTAGTGGAATCCATGAGGTGACTAACAGGAGAACATTGCCTAGATAAGTGAATATACAGTTGTGCTCAAAAGTTTACATACCTCAGCAGCAGAATTTTTGCTTTCTTGGCCTTTTTTCAGAGAGTATGAGTAATAACACCAAACCTTTTTCTCCACTCATGGTTAGTGGTTGGGTGAAGCCATTTATTGTCAAACTACTGGGTTTTCTCTTTTTAAATCATAATGACAACCCAAAACATCCAAATGACCCTGATAAAAAGTTCACATACCCTGGTGATTTTGGTCTGATAACATGCACAGAAGTTGACACAAATGGGTTTGACTGGCTACTAAAGGTAACATCCTCACCTGTGACAAATGCCAGGAAAATTGTTCGGGATACAAAGAAATACCCACAGACTTCAGTTTTTAAAATAGCCTTGTAGTGGAAAAAGAGAGAGTGAAGTACTGCAGCTGGTCACAGCCTTCTCTTCCTCTGACTACTGCTAATTTCACATGGAGAATTGATTTTTCTCCATGTTTGCACTAAAATGTGTAATTGCAATCTTTTCTGATTAAGGTTGGTTTTTCTTGCATTTTCCCCTTTTTGATGCAGATTTATTTTATTGTGTTTTTTTACTGCAGAAATGCAAGTGCATTTTACAAGCGTTTTTTTCAGGCTCCAGATAGGAAAAAATAGGGAAATATGCACCAAAAAACCTTGCAAAGTTCAACAGAGTTTTAAATGCACAGAGGGAATAAGTATTGAAATCTCATCCACTTTTTTGTACAAAGAAAAATTAACAGGAAATTGCAGGCCAATGCGCCTTACTTCTATATATATAAATATATTTGAACAAATTATTAAACAGCATTTGGATTAGAATACAGTAATTAGCCAGAGCCAGCATGGGTTTGTAGCAAACAAGTCATGCCAGAGTAATCTAATGTCCTATGATGGAATAACTGACTGGGTGGATCAGGGAAATGTGGTGGATATAGTATATCTTGACTTCAGCAAAGCATTTGATAATGTATCTCACACAATCCTTATTGAAAAAATGACCAAGTAGGGGATTGACAAGGCTACGATTAGGTGGATTCATAACTGGTCAGTGATCGTACTCAAAGAGTGGTAATAAATGGTTGCACATCCAATTGGAAGAGAATTCAAGTGGGGTACCACAAGGCTCTGTCCTGAACCCAATGTTGTTCAACATTTTTATAAATGATCTAGATAAGACAACTGAAGGTAAACTAATCAAAGAGGATGCCAAGCTAGGTGGGATAGCTAACAATAGAGAAGACAGAAAGGATTCATAAGGATCTAGATAAGCTTGAACAATGAGCAGCGACTAATAGATTGGTATTTAGTTCTGCTTCAATGGAAGTCTAAAAGCCGACGCTGGACAGACATCAGTCTGAGATGGTTTAGTGAATCCTGCTGTCACGCTGTCTAATGATATGTATACAATGTCAGTAAACTATTAATACAGGAACAACACTCTATACAACAACTAGTATAGCAACATCAGCATGTAATATAGAATAGATTTACCTGACACGATATCTGCTGAACTCAGGGTTAATCTTGAGGACTTGATGAGCTGAAACAGGAAAGAGGTGGACCGGGATCTAACCTGACCCTAAACTGGGGTCCTAACTAATCCCTCACCTTGGAGGTACTGATAATGGTTCAGAGGTCCAAGTCTCCAACCTAAAGGGTATGCCACACTGAACAATATCACTAACGGGATCGCTAAAAAACGTCACTATTTAGCGATCCCGTTAGCGATGTTGTTCAGTGCGGCAGCTTCCAGCGACGAGCTTCCTGCTGTGATCTCACTCGTCGCTGGAATCGCTCCGGACCCTATTTTATCGTCGGCGCTCCCGCTGGGTAAGTATATATCGCTAGTGTGGCACCTTTTCTTAGCGATTTAGCGGTACTTTTGTACCGCTAAAGTCGTTAAGAAGATCGCTAACGGCGATAGCGTCGTTAACTATATCGCTAAATGTGGCCGCACTTAGCGATATAGAAACAATCCCGCTAGCGATATTAGTATGCGTCGTTATTGTGATCGCTAGCGGGATTGTTTAGTGTGGCAGACTGGCAGTACCTTAACCCTGTCTCCTATCAGACCCTGAACCCTGTAATCAGTCCTAAGAAGGATCCTGACTACCACCAAAGGGATATGGGCTGATCTTAGCTAAATACACAGATTAGACATATAAGACAGACAGGATAACACTCCTTGCATACACACTCAAACACCAAAGGAACATAAATGGTCTGGGAAATAAACTCTAACCAAGTTGAGCTTAGAACAACTAAGGAGCTCAACTAAAGTCTATACAGATTCATTCCTATCTGTGGTCTGCATGAAGGTTTCACTGGCAACTCCCCAAGCAGACAACCAGGAATTTAAAGGAAACCAATCAACAAATAATCAATTGCAGCCGGGAGAAACTGCACCCAGTCCCAGCACCGAGCACAGACAGAATTAACTCCCTAGCTGCCAAACACAAAGAAACAGCAGCTCAGCTGTGAGAAGTCAAAATGTGCAACCGCGACGATCTTCGTGGCAATGCACACATGACAGTACCCCCCCTTCTACGAGGGGCCTCCGGACCCTCAGGGCCAGGCCTGCCCGGGTGAGTTCTGTGGAAGGTCCGAACCAAACGATCTGCGTTAACATCAGACGCAGGGACCCACGTCCTCTCCTCTGGACCATACCCCTTCCAATGCACCAAGTACTGAAGGGACCGGCGATTCAGACGTGAGTCAATGATCTTTGATACTTGAAATTCCAAGTTACCATTGACCAACACAGGAGGAGGAGTAGAGGTGACGGTATGACTGGTGCCACATACTTTTAAGTAATGACTTGTGGAACACATTATGAATTTTAAACGTAGGAGGGAGGTCCAGACGAAATGCCACAGGATTAATTATGGAACTGATCCTGTACGGCCCGATGAATCTGGGACCCAGTTTCCAGGAGGGCACTTTAAGTTTTATATTCCTGGTAGACAACCATACCAGATCGTTCACATTCAGATCTGGACCAGAAACTCTCCTCCTATCAGCCATACGTTTGTAACGGTTCCCCATCGCACTCAGATTATTCAATACACCTCTCCACAAAGAAGCAAGTGACGACGAGAAACGCTCCTCCTCAGGAACCCCAGAAGGGCCCCCCCCATTGAAAGTACAAAACTGGGGATGAAAACCATATGCCCCAAAAAACGGGGACTTACCAGTGGACTCGCTCCGCCTGTTGTTAAGAGCGAACTCTGCCAGAGGCAAGAAAGAAGACCAGTCCTCTTGGTTCTCTGAGACAAAACACCGGAGATATGTCTCTAAGCTCTGATTCAGACGCTCTGTCTGACCATTGGTCTGCGGATGAAAAGCCGAGGAAAATGACAATTGCATCCCCCGACGTAAACAAAATGCCCTCCAAAATTTGGACACAAACTGAGACCCCCTATCTGACACCACATCAGAAGGCAACCCATGAAGTCTAACGATCTCCCTAATGAACACCTGCGCCAGAGTTTTAGCATTAGGGAGTGCAGGAAGAGCAACGAAATGTGCCATCTTACTGAACCTGTCAACAACCACCAGTATGACATATTCCCTGACGACGGAGGAAGGTCCGTAATGAAGTCCATAGATAAATGAGTCCATGGACGCTCCGGAAGTTTCAAGGGTAAAAGGGTCCCAGACGGACGGGTATGAGGGTTTTAGAGCGAGCACACACCCCAATGACGCGACAAAAGTTATAACATCTTTATTAGCATTAGGCCACCAAAACCGGCGAGAAAGGAGATCTAAAGTAGCCTTACCCCCTGGATGTCCTGCTAGAGCAGAATTATGATGTGCCTCAATAACCTTTTGTCTCAACAGATTTGGGACAAACAGTCTCCCTGGAGGTCCTGCAGGGGCGTCCCCCTGAGCCTCTAACACCTCCTCCTCAAGCTCAGAAAATACAGCCGACACTACCACCCCCTCCTGAAGGATAGGACTCGGGTCATCCTTTTCCCGGCCCCTGGGAAACTGCGAGACAAGGCATCAGCCTTTACATTCTTAGACCCCGGGCGATAAGTGACACAAAATTAAACCTGGTAAAAAACAACGACCATCGAGCTTGTCTGGAATTCAGACGCTTAGCGGATTCCAAATACAACAGGTTCTTGTGATCAGTAATAACGGTAACCGGGTGGACTGCCCCCTCCAAAAAGTGACGCCATTCTTCAAAAGCTAACTTAATGGCCAAAAGTTCCCTATTGCCGATATCATAATTCCTTTCGGCGGACGACAATTTCTTAGAAAAGAAAGCGCACGGATGCCATTTACCAGGGGACGGACCCTGGGACAATATAGCACCCACCCCTACTTCAGACGCATCCACCTCCACAATGAACGGCTGAGATGCATCTGGTTGGATGAGAACGGGTGCCGAAGCAAAACATTTCTTCAAAGAGGAAAAGGCTTGCAAGCTTTGTCCGACCATTTAGAAAAATCCGTCCCTTTTCTTGTCATGTCAGTGAGAGGTTTGACGACAGATGAGAAATTACAAATAAATTTCCGGTAGTAGTTAGCAAACCCCAAAAAACGCTGCAGAGCCTTAAGATCCCCTGGCTGATCCCATTCAAGCACTGCTCTCACCTTTTCAGGATCCATACGGAAACCGGAGGCTGACACCAAAAAACCCAAACACTGAAGTTCCTGTACGGCAAATACACACTTCTCCAGTTTGGCGTATAATTTATTGTCTCGCAAGATCTGCAACACCTGTCTCACATGCTCCTGATGAGACACAAGATCTGGCGAGTAAATTAAAATGTCGTCCAAATATACAACCACAAACAGCCCCACAAGGTGACGAATAATGTCATTAACAAAATGTTGGAATACTGCTGGTGCAGTAGTCAGACCAAAAGGCATGACTAGGTTCTCATAATGTCCCTCCGGCGTGTTAAACGCCGTTTTCCACTCATCCCCCTCTTTTATCCTAATCAGATTATACGCCCCCCTGAGATCCAATTTAGAAAACCATTTGGCGCCAACAATTTGATTGAAGAGATCAGGAATAAGAGGGAGTGGATACGGATCTCGAACAGTAATCCGATTAAGTTCGCGGAAATCCAAGCAAGGGCGTAGGCCTCCATCTTTCTTCTTCACAAAGAAGAACCCCGCGGCTACTGGGGAAGATGAAGGTCTAATATGCCCTTTGGCCAGACTTTCAGAAATATAATCTTTCATAGCCTGCCTCTCAGGACCAGAAAGATTATACAACCTAGCTTTAGGCAACTTAGCATCAGGAAGGAGATTAATAGAGCAGTCATACACGCGATGAGGAGGCAACTCCTGACACCCCTCCTCAGAGAAAACATCCCCAAAATCCTCCAAAAAGGAGGCAATGTACTAGGCACGACCGCACTGATGACTGTGTTCATGCAGTTGCTTTTGCAAAACTCACCCCATTGGCTTATTTCTCTGGACTGCCAATTAATCACAGGGTTATGTTTAACCAACCAAGGAAGTCCCAACACAATGGGAGTAGGTAGACCCTCCAACACATAACAAGATAATTGTTCCCTATGTATTGCCCCTACCCGAAGGTCAATGTTTATGAACCTCATGAACAAAGCTACCTTGGCCGAGAGGCCTGGCGTCAATGGAGAATATAGGGATCGGTTTGACCAATACACTCAGATGCATACTTGAGCCTGAGCAAACTGAGCGTCAACCAGATTAGCCCCGGAACCCACTATCAAGAAGAACAGAAATCTCTCCACTCTCGTACCAACCACCACCTCCACTGGTACAAGGAACTGAGAAGAACTGGCGGATGAAATACATACTCCCAGGTTGTCGTCCACCACACAACCTGGGATTAACAGTTTTCCGGCGACTTTTGGCTCAACAAGGCACGGGATGGACATTCTCCAACAAAATGTCCCTCTTTCCCGCAGAAAAAACATCTTCTAGTCCTGCGGCGTACCGCCAATCCCCTCCTACGAAATGATGTCCCTCCCAACTGCATAGGCTCATCCGAACAGACAAGGGGAACCTCAACATAAGGGACTTTAGTGGTAGGTGGAGAAACAACAGGGAGTGGGGTTACCTCACCCCTCTCCCGAAGCCGTCTATCAGTACGGATAGCTAAGGCCATAGCAGCCTCCAGAGAAGGAGGAGACTCATACTGAGCAAAAACGTCTTTTAATTTATCAGAAAGCCCATGACAAAACTGGCTCCTAAGAGCTGGGTCATTCCACTGAGTATGTGTGCCCATCTACGAAACTCAGAAGCAAATTCCTCTGCCGGACGATCTCCCTGCTGTATCTTACGTAATTTTGTCTCAGCAAGAGAGACCCGATCTGGGTCATCATATACCAATCCCAGGGCAGTAAAAAATTGATCTACAGACAGTAGAGCCGGGATCCCGGAGGAAGGGAAAATGCCCAGGATTGAGGGTCCCCTTGCAGAAGTGAGATAACAATTCCCACTCTCTGCTCATCACTCCCTGATGATCGAGGCCGAAGCCGAAAATACAATTTACATGCCTCCCGGAAGGTGAAAAATTTGTCTCGCCCACCAGTGAACCTGTCCGGGAGAGCTACTTTAGGTTCAACTCTGGTTTGCTCCAGGGAGACAAAACTTTGGACTTAATGTCCGTCAGCTCCATGGATAATCCCTGCAACTGCAGAGCCAGCTGGGCTACTGGATCCATGGCAACTGGGATAATTTTTTAGCCAGTGAAAATGTCACGCTGTCTAATGATATGAATACAATGTCAGTAAACTATTAATACAGGAACAACACTCTATACAACAACTAGTATAGCAACATCAGCATGTAAGTATAGAATAGATTTACCTGACACGATATCTGCTGAACTCAGGGTTAATCTTGAGGACTTGATGAGCTGAAACAGGAAAGAGGTGGACCGGGATCTAACCTGACCCTAAACTGGGGTCCTAACTAATCCCTCACCTTGGAGGTACTGATAATGGTTCAGAGGTCCAAGTCTCCAACCTAACCCTGTCTCCTATCAGACCCTGAACCCTGTAATCAGTCCTAAGAAGGATCCTGACTACCACCAAAGGGATATGGGCTGATCTCAGCTAAATACACAGATTAGACATATAAGACAGACAGGATAACACACGCTTGCATACACACTCAAACACCAAAGGAACATAAATGGTCTGGGAAATAAACTCTAACCAAGTTGAGCTTAGAACAACTAAGGTGCTCACAACTAAAGTCTATACAGATTCATTCCTATCTGTGGTCTGCATGAAGGTTTCACTGGCAACTCCCCAAGCAGACAACCAGGAATTTAAAGGAAACCAATCAACAAATAATCAATTGCAGCCGGGAGAAACTGCACCCAGTCCCAGCACCGAGCACAGACAGAATTAACTCCCTAGCTGCCAAACACAAAGAAACAGCAGCTCAGCTGTGAGAAGTCAAAATGTGCAACCGCGACGATCTTCGTGGCAATGCACACATGACACCTGCATTGAGCAGGGGTCGGACACGATGACCCTGGAGGTCCCTTCCAACTCTACCATTCTATGATAACTTTTAGGCCATGTTCCCACATAGCAGAAATGCTAAGTTTTATTAATCCTAATAATTTACTATTATTATTATTCCAGGCATAAAAAGCTAAATTATTTGCGTTTGGGCATTTGTAGTATATTGTATATTGGTTGTTTCAATCTCACCAGCCGGACTATAGGGAAAGGTGCAGGTTTTCTGTATTTATGATTTTATTTTCTGGGTTACATGCCAAACAGAGCTCCTTTAATAAATAATTTTCTATATACACCTAATAAACTGTAAAAATTGGAGCACAGAACACGAGTTTCCAGAATCTCGCAGTTCTAGCAGTTTAATTTTCCCCCTGCAGTCACCACACATGTCCACTGGGTGGCAGTGTTGCTCCACGCTCTTTTTTAGCTACTGCAGCAGTTCTGACCAAATGGATTTCTATGGCGGCCGGACAGCTATTGTATGCAGCGTGATCGGTGCGACTGCAGCACTACAGCCGTGTCCTAGTACCAGGGAACTTACTGAAGTACAACAATAATATTTTGCCAAGTCATGATTCACTTATTGTCACTTTTAAAGAACTTTATTTTTTGGCCCCTGAGCCTAAAATATGCACATTTCTGCATTTCTCCTTTTAGGCCCACATGTCGTAGTTGTCATAGGGAGCTGCGCTCTGTACCTGCGGCAGTTGTGTGGATTCCCATATCCCAATATGGCACCATTGCAGCCCTCAGCGAGTGCCCTCCTCTTGGGTCCTCACTGACCTTGGCACCAGGCCCTTATCTGTGCTCACCTGCCAGCCATAAAACAGGCAGGTGCAGGAAAATCTGCTAATTCCGCCCTCCCTCTGCACCAGCCAGCGGCCCCACTTCATCTGGTTAACCCATTCATTAGAGCCCTGAGGTTAGGCAAGTCCTGTGTAGTATATATTATATATATATATATATATATATATATATATACAAACATCAAGAGCCTGAAGGATCTCACCATACACACCTCAGCTGCTGCAGAACCTCATAATACACCTTAGCTGCTGCAGAACTCATAATATACCTTAGCTTCTGCAGAACCTCATAATACACCTCAGCTGCTGCGGAACCTCACCATACACACCTCAGCTGCTCCAGAACCTCATAATATATCTCAGCTGCTGCAGAACCTCATAATGCACCTCAGCTGCTGCAGAACCCCATAATACACCTCAGCTGCTGCAGAACCTCGCTATACACATCTTAGCTGTTGCAGAACCTCACTATACACACCTCAGCTGCTGCAGAATGTCATATTGCATGCCTCATATACTATAAAATCTCATACAAGGATACCTTTTCCTTGTCACAAATGAGGAAATGTTAGAAGTCACTTAGCTCCATGTATAACTGCACATAGTCACTGATTATTAATTCAGTTGACATTTGCCCCTTCTTCTTTACACTGCAGCTCTGCTTCAGTATGCCTGCAGTATATTCGCACATCTGGAATTATGTCAGGAAATGAAGTTTAAAGTGATCCTATAGTTCTCAGAAGATTATTAGGTTCCATGCTGGATGATACATTTGTATTGTGAGACTCTGCAGCATCGTTCAGATCACATAGTTTGTGCCACAATTCTGCCACATATTTTTCCTACACGGTGTGGCATCCCAAACCATCCCCCTGTCACTTGCCGAAAACATTGCCCCAGATTTCTCACTTATTTAATGTCATTAGTCTTCCCCAAACTCACAAATAACTACATTTCCCCAATGATATACAGATAGACAGATATGTGATAGATAGATAGATAGACAGGAGATAGATAGATAGATAGATAGATAGATAGATGATAGATAGATAGATAGATAGAGATAGATAGATAAGGGATATATACATAGATATGGGATAGATAAATAGATATTGGATAGATAGAGGATAGATATGGGATAGATAGATAGAGAGATATGGGATTGATAAATATATAGAGATATATAGGGGATAGATATGGGATAGATACACACGTGTCAAAATTTTTGGTACCCCTCGTTTAATGACAGAAAAACCCACAATGGTCACAGAATAACTTGAATCTGACAAAATTAATAATAAATCAAAAATCTATGAAAATGAACAAATGAAAGTCAGACATTGCTTTTCAACCATGCTTCCACAGAATTTTTAAAAAAATAAAATAGGCCTGGACAGAAATGATTGTACCCCTGAAAATAATGTGACAAAAGGGACATGTTAAATCAAGGTGTGTCCACTAATTAGCATAACAGGTGTCTACAATGTAGGAATCAGGAGTGGGCCTGTATAGAGGGCTACAGATACTCACTGTGCTGTTTGGTGGCATGGTGTGTATCACACTCTACATGGACCAGAGGAAGCGAAGGAAAGAGTTGTCTCAGGAGATTATAAATAAAATTATAGACAAACATGTTAAAGGTAAAAGTTATAAAACCATCTCCAAGCAGCTTGATGTTCCTGTGACTACAATTGCACGTATTATTCAGAAATTTAAGCTCCATGGGACTGTAGTCAACCTCCCTGGACGTGACCACAGGAGGAAAATTGATGACAAATCAAAGAGACGGATAATACGAATGGTAACAAAAGAGCCCAGAAAAACTTCTAAACAGATTAAAAGTGAACTTAAGCTCAAGGAACATCAGTGTCAGATCGCTCCATCCGTCGTTGTATAAGCCAAAGTGGACTTCATGGGAGACAACTAAGGAGGACACCATTGTTGAAAAAAATCATAAAAAGCCAGACTGGAATTTGCCAAACTACATGTTGACAAGCCACAAAGCTTCTGGGAGAATGTCCTATGGACAGATGAGACACAAATGGAACTTTTTGGCAAGGCACATCAGCTCTATGTTCACAGGCGGGAAAATGAAGCATATCAAGAAAAGAACACTGTCCCTACTGTGAAACATGGAGGAGGCTCTGTTATGTTCTGGGGCTGCATTGCTGCATCTGGCACAGGGTGTCTAGAATCTGTGCAGGGTACAATGACATCTCAAGACTATCAAGGGATTCTAGAGAGAAATGTGCTGCCCAGTGTCAGAAAGCTTGGTCTCAGAAGCCAGTCATGGGTCTTGCAACAGGAAATGACCCAAAACACACAGCTAAAAACACCCAAGAAAGGGTAAGAGGAAAACATTGGACTATTCTAAAGTGGCCTTCTATGAGCCCTGACCTAAATCCTATTGAGCATCTTTGGAAAGAGCTGAAACATGCCGTCTGGAAAAGGCAACCTTCAAACACGAGACAACTGGAGCAGTTTGCTCTTGAGGAGTGGGCCAAAATACCTGTCGAGAGGTGCAGAAGTCTCATTGACGTTATAGGAATTGTTTGATAGCAGTGATTGCCTCAAAAGGTTGTGCAACAAAATATTAAGTTAAGGGTGCCATCATTTCTGTCCAGGTCTATGTCATGAGTTTTATTTTTTTTAATTCTGTGGAAGCATGGTTGAAAAGCAATGTCTGACTTTCATTTGTTCATTTTCATAGATTTTTTATTTATTATTACTTTTGTCAGATTCAAGTTATTTCTGTCACCATTGTGGGTTTTCTGTCATTAAACGAGGGGTACCAACAATTTTGACCGCGTATGTAAATAGATAGAGAGACAGATATGGGATAGATAGTTAGATAATAGATATGGAATAGATAGATAGATAGATATTCAAAAAAGAAGGCAGCACTCCATGTTCTTAGTAAAAAAAAAACGTGCAGGATTTATACTCAACCCACATGTCTGGGCAACGTTTCTGCTCTGAATGATAGATAGATAGATAGATAGATAGATAAGATAGATAGATAGATAGATAGATAGATATGGGATAGATAGTATAGATAGATAGATAGATATAGATAGATAGATAGATAGATAGATAGATAGATAGATAGATAGATAGAAAGATAGATAGATATGGATGAGATAGATAGATAGATAGATAGATAGATAGATATAGATAGATAGATAGATAGATAGTATAGATAGATAGATATGGGATAGATAGATAGATAGAAAGATAGATAGATATGGGATAGAGATAGATAGATAGATAGATATGGATAGATAGATAGATATAGATAGATAGATATGGGATAGATAGATAGATAGGTGGATATATAGAAGTTTCTAGTGACTTTTTTCTGCATTCCTCACATTTACAACTCTCCATTGTTCGTTTCCTGTGGAGTAATTACCAGTGACCCCGATATAATGAATGATAATAATCTTCCCTTTCGTCCGCCCCTCGCCAGTCCCAGTAGCGCCTTCTTGTATGGGGCAGGCGGTGAGGAGGGTAATAGGTCTAGTAGATGGGGTTGGGGGCTCCCTGTATCCTGCTGAAGGCCGGAGCCCCAGCGTGAAGCCGGGAGTCAGAGCTTGTGATGTAGGACTAACCAAGATTAATATCCTGGCTAAGTAGCAGTGACAGGACAGCAAACACGCAGCTTGCAGCATGGCCGCTCACACAGGCCTTCCTTTCAGCCCGGCTTCTGAAAACTAAACTGATACGATGGAGTTTGAGAGAAGGATAAATAATACTCTGGAACCCCCTGCCATGTCTCCGTTTTAACCCCTCTGTAGTTTTGGAGGGTCTTTGGGTCCTGCTGCAGTCTGAGGGGCGATGGCCGGTGACAGACCCTCGAGGACGTACAGTAGGAGACGGGTTAAGTTATATTTTGCCAATAGTGGGCTTAGATTGCACATGTATTTGTGCTGGGGGCGATCAGGTGGAGGGTGACCTGGTTACAGTGCCCGTACATCAGTATCCCATTCTGTCTTTACCTCTCCGAATGTGGCATTGTCCCAAAATAGAGAGAGCCAATGCTGGCCGCTGCCCCCTTACCTCTCAAAGGGGCCTTTATCTGCTGCGTGCAGTAGCTCTGGCAAGGCCGCTCACGGGGGATATCGGCTAACCCCACTGCTTTCATTTTCATGCATGACACAGGTAGGCTGAGGAGGGGTGGGGAGGCTAAGGAAGAAGTGCCCCCCTTTTGGTTGGGCTGGAAAGGCCTCGCTGACGCCTCTGCGGTGGAAAAAAAAAATATGAAAAAATGTGGCAGAATTATTTGGACTGTGTGTTTTGGAGGCAGTTCCTGCGGCCATAATTTCACTCGCAGACGCAGTACTGGATGATTAGCTGCTTTTTCAATTGCTTATGTGGCCAATATGGAGCGCTAGGACGGATGGATGGCATAAGTCATATGTATATATGTGACGCCGAAGGAATGGACTGGCACCATAATATAAGACATTTATGGCCTTTCCAGGGCACATCCCCTCGCCCGATGAAATGGTAGCTGGCTGCTGTCACCAGGTGGAAAATTTACGTAGCCCGACATTCTCGGCCATGTCTATAACTACGAAGAAGCGAAGCTGACATGATTGTCCACCCCTTTTTTCTGTGTCCACCTGGATGCGGCTGACACTTCATTATAGGGGTTGTCTCATCTGGTTAAATGGGTGAAATTGCAAAGTGGCCTGTAAAAAGAAGCAGCTTTGCAATTCAACTCCTATTGAAAATCCTCTCCGTTCCCAAGAATGAAGAGATTGTTAATTAATTTACTTCTCATTACCTAGGTTACCGGCCACCTGCAGTTTATCAGAGGAGGTCAGGTTCTTAGATAAGGACCTCAGTGCTTCCAAGCTCTTTACTGTAGAGTTTGGAAGCGCTGCTCTCCAGTTCCCGTGCGCATCTCGGAGGCTGGTTCAGATCGGCGGCTCAACTATACCGCTGGCACAAACAGGTAATCTTTAGGAGCATACCGCTCCTCAGCATGCAGGAGTGTAGGAGGCAGAGGAGCGGTGCGCTTCTGAAGAAAGAACAGAGAAGAGCCCTGTTCTTTACCTTTATGGCAAATCCTGTCATTGTGACCACTGCACACAACCCTACAATTACTCCATACATAGAACACTACAACTCTCAACATTGGGCCATTAGTTTTGACTGAATTAATGGTGGTAACTAGTGATGAGCGAGTATACTCGTTGCTTGAGTTTTCCCGAGCATGCTCTGGTGTCCTCCGAGTATTTGGGCGCGCTCAGAGATTTAGTATGTGTCGCCACAGCTGCATGATTTGCTGCTGCTAGACAGCCTGAATACATGTGGGGACTCCCTAACAAACAGGCAATCCCCACATGTATAGTATTCAGGCTGTCTAGCAGCAGCAAATCATGCAGCTGTGGCGACACACACTAAATACTTCCAAATACTCGGAGAACACCAGAGCATGCTCGGGAAAACCCGAGCAACGAGCATACTCACTCATCACTAGTGGTAATTTGCATGCACATCAGTAGAGATTCCTAATGCCATTGTTAGGGGTCAGTAAGAGGGTCTCTTCCCCCTCGGCTTTTTCCGTGTCTCCATTTTTGGGGGAAGACCATACATTCTATTCTGAGATTGGGCACCTGACTTTTCTGGGCAACCATCAGCCTGAATTGATGTATACATATATTTTTATGCTATATAAAAGTCTGTTGTTGTAAGACCCCTTTAAACTTTCCAAGCAAGACTTGATTTCCTCATCAGGGAAATGTTTTGGGGGCCTCCACTTATTTGCGAAAAGAGGTTTCGGTAGACATTGAGACACTGGCCTACTAAAGGGGTTTTCTACTTAATCCAAAAAGTTTACCATATTTATTGCATGAATTTGTAGAAAAGTGCAAAAGAATGCTTGTATACTGTTGTTTGTCTTCCCCAAAAATTGAGACTGTGTCCAAAACAGCGGTGAACGCGATGCCCCGAGACATGATGAGTAAAGAGAGCTGCTGTGTACGCCATGACCCGCGAGTCTCGGAAAGACAAGCATGTTTTTATTTGATCAGGGAAAGCGTCTCGGTTTAGAAAGATTTCACCAAGATCAGTCCTAGAACAAACCTACAAAGTACAGGTCTGTGATTAATTTAGGGGGGGATTTTTTGGGCCCAACCTGGGGCAGGCGGCTGGGAGCCACATCAGATGTGTAGAGGTTGCACCGTCCTCCCGTTATGTCTAAATGTAGCCCCCTGGGAATCCTTTTAATCACCGGCAGAATGGCATCTCACGCTGGAAATATACTGTAATGCTGAGGTACGTGTTCAGCGCTCGGAAAAATAAACTCGCCTGAGCTGCGGTGGTGAGTGCTGCAGGATTTAGAGGGGGTGGGACACACCTGGGTGGTATTTTAAGATACCACTTAATTATCAGCTGCGCTCCATAAACAAGAAACTGGATAAGCGGCGGCTACTGTCAGCCTGGTGGGCAACTACTATGTCAGTGTGGTGGGAGGTGAGCGGAGGCGCTGTCCTGAAGAGCGAGGCTATGTTACACCTCACAATGTTCTATGATTACATAGTAAAATCTATATACAAATCAAAAACAAGAAAAAAAAACATTTTTAGGATATATTTATATTCTGGAACTCAGACAAAACGCCCAATTGCTGGGTACCATCAAGAATGACCCAGGAATGAACATCAAGGAAGCATGGCGAGAACTGGCCAGGAGAGGATCTAAGGGTTGGACATGACAGTCACTATTGTATATCAACCATTGAAAGGAAAACAATGTGTGGACATAAATATATATTGTAAATTTTCTTTCTTGTAAAATACATTCTGAGACTAGAAGCATAAGGCCGTATTCACATCTGGATCTATACCCTTTTTTTTTTCTTCTAATGCAGCAGCTTAAAACCTGTGGTATGACCAGTTTTATCAAAAAATAAATAAATAAAAATACGTCAAAAAATACAATATCAGTCCAAAGCTAAATTAGGCGACACTCCTTATTATCAAATATATGTGTGTGTGTCATATATATGAAAAAATATATATATAATTGTTTATATATTTTTTCTTATATATAAATATTATACGGTATTTGTGTTTATATATATATATGTATACAGAGATCAAAAAATATAAAAAATTATATATATACTTTTTTCTTTTCTTAAAAACTTGTTTGTATATATTTATATATACTTGTGTATGTATATTATATACATATATATTATACTTGCAAGCTGTACAATAATATAAATGTGTGTGTTTATATATCACATATATATATATAATATACATATATGTGTGTGTATGTATATTTATATGTGTGCGAGTGTGTATATATATATATGTAGCACCCTGTGAACGCTAAGATGTATACAAACATTGCATATATGAAATATGTGTAGAACTTTTAGTACAGGTATTGGTATAATGGCAGCGATCACACCTAAGATTGAGGCTATGTTTCCACAAAGGGCATTTGTTGTGTTTTTGATCCTGCCCTTTTTCAGCAGCATTTCTGCACCAATTACTTTACTTGTTTTTTCTCACATATTGTTTCTGTCTCATTTTGGTCAAAATGAAACTACCTTGATAAAACTTGCAAGGGGGTTTTACTGCATTTCTGCTTTGGAAATGTAATAAAAATGCAAATGCGGTTTTTATTTTGCGGATTTTCAGCATTTTGTTGAAGACGATCAGTCTAGATCTGCAAATAAAACGCACATTAACTGCAAAAAAAAAATTGATATTTTTGGAACGTAAAAAAAACAAAAAAACAAACAAACACATCTCATCCATTTTTCTTGAACTGTACTACACTGTAGTTTATCTGCACAAAAATCTGCAGCGGAAAAAACGCAGGTTTTGTTCCCACAGAATGTATTTACGGTGGCAGCGGAGGTCTTATAGTAATAGCGGCAGTGACACTGAAATGAGAGCAGGGCAGCCATGCGAAGGGCAATCCTCGCACCTCAATCTGCAGCGTAAATTGACATGCTGCAAATCTTAAACCCACAGCTCATCAGTTACACTGCAGATATTATTCACAATATGATTTTTCGTAAAATCTCATGCACGATGCCGCCAATGTAAAGTGCTGCATGTTTTCTGCAAGCAAATCTGCTGCTATTTTGCTCCATGGGAAATTTTTTATTTTTCTTGTGTTTTACATAGTCCGGTTACCTAGAAGAGTGAACCGTGGGTTGATTATATTTATTTTTTTCCCATAATTAGAGGATTGGACACAACCTAACAAAAGAGCAAAATGAATAAAAAAACAAAAAAAAGAAATAACAAAATTAAAAAAAAAAATTACAAAATAAACTCAAAGAAAAATAAAATAATAAAAATATATAAAGGACACTAAATAGAAGAAGGAAGGGAGCTGCATATAAAGAGAATAGAAAGGTTTTCTGCTCCAGTAGTTGGGCAGCACGGTGGCTCAGTGGATAGCACTAGCAGCCTTGCAGCGCTAGTCCTGGGTTTAATCCCACCTAGGACAACATCTGCAAGGAGTTTGTATGTTCTCCCCGTGTTTGTGTAGGTTTCCTCCGGGTCTCCGGTTTCCTCCCACACTCCAAAAAAAACATACTGATAGGGAATCTAGATTGTGAGCCCATCGGGACAGTGACCATAATGTGGCAAAACTGTAAATATGTTAGCGCTATATAAAAATAATGATTATCATTATACAAAGCAAGAAACGAAGTTGCGGTGAAGCTTTGGGCCTGTGCACACTTTGCCAATTTGTCACAAAACCTGCAGGGATTCCTGATGCCAAATAAGAACCCTGAAGTGTCATACACACTGTGCTTATTTTTAATTGCAGATTTTTTTGCAGAATGTCACTTCTTTCAGCGTTTTTGCTACAGATTTTACCCATACTAATGAGGAATGAAAAATCAGCACCAAAAACGCATGTAAAAATTTGACGCAGTTTTTCCTGCCAAGAGATGCAGAAATTTCTGCCCCAAATACTTCCAGTCTGCACATACCCCAGCACCTCCCTGCTGAATTCTGCTCCTCCATTCATTCCTATGAATGCAGTGCCCCCGATTTATTTAGGAGACCTCCAATAGGGGGATTTCTGAAACGCAGCGAGGCGGTGACTTCACATTTGTGATATCACACAGGTTTTTCCAGTTTGTTCTCGGGAGTCATCCTTCAGTCGTCTGTCATTGTCTTGTACCATCATAACCTCTCACCCCCCTCCTTCATTACCACTGACACTTACATGTCCACCACCAAATCTTTATAGTACAGGGGCTGCAGGGAGGCGGAGGAGGCGTTCTGCGCCCCTGCTGTCACACTGCATAATAATCTGTCAGCACTTGCTGCCTCGGATTTATTTGTGCACTAAAACCAGCCTGAGGCGAGCGGATGCAGACAGCATCGCCTGGTTCTGGAAAATGTGTTCCAAGGAGCTAAAAAAGCTGCTTTTCCAAATATTTCACCCTCCTAATAAACGCATTTAATTAAAAGTCATATAACTTGCTTTTCATTAAAAATGTCTGCTCAGGGCGAGCGCCGGGATACACATTACTAAGCTAAGACTGCAGACATGGAGAGCCCCCCAACACCCCACCAAAAAAAGCATAAAATCATGGAGGTCAATCATCAGAGTCCCGTGTATGATTGTTTTCCTACCTATGAATAGTCATAAATCTATGATGAGGCTGTATGTCCACCTCCGTTATCGGGGTATTCTTCTAGACCCCCCACATCTGCCTTACTAGTCTTGCGAGCACTATGGTTGGCGTTTGAAAAGGGCACTGGAAAAAATTTACAAAATGTAAAAAAAAAAAAAAAACATGGATGATTTCTTCTAAAGAAACCAAACAAACAGTGCCACTCTTGCCTACAGGTCGTGTCTGGTATTGCAGCTCTGCTTATTTCAAGTAAATTGGGCACTTGTGGTCTTTCTGGGGCACCCTACTTGGCATTTACTACTGGAGCACTGTGGCTGACAATTATGGAGGCAGTGATACTGAGGACGGATTATGGTCAGAACTCTACTGGTAATTTTGGGTGATCCCTAAAAATTGATCATCCATTAAAAATAAATGATGCAAATATAATGCCCTAAATGCTACACGTAAGTGACCATCGGAATAATATGATGTGACGGTCTCATCCTATATCACCATGTGTCCCCAGGCACAATGCTTGCCTCATATAGTCACACAAAATGCTGGACACAGCAGGACGCCATCAGCCACAAACAGCCGAATTCCAGCCTGCAGACTACAGGGCAAAGAGTTAAAGGCTGCCTGAGGGCACCAGCGTCCAGGCCCAGAGGTAGATGGGTCTTATGTTATAGCCTGTTCCCACAGTTTATACCCATCCTCCAGTATGAACCCAACATAACCTCTTGTCCTGACAGCATTGGGCAGCTTTTCCTGTAGGTGAATAGGCAGATACCCCATAGTTCAAAGTGAATTATGTGTCCAGACTCTGTGCGGGAGACCACCAGTGATCTTCCCACCGAGCTGCCAGTCCTCCATCAATCTATCCCCTATTATAGCCATCACGG
>JARQOD010000003.1:71183378-71235878 GCA_033576555.1 Oophaga sylvatica | reverse complement strand
TTTGGAATCCTTGCCATCCCAAAACCAAAGATAGTAAGAAAATTGGTAAAACTACCCTGTGATGTATCATAAATGGAACCATCCGGAGGTCTGTGATTATTTTACTGTTTTTCCGTCATGAAATTGATAGAAAATTTTGGTTGTTTTCTCCTTGGAAATTGAGTACATTTTAAAATATTATTGTTCTGGTAGCAAAATTAACGTTTGTGGGAATTAATAGAAATTTCCTATACTTTTGAGGCATAAGCAACTAAGAAGATAAAAGCAAAAATGAATGCAACATCATGTAAAAATGTAGTAAATTGTTCTTCTGTTTTTTTACAATTGCAGTAGTGGATTTTGACTAGTTTTTAGGTTATTTACTCTTTTCAGAGCTGTCCCCAGAATATCTGGTTATGTGAAATGTATCAGTGGTAAAGGATTTGTGCTGCACAGTTTAGCGAGGTATCGGCAGGTCTGGTCCAGTCTCAATGTGCCGCCTCTTAGGTCACATTTTCAGCTTGTGATAGATTTCCTCAGCTTCCACCATAGAATTAATCTGTCGTATCGATATATTGCTCTCTGACACGGCGTTGAATGCTGCCTCTATTAAACTTTCAGCGCTTGCCCTCTCTGGAGCTTTTCCTTGTTGTTTCGCTGTTCCCATCAATTTTCAGGTCCCGACGTTGCTCGTGCATGGAAGAGCCGAGCCGGCTGCTGATGATGGAGGGGGACTTGGCAGAATCAATTTTAGGTTTGAGAAGGGATCGGCCAGAGATACAGTGACTAAAATATGTAACCAGATTATTTTGGATGGCAATACACTACATGATGGGATTATGTAATGTTAGCGTTGTCTCGAAGCTTTGTCATGGTAGAAATTAGAAGTTCTACCAATTTTTGATATGCTTCATTTTTAAGGTTTCGGATTGCTACGTTGGTACATAAGTTTGTGCACAATATTCGCTAGATCTGTTGTCCCTTAAATATCTTCCGCAACCGTTAGAAATCTGCTTGAACATGTGACAAGCAAGCTCTCATAAACACCCAAGATTGGGGGGGTTTGAGAATGTGCCTTCCCGCCTTAATGCCTAAATGAAGAATGAGACATGCCATATGGAAAATTGCTCATTCAATTGCAACCTGGCCCCTACCCCGGCATCAGTTACAATACATGCTCCCCATTTTCCACATCCTCCAATTGCCTCTCTTTGTTATATAGGGTCAGCTGATGACTCTATATATCTGGCGTAGGGTCCAGTGTGTGAAAATGAAGTACGGTGGGTGTCCATTGATCAGTAAAGGTCTATTCCTCATACACGGCACTATAGCATAATCAGTAGCCACCCAAATCACTGTGTGACAAAGGACTAAACCCAAGGAGCCATAAATGGGTCAGAGGAACCCTAGGATGGATAAAGTAGGTTTAGTAGTGAGTTAAATCAGAGTTCGATTTCAATGGACATTAGGAAGAGAGAAGCTCTTGTATCACCTGGATAAGATCTTGAGATTTTGGGAAGATTAGGAAGTGCTTGGTAGTAAAGTCTGGAGTAGGGACTGGGGTTTTAATGACTTCGTTATGGGTGGGATGTTGAAGACGCACACAAGTCATCCCCTTTATTGCAATATTTGGTGTATTAGTGATCGTGACACTCTGTGTAGCACCACGGCGGGGTGAACTTTCACTTTGGGGAGACTCGTGGCTGGTTCTTAGGTAATTTTGGAGGACAGGTGGCTGTTTCGGTGGCAGCCGTGCTCTGCATAGCTAGTGCAAGGTTTGGTTGCTGAGTGTAAGTAGTCCCCTGTCGTGTTACCACTGGGCTCAGGCTTCTCCAGTGCATGTACTTTTATTCTTAATATTAAATAATAAGTGACGCTTTACAGAAATCTTACCGCAACATAGTGTAATGTGTTTGGGATTTTCCGGGTTTAGGATGTGCACCCCATGGGTTAGGGCAACATTGAGATCCTGTTATTGAATCTAATGATTGCGACCTACCATGACTGTGACTCGGAATCAAAATTTTTGGATTTTTTGTCGCTGGTCACCATAGACGACTTGCATTGAGGTCTGAGACTTGTCTGCGATTTAGCCATTTCTTTGCAGAAATACTGCACATCAGAAGAATAATCGCAAGTTGCGCAGATGGTTTTTGGTTGGGCAACACGGTAGCCCCCAGCATTATGTCTGATAGATTGCAAAAGTAATTTATAACCACCCTCCATCTTCAATAAGTGTTTTCTGCGGCCGCCTACTTCACCCAGCCCTCTTACCAAGTTTTGGCTTTCTGGACCATGGCTTTAAAGGGCAATGGAAAGACAAGATTTACTATAGTGTCAGTTTATTTTGACGGTCATATCCAGGGAGCGATCTATTCCTAAATCCCCTTTTCTAATAAAAAGCCCCCCGAAATATTCTGTAGTGTGGATACTGGGTGTGTAACTGGAGTTCGCACTGTACAGTGCACACAACGGTCTCCGATTCAGCGGAGCCCCTGGATGTGAGCAGGTCTGTGCAAGTTATAACCTGGCGCGCATCCTATAGCTGACAAATGCAAGAACCGGATACAAAACTGGAAATGGGATGTAAAGAAGAAGGATCGCTGCCAGATAAAGAGGTCAGAGACTTGGCTAAACCTTGGATTATCGTTCTGCAGTGCACAGAAGACATTATACCCCACATGTTACATGTCAAGGAGAATACGTGTTTTTTCTTCAAAGTGGCAAAGTTTTACAGTAATAATGGAAAAATACCTGTGCATGCTGTCACCTATGGGTATGGAGATTGGCAGATACTTCAGCTCATTTCTAGGGAGAATTTCTATTTCCTGTAGCATTGCTATTGTTGAGTAATCTGAAACCCCATAGTCCAGAAGAACATGGCGGTGATCTTCTTAGAGCAGCATTTTATACTCACTGATGTGCGGTAGTGTAAAAGTGTCAAATTTAGAGGTGCATACCCCTTAATAAATGTGCTGCATCTCTGACTGTCCATGCACCAGAATTTACAATCTACTCAGACCTTATTTTCGGTTATGGCGTGGTTCAGTTGCGATCCGATGTTTTGTTGCATCGATGTTATTCTATGGGGCCTCAGCCGGTCCGAGGAAAAAAATCGCAACATGCCCGAGTCGGATTTGATTTTCGGATCGCGCTCAGCCATGCATGTCAGTGAGTCTTGTGTGATTTTTATGGATTGACAGAATGGAGAAGATGGAGAATTCCTCCTTTTCCACATCTGAGAAAATCAGATCACACTATGATCAAACTGCGATCAGAGTGTGATGATGAGCATAATCGTCCATATTCTCTCGGATGAGAGAATGTACGCGGGTGTAACCCTAGCTAGAGTCTGATTTACAATTGCAATGTAATTATGTCAATTTCTTCAGACCGCAGTTGACTATGCACCCTCCTACTAAACTGCAGTTATCTTTCCACTGTTAAAAATGTGACGAGGCCTAAAAAGTTCCATGTTTTTGAAGCAAAAATGCCATGCACCAACTTTTTAAAGCTATAAAAGCAGACTAAACCCCTCAATAAAATAGGACATCACTACAGTGGGCCGAGCGCTCCATAAAAATGTATAATACTCTCCTTCGGGTGTCTAAGGGGAACATATATTCTTATGGAGAGTGTGAAGCTGGCTTTAAGAGACTTATAGGCCATGCATGGAGAGTGTGAAGCTGGCGTTAAGAGACTTATAGGCCATGCATGGAGAGTGTGAAGCTGGCATTAAGGGCCCCGTCTCACATAGCGGGATCGCTGCTAAACAGCGATCTCAGCAGCGATCTCGCTATGTCTGACACGTACCAGCGATCAGGCCCCTGCTGTGAATCGCTGGTCGTGTCAGAAATGTCAGGACTTTTTTTTGATCGCTGGTCTCCCGCTGGCCAGCATGCATCGCTGCGTGTGACAGGCAGGAGACCAGCGATCTCCTGGTAACCGAGGTACACATCAGGTTTCCAAGCGCGGGGCTGTACCTGGAAACCTGATGTGTACGTTGGATACCAGCGCGCTGCTGCAGGGGAGCTGGTAACCAAGGGGTCGGGTTTCCAGGCACCGCGCAGCGCCTGGAAACCCGACGTGTACCTTGGTTACCAGCTCCCTGCATCAGCATGCTGGTATCCAATGTACACTGCGGGTAACTAGGCGACGTTACCCGCAGTGTCGCTGTCCTGATCGCTGTCTGAGCTGCCTGTTTGGCAGCTCAGCAGCGATCATGTAGCGACACACCAGCGATCCTGATCGTTGTCGGGATCGCTGGTGTGTCGCTATGTGAGATGGGGCCCTTAGAGACTTATAGGCCATGCTATTCTCCTCTGGGAAGTTCAATATGCAAATAGCCTTTTAAGACCCCTGTCAGAGGCATCTCACCCAGCCAAGTCAGCTCTCCTGCTTTGCACTGATGAAGGGCAAACAACTCAAAACACTTGTCTGCAAATAAGGTTTCTGGTTTGGCTTCTTATCCAAAGTTAAGGCTCGTTAAAGGGTCAATAGGGTCTAGGGGGTAAGGTTTCTCCTTATGGAGAGTGACATACCAGCTCTGGCGTGTCGAGGTAAGGAGGCTTATTCGCCGTGCAATGCTCCTCTGGGAAATTTTAATATGCAAATTGCCTCATCAAACAAAGAGGACTTGTACTCTGTAGCGCCACTTATTGGAAGCAGCGATCCTACAAGTCACAATCAACCCTTTAACGAGTCTTGTAATATGACTTAGGATAAAAGCCAAATCAGAATCTCCATTTGCAGACACGGTGTTTCGGACTATTGGAGAAACCTTACCCCCTAGACCCCAGTCCAGAGCCTCTCATCTAGCCAAATCAGATCTCTCCTACTTTGCACTGACGAGGACCAATAGTCCGAAACACCGTGTCTGCAAATGGAGATTCTGATTTGGCTTTTATCCTAAGTCATATTACAAGACTCGTTAAAGGGTTGATTGTGACTTGTAGGATCGCTAATTCCAATAGGTGGCGCTATAGAGTACAAGTCCTCTTTGTTTCATGAGGCAATTTGCATATTAAAGGGTCAATAGTGACTTTTTAGGGTTGCAATGTCCAATAGGTGGCGCTATAGTCCTCTTTCTCTCTGAAGAGGCTACTTGCCTACTTTCCTTAGGAGCTTGCACTCTAGAAATAGAGATAGAGGATGAATCATAAATTCTGATAAAGCAAATTTATTTACATTGTATCTGGTAATGGCTGATAACAGGGAACAATAATCTGCACTCCACTTCAGATAAGAGATAAGGTTCCATGTGTCTTTAAACTGAATACCTAGGCTTGAAGGCTTACAATCTAGTCCTGGGATATCTGGGGACACGTTTCTGGTGGAGGGCACAGCACGCGGTGTTGTAGGAGCTGGCAGTGCTAGGTGCGGCTGCTCTTGGAGTTAATCCTCTGCGTGTTTATCGGTCCTGGGGTCCTTGTGGCCATTCACATGCCAAATATTTCAGCAGATCAGGGCTGCGGCTTGAGCAGTCTGCTAATTTTGCGGCCTGCTGTACATAAGATTCAATGCCCCCAGTAATCCAGGCTTAGCTGGGAGCTGACCCCCTACAGACCTGAGTCACAAATTTAAAGAGGCAGGCCTGGTTCTCAGCTCTGGATACGGTGACCTCGGCTTTGTGTTTTTCCACCTCTATTCAGCATTTGCATTACACCTTGAGCGAACAGCTGACAAATATGATATGTGACAGCCAGCAGAGACCACTCAGCCCACCCATAACGTCACCCACCAATCGGCAGATCTTCTTTCATGTACTGCAGCTGCCACCTTTGCACCCCCTCTAGAAACACCCCAGTTTTTATTCTTCCCATTCCTGACTCTGACATGACCTAAACCAGCCAGTATAGCACAGAGAAGCAGTGTATTACATAGCAGAGAGAACTTCCTGTGAGCAATCTGAGAGTCAGTCTCCTGCGAAAGAGTCCATCATGCCAGGCAACATATGTCCAAGGCGTAGTCCATTTTATAATGAATCCGTCAGCAGGTTTACGCTGCTCCACATGTGTGCATGATGAAGTAACGGCAGAAACCTTATTTCCAGCGGTGGGACACTAACTGGGCTTCTTGCTGCTGTTCTGTTAGTCCTCTCAATGCTGAGTTCCTGTGATGTAGTCCTCAATATTCATGAGGTCTGGACAAGGATGGACTGGGACTACAATTCAGCCCTGGCATTTGAAAGCACACAGGCCTATGCTGGCTCCATCCCCCTTCTCCGATTGGGATCGCTATTATTTGTATTATTGTGCCTACAGGAGATCATAATAAATACAATAATAGCGCTACGTAATTTTGTAAGATTCAACAATAATAATATTGCAGTATAGTATGATGGTCTCCCCACAGTCCCACCAAGTAGTATGATGGTCCTCCTCACAGCCCCCATATAGTATAATGGTGTCTCCACAGTATGATGGTCCCCACAAAGCCACCATATAGTATGATGAGTCCCCTCATATAGTGTGATGGTTCACACAAAGCCACCATATAGTATAATGGTCTCCCCACAGTATGATGGTCCACACACAACCATCATATCTTATCATCTTCACCTCATACCGTATGATGGTCCCCGGCTGCTCCCCATGGAGTATGATGGTCCTCCTCAAAGCCCTCCATATAGTATGATGGTTCCCCCCACAGTATGATGGTTCACACACAACCCCATATAGTATGATGGTCCACCACAGCTCACCAAGATAAAATCTTATACACGTCTAATCCAGCCGCAGTCTCCGTCTCCTCTTCTATGCTGTCTTGCTTGCAGTAAGCGTGGGTGGCGCAATGCAGTGACGTTACCGTGCCGACTGGTGTTCACTGTGTGGCGCTGGCCTCTAGCAGGCCGCAGGCCAAAAGTATCCTTCAGCCTGCTGGAGGAAGTAAGTGATGGAGCGCAGAGCTAATGCTCTGTGCTCTGCCACAGCTGTTAATAGTGTCGCAATTGATACGGCCCAGGGCCGGACCGGTCCATCTAGCATTTGCCCCATGGCCAGTCAGATCCTTGTTTAGGATAGCACTGACCAACACTCCTGATTGGCAACTTTCTGCCTATGAACAGTGTACCCAGAAAGCTGTCAACCAGTGGTGAGGTGCTGGACTATATAGAGATCCGCATTGAGAATACTAGCAGAGATGCAGAAAATAAAACTGATTTTTATAAAAACTGCAGCAATAAGTCCAGTAAGTGACCTAGCACTGGAATCGAGGTTTGCCCTCAGTTTATTAAGTTCCCTATAACCCCTTCCAGGCATAAGCCGCAGTGGATATATAGTGCGTGCTGTTGGAGCAGCTCAGAAGCTGAGCCTGCACCTTACACATACAGCTGGCAGCTGCCTTTAGCTGCAGTGATCAGAGCCTATACCTGGGCTTTATAGGAGATCTTTAATTTCACTATCTGTTGCAATACGTACTTGCATATAGTTCAAACGATCTCAGGTTCAAGTTCCCTAATTTTTTTCAAAAATAATAATGAAAAAGTGTGAATCGCCCTTTTTCCCCCAATACGAAAATAAAGAAATGAAAAATATATATTTGGCACATACGAAAAAAGTCCGATCAAAATAGAAAATTGTATACGGTAGCTTGGGAAGATTGAAATTGCTAAAGTTGCAATTTTTTGTTGTCGGCCCTTCCCCAATAAATGCAATGAAAAAATCTAATAAGCATTATATATATCCCAAAATTGTAAAACTTCAGCTCACCATGTGAAAAACAAGCCCTCACACAAAATTATAAGAAAAAAAGAAGTAAAATCAATACCTAAAAAATAATGTGAATCTGCTTTTTTTCACTATTTCACCCAACTTGGAATTTCTTTTTCCCGTTTATCTTCACATTATATGCTAAAATTAATTGCGGCATTCAACACTACAACTCATCCTGCAAAAAAAACCAAGTCCTAATATGGCTGTATCGATTGAAAAAAGTATGACACTTGTGAGAAGAAAAAATAAAAGTGCAAGAAACGAGAATAGACACGGTCAGGAAGGGGTTAAGGTATGTCCCAGCACTCATCTACTGCACTCTTTCCAAGGAGAAAAATCTGCAGCAGCCAAAAAAAAAACTAACCTGTGTGCACATACCCTAAAACTGCCCCCAAACTAGTCCAATACGGCCCCTTTAAAGCCCCTTTTGTTGTCTGATTCATAGGGCTCTTAGCAACTACTGACATGTGTGTGATCTACAGAGGAGAGCGGCACATTGGTTAGATTTGGGGATTTTGATCTTACCCTTTCAAAGAAGATTTTTTACTTTTTTTGTGACTCTCTGATAATCCAGAACAATCAATATTCCAGCAAATGGTCCTGCAGAGTTCCGGATAGAAGAAACGTGACTAAATGACACGTCTTCTCTCGTTGCTTTCTTTTTTTTAACCCCCTTATAGCCTGCAACGTGAGAGACGTTTCTGTTATTGTTGCAAAAAAAAAAAGAATTCTACCTAAAACTAATGGTTGCCAGCGACAGAGGCAGCGTCCTGTGACCAGAGTGGGTGGATTAGGGGTGGACACTGGTGGGTTTCTAGTTGCCGCTGTTACCTGGTAGTTGCCATGGCTATAATCCTCTCAGAAACAGAATGATGGAAGAACCGGTTGGGCAGAGAGTGGTGCGAGGGACGGGATGGGCAAGGACAGAAGAGGTAGGACGGAGGAGAGAATAACAGAAGTGCTAAAAGTTTAGAGAGGTAAAAGAATGTGGAAAAGCAAACAGGAGGAGTATCGAGGACAATGGGGTGGTGGCCATTGCCAATCTTTTCTAGGCACCACCATAGATATAAATATTTCTCTTCTTCTAACTTTTAGGCAGGCCAATAGCCTTGGTTTTATTTCTGGGTGCCCACGAGATGAGTTCCACCATGCCAGGTAATGTGCAATGTCCTAGGGAGACCGGCACAAAGTTGCAGGACTGATAAAAGAGATTAGTCAGGAGTCAATAGGCAATACATGGGAGATGTCACCAGGCCCACGGCCTCCCTGAGCCAATCATTCTCAGAATACAAGCTGCTGTAAACGGTTCCTATACTCAGCAGTAACCAGGAATATGAGTTCCTCTGCGCGGGAGTAAATCAGTAAAAAGTATTGTTCATCTTTTGAGGATAATTTGTATGTATTTTGAGCTAAAAATCTATTTTGCAATTTAGGTTCATTAAAAATGTTGCCTACTATAACTATTGTGTTGTTGCACTATCGATTGCGAGTTAACTGAGAATATACCAGTGAGCTCATTCTGACAGGGTTTATAACTCTCTTATCTGTCTTTTTTCTGAGCTCCTGTCACCTGATTTATGACCTCAGACCACATTAAAGTTGAATGTGCAGGAAATAAACAGCCTTCAAAAGCAAAATGGGGCAACATTTTTAATTAAATAAAACTGCAAATATTTTTTTTTTTCCCAAAAATACATGCAGTTAAAAAAAAAAAACAGGAGACAACCACTTTTAATATTATCACCAGACCTTCATACTCGGACATTTCTGTTCGAATATTCCACTTGTTTGATTTTATTACCGGGCCAACAGAATGTTCAAAACGCTTCCATAAGTTACGGAGCGGAGATTGATTATGATGAGATCCATCTGGATTCTTTTATATCTTAGTTTTTAGAACAAAAGAAAAAGTTCTGCATGATGCCCAGGAGGACCCCATGGCAAGAATTGGGGTCCACGTACTTTGGTTTCCATCAGGTAGGCAACGGATCCATTTTAGGCTAGTTTCACACTAGCTTTCACTGACCTGCTTCGGTGAGCGCACGGCCGCCGCTAAGCTCTGCCCCTGGCCGCGCCTCCTCCCGGCCCCTCCGCCTATGGGCGCATGACGCTGCATGTGACATGCGTACCCTATCTTTAACATTGTATACGCAGGCCGTGCACAGGTATACGTTTGCTGGCGCATGCTTCCTTTTGACGGTGCGCCGAGCGCACCAAAATGCAACATGGTGCGTTGGGCGCAGGTCGGCGCACTGTCAAGAGGACGCATACCTGCGCACGGCCTGCATACCCAATGCTAAAGATAGGGTACGCAGGTCGCATGCAGCGTCATGCGCCCATAGGCGGAGCAGCCGGGAAGATGCGCTGCCAGGGGCGGAGTTTAGCAGCGGCCGTGCGCAGACCGACGCAGGTCAGTGAAACGCTAGTGTGAAACTAGCCTTAGACGTTAATTCCGTAAGTCCTAAAGCAGAACATCCGAACGGAATTGTGAGCCTGGCTTAAAGGGGTTTTTCTATTGATGAAACTTTCTTGTATACTTTGTTTACATTTTTTACAACCTTAGTAAATGTTATTGAAGCTAAATTCCTGTCCTGATGACGTGTTCCTTACAGGGACGCACTAGTCCAGTGTACACTGCTCATCTTCTGTCTTCAGGAGCACATCGCTCCCCTGCCTTATGGTTTCTTGCTTGCCTGGGGCAATGTGCTTCTGATCATTGATAGTTCAGGCTGCTGCTGGTGTAGGTCCACTGTGTTTTATCAAGACCAAAGTCAGCGCAGCTGTCTACCAGGAAGTTTTAGAGCGCTTCATGCTTCCCTCTGCCGACAAGCTATTTGGAGATGGAAATTTCATTCTCCAGCAGGACTTGGCACCTGTCCACACTGCCAAAAGTACCAATTCCTAGTATCACTGTGCTTGATTGGCGAGCAAACTCGCCTGACCTTAACCCGCAGTGATGGCGAACCTTGGCACTCCAGCTGTTGTAAAACTACAACTCCCAGCATGCCCTTGCAACCTGCAGCAGTTGAGGCATGCTGGGAGTTGTAGTTCTCCAACAGCTGGAGTGCTAAGGTTCGCCATCACTGCTAGAGAATCTATGGGGTATGGTCAAGAGGAAGATGAGAGACACCAGACCCAACAATGCAGACAAGCTGAAGGCTGCTATCAAAGCAACCTGGGCTTGCATAACACCTCAGCAGTGCCACAGACTGATCGCCTCCATGCCACGCCGCATTGATGCAGTAATTGATGCCAAAGGAGCCTAGACCAAGTATTAAGTGCATTTACTGAACATACATTTCAGTAGGCCAACATTTCAGATTTTAAAAACATTTTTTCAAGCTGGTGTTTTAAAGTATGCTAATTTACTGAGA
The DNA here is from genome assembly GCA_033576555.1 of Oophaga sylvatica. Taxonomy (NCBI): domain Eukaryota; kingdom Metazoa; phylum Chordata; class Amphibia; order Anura; family Dendrobatidae; genus Oophaga; species Oophaga sylvatica. The sequence goes on along the minus strand of JARQOD010000003.1, from coordinate 71,224,813 downwards.
TAATGACTTTTGGGTTTTCATTGGCTGTAAGCCTTAAGGGTATGCCACACTAAGCGAGATCGCAAGCGAGATCGCTAACGAGTTCACTACTGCGTCACCATTTATGACGCAGTAGCGATCTCGTTAGCGACTTAGCTGTGTGATTCCAAACACAACTTATCAGCGATCTGTGATTCCAAACACATCTCATCAGCGATCTGTATAACGACCTCTGCGGTCATTGGGGAAAACCTAGTCCCACCTGCGATGCTGGTGAAGTCGTTCATAAAGGGTGTCACACTCAGCGATTCAGGCTCACCAGCGGGACACCAACGACCAAAAAACAGCTCAGAACGTTCATGAGCGATCAGCGACATCTCAGCGGGGGCCACATTGCTGCTACATGTCACACACAGCTAAGTCGCTAACGAGATCGCTACTGCGTCATAAATGGTGGCGCAGTAGTGATCTCGTTAGCGATCTCGCTTAATGTGGGATACCCTTTAATCATCAACATTAACAGAAATAAACACTTGAAATAGATCACTCTGTGTGTGATGACTCTATATAATATATGAGTTTCACTTTTTGTATTGAAGAACTGAAATAAATTAACTTTTTAATGATATTCTAATTTTGTGAGATTCACCTGTATATTGGAAATAACAGAACATTTTATTGTACTGTGATTAAATTTTAAAGGGGTATTTCAAGAATTTTAAAAAAAAATGGCCACTTTCTTCTATAAGCAGCGCCATCCCTGTCCACAGATTGTCATTGTAATATTGAAGTTGTAGTGCCAGATGCAATCTGTAGACAGCACTGTTTTTGAAAGAAGACGGCACTGTTTTTGGAAGAAGAAGGTGCTGGTTTTGAAAGAAAACGGCGCTGTTTTTGGAAGAAGACGGCGCTGTTTTTGGAAGTAGACGGCCCTGTTTTTGGAAGAAGACTGCGCTGTTTTTGGAAGTAGACGGCGCTGGTTTTGGAGGTAGACGGCACTGTTTTTGGAAGAAGACGGCTCTGGTTTTGGAAGTAGACTGCGCTGTTTTTTGGAAGTAGCTGGCGCTGTTTTTGGAAGAAGACGGTGCTGTTTTTAGAAGAAAACGGCCACGTTTTTCTTACCCTTTTATTACAGAAAATTATTGTAATGCATGCAGTCTAAATGTAGGCGGTGAGATGATATACCATCTGCTGCTCTGCTGCCTAGATATCAGTGGCTAAGCATGCATGGTGGTGACTAAAGTCGGGTCAGCCCTGTTGTATGCAGTCAGCTCGTTATCTCTTCCTCGTTGTGACTACATGGTGCCAGAATTTTAATATATAACTCTATGTAGCTTGTTTAGTATATCTGAACCTACGGAGGGGATGATTGCAATGCAAGCTCCCCTGGGCCAGGAGGGTATAATGAGAAGTTACACATTCCTTGAATTGTGCCATTGGCTGTGATGCAGTCTGGACTGTCAATCATATTAATTTCTAGAAATACATGGGAGTTCTGGTTACTATGATGACCCAGGTAACAAACAGAGGCAGAAGGCAGATCTGCCAGGAAACCTGCAGGCCTTGTGTGTTCTGTGTGCTGCTCTCTAACGAAATCCCTTTGGCAAATAGTGAGACCCGGATAGACCTTATGTAACGCTGGTGATGTTATCTCTAGCCACTTGTGCCAAAGTCGAAGTGTGGATCAGCATTTCCTTACAAAAGGATTGTGGAAGCTGTAGTTTGTTACCGGTGTCTGACTGCTATGTTTGACGTGTCCTGCATCGACCTTCCTTCTGGCTAATTGTGATGTATTGGGGGGTCTACCTGTCCACACTGAATACATACAGTGCCGCCTCTGATGCAGAAAATCCTTTTGCCCTTGTGTTAGGTCAATTATACTACCCAATTGGAATAATTAAGCAATTACTTGTAATATCCCATTCATGTATGTTCTTGGAAAAATATTTATGTTGTCTAATATGTCCAGGAATTAGACAGAATCTCATACTGTGTAACTTGCCATCCAATTTTTTTCCAGTGGGCGATACCTCTTTATCAGTATTTTGCCAGCACTATTGAAGCTGAATTTTTTTCCCAACACCTCCCAGCATGTACTGAATCTGCTGTTATCCAATGGCTGCCCTGCCTTGAAATGAAAGCCCACCTCTCTGATAAGCGAGTATGTGTTTTATAGATAGAAGAGAGACAGAGACCTGCCCTCACTTCCTGTAGACAGAGACCTACCCTCACTTCCTGTAGACAGAGACCTACCCTCACTTCCTGTAGACAGAGACCTGCCCTCACTTCCTGTGGACAGAGACCTGCCCTCATTTCCTGTAGACAGAGACCTGGCCTCACTTCCTGTAGACAGAGACCTGCCCTCACTTCCTGTGGACAGAGACCTGCCCTCACTTCCTGTAGACAGAGACCTGCCCTCACTTCCTGTAGACAGAGAACTGTCCTGGCTTCCTGTAGACAGAGACCTGCCCTCGCTTCCTGTAGACAGAGACCTGACCTGCCCTCGCTTCCTGTAGACAGAGACCTGCCCTCGCTTCCTGTGGACAGAGACCTGCCCTCGCTTCCTGTGGACAGAGGCCTGCCCTCGCTTCCTGTGGACAGAGGCCTGCCCTCGCTTCCTGTGGACAGAGGCCTGGCCTCCCTTCCTGTGGACAGAGACCTGGCCTCCCTTTTTGTGGACAGAGACCTGGCCTCCCTTCCTGAGGACAGAGACCTGGCCTCCCTTCCTGTGGACAGAGACATGCCCTCACGTCCTGTAGACAGAGACCTGCCATCACTTCCTGTAGACAGAGACCTGCCCTCACTTCCTGTAGACAGAGACCTGCCCTCACTTCCTGTAGACAGCGACATGCCCTCACTTCCTGTAGACACAGAAAGACCTGCCCTCACTTCCTGTAGACACAGAAAGACCTGCCCTCACTTCCTGTAGACACAGAAAGACCTGCCCTCACTTCCTGTAGACACAGAAAGACCTGTCCTCACTTCCTGTAGACAGAGACCTGCCCACACTTCCTGTAGACAGAGACCTGCCCTCATTTCTCATAGACACAGAAAGACCTGCCTAACTCCTTTCCTCACTTTCTGTAGACACAAACACCTGTCTCCACTTCCTGTAGACAGAAACAGACCCAACTCTACTTCCTGTAGAGACGCACATGCCCCCATTCTCTGTAGAGACAAAGATACACCCCCACTTCCTGTAGAAACACAGACCCGCCTCAAACTTCCTGAAAGAGACACACCCCCTCACCTCCCATTTTCTGTAGAGAATCCACCCCGTTGATTCCCCAAAGATCCCCCAACTTCTCATAGAGACGCAAAGATCCCCCCCAACTTCTCATAGAGATGCAAAGATCCCCTCAACTTCCCATAGAGATTCAAAGATACGCCCTCAATTCATGTAGAGATGCAAAGATCCGCCCCCACTTCCTGTAGAGACCTACACAGACACCCACCTCTTCCTTTAGACACAGACCTGCCCACTTCCTGTAGAGAGACAAACAGATCCACCTACTGTATAGAGACCAATGCTTGCCCTCACTTCCTGTGGAGAGACACTGACCCACACCCACTTCATGTAATCCATCTCTGTTACTAAACAAGGATTAGACTTGACAACAGTCTGTAGACAACAAGAGTAGGTTAAACATAAAGGGGAAGATCTCGTGGAGTTATTTCACATCATTTTGTGTTAATAAAGTATTTTGCTGAATTTTTGTAATTGCGTTGGCCACCGGATGAATAACCGCTTATTAGAACAAGTGAATATTTAGGTGGTCCACAGGTGTAATTATACTGGTTGTAGAGGTAACATTTGTACCTTGGCCCCAAAACAATGTTTGGGACTCAAAACGGATTGAATGTGCACTATGCACTGAAAAGCCACAAGTGAAGCAGGTTACATTGTATGTAAATGGGATTTAAGATCCGACAACCGTATTACATCCACATCTCCGTCAAGTGAGATGTAATTCGTTGTCTACGGGCTATGACAGGATGCGACCTCCTCAGAATTTGGCGGTGGGATTAATATGATTCATTGTTATCCTTTTTCTTCTGTATTTTAGCAGCAACACCCTCCTCAGCCCCTCAAATTCTGGATTTTAGAAAGTTGAAAAGAATTGCAGATTATGTTAACGCTTCACAAGTTACTAAGGCTAATAGCCCGTGCTTGTGGGGGTGGCTGAAATCCTTCTTAAACCTATAAATCCCCAGATTTCCTACTTGGTTTTGTCCCTCCTCACCCTCTTCTGTAATTCCTATTCTTTACATGGCATTTAGCTCTGCTGTAAGCCCAACTATTAGGTTCACCTGCCTGACATATCTGACAGTCACTTCTCAGAACCATGTCCCAGCAAGGTTGGACCAGTAAAGTCTAATTGGCATGAAGACTAGTGGATCGGGTGGGTTCAGACTGACGAGCTTGACTCATACTGTTTGCTGTAATAATTGGGAGACTTCATACTCCCTGACGGAGGGTTTGCTTCTGCAAGTTCCAAACATGAAGTAGTAATAAAAGATATGTCTGCCTGGACATCCTTGCTCCACTATGGTCTTGGGGTGCTTTGCTTGCCAATAATGAAAGTCACATTGGTCAACTCTCTCGGGCGTCCTGTAGGCTCTCGGAATAAGGTGAGACCTCCCAGACTCATGGAAATCTTAGCAAATCTCACCAGTGCCAAATGAATCTCACAGATCCAGAACTTTTGGAAAATTTCCTGTACCCCTATATCAACTCATGGTGGTGATAATACCTCTTATAGAGGGGAATGGATATTTGGGAAAATTTCTGCCACGATTCTTACATCTCCATGAGACCATACTATTAAATTTGGTGATGGTGTGCTGAAGGTGGCAATGACTCTGATGCAATATGAACCCATTGCTTGCACCCCCTATCCCACATTTAATGCTTGAACCTATAGAAAGGCAGTTGCACTGGTTACAGTTAATTTTTAATTTATTAATTGGGTGTCACAAACCTGTCCTGGGTATCCCAGGCTCTGTTTGTCAGAGCTGTGGAGTGTGTGTCCAATTTGTTGGAGTCGTTGTTCATTTTGTTGTAGTTGGTATAAAATGAGCCGACTCTGACTGCTAAAATATATAATAAATTGGGTACAGTAGTACAATGCAGGATGTGCTGTAAATTTTTTCATAATAACTTGGGAAAATTATGAAATTACCTATAAATGTCTGTTCTTTTCTTGATCTAAGGGTGTGTTTCCACCATCAGGATTCCTTCAGTAAATTCTGTGTGTTTGACGCTGTGCGCTGGCGCAGCGTCAAACACGCAGCGTCCAGATGTTACAGCATAGTGGAGGGGATTTCAAGAAATCCCATCTCCACTATGCGTAAAAACACGCAGGCGGCAGACCTGCGTTAACGGACATGCGGCTCGTCTTTTCAGATTGCAGCATGACCTTTTCCCTTGCAGCGACGCTATGTCGCCGCAAGGGAAATAACACAGGCCTATCTAGCACTGCGGTGAATCCGGATGTGTTCAATGAGCACATCCGGATTCACCGCGCGTTCACAAGGGGGCGGGGCTTTGGGCGGAGCAGACTTTTCGCTCCGTCCAAAGTGCTGTGGTTCCGGACTGTGGAACCACAGCCTAAGGATCTAGGCCTTTAGTTGAGATGAATCTGTGTTGCACTTTATGTACATGCTCAGTAGTGAGCAGTGCTGTGGAGTCGGAAGTCAGGAAATTGAGGAGTCGGATGTTTGGCTTCTCGATTCTACAGGCCTGTGCTTCCTTCACCTTGGTCCCCTGCCCTCTGTTGTGCTCCACGACGGGTTTTGCAGGTTGTCCGGCGTGGCACAGTGATGTCATCTCCATTATCCTATTTGAGGCCCATTAGGACACACACCTGTGTCTTAGCATTGAGACTCCTAGTGTTCCATGTTTGCTTGGCTCCATTACCTATACTCGGGCTTGGACTGGCCCACAGGAGAACAGAAGAATCCTCCGGTGGGCCACAACGGTCTCATATCAGCAGTACTTGACACAATACACCTGATTCACTAACAAAGGCAGCATCTTATTTGAAAATCAACCCAGTTTATTCCTATAGGAATGTGTGAATGTGAATAAAGCAGGGTGGATTTGATTTAAATCAAACTGATTTAAATCACGATTTAAATCACGATTTAAATCACTAGTCAGTAAGGCTTGATTTAAATCAGTGATTTAAATCAAAGTTTCTACCAGACCGGTATATCTAATTTCATCATGTGCGATACGCCCCAGACTGGTGTATCTAATTTCATCAAGTGCGATATGCCCCAGACCGGTGTATCTAATCCCATAATGCGATACACTACACTCAGCCCTGTATCTAGATACATGCAGTGTGTCATGTGCTGTGAATAATCCCAGTGTGTGATACTCTCCACGTATCTGTGCTCAGTTTATAATACAGCGAGCAGCATGGACTAACAGAATAGATGCTGCCGGTCGTCCTCAGTGACAGCCTACTTGTCAGTATCACTGGCAGTCCCCAACAAAATGGCTCCGCTCTGTGAGCCTAAACTACATCCTCTGTTATTACAAACACCTAGTAACGGAGGAGAGAAGTCACACGTGATCATTTTCTTGTCTGCTTGCCCTTCCTCCTCCTCACACTTAGATTCACATTCTTCTTGTGTTGTGCAGATCTATTCCACTCCAAACAATCAGAAACATTGTCTAACTTCTTGGACTTGGCACTGAAGGGGTTGATTCTGTATTCATAGGTTTGTAGAACAATAGGATTAAGGTCTTTTTCTCAACTCTGTTCATGTTGTAACATTTTTGCCGTGAAGAAGAGGCTGGAGTCAAATTCCGCTTTTGAGAACTGCGTAAGTAAAGCGAGCGTCTGTGATAACATAGGAGAGAAACTGCCCACTAATCCTACAGAAACCTCTGGAAGAGCATGGCATTGTGAATGTTACACATATACAGCCTTTTTTTGATTAAACCAGAACTCTGGGTGACATGTTTAAACATAGTTCCAAAATGGAACAGGGCAACTCTCTATCATTTAATATACCACAAAGAATTAGAGCTTCCAGCCCAAATAGAGACATGAGGCAATAATATATATACAGGTCCTTCTCAAAAAATTAGCATATAGTGCTAAATTTCATTATTTTCCATAATGTAATGATTACAATTAAACTTTCATATATTTTAGATTCATTACACACCAACTGAAATTTGTCAGGTCTTTTATTGTTTTAATACTGATGATTTTGGCATACAACTCCTGATAACCCAAAAAACCTGTCTCAAAAAATTAACATATTTCAACCATCCAATAAAATAAAAGTGTTTTTTAAAAACAAACAAAAAAACCATCAAATAATAATGTTCAGTTATGCACTCAGTACTTGGCCGGGAATCCTTTTGCAGAAATGACTGCTTCAATGCGGCGTGGCATGGAGGCAATCAGCCTGTGACACTGCTGAGGTGTTATGGAGGCCCAGGATGCTTCGATAGCGGCCTTAAGCTCATCCAGAGTGTTGGGTCTTGCGTCTCTCAACTTTCTCTTCACAATATCCCACAGATTCTCTATGGGGTTCAGGTCAGGAGAGTTGGCAGGCCAATTGAGCACAGTAATACCATGGTCAGTAAACCATTTACCAGTGGTTTTGGCACTGTGAGCAGGTGCCAGGTCGTGCTGAAAAATGAAATCTTCATCTCCATAAAGCATTTCAGCCGATGGAAGCATGAAGTGCTCCAAAATCTCCTGATAGCTAGCTGCATTGACCCTGCCCTTGATGAAACACAGTGGACCAACACCAGCAGCTGACATGGCACCCCACACCATCACTGACTGTGGGTACTTGACACTGGACTTCAGGCATTTTGGCATTTCCTTCTCCCCAGTCTTCCTCCAGACTCTGGCACCTTGATTTCCGAATGACATGCAAAATTTGCTTTCATCAGAAAAAAGTACTTGGGACCACTTAACAACAGTCCAGTGCTGCTTCTCTGTAGCCAGGTCAGGCGCTTCTGCCGCTGTTTATGGTTCAAAAGTGGCTTTACCTGGGGAATGCGGCACCTGTAGCCCATTTCCTGCACACGCCTGTGCACGGTGGCTCTGGATGTTTCTACACCAGACTCAGTCCACTGCTTCCTCAGGTCCCCCAAGGTCTGAAATCGGTCCTTCTCCACAATCTTCCTCAGGGTCCGGTCACCTCTTCTCGTTGTACAGCGTTTTCTGCCACATTGTTTCCTTCCAACAGACTTCCCATTGAGGTGCCTTGATACAGCACTCTGGGAACAGCCTATTTGTTGAGAAATTTCTTTCTGGGTCTTACCCTCTTGCTTGAGGGTGTCAATGATGGCCTTCTTGACATCAGTCAGGTCGCTAGTCTTACCCATGATGTGGGTTTTGAGTAATGAACCAGGCAGGGAGTTTTTAAAAGCCTCAGGAATCTTTTGCATGTGTTTAGAGTTAATTAGTTGATTCAGAAGATTAGGGTAATAGGTCGTTTAGAGAACCTTTTCTTGATATGCTAATTTTTTGAGACAGGTTTTTTGGGTTATCAGGAGTTGTATGCCAAAATCATCAGTATTAAAACAATAAAAGACCTGACAAATTTCAGTTGGTGTGTAATGAATCTAAAATATATGAAAGTTTAATTGTAATCATTACATTATGGAAAATAATGAAATTTAGCACTATATGCTAATTTTTTGAGAAGGACCTGTAAAAGATACAAACTTTATTTAACAAATATTACTAAAATGTTCACAATATTGTAAATTTAAGATGAGAGGTACAATGGTGAGTAGGAAGATATAAACACCTGTCGCACAAAAAATCAGCACATCTGAATCCAAAAAGTGGTCTATCAAGCACAGTATATCAGATAATGTTGAAATAAATCAGTCAATTTAGTATCCGGACAGGAAAACAATATATATTCCCAAAGTGGGGTAATATATCATTCCATATAATATGTGGGATAATTAATCCATCATATCCTGCCTGGAGCATAAATGTGCCAAAGAGTAAGACACACTGCCCCCCGAGGAAGCTCAAGGAGCGAAACGTGCGTCGGGGCACGTACCTGGTCCGTTACATTTCCCCAATATGGGTAAGCACTTTCCAGCATCTTTTTCCGCAGCTGACATGGCACCTCACAGGAGCTGGTAGATGTGTGGGGGGGATTTTCTTTCTTTTTTCTGTCCCCCTCTTCTCTCTAATGCCATATCAGATCTATCTGTCTTACTCTTTGGCACATTTATGCTCCAGGCAGGATATGATGGATTAATTATCCCACATATTATATGGAATGATATATTACCCCACTTTGGGAATATATATTGTTTTCCTGTCCGGATACTAAATTGACTGATTTATTTCAACATTATCTGATATACTGTGCTTGATAGACCACTTTTTGGATTCAGATGTGCTGATTTTTTGTGCGACAGGTGTTTATATCTTCCTACTCACCATTGTACCTCTCATCTTAAATTTACAATATCACATATACAGCCTTTATTGTACTGAGTTAAACAACTCAGCTTTATCTCATGATGGAAGAACCTTTGGATGGTAAAATATTTTCCTCAAAAAGCAGTTTATTGAAAAAAATCCAATTTAAATCAAAAAATCCGATTTAAACTCAAAAAAATCCGATTTTTTTGATTTTTTTAAAAAAAATCATTGATTTTTATCCACCCTGGAATAAAGTAATATTTGCATGTAGCTGAAAAGTGAGACCCTGGAGTTGTACTGGTGATTCCTTGGTATCTCAGTCCAATACTGCCTGTACTTATTGTGTTTTCAATTTGCATCCAACCTTGCTAGGTTCCCCTATCTGACTTCTTCTGAGATTCAAGGTAGTCCAAGTCCTCGAGTCCACGTGTCCTCTGGGAAGCCACACCAACGCCCGTAGTCATGTGCCCACCCCTGTGCAGAGGCTTAGCGGATCAACCTCACATTGTGAGCCTTACAATTGCCTTTTTTTGAAGAAGCTGGCTCATTAAAGGGGTTGTCTGGTTTAAGAAAACCCCTGTCTCCAGGCACAGTTTTTTTAAAGAAAAAAAACCTTTCCTTTACTCACCCACCCCAGGTCCAGCTTTGAGTCTCCACCACATCTCCCAGTTTCTGTTATTGTCTGCAGCACTGACGTCACGCTTGACAGCTCCATAGCCAATTAGTGCTGTCGACCTGACGTCAATGCTGCAGACAATAACAGACTGGGAGCAGCGGTAGCGACTCAGTCCTGGACCCGGGAGTGGGTAAGTAATGCGCAGTTTGTGTTTAAATAAATGTGCTATGGACAAAGGGGTTTCTGAACTCACAAAACCCCTCTAAGGAGATCAGCTAAGTATGGAATATTATTGGCTTTCTCTGTGTGAAATACATGCAAATAAGCTCTCTCCCAGAAGGAAAGAAAATGTATAGTTAGTGCCACCTATAACACTTAGGTACCCTGCAAGTTAATGTTCAACTATTTAAAACAGGATTATGTACTGGACAGGGCACCATTAAATCAGTCATAGGATTATCTCCTGGTATGTGCAGGATAATAGCAGCAGAAATGGCATATTGGTCACTACATACCTGGGAATATATCAGCTGGGACGAGAAATTTACAAATCTCCATAAAGGAAACACATGATTGTATTTCTTTCAAACTTTCCCTTTGCAAGTTCCCTCACTAAGATATCCATCCAGAAGAGATCCGACGAGGCTATTTCTGAGGGTTTGGGTTGAAATAACACACAGAAAAAAGTGACTTGGTGTCTGGAATAAACCTTCTTTTTTGAAACAGCTATAAAGTAGTATCACGTTTGCGATGCTTTCCTGCTGTTTTCTTACTCAGCATAAATCGAGTGGCTGCTTTAGAGAACAAGAATAATCAGCGACTCCGGCTTAGTGTAATGTCTATTGGAGTCTGCTGGAGTTAGAACTCTTCCTCCTTATTCTATTATGAGATGTGTAAACAGGCCATTCACATTAGACGAATATTGGCAAGCCTGCAGATTTCAGTGAGACTTGCTGACACTTTTATGTGCATGTCTCCACTCTCCATCCATCAGGTTTCAACATGCCCGATCCATTAGTTCTACTGAATTTCAACTTGTCCAATTTTTTAGCTCTACTGGTTTTTAATATACCTGATCCATTAGTTTTGCAGGATTTCAACATGCCAGCTCCATTAGTTCCACTGGATTTCAACAAGCCCGATCCTTTCGTTCTACTGGGTTTCAACATGTCTGAGCCTTTACAGTCATGGCCAAAAGTTTTGAGAATGACACAAATATTATATTTTCACATGATCTGCTGCCCTCTGGTTTTTATGTGTGTGTTTGACAGATGTTTTTATCACAGACAGAAATATAATTGCAAACATATGAGTAACAAAAGCTTATATTGACAGTTAGAATGAGTTAATGCAGCAAGTCAATATTTGCAGTGTTGACCCTTCTTCTTCAGGACCTCTGCAATTCTCCCTGGCATGCTCTCAATCAACTTCTGGACCAAATCCTGACTGATAGCAGTCCATTCTTACACAATCAATGCTTTCATTTTGTCAGAATTTTTAGGTTTTTGTTTGTCCACCCGTCTCTTGATGATTGACCACAAGTTCTCAATGGGATTAAGATCTGGGGAGTTTCCAGGCCATGGACTAAAAATCTCTATGTTTTGTTCCCTGAGCCATTTAGTTATAACCTTTACTTTATGGCAAGGTGCTCCAACATGCTGGAAAAGGCATTGTTGATCGCCAAACTGCTCTTGGAGGGTTAGGAGAAGTTGCTCTTGGAGAACATTCTGGTACCATTCTTTATTCATGGCTGTGTTTTTAGGCAAGACTGTGAGAGAGCTGATTCCCTTGGCTGAGAAGCAACCCCACACATGAATAGTTTCAGGATGCTTAACAGTTGGCATGAGACAAGACTGGTGGTAGCGCTCACCTTGTCTTCTCCGTTTTCCTGATGTCCCAAACAATCGAAAAGGGGATTCATCAGAGAAAATAACTTTACCCCAGTCCTCAGCAGTCCACTGCCTGTACCTTTTGCAGAATATCAGTCTGTCCATGATGTTTTTTCTGGAGAGAAGTGACTTCTTTGCTGCCCTCCTTGAGACCAGGCCTTGCTCCAAGAGTCTCCGCCTCACAGTGCGTGCAGATGCACTCACACCTGCCTGCTGCTATTCCTGAGCAAGCTCTGCACTGCTGGTAGCCCGATCCTGCAGCTGAAACACTTTTAAGAGACGGTCCTGGCGCTTGCTGGTCTTTCTTGGGTGCCCTGGAGCCTTTTTGGCAACAATGGAACCTTTCTCCTTGAAGTTCTTGATGATGCAATAGATTGTTGACTGAGGTGCAATCTTTCTAGCTGCGATACTCTTCCCTGTTAGGCTATTTTTGTGCATTGCAATGATGACTGCACGTGTTTCTTTAGAGATAACCATGGTTAGCAGAAGAGAAACAATGATGCCAAGCACCAGCCTCCTTTTAAAGTGTCCAGTGGTGTCATTCTTACTTAATCATGACAGATTGATCTCCAGCCATGTCCTCATCAACACCCACACCTGTGTTAATGGAGCAATCACTGAAAAGAGGTTAGCTGGTCCTTTTAAGGCAGGGCTGCAATGATGTTGAAATGTGTTTTGGGGGATAAAGTTCATTTTCTAGCCAAATATTGACTTTGCAAGTAATTGCTGTTAAGCTGATCACTCTTTATAACATTCTGGAGTATATGCAAATTGCCATTAGAAAAAGTGAAGCAGTAGACTTTGTAAAAATTAATATTTGAGTCATTCTCAAAACTTTTGGCCATGACTGTAGTTCTATTGGATTTTAACCTGTCTGATACTTTAGTTCTACTGGATTGCAACATGTCAGATTCTCTAGTTTTACAGAATTTCAACTTTCCCGATCCTTTAGTTCTACTGGGTTTCAACCTGTCTGATCCTTTAGTTCTACTGACTTGCAGCATGTCATAGAATCATAGAATGGTAGAGTTGGAAGGGACCTCCTGGGTCATCTGGTCCAACCCCTTGATCAATGCAGGATTCACTAAATCCTCCCAGACAGATGTCTGTTCAGCCTCTGTTTGAAGACTTCCATTGAAGGAGAACTCACCACCTCTCGTGTCAACCTGTTGCACTCATTGATTACACTAACTGTCAAAAAGTTTTTTCTAATATCTAATCTGTGTCTCCTCCCATTCAGTTTCATCCCATTGCTTCTAGTCTTTCCTTTTGCAAATGAGAATAAAGATGATCCTTCTACAATGTGACAGCCCTAGAGATATTTGTAGACAGCTATTAAGTCTCCTCTCAGTCTTCTCTTTTGCAAGCTAAACATTCCCAAATCCTGTAACCGTTCCTCATAGGACATGGTTTTCAGACCAGTCACCATTCTGGTCGCTCTTCTCTGAACTTGCTCCAGTTTGTTGATGTCTTTTTTTAAAATGTGGTGCCCAAAACTGGACACAGTATTCCAGATGAGGTCTGATCAAAGAGGAGTAAAGGGGGATAACAACTTCACGTGATCTAGACTGTATGCGTCTGTTAATACATCCTAGAATTGTATTAGCCTTTTTTGCTGCTGTATCACACTGTTGACTTATGTTCAGTCTGTGATCTATTAGTATACCCAAGTCTTTTTCACATGTGCTGTTGCTTATCCCTATTCCTCCCATTCTGTATATGCTTTTTTCATTTTTATTGCCCAGATGTAGTACTTTGCATTTTTTTCCTTTTAAAAACCATTCTGTTAGTTGCTGCCCACTGCTCCAGTTTATTTATATCTTTTTGAATCCTCTCTCGCTCTTCTCTAGTATTAGTTATCCCTCCTAGCTTTGTGTCATCAGCAAATTTAATCAGTTTACCCTCAATTCCTTCATCTTAATCATTGATAAAGATGTTGAACAATACAGGGCCCAGGACAGAGCCCTGTGGTACCCCACTTGAGACATTCTTTCAACTGGATGTGCAGCCATGTACGACCACTGTTTGGATCCGATCACTAAGCCAGTTATGAATCCACCTAACAGTTGCCTTGTCCATTCCATACTTAGTCATTTTTTCAATAAGGATTGTGTGAGATACTTTGTCAAATGCTTTGCTGAAGTCAAGATATACTAGATCTACAGCATTTTCCTGATCCACCCAGTCAGTGATTCTGTCATAGAAGGAAATATAAGTTAAGGCACTGCTACACTTAGCGATCGCACTAGCGATCACAACAACGACTTAACCTGGCAAGATCGCTAGTGTGATCGCTATGTGATCGCTAGTTAGATTACAAACACAACTCATCAGCGATCTGTGATTCCAAACACAACTCATCAGCGATCTGTATAACGACCTCTGCGGTCGTTGGGAAAACCTAGTCCCACCTGTGACGCCGGTGAAGTCGTTCATGAAGGGTGTCACACTCAGCGATTTAGGCTCACCAGCGGGACACCAACGACCAAAAAACGGCTCAGAACGTTCATGAACGATCAGCGACATCTCAGCAGGGGCCACATCGCTGCTACATGTCACACACAGCTAAGTCGCTAACGAGATCGCTACTGCGTCATAAATGGTGACGCAGTAGCGATCACGCTAGCGATCTCGCTTAGTGTGGCATACCCTTAAGTCTGACATGACTTATTAGTTACAAACACCTGCTGACTCTGGTTAATCACTTCATTCTTACCCAGGTACTTACATACATGTTGTTTAATAATTTGTTCAAAGATCTTTCCTGGTATAGAAGTCAGACTCATCGGTGTATAGTTCCCTGGGTCCACCTTCTTCCCCTTTTTGAAGATAGGAACAACATTTGCTCTTCTCCAGTCTTCTGGGACGTCTCCTGTTCTCTAAGAATTTTCAAAAATGATGTCAGATCTAGTTTTACAGGATTTCAACTTGTCCCATCCTTCAGTTTTGCTGGATTTCAACTTGTCTGATCTTTTAGTTCTACTGGATTTTAACCTGTCCGATCCTTTAGTTCTACTGGATGTTAACATACCTGCTCCATTAGTCCTACTGGGTTTCAACATGTCCAGCCCTTTAGTTTTACTGGATTTTAACCTGTCTGATACTTTAGTTATACTGGATTTAAATATGTCCATTTATTTAGTTGTACTGGATTTCAACATGTCAGATTCTCTAGTTTTACAGAATTTCAACTTGTCCTATTTTAGTTTTGCTGGATTTCAACTTGTCTGATCATTTATTTCTATTTGATTTCAACCTGTCTGATCCTTTAGTTCTACTTGATTTCAACATGTCCAATCCTTTAGTTCTCTTGAATTGCAACATGTCAGATCTTTTAGTTCTACTGGTTTTTAATATACCTGATCCATTAGTTTTACAGGATTTCAATTTGTCGGATCCTTTAGTTCTTCTGGATTCTAACCTGTCCAATGCTTTAGTTCTACTGGATTTTAACATGCTTGATCCATTAGTTTTGCAGGATTTCAACATGCCCGCTTCATTAGTTCTACTGGATTTCAACAAGCCCGATCCTATCCTTCTACTGGGTTTCAACATGTTCAATCCTTTAGTTCTAATGTATTTCAACATATCAGATCCTCTAGTTTTACAGAATTTCAACTTGTCCGATCCTTTAATTTTGCTGGATTTTAATTTGTCCAATTTTTTATTTTTATTGGATTTTAACCTTCCCGATCCTTTAGCTCTACTGGATTTTAACATGCCCGATCCATTAGCTTTACTGGATTTCAACATTCTGATCCTTATAGTTACGTTACCACGTAATCTGCAGCGCTTTGGATGCAGCACATGTCCACTGCATCCAACGCACCGCCAGATTTTGGACTCAGGTGATTCCGCATGTATTCATTGGACCATGCGGAATCACCGCGTCCAAAACATTGTATGGGTGAAATTTGCGTTTCCGCAAGATAAATAGACATGCTGCAGTCTGGAAAATGCGTTGCATGTCCGTCTCCACAGGGAAGCCGCCGAGGTCGGTGCACGCATAGTGGGCATGGGATTTCTTGAAATCCCATCCACTATGCTGTAACATCTCGTCTCTGTACCAACCTGCAGCGTTTACTGACCGTGAGAACATACCCTTAGTTCTACTGGGTATCAATATGTCCGATCCTGTAGTTGTAATGGATTTTAATATGTCCGGTTCTTTAGTTCTGTTTAATCCTTTATTCCTCCTAGGAGATCTGCTACCCCCAGACGTGGTTAGTAACGTTTTTCTCCCCTCTGCGTATTGAAAATACACATTAGATTGGTCAGAGTGAGTATGTGTAATAAAGGAAGTCAGGAGGAAAAACCATCCATCAAATGTATGGAGACAACTATCAAGACATATACAGACAGCTGTATGCTGCGATGTGTCTCCTCCGTGCTTTACCCTCCAACTTTGCTTGCCGATGAGCGTAATCCTAACTCCCACCAGAAAGACAATGTAGAGTGGCTTTCCATTACAGCACGGATGGAATGAATATACTGTAAGTAAATTCACCACCAGTGAGAAAAGTTACAGTTCCTATAAGGTGATCACATCGTTCTCTGTGAAACTAAAAGTACACTGTGTTAAAACAACGAGTGTTGCAGCATGCATGGCTAGGATTATACGCATAGTTTGCATGTGAATAAGGCACAACACCCTTCTCTTAAAATTCGGATAACTTATCCGTTTTTCACCAGGAAAGAATCCACTGTGATAGCAAATGTACATAAATGTAACTGTGTGATAAGTTATGTTTAAAGGAGACTTTAAATAATAGGCAAAAATCATACACCTTGTTATGACTAGTGGAGGTTCCAAGAAGGGCACCAAGATGAAAAAACTCCAGAGTCCCTGTGTCTTGCTCAGTCCCTTTGTGCTTAAGCGTCACCTGAAGTGTTAAACCTATCACTTTGTAAAAAGACTGATAATGTTCCACATGGAATCTTGAAAGTCTTCAAGTCTAAAGGGTATGCCACACTAAGCGAGATCGCTAGCGAGATCGCACCTGCGTCACCATTTATGACGCAGTAGCGATCTCGTTAGCGATTTAGCTGTGTGGTTCCAAACACAACTCATCAGCGATCTGTGATTCCAAACACATCTCATCAGCGATCTGTATAACGACCTCTGCGGTCGTTGGGAAAACCTAGTCCCACCTGTGATGCTGGTGAAGTCGTTCATAAAGGGTGTCACACTCAGCGATTCAGGCTCACCAGCGGGACACCAACGACCAAAAAACGGCTCAGAACGTTCATGAGCGATCAACGACATCTCAGCAGGGGCCACATCGCTGCTACATGTCACACACAGCTAAAGTCGCTAACGAGATCGCTACTGCGTCATAAATGGTGACGCAGGTGCGATCTCGCTAGCGATCTCGCTTAGTGTGGCATACCCTTAAGATGACTGCCTGAAGTGAATGTGTGTTATACACAGTGTCAGGAGGCTGCACATAAAGGCCACCAATTAGTTATTTATAAAACCATAACATCTGCTCCCGTCAGCTCCACATGGGTTGTTCAATGAGAAGGTTGTTTTTTTTTCTCAGGACTCCTATCAAAGTTGAAGGTGCTCTGGTAGGCTAATGGAACCTGCATTTATCTTTAAAACTATGGACACCTTTGACATTGGGAGAGTGGAATGATTTTTAACTTATAGTGGGCACATTTAGTTAATAGAATTATGCGTTTCATTGAATTGGAAGTTACAGTCTGCAATCTTTCATTTTCTGAACCATTTATATGTAGGACTAGCTTGGCCCGTGTGAAATTTTCGCACATTGGTCGTCGGGGGCGCAGGCAATTTCAGAAAAAGTAAGCTGGTCAAATGGAAATGTATTTCATGAGGTGATGAACACAGACTGGTATATGTAGCTTGGTAATACAATAAATTGGTTTGATAGGTAGAGGCCAAAAATGTCTTCCGGTTGAAGTGCCACCTGCAGGTCATTGTGTCTTTCTGGAGATTTATAAAAATAAATGTTTAAACTGTATTTAGTGATAAAATCGTGAATGTATGGTTTGTTTGGCTCTTTTCTTGCTGAAGGGGGCAAGTTTACCCTTAAAATGGTGTATCATTTGTGTGTGTGGGGCGAAGTAATCACCGAAAAAGCAGTGCATGTTTACAAATGTGTTTGCATATGTGACTCACCTGCAGTGAAGTGTACAATCCTCCAATGTGCCTGAAAAAGGCTGGGCAAGCACTTGGGCAAGCTGTAAAGAACCCAAGGCAAATGTTTGGATTTGTTTGTGATGTCTGTAAGCAGCTTTGTGGTAGTGTGCTTTGGGGTAGTGTGCTGCCACCTGCAGGTAATTTGACCTTTCAAATGGTGTATCATTTGTTTGTGTGGGTGGAGTATGAACGGAGCAAGTGTGCAATTCAATAGGCAGTGCATGTTTACAAATGTGTTTGCATATGTGCCTCACCTGCAGTGAAGTGTGCAATCCTCCAATTTGGCTAAAAAAGCTGGGCAAGCAGTTCGGCAAGCTGGAAAGCCCCCAAGGCAAATGTTTGGATTTGTTTGTGATGTCTGTAAGCAGCTTTGTGGTAATGTGCTTTTGGGTACTGTGGTGCCACCTGCAGGTCATTTTTCCTTACTGCAAGTTTATGAAAATTAATGTCTAAACTGTATTTTGTGATCAAATCGTGGATGTGTAGTTTGTTTGGCTCTTTTCTTGCTGAAGGGGGCAAGTTTACCTTTCAAATGGTGTATCATTTGTGTGTATGGGTGCAGTATGAACAGAGATACAAAGTAATCACTGAAAAACACTGTTTAGAAATAATAGAATAGATTACAGCTTTTTTCAAGTTTCAGATTTTTCTCTCGTGGGAGTGCTCCTCCCAGTAATACAGGCTGGATGTGAGGTCTGTGTGTCTCTCCTAGGAATATAGGTTGGATATTAGGTCTTTCTTTGTTCATCCCCCACTGTTGTGAATGGACTTGAAATGAGTTCTGAGCAGAGGCTCCCTCTGGTGGTTACAAGCGGTACTGGACTGTCCAGTGAAGATTGTGAGGATTGGGAATCAGGTGTTACTGACTGGTCTTATATAAGGGAGTCGCCTTCCCATCAGGGTTGCCGGTGATCAATTGTTCTGGTCTCAGTCCTTGATTCCTGTTTCCTTTGTAGCCTGCTGTGTCGTGTCTGCATCTCCTGCTAACAGATAAGACATTTTCTTCTTTTTGTTTTTGTGCTTGATTTTTGCATTTTGTCCTGCACTTCTGTGGGGGCCTTCAGGGTCCCCTCCGGGGGCTTTTGCCCTCTCAGTTTAGTTCAGCCACTGATGTTTGTACATTTGCTTTTTCCAGTTTTTTCAGTGGCTGCTGTTTTGATTTTGTTACATCAGAGAACTAATTTAGGTGGTAGAGGTCGTGTGATCTCAGGTGTTTTTGAAATTAGTAGAGTTGGTGCTTTTCAGGGTTTTTTGGGATTGCAGTAAGTGCCCTTCCTATCCTTTTCTATTTAGGTAGTTTGGGCCCCAACGTTTGCTCTTACTATTTTCTGTCTGTGTCAGTATTTCTTCTTGTCTAACCGCCATTACATGTTTGGGGGCTTTCTATGTTCTTTGGGGATCTGCTCCGGGGCAGATAGCTTTCCTCTTTCTATCTTTAGGTGTAGTTAGTTTCTCAGGCTGTGACGAGGCGTCTAGGACCAATGTAGGAACGCTCCACGGCTGCCTCTAGTTGTGGTGGTTAGTCAGGGTACTGCAATCTCATAGATTCCAACTTCTCTGATGTATTGCCTTTTTTACCTGCACTCCTCAGCTACCGAAACATAACAGTATCACCGGCCTAAAAATTGAAAATTGTATGGTACTCACAGAAGGGAAAATTATTGTGAAAGAAAAAAGGTTGTCAGAGTTGTCAGAGATATTTTTCTGTTTGTTGCATTTTTTTTTTTTTTCTTTTCCCTCTGTATCTCAGGGTGCTGGGGAGGATTTTTTCTCTCAATGGAGTTTGCACAGTTGTCTGGCCGTGTGGATCAGCTTGCCACTGAGGTTCGGAGTATTGCTACCTATCTTGCTAGGTTGCCTGTTGTGGAACCTAGGATTCCCATGCCAGATTTGTTTTTGGGGGATCGAGCCAAGTTTCTGAATTTCAAAAATAATTGTAAATTGTTTTTTGCCTTAAAATCTAAGTCCTCAGGGAACGCAGCGCAGCAGGTTCAAATTGTCATCTCTCTCCTGCGCTGCGATCCTCAGGATTGGGCTTTTTCCCTGACACCTGGGGATCCTGTTTTGAGTGATGTTGATGCATTTTTTCAGACCTTGGGGTTATTGTACGATGAGCCTAATGTCACTGATCAAGCTGAAAAAGCCTTGTTGGCATTAAATCAGGGGCTTGATGACGCTGAGTTATACTGTCAGAGATTCCGTAGGTGGGCAGTCCTGACCAAATGGAATGACGACACTTTGGCAGCCCTTTTTCGGAAGGGTCTGTCAGATAATGTAAAGAATGTTATGGTGGGATTCCCTGTCCCCTCTGGTCTCAATGATTCTATGTCATTAGCGATTCAAATTGACAGACGTTTGCGTGAGCGGAGAAGTATGCGTGGAATAGTGTTGCCTTGTGAACCTGCTTCTGAATCCATGCAGTGTGATAGAGTGGTTTCTGGGGCACAGCGTCATGAGTTTCGAAAGCGCAATGGGTTATGTTTCTACTGTGGTGATGCCTCTCATGCTATTTCAGTCTGCCCTAAGCGGGGAAGACGTTTTGCACGCTCAGTTGTCTTGGGTAGTGTTCAGACTAAGTTTTTATTAACTGTTACTCTGATATGCTCTCTGTCCTCATTTTCTGCTCAGGATTTCGTTGATTCGGGAGCAGCTATTAACCTGATGGATTTTGATTTTGCTAAACGTTGTGGGTTTCCCTTGATACCCCTACGGAAGTCTATTCCCCTACTGGGGATCGATTCTACCCCTTTGGCTGAGAATAAACCTCAGTTCTCTACTCAGGTGATAATGAGGGTTGAACCTGATCATCAGGAGAGCTGCAAATTTTTAGTTCTGTATAATCTGCATGACATTATCGTACTGGGTTTCCCTTGGTTACAGTCTCATAATCCTGTTTTGGATTGGAAATCTGTGTCTGTAACCAGTTGTGGCTGCCAATGTGTTAATACCAACACTCCTGTTTTTCTGCCCCCCCCCAGGCTCAGGATGTTCCTGACTTTTTGATTGATTTTTCTGATGTGTTTAGCGAAAGTAAATCTGCATCCTTGCCTCCCCATAGGAGCTATGACTGCGCTATTGAATTAGTGCGTGGTAGTAAATTCCCTAAAGGTCGCCTTTTTAACTTGTCTGTACCTGAACATGACGCTATGCGGTCTTATATCAAGGAGTCATTGGAGAAGGGTCATATCAGACCATCCTCTTCACCCTTAGGTGCCGGTTTTTTCTTTGTGGCCAAAAAGGATGGTTCATTAAGGCCGTGTATTGATTATCGTCTTTTGAACAATATTACTGTGAAATATCAATATCCGTTACCCTTGATTTCTGACCTGTTTTCCAGGGTGAAAAACGCTACTTGGTTTACCAAGCTTGACCTCAGGGGGGCATATAACCTTATTCGCATTAAGCTCGGGGATGAATGGAAGACGGCATTTAATACCCCTGAGGGGCATTTTGAGTACCTTATGATGCCCTTTGGGCTCACTAATGCTCCTTCTGTCTTCCAGTTCTTCATGAATGACATTTTCAGGGATTTTGTGGATAAATTTCTGATTGTTTATTTGGATGATATCTTGATTTTTTCCAATGACTGGGGCTCTCATGTGAAACATGTTCGAACTGTATTCCAGATTTTGAGAGAGAATGCTCTGTATGTGAAGGGATCAAAGTGTCTTTTTGGCGTACAGAGGATCTCATTTTTGGGATTCATTTTGTCCCCATCTGTTATTGAAATGGACCCGGTCAAGGTTCAGGCCATCTGTGATTGGGTCCAACCTACTTCATTAAAGGCTCTTCAAAGATTTTTGGGTTTTGCCAATTTTTATCGTAAATTTATTGGTAATTTCTCGGTTATTGTTAAACCATTAACTGATTTGACCAAAAAGGGTTCTGATGTGGAGAATTGGCCTCCTGAGGCAGTCTCTGCATTTCAGGAACTTAAGCAGAGATTCACTTCTGCTCCTGTTCTACGGCAGCTGATGTTTCTCTGCCATTTCAGGTGGAGGTTGATGCCTCTGAAATTGGGGCAGGTGCCGTTTTGTCCCAAAGAGATCCAGAGACCTCTAAAAGTAACCCTTGTGCCTTTTTCTCTCGAAAATTTTCTCCCACTGAACGTAATTATGACGTGGGTAATCGGGAGTTATTGGCCATGAAGTGGGCTTTTGAAGAGTGGAGACATTGGCTGGAGGGAGCCAAACATCAGGTGGTGGTCCTTACGGACCATAAGAATCTGGTTTATCTGGAATCTGCCAAGCGACTCAATCCTAGACAGGCCAGGTGGGCCTTGTTTTTCACACGTTTTAATTTTGTGGTTTCCTTTCTTCCTGGCACTAAGAATGTTAAGGCGGATGCCCTCTCGAGGAGTTTCCTTGCGGACTCTCCTGAGTTATCTGATCCTTCTGTTATTTTGAAAGAAGGTGTAGTTCTTTCCGCCATCTCGCCCAATTTGAGACTGGCTCTGGAGGGGTGTCAGGAGGATAGGCCCGAGCGCTGCCCTGTTGGGAAATTGTTTGTCCCGGACCAGTGGAAAAAGAGTGTGATGTCTGAGATTCATTGTTCCGCGTTGGCCGGTCATCCCGGAATTTTTGGTACCAGAGACTTGGTTAGTCGGTCCTTTTGGTGGCCTACCTTGTCTCGTGATGTCAGGGAATTTGTGCAGACCTGCGGGACTTGCTCTCGCTCCAAGCCTTGCTCTCGCTCTAGTGGTTTGTTGATGCCATTGCCTGTGCCCAAGAGACCATGGACCCATATCTCTATGGATTTCATTTCCGACCTCCCTGTTTCTCAGAGAATGACCGTCATCTGGGTGATTTGTGATAGGTTTTCCAAGATGATACATCTTGTGCCATTACCTAAGTTGCCTTCCTCCTCTGAATTGGTGCCTTTGTTCCTTCAGCACGTGGTTCGTTTACACGGCATTCCGGAGAACATTGTGTCTGACAGAGGAGTCCAGTTTGTTTCCAGATTTTGGAGGACCTTTTGTTCTAAACTTGGTGTTCAATTGTCTTTCTCCTCTGCGTTTCATCCTCAGACCAATGGTCAAACTGAGAGAACAAACCAGACATTGGAGACTTATCTAAGATGCTTTGTGTCTGCTGATCAGGATGACTGGGTCTCTTTTTTGCCTTTGGCTGAGTTTGCTCTTAATAATAGGGCTAGCTCTGCCACTTTGATGTCTCCATTTTTCTGTAATTCTGGGTTTCACCCTCGATTTTCTTCAGGACAGACGGAGGCTGTTGTGGAGCGTATGCAACAGATTTGGGACCAGGTAGTGGAGAGGTTGTCCCTTTCTCAGGAGAGGGCCCAGCGGTTTGCTAACCGACATAGGACTGATGGTCCTCGGTTTAAAGTGGGGGACTTGGTCTGGTTGTCCTCAAAAAATATTCCTATGAGAGTGGCATCTCCTAAATTTAAGCCTAGGTTCATTGGACCTTATAAGATCATGGAGATTCTTAATCCTGTTTCTTTTCGTTTGCTTCTTCCAGGGACATATAAGATCCATAACGTGTTCCACAAGTCCTTGTTGAAGAGGTTTGTTGAGCTAGTGGTTCCTACTGCTTTGCCTCCTGACCCTGTTCTGGTTGAGGGCAATATGGAGTTTGTGGTTGAGAAAATATTGAATTCTCGTTTTTCTAGACGGAAACTCCAGTATTTGGTTAAGTGGAGAGGTTATGGTCAGGAAGACAATTCTTGGGTGTTTGCTTCGGACATCCATGCTAGGAGACTCATCCGTGCGTATCATAGAACTCATCCTGACCGACCTGGTTGCTCAAGTGAGGGTTCGGTGACCCCTCCTCAAGGGGGGGTACTGTTGTGAATGGACTTGAAATGAGTTCTGAGCAGAGGCTCCCTCTGGTGGTTACAAGCGGTACTGGACTGTCCAGTGAAGATTGTGAGGATTGGGAATCAGGTTGTACTGACTGGTCTTATATAAGGGAGTCGCCTTCCCATCAGGGTTGCCGGTGATCAATTGTTCTGGTCTCAATCCTTGATTCCTGTTTCCTTTGTAGCCTGCTGTGTCGTGTCTGCATCTCCTGCTAACAGATAAGACATTTTCTTCTTTTTGTTTTTGTGCTTGATTTTTGCATTTTGTCCTGCACTTCTGTGGGGGCCTTCAGGGTCCCCTCCGGGGGCTTTTGCCCTCTCAGTTTAGTTCAGCCACTGATGTTTGTACATTTGCTTTTTCCAGTTTTTTCAGTGGCTGCTGTTTGGATTTTGTTACACCAGAGAACTAATTTAGGTGGTAGAGGTCGTGTGATCTCAGGTGTTTTTGAAATTAGTAGAGTTGGTGCTTTTCAGGGTTTTTTGGGATTGCAGTAAGTGCCCTTCCTATCCTTTTCTATTTAGGTAGTTTGGGCCCCAACGTTTGCTCTTACTATTTTCTATCGGTGTCAGTATTTCTTCTTGTCTAACCGCCATTACATGTTTGGGGGCTTTCTATGTTCTTTGGGGATCTGCTCCGGGGCAGATAGCTTTCCTCTTTCTATCTTTAGGTGTAGTTAGTTTCTCAGGCTGTGACGAGGCGTCTAGGACCAACATAGGAACGCTCCACGGCTGCCTCTAGATTCCAACTTCTCTGGTGTATTGCCTTTTTTACCTGCACTCCTCAGCTACCGAAACATAACACCCCACTATTATAGACTGAATGAGAGATATCAGGGCTGTGGAGTCAATAAGCCAAAACCTCCAACTCCGACATCTCAGTTTTTCCGACCCCATGACTCCGACTTCATAGCTCTGGCTCACTACTGAGCATGTATATAAGTGCAGCACAGATTCATCTCAACTAAAAGCTTAGCTCCGAAATAGAACAGACATTTATAGGACATTTCATAACTTTCCCAAATTCTTATGAAAAAATGTACAGTTCATACTGCATTGCACTACTGTACCCAATTTATTATATATTTTAGGAGTCTGTCCATTTTATACTGATTTACCAGCACTGATTAGACCACAAAATGAAGTCAGAGGGTGGTCTTATCAGAAATCTTAGCAGGCCCCCTCATCTGCAGGTAAAACGCTTGATTGCACGTGGCTTCTCTGGCAGAAATAAGTGCTTTGTCGTGGTGCCTGGAGCAGGACCCGGCTTGATCAGCTGGTCACCCAGGCAGGTTGCCTTTGACATGACACCCTTTTAAAGGCTAGATATTACAGATTGGTTTTTTCACAGTAGGTGGGAAATTGGGTGTTTCTGGTGTATTAATCATTTCCGGTTGGAAATTTATCATGGCTTAGCCTTGAATGAGTTAACATGTGGAAAAGCATGACACAGGAGCATTCCAGACCTGTCACCTGAGGTTACAGGAGAGACAGGGAGACCAGGACGCTGTTTGTCATTCAACGCTTCATTAATATCACTTCCTCCTCCAGCTTTCTCTTTTTTTTTTTTTTTTTTTTAGAAATCCAAAACACATTTAACACTTTCTGTCTCACGACAAAGCCATACTGTGCTCCGACTTCATGACCGAGTGATACCTGGCTCCAACTTTATGGTGAACATTTAACCAAACCATTCTATTTATTAATACTTGTCTACCATCCTGGCAAAATCATATGATTTATAACATACATTGTAATACGTTATCTACTGCTCTACATTTCATAGTCTAGAACATGGCCCAGACCACCACGTCCAAGGTCATGGAGGACTAAGGTGGAACACTTACTTTACTTTTTTGTAAATTACTTTTCATCCTTGTTATCATATCTTGTAAAATGTCCAGTAGGAAAAAAAGGGTGATCTCCCTGGACTCTTGGAAGAGTTGCCAAATCTACCGTTGACCAAAACCACCCAGAAAATAGCTTTTCCTGAAGGTTATAGGAATATTGGTTGCTCCTAATCATGTTCCCGCCATACTAGTTACCCACCCAATGGATGCGCATTTGGATGCCAGGCCTACGTCTGATGATAGAGAATACCAGCCTGGCATCCAAATGCGCATCCTTTGGGTGGGTAACTAGTATCGCAGAAACATGATTAGGAGCAACCCACATGCCTATAACCAATAACCAAAAGCATCTGGTTGAATATATATATAACAAGATAATCCTACATTCTCTCTGTAGAGTAATCAGAACCGAGCCTCCTCCTTTTCATGGACCTCATGGTCTACGTTGGTGGTGGTGGTGTTATATTTCTGCTTGAGGTCTCGGCACACAGGATGATGACCTGCTGTAATTTGAGTAATAAAATATTTTCTTTATAAGGGTATGTTCCCACTGGGCATTTTTGCTGCATTTTTTTTTGTCTGCAGCAAAACCTGATTTCTTGGCAGGAAAGAAGTTGCTGCAAAAACGCAGGTTTAGGTGCATTTTGGGTGCATTTTTCGTTGCGGTTTTGGTGCTTTTTTTGGGCTAACTTTTGTCTATTAAACACACAATAGGCCCAAAAAAAATAAAAATGGGTATTAACTCAAAAGAACTTAAGACAACGATTGGTTAAAAATAATAACCACTAAAAAGTATAACCTATAAAAATATTTTATTATAATTTAAATATTTAAAAGAATTTTACAGTGCATCAATACTACTGGGCATTATACAAAGTGAGGGGACCAGCATCATACAGAGTATTCAGTAGTGTTTTTAAGCCTAATCTAGCAAGTTATAGCCAACAACTACATATCATAAAAGTCTAAATATCACTTTTCCACATATACACTATGTTCCAAATTATTATGCAAATAATATTTTTCTCTGATTTTCCTAAGTGGTCGGTGCAAATGACAGTCAGTCTAATAAAAGTCATCACCCGTTAGAGTATACACCGAATTTTATTGAAGAAACCTCCCAATGATAACAGTATAATTTCTGTAATTTCCCCCCGGGATCAATAAAGTGTATCGTATCGTATAATCTCCAAAATGGTAAAAAACTCAAAATGCACTGTTCCAAATTATTAGGCACAGTAGAATTTCTGAACATTTGATCTGTTTTAAAGACCTGAAAATGCTCATTTGTGGAAATTTGCAGCATTAGGAGGTCACATTCACTGAACAAAAAAGCTACTTAACTCCAAAACATCCTAACAGGCCAAGTTACATGTTAACATAGGAACCCTTCTTTGATATCACCTTCACAATTCTTTCATCCATTGAACTTGTGAGTTTTTGGAGAGTTTCCTCTTGTATTTCTTTGCATGAAGCCTCCCAGAGCTGCGGTTTTGATGTGAACTACCTCTCACCCTCATAGATATTTTCTTTATGATACTCCAAAAGTTCTCTATAAGGTTGAGGTCAGGGGAAGATGCTGGCCACACCATGAGTTTATCTCCTTTTATGCCCATAGCAGCCAATGACTCAGAGGTATTCTTTGCAGCATGAGATGGTGCATTGCCATGCATGAAGATGATTTTGCTCCTGAAGGCACGTTTCTGCTTTTTATACCATGGAAGAAAGTTGTCAGTCAGAAACTACATACTTTGCAGAGGTCATTTTAAAACCTCAGGAACCTTACAGGGGCCTACCAGCTGTTTCCCTATGATTCCGGCCCAAAACATGACTCCTCCACCTCCTTGATTACGTCGCAGCCTTGTTGGGACATGGTGGCCATCAACCAACCATCCACTACTCCATCCATCTGGACCATCCAGGGTTGCTCAACACTCATAAGTAAACAAGACTGTTTGAAAATTAGTCTTCATGTATGTCTGGGCCCACTGCAACCATTTCTGCTTGTGAGCACTGTTTAGGGTGACTGAATAGTAGGTTGTCACGCTGTCTAGCAGATGTATAAATATATAATGTCAGTAATCTATCAAGTGGGACAACATTCTATATAACATATAAATAGGTAACATTAACATGTATATATAGCATAGTATTACCTGACATAATATCCTGTGGGTCAATACTGAATCCTTTTCACGCTGTCTCTGGCTAGAGGTGGACCGGGGTCTATGCTGACCCTAAACTGGGGTCCTGACTAGTCCCTCTACCTGGAGGTACTGTTAATGGTACAGAGGTCCAGGCCACCAGCGTAAACCCTGTCTCCTATGTGAGACAGTGAAGGAATATGTGGTGAATGAGGTGTATATTTCACCTAAGTACCTTGCTGACTGGTATGAGCGAAATGTGTGGCTTTGTAAACCTGGTGGTAAAGAAAGGTCACTACACCTGCCATTCAGTACACGCTTGCAGCTCAGACCTGAATCCACTCAGGTGTTGATTAGGAAGCCAGAAGTAGGTGCTTGTGAGCACAGTCAGAGAGCTCATTCAGTCTGGACAAGGGGTCCAGACACAGAAGGTGTCTCCAAGAGTGTGGGAGCTGTCTTTAGCCCGGACACAGGGAGGTGTCCTGGCACAAGGAAGCAGTCTCTAAGAGTGTGAGCTATCTCAGTCTGGGTGCAGGAAGTACCCCGGACACAGGAGTAGTCGCAGTGAGAATCCGTGCGAATAGCGACTGAATAGGAGGTGACCTATCTCAAGTCTGGACATTGGAGTTGCCTTCGGACATAAAGAGGAGTGTCTGTGAAACTCCATACTGGTAACATATGTGATATGTGTTGTTTTGGGCACAGACTGGTAGAGTCTGGGTCCCGGATAGAGAGGGCCATCTATCTAAGTGTAATTAGAGGCTAGACAAGCCCAGGGTTTCTGTTTATGATTTGTTTGTATCTGTGTGCTGTGGACTTTAATAAAACTGGTTGCGGCCAGTTTTCACCAAACTGCTGTCTGAATGAACTGTTTCCGTGCCATTCTGTCTACCCAGACAGCGATCCTAGAGCTAAACCCCCGAAAAGCTTACAATTGGCGGAGAATGCTGGGGCAGCGCAGGGCCTGGTACAGTTAGTGCTGGAGTGTGTATGCAGCACAGTGGCGAGAGACAGCATTAAAGGTGAAGTCTATTGAAATAGCAGCAGAAAAAAAAAAAAAAAAAAGTGTGTCAGCAGAAACGTCTGTTTGGAGCAGTCTTGGAGAGACAGTGGCCCTGATAGGGTCTGCAGAGAGAAAATGTATGCACAGCAAAGCTGAACTTGTTGTGAAAATGACTGTGGAATGTGCAGCAGCAAAAGAAAAGTTTGTGGAGCAGTCTTAAAGAGACAGTAGCCCTAATAGACTTTGCAAAAGAAAAAAAAAAAAAAAAAAGTGTTTGCACAGCAAGGCTGAATTTTTCTGAGGAAAAAAAAAAAAAGCTGTGTAGTGTGTATGTCTTGAGTGAAGACTACAGTTGTGAAGACAGAGAAGTCTGACAGCATGGATGACAGCATGGAGGCGCTGTTTGAACAAATGGCGAAAGTTAATGTGCAACATAAGACTGCTGTGATTGAGACAGATGAGTCCGGCAGTATGGAGGAGCTCATTGAGTACCTGGTCCAGGCCCAGCGAAGCATGCAGCAGAGCATGGAGCAGCAGCGCCTGCAGCACCAGCAGCAATTCCTGCAGCAGCAGCAGGAGAATAACCGGGTGTTGGAGCAGATTGCAGCTCTCAGCACCTCGTCCCAGAGTAATGTTGTGAAGGCACCGGCGTTGTCCGCTATAAAGAAGGCGGTAAGACGGTCCTTGAGAAAAATGACACCTCGTGATGATGTGGAGGTATATCTTACTAGGTTTGAGAGACTGGCAGAGAAGGAGAATCTGCCACTATCTGAATGGGCCATGGTGGTCGTACCCTATCTGATTGGGGAACCCCAAAAAGTCTGGGCTGACCTGAGCAAGCAGGACAGCGAAGACTATGCAAAGTTGAAAGCGGCGATTCTTACCCGGCTGGGTGTTACGGTTGCAGCCCGTGCCAGGAGAGTCCATGACTGGAGATACAGTTGGGAGTCTGCAGTCAGCAGGCCTGATTATGGAGGTGAAAAGGTGATAGTGGACCGCTACACCCAAGCACGTCCTCCTGAGGTACAGCCGTCTGAGAGGTCGTCACTTCGGAGTTCCCGGACGCTGAACTCTCGCGGTAAGAGCGTTCCAGCTGTTGGGGACATGGGGTATGCTGATAAGCGGGTTCAGGCCCGAGGGGACATGTGGGTGGGAGAGTGTGATGGACAGTGTTGGAGCTGGCGTGAAATTGCAGCCAACTGTCCAATAGAGGGGGAGCCTATGTGTTGTGATGATGGCAGATCCCTCTCTCTCTGCGCAGAACCTGTGTGTGTGTCCACCTCAGCCGAAGAGACTGGACCACAGGGGTTCCCGGTGGTTGTAAGTGACTGCTCAGCACAGGCCCTCTTGGACTCAGAGAGTCCAGTGACTTCCGTATGTGACAGCCTGATTGAAAGGGACTTCATCCCTGATAAGCACCTGAGTATGGTGTGCATCCATGGAGACACCAAAGTCTACCCAGAGACTGCCGTGGACTTGGTCCCCAAACTCGGGGAGGTTTCATGTGAAGTGGGGGTAGTGAAGACCCTGGTGCACCCCGTTATATTGGGTAATGACTTTCCCCGGTCTAAGGATCTCTGGGGGAAGGGTGTTTCTGATGGACAGTGTGATGAAGCTCCTACTGAGGGTGCGCAGTCCCGAGGGGCGGAGCACAGTGCTAGTGGGCCGTTAAACTTATGTGATAATGATGATGACCATGATAATATTGATAATGATAATGATGATCATGATACTGATGATGACCGTGATAAAGATGACATTTCTTTGCAGGTGATGTTGGGAGACGAGGATGGTGGTTCTCGGGAACCGAGTGTCCCTGACCTGCCTGGCTCCTGTGACAATTTTGGGAGTGAGCCGGTGCGAGACCCCACTCTTAAAACGGCACAGGAAAATGTAATTGTTCTGAGTGAGGTTCCCCAAGAGCCTGGCTCTGAGGAGAGGTTTCCTCATGCTGCCATGAACAATAACCTATTGTATAGGGACACTGAAGTCCAGGGAGAGGTCGTGAGTCAGCTCCTAGTACCTGAGCTATATAAAAGTATAGTGCTGGGGTTGTCACAGAGTCACATACTTGAGGGACCAGATGGTGAAGTTAATGTTGTGGATGACATGTTAACTAAGGTTCCAGATCAAGATGTGAATGAAAATGAATTGTATAACCCTGACAGTAAGCAGGATGTGAATGAAAATGAATTGTATAACCCTGACAGTAAGCAGGATATGAATGAAAATGAATTGTATAACCCTGACAGTGAGCAGGATGTGAATGATAATGAAGTGTATAGCCCTGATAGTGAGACAGATGTGGCTGAGAAAACGGGGTCAGATAGTGATAGTGAATTATCTGATGACCATAAAGCAACCAGTGCAAGTGAGGAAGGCATGGTAGCAGAGGAGATTGAGAGTCCTGAGAGGAAGGCTGAGGCTGACCTTGCAGTCGGACGGAGGATGGCATCTGAAGGTGTTGTACAGTTGGCCGGTTCCCTGGCGAAGACTAAGGTGAAAGACAGGACTCTGAAACTGAACACAGCACAAGTGGATGCTGTTGAAAATGAGAAGTTATCAATGTATGGTGTGGATCTGCATCAGGCCAAGGATTCGGAAGGTGATGCTACAGAGGTGGAGAAAGCCATGGAAGTGGTGGACACCAGGCCAGGTGCCTCATCAGAGGCTGATGTCTCAAGTGAAGCTGTGAGGAACAAGACTGAAGATGTGGGGAATGACTCTGCCCCGGAATATGTTTCTGTTGGAGACAGCGGCGTGGACGGTGTACTGTCCGGATCCGTGGCTGCGACTCGCGAAGCTCGGGCCGGAAGTTTGGCGCCCGGTGCGCCATCGGAGTTCTCGAGCGACCCAAAGGATCTGGATAAATCCCAAGATGAGATTTTGAGACCTCGGGTTGGCCTTGGTGAGCTCAGGCGCATTTTCATGGAGTCTACACTTGAACCACGTCCCAGTGAGTGGGAGGGGCGATGTGTCGCTCCGTTGCCGCTGCAGATACACGGGAGCTCAGATGGGATGCAGAACGTGGTGGAAAAGAAGACTGATGGTAGGGCTTCTGAGCATGTCCTACCAGAAGAGCCTGAAGAAAGGGCCGAAGACGTAAAGGACGTCCAACAACTACAGGAGAAGATGCGTAGCCATGAGGATCTCCTGGAGAAAGAAGTAAGAGCTCTGAGTCTTATGCAAAGTGAGCCTGTACCAGAAGAGGATAAATTATGTGTACCGACCAAGAAAAACGATCAGCTCCCTCTACAGTGCCAATCGTTTGAACAGTGTGGCTCGGAATGGTCAGAGACCATGACAGAGGCGCTTGGGTTCTGTGAGGTAGAATTTATGAATCAACTGATATTTAAGAAAGTAGATGTGCTAAAGAAAGTTCAGGGGAATTAGAAAAAACCCCTATACCTCCTGTGACAGTTGGTGACACAGGGTCAGTGCCCAAAAAACAGGAGGTACGAAAGTTTCTGAGGAAGAATCAGCAGAGCTGTTCTGACGTGCCTGGTCGTACTTATCTGGTGAGCCACTATACCGAGACTGAGGCTGGCACTAAAGTCAAGATGAAACAGTGCAGGATACCCGAGGCCCGCAGAGAGTATAGGCCTGGGAGGGTACAGGGTAGTGCGGATGCTTCAGATGAAGAGAAAACTGATGTTGGCTATGACAGTGGTGAGGATGAAGCTGATGAGGGCCATGACTGGTCCAGAGTTCACTGTCTCTGTTGGATTGTTGACCAGCCCTCCGGTCTGGATGACCAGCCCTCCGGTCTGGAGAAGAGGGAGGGGATATGTGAGACAGTGAAGGAATATGTGGTGAATGAGGTGTATATTTCACCTAAGTACCTTGCTGACTGGTATGAGCGAAATGTGTGGCTTTGTAAACCTGGTGGTAAAGAAAGGTCACTACACCTGCCATTCAGTACACGCTTGCAGCTCAGACCTGAATCCACTCAGGTGTTGATTAGGAAGCCAGAAGTAGGTGCTTGTGAGCACAGTCAGAGAGCTCATTCAGTCTGGACAAGGGGTCCAGACACAGAAGGTGTCTCCAAGAGTGTGGGAGCTGTCTTTAGCCCGGACACAGGGAGGTGTCCTGGCACAAGGAAGCAGTCTCTAAGAGTGTGAGCTATCTCAGTCTGGGTGCAGGAAGTACCCCGGACACAGGAGTAGTCGCAGTGAGAATCCGTGCGAATAGCGACTGAATAGGAGGTGACCTATCTCAAGTCTGGACATTGGAGTTGCCTTCGGACATAAAGAGGAGTGTCTGTGAAACTCCATACTGGTAACATATGTGATATGTGTTGTTTTGGGCACAGACTGGTAGAGTCTGGGTCCCGGATAGAGAGGGCCATCTATCTAAGTGTAATTAGAGGCTAGACAAGCCCAGGGTTTCTGTTTATGATTTGTTTGTATCTGTGTGCTGTGGACTTTAATAAAACTGGTTGCGGCCAGTTTTCACCAAACTGCTGTCTGAATGAACTGTTTCCGTGCCATTCTGTCTACCCAGACAGCGATCCTAGAGCTAAACCCCCCGAAAAGCTTACACCTATAAATCCCTGACCACTGTAATCTAGTCCTTAGAAGGACCCTGATTACCACCATAGGGAATGGACAGGTAAAGGTTAACAAACAGTATAGACAAACGAGACAGACAGGGGATAAAGAAAATACTGTCTTGCATACAACATTAAAACACAGAGGGAACACCAAAGGTCTAGGAGATAAACTATAAGCAAGGTGAGGAGAAACAACAAAGAGCTCTTAGCTTAAGTCTTCTCAGAACCGATCCTATCTGCAGTCTGTATGAATGCTTTCACCGGCATCTAACACACAGACTGGCAGGAATAAAAAGGAAGCTAATTAGAACATAATCAAAAGCAGCCGGGCGAGGCTGGACCTAGTCTTAGCAAAGAGCTAGGTAAAATTAACTCCCTCATTACCAAACACAAAGAAACAGCAACTCAGCTGCGAGAAGTCAGAATGTGCAATCGCGACGATCTTCGTGGCGATGCACCCATGACAGTACCCCCCCTTCTACGAGGGGCCTCCGGACCCTCAGGGCCAGGTCTGTCCGGGTAAGTCGTGTGGAAGGTCCGAACCAATCGATCTGCGTTAATCTCAGACGCAGGGACCCACGTCCTCTCCTCAGGACCATATCCCTTCCAATGAACCAAATACTGAAGGGACCGGCGATTCAGACGTGAGTCAATGATTTTCAACACTTGAAATTCTAATTTACCATTGACCACCACTGGAGGAGGAGGTAGAAGTGACGGTATAACTGGCGCCACGTACCTCTTAAGCAACGATTTGTGGAATACATTATGGATTTTAAACGTAGGAGGGAGGTCCAGACGAAATGCCACAGGATTAATTATAGAACTGATCCTGTATGGACCGATGAACCTGGGACCCAGTTTCCAGGAGGGAACCTTGAGTTTTATATTCTTGGTAGACAACCACACCAGATCGTTCACACCTAGGTCCGGACCAGACACTCTCCTCCTATCAGACCTCCGCTTGTAACGGTTCCCCATGGCACTCAGACCATTCAGCACTCCTCTCCAAACTGAAGCAAGTGACGACGAGAATCGTTCCTCCTCAGGAACCCCAGATGGACGGTATGTGGGGTCTTAGAGCGAGCACAAACTCCACAGGACGCGACAAAAGTTTTTACCTCTTTATTTAAGTTAGGCCACCAAAACCGGCGAGAAAGGAGATCCACAGTTGCTTTACTCCCTGGATGTCCTGCTAAAGCAGAACTATGATGTGCCTCGATAACTTTTTGTCTTAACTGATTAGGAACAAACAGTTTCCCTGGAGGTCCTACAGGGGCGTCCCCCTGAGCCTCCAACACCTCCTCCTCAAGCTCAGAGCACACAGCCGACACCACCACTCCCTCCTGCAGGATAGGAACCGAGCCATCCGTCTTTCCGGCCCCTGGGAAACTACGAGATAAGGCATCAGGAAGCAATTTTATTGAGCAGTCATACGTGCGATGAGGAGGTAACTCTTGACACCCCTCCTCTGAGAACATCTCCCCAAAGTCCTCCAGAAAAGGAGGCAAAGTCCTAGGCACGACCGCACCGATGACCGTGTTCATGCAGTTATTCTTGCAAAATTCACCCCACTGGCTTATCTTTCTGGATTGCCAATCAATCACTGGGTTATGTTTAGCCAACCAAGGAAGTCCCAACACAATAGGAGTAGGAAGACCCTCCAACACATAACAAGACAACTGTTCTTTATGTATTGCCCCTACTCGAAGGCCTATGTTATGAACAGCTTGTACAAAGCTACCTTGACCGAGAGGTCTGGCGTCAATAGAAAGTATAGGGATCGGTTTGGCCAATACACTCAGTTGCATACCTTGCACCTGGGCAAACCGAGCGTCCACCATATTAGCCCCAGACCCACTATCAAGAAGAACAGAAATCCTCTCAACTCTCGCACCAACCACCACCTCCGCAGGCACGAGAAATTGAGACGGACCTGGGGACGAAATACCTACTCCCAGGTTGTCGTCCACCACACAACCTGGGATTAACAGTTTTTCGGTGACTTTTTTGCTCAATGAGGCACGGGAGGGACACCCCCCAACAAAATGTCCCTCTCTCCCGCAGAAGAAACACCTTCTTGTCTTGCGGCGCACCGCCGATTCCCTCCTACAAAATGATGTCCCACCCAACTGCATAGGTTCCTCAGAACAGACCAGGGGAACCTCCATATAAGGGACTTTAGTAGTGGGTGGAGTAATAACAGGGGGCGGAGTTACCTCGCACCTCCCCCGAAGCCGTCTATCAATACGAATAGCAAGGGCCATAGCAGCCTCCAGTGACGGAGGAGAATCATACTGAGCCAAAACATCTTTTAATTTGTCAGATAACCCTTGACAAAACTGGCTCCTAAGAGCTGGGTCATTCCACTGAGTATCTGTGGCCCATCTACGGAACTCAGAAGAAAATTCCTCCGCCGGACGATCTCCCTGCTGTATCCTACGTAACTTCGTTTCAGCAAGGGAGACCCGATCCGGGTCATCATACACCAGCCCCAGGGCAGCAAAAAATCGATCTATTGACTGGGGGCCGGGGAGCCCGGAGGAAGAGAGAACGCCCAGGATTGAGGGTCCCCTTGTAAGAGCGAGATGACAATTCCCACCCTCTGCTCCTCACTCCCCGATGACCGAGGCCGTAGCCGAAAGTACAATTTACATGCCTCCCGGAAGGTAAAAAATTTGTCCCGCCCACCAGTGAACCTGTCCGGGAGAGCAACCTTAGGTTCAGATCTGGTTTGCTCCGGGGGGACAAAACCTTGGACTTAATGTCCGTAAGCTCCATGGACAACTTCTGCAACTGCAGGGCAAGCTGGGCCACTGGATCCATGGTAGCTGGGGAGAATCTTTAGTATGGCCGGTGAAAATGTCACGCTGTCTAGCAGATGTATAAATATATAATGTCAGTAATCTATCAAGTGGACACATTCTATATAACATATAAATAGGTAACATTAACATGTATATATAGCATAGTATTACCTGACATAATATCCTGTGGGTCAATACTGAATCCTTTTCACGCTGTCTCTGGTTAGAGGTGGACCGGGGTCTATGCTGACCCTAAACTGGGGTCCTGACTAGTCCCTCTACCTGGAGGTACTGTTAATGGTACAGAGGTCCAGGCCACCAGCGTAAACCCTGTCTCCTATAAATCCCTGACCACTGTAATCTAGTCCTTAGAAGGACCCTGATTACCACCATAGGGAATGGACAGGTAAAGGTTAACAAACAGTATAGACAAACGAGACAGACAGGGGATAAAGAAAATACTGTCTTGCATACAACATTAAAACACAGAGGGAACACCAAAGGTCTAGGAGATAAACTATAAGCAAGGTGAGGAGAAACAACAAAAGAGCTCTTAGCTTAAGTCTTCTCAGAACCGATCCTATCTGCAGTCTGTATGAATGCTTTCACCGGCATCTAACACACAGACTGGCAGGAATAAAAAGGAAGCTAATTAGAACATAATCAAAAGCAGCCGGGCGAGGCTGGACCTAGTCTTAGCAAAGAGGTAGGTAAAATTAACTCCCTCATTACCAAACACAAAGAAACAGCAACTCAGCTGCGAGAAAGTCAAATGTGCAATCGCGACGATCTTCGTGGCGATGCACCCATGACATGGGTTTATGCACCACAGCAAGCCTTAGAACAGGGTTCGACAAACCCGGGTGCCAGGTCGCCAGTGGCGCCTAGAAAATCATGCCTGGCGCCTGGGGAATTAAAGAGGGGCCCTGAGCAGGCGGGGGGGCCACTCGCCGTCGGGCACCCCGGCGCCCGTTAGCGGAAACGTTGCAGGATGAAATTTCTCCTCCGGGCCACTGGTGGCGCTGTCGTTCTTTCGCTGTCTCTGGCTATTCCGGATACTTTGCGGGGCTGGAGTTGTAACAGCAGTGATTTCCCGGTAGCGCTGTGTTCTGAGCTCGCTGATGTAGCGGCATTGTATGCAGCTTTTCGCCGTAGTTGCTGCTTAGTCTCTGCGGGCAGGTGAGTGGAGCGTTGTGCTGGCGGCTTATATGCGCCGGTATCCAGAGCGGGAGGGCACGAGAGGGGGCACAGACAGGAGAGGCCCCTGTGGGTCCAATACCGCCGCTCCAGATGTATATGCGGCCCCCCCACCTTATGGGCCCTGTGTGGCTGCGGTCTGCCCGCCTGTATCAGGGGGGCTGTAGGTGCCGCAGGCGCCCCCCACTGGTAATAGCTACAAAATCCGAGAAACCCTTTTTTCATCCCCGGGAGATGGTGAAGCAGCAGTGGTCAAGCATGTGCCCCCCGCCCGGCAGTGCCTCAGAGTCCAGACCTCGGGGTCGCTGGGGTCCCAGCAGTCAGACCCCAGCAATCGGCACTGATCCTTTTGGCATTTGTAGAGTTAGAGCTATAAATGATTCTCAAAGCTGCATGTGTGATCGCACGTTATGAGATACTGCCCAGCACAGATGTCTGGCAGCATCTTACCCCCCTATGCGGGTCAGAGGCAGCCCAATCTGATGGGGCCCCCCGGCTGGTTTCTTCCTGACCCAGGTGATCAACAGATCTCTCGTGTACATGGGGGAGAACCTGTATGTGTGTGTGTGTATGTATATATATATTGTAAGCTTTTCAGGGGATATAGTCTGGGATCGCCGTCCGGGTAGACGGAGTGGCACGGAAACAGTTCATTCACAGACAGCAGTTCTGTAAAAACTGGCCGCAACCAGTTTTATTAAAGTCCACAGAAAAACAGAACATAATCAAACCAAATCATAAAACATAAGCACTGGGCTTGTCCAGCCACTTACTACACTTAGATAGATTTCCCTCTCTATCCGGGCCCAACTCTAACAGCCTGTCCCCAAAAACACACTTTATGCTCAGCATTTACCAGCATGGAGTTTCACAGAGTCTCCTCCTTGTGTCTGAAGGCATATCCACGTCCAGACTTGAAAAGAGCTCCCCTCCTATTCAGCAGCTATCCGCATGGATTCTCACAGAGACTACTCCTGTGTCCGGGGTACATCGGCACCCAGACTGAGACAGCTCATACTCCGGGAGACTCCTTCTTGTGCCTGGACTCCCTGTCCAGACTAAGGAGCTCTCTGTCTGGGGTTCGCTGACACCTACTTCTGGTTCCTAATTAACAGCTGAGTGGTTTCAGCCTGAGCTGCAAGTGTGTACTGAATGCAAGGTGTAGTTACCTTTCTCTACACTAGGTTTACAAAGCCTACATTTCCCTTATACCAGTCACAAAGTATCTAGGTGAAATGTACACCCCATTCAAACACATACTCTCACTGTCACATATCCCCCCCCTCTTCTCCAGCGGAGGGCTGGTCATCCAGACCGGAGGGCTGGTCAACAATCCAAAAGAGACAGTGAACTCTGGACCAGTCATGGCCCTCATCAGCTTCATCTTCACTACTGTCTCTGTTCTTCACCTGAGCCATAGCCAACATCAGCTTTCTCTTCATCTGAAGCATCCGCACTACCCGTACCCTCCCAGGCCTATGCTCTCTGCGGGCCTTGGGTATCCTGCACGGTTTCATCTTGACCTTAGGGCCGGGCTCAGTTTCGATATAGTGCCTGGCCAGAGAAGTTCGACCCGGCACATCAGAACACTTCTGCTGACTCTTCCTCAGAAAATCACGTAC
The DNA here is from genome assembly GCA_033576555.1 of Oophaga sylvatica. Lineage (NCBI taxonomy): Eukaryota > Metazoa > Chordata > Amphibia > Anura > Dendrobatidae > Oophaga > Oophaga sylvatica. The sequence continues at coordinate 71,185,740 of JARQOD010000003.1, read as the reverse complement.
CTCCTGTCCTTGGTGCACGACCATGTGTCACCAACTATCACAGGAAGTTATGGGGGTTTTTTTACTTTTCTCTAGTTCCCCTTGAACCCTCTTTAGCACATCTATTTTCTTGAATACGGTTGATCTAAAGTGTATTTCACAGGACCTTAACCTCTGCCATGGTTTTCTGACCATTTTAAGCTACACTGTTCAAATGATTGGGACTGTAGAAGGAGCTGATCGTTTTTCTTTTGCAGTACACATAATTCATCCGCTAAGTCTCCAGCTGAATGTAATGTTCTACCGTGACAACAGCATTCTTAATAGAGCCCCTTTGACTTATTGAGCACATTTGCTCTTGCAACGAAGAGATTCCCTGTATCCTTCCTTTTATTCATTGACCTTCTCACGAAGATGCTCAGGCTTTCATCACACTCTTCATCACAGTTTGAGTTTTTTCTGAGAAGTCATCAATTCATCTGGTACCTGTTGGACGTCTTTTATGTCTTCGGCCCCTTCTTCAGGCTCTTCTGGTAGAACATGCTCAGAAGCCCTACCGTCAGTCTTACATTCTACCTCTTCAGTCACATCATTATGGTCTCCAATATTTCCATTTATTCCGGCTTTCAAGTTCTCCTTGATAGCTGCATCTGTATACTCAGAACCCGCCGGATTCTTCTTCCACCACGTTCTGCATCCCATCTGAGCTCCCTTGTGTCTGCAGCGGCAACGGAGTGACACATCGCTTTTCCCATCTGTTGGGACGTGGCTCCGATGTAGACTCCATGAAGTGCGCTTGAGCTCACCAATGCCAGCCTGATGTCTCAAAATCTCATCTTGTGATTTATCAGATCCTTGGTGTCCTCGGGGGGAAACCGCTGGGGTGGGCGCCGAACTTCCCCGCCCCGAGCTTCACGAGTTGCAGCATGATCCCAACCGTAACCCCCTCCAGCCGCGTCTCGGGAGAAAACAGATTCCTGGACAGAGTCAGTCCCCCATTTTTGTTTGTCCTCACAGCTTCCTTTTAGACCTCAGTTTGTGAGGCATCTGGCTTGGGACTACCACTTTTTGGGTCCTTCCCGCTTGCGCATCTCCCTCAGGCCCCGGCAGTGCAGATCCCCCAACTCGACAAATTCCCATTTCCCAAAAGCCCCCACTTGTGCTGTGTTCAGTTCAGGTCCTGCCCCAAAGCTCAGCTCCCTCCTTTCACCTTTTCTTTGCCAGGGCCGGCCAACGTAAAAAATTTCAGATGCCATCTTTTTCCGGCTGTTAAAGGGCAGATCCCCTTTCTTCTCGGACTTCAACTCCCTTTCTACCCTGCCTTCCCCATTTGCACTGGTTGCTTTTTTGTCATGTGATTTACTATCACTACCCCTATCCCTGTCTGACCCCTTTTTTTTCAGCCCAAACCGGGTCACTTTTAGGGTTTACAATTCTTTTTCTTCTCATCCCCGCTCACTTTAGGGTTATACAATTCATTCTCATTCACATCCTGCCACTTTTAGGGGGATCACTTCTTTTTTATTCACATCCTGTCACTGTCGGGTTATACAATTCTTCTATTCACACTTTTGGAACCTTTTGTTAAAAATGTCATCCACAACATTTCCTCCCCTGGGCCCCGGTTTCCCTCAGGGGGTCCCCCAAATATGTGATATGTGACAAAACCCCAGCACAACTTCCCTATCCCGTCTCCCCAAATCCCTGCAAAGGAATTTTTATCCTATCACGTCATATATTTCAAAAATATTACTGTTTTTGTCATTTCTCATCACTACATGATCATCAAATTTTTATTTTCGCATCAGCATCTTACTGGTCATTCATCATGATCTTATCATTATCATTATCACATAAGTTTAACGGCCCCCTACATTGGTTCCCCCCCTCGGGACTGGCCCCTCGAGGGGTTTTCCCACGTCCTCAGAAACATTTTTCCCCAGAGATCCTTTGACCCGGGGAAAGTCATTACCCAAATAAGGGGGGGCACCAGGTTTTTCACACCCCATTCAATGAACCTCCCCGGTTTGGGAAACAAGTCCCGACAGTCTCGGGGAGACTTTGGGGTCTCCATGGACGCACACCCACTCAGGGGTTTATCGGGGAAAAATCCCTATCAATCGGGTGTCCCATACGGAATCATGGGTCCAGAAGGGCTGTGCGGGCAGTTTTACAACCACCGGGGGCCCCCGTGGTCCTTCTTCGGTGAGGGGAACAACAACGGCTTGCGCGGGAGGGGGAGGGATCCCCCAAAATCAAAAAAATGGCTCCCCTTATTGGGCATTGGCCCGCAATTTCAGACATCCCCCAAAATGTCATCACACTTTCCCCCCCAAGTCCCCGGGCTGAAAAACCCTTATAGCACCCCATGTCCCCCCCTAAC
>JARQOD010000003.1:71042718-71183278 GCA_033576555.1 Oophaga sylvatica | reverse complement strand
AACACTGTCCATCACACTTTCCCACCCATATGTCCCCTCGGGCCTGAACCCGCTTATCAGCACACCCCATGTCCCCAACAGCTGGAACGCTCTTACCGGGAGAGTTCGGCGTCCAGGAACTCTGAAGTGACGACCTCTCAGACGGCTGGTCACGGAGGCAGTTTTGGTAGCGGAGGCCCTCTCCCTCAGGCTGACCAGACGAGTGGCGTCCTGGTGGTCTCGTTGTCCGACCTCCGGCTGTACCTCAGGAGGACGTGCGCGGGTGTTAGCGGTCCACTATCACCCTTTTCCCCCATGAGCAGGGTTGCCGACGGCAAACTCCCAACTGCATCTCCAGTCATGGACTCCTCTGGCACGGACTGCCACCGTAACACCCAGCCGGGCAAGAATCTCCGCTTTCAGCTTGGCATAGTCTTGGCTGTCCTGCTCACTCAGGTCAGCATAGGCCCTTTGGGGTTCTCCAATCAGATAGGGTGCGACCATCATGGCCCATTCAGATAGTGGCAGATTCTCCTTCTCTGCCAGTCCCTCAAACATAGTGAGATATGCCTCCACATCGTCACGAGGCGTCATCTTTTTCAGGGTCCGTCTTACCGCCTTCTTTACAGCGGACAATGCAGGTGACTTTGCAACATTACTTTGTGACGATGCGCTGCAAGTCTTTTGTAGTGCTGCAACCTGCTCAAAAAACAACCGGTTATTCTCCTGCTGCTGCTGCAGGAATTGCTGCTGGGCCTGCTGCATGCGCTGCTGGTGCTGCAGGCGCTGCCGCTCCATGCTCTGCTGCATGCTCCGCTGGGCCTGGACCAGGTACTCAACGAGCTCCTCCATACTGCCGGACTTATCTGTCTCAACCACGGCAGTCTTATGTTGCACATTAACTTGCGCCATTTGTTCAAACAGCGCCTCCATGCTGTCATCCATGCTGTCAGACTTCTCTGTCTCAACAACGGCAGTCTTCACTCAAGACATACACACTCCACAGTCTTTTCCACAGAAAATTCAGCTTTGCTGTGCAGACACTCTTTTTTTTTTCTCTGCAAACTCTATTAGGGCCACTGTCTCTTTAAGACTGCTCCAACAGACGTTTCTCCTTTATTGACACACTTTTTTTTTTTCTCTGCTGCTGCTTCAACAGACTTCACCTTTTATTGCTGTCTCTCGCCACTGTGCTGCACGCACATTCCAGCACCAATTGTAAGCTTTTCAGGGGATATAGCTCTGGGATCACTGTCCGGGTAGACGGAGTGGCACGGAAACAGTTCATTCACAGACAGCAGTTCTGGTAAAAACTGGCCGCAACCAGTTTTATTAAAGTCCACAGCAAACAGAACATAATCAAAACCAAATCATAAACATAAGCCCTGGGCTTGTCCAGCCACTTACTACACTTAGATAGATTTCCCTCTCTATCCGGGTCCAGACTCTAACAGCCTGTCCCCAAAACAACACATATGTTCAGCATTTACCAGCATGGAGTTTCACAGAGTCTCCTCTTTGTGTCTGAAGGCATATCCAGCGTCCAGACTTGAGAGAGCTCCCCTCCTATTCAGCAGCTATCCGCATGGATTCTCACAGAGACTACTCCTGTGTCCGGGGTACATCGAGCACCCAGACTGAGACAGCTCATACTCCTGGAGACTCCTTCTTGTGCCTGGACTCCCTGTCCAGACTAAGCGAGCTCTCTGTCTGTGTTCGCTGACACCTACTTCTGGTCTCCTAATTAACAGCTGAGTGGTTTCAGGCCTGAGCTGCAAGTGTGTACTGAATGCAAGGTGTAGTTACCTTTCTCTACCACTAGGTTTACAAAGCCATACATTTCCCTTATACCAGTCAGCAAAGTATCTAGGTGAAATGTACACCCCATTCAACACACATACTCTCACTGTCTCAAATATATATTATATATATATATATACCGGGGAATTAAAGAGGGGCCCTGAGCAGGTGGGGGGGCCCACTCGCCGTCGGGCACCCCGGCGCCCGTTAGCGGTGTCACTGGGTGATGATGATATTAATGGGGAGGCAATGATAATGATGATGATGGGGAGGCAATGATAATGGGAAGGCAGTGATGATGATGATATTAATGGGGAGGCAATGATAATGGGAAGGCAATGATGATGATGATGATATTAATGGGGAAGCAATGATAATAATGATGGGGAGGCAATGATAATGGGAAGGCAATGATGATGATGGATGATATTAATGGGGAAGCAATGATAATAATGATGGGGAGGCAATGATAATGGGAAGGCGATTATATTAATGGGGAGGCAATGATAATGATGATGATGGTGAGGTAATGATAATGGGAAGGCAATGATGATGATAGGGAGGCAATGATTATGATAATGGGCAGGCAATGATGATGATAACGGGCAGGCAACAATTCTGGCTCCTAAATTTTTTGGCTGGCTCCTAGATTCTGAACAACTTTGTCGACCCCTGCCTTAGAAGAATCCTACACCTTGTGGTTCGAGGGACTCCAGAGGCACCAGCAGCTTCAAATATCTGTTTGCTGGTTTGTAATGACTTTTTAGTAGCTGCTCTCTTAATCTGATGAACTTGCCTGGCAGAAACCTTCCTCATTCTGCCTTTATCAGCACGAACACGTCTGTGCTCAGAATCAGCCACAAATCTCTTAACAGTATGATGATCACGCTTAAGTTTTTGGGAAATATGTAATGTTTTCATCCTTAACCAAGGCATTGCATTATTTGATGCTTTTCAGCAGCAGTGAGATCCTTTTTCTTTCCCATTTTACTTGAAAACTCTGGCCTGCTTAATAGTGTGGAACATCCAGTTTTCCTTTTATTGGGCTCACATGGCAAACTAATTATCACAGGTATCTGAGATTGATTTCAGTGATCCAAAGAACCCTGAGACACAATACCATCAATGGGTTTCATTTACAAAAAAAAAAAAAAACGCTATGACACTTAAAACCAATTTGCATAATAATTTGGAACATAGTTTAATAGGCATAAATAGCAAAAACAAGCAGGATGGCAACACTTACATATATAAAAATATGTACAGGGCTGCCACTAGGAATTTCGGGGCCCCATACTGGCAAAATTTATGGGGCCCCCCTTGAGACTCCGCCCAGGCTCCACCCCCCAGTTCCGCATCCACCCTAGCTCCTCCTCCACCACGCAAACCTTCCAAAATCCCTCCGCCCTTTCATGGAAAAACTTCACTTCTGCACCATGCCCTCACCAATGACACATTCAGGCTATGTGCACACTTTCAGGATTATTTGCGTTTTTTTCGCGGGAAAAAAACGCGTCAAAAACGCATGAATTAAGCATCCTATCATTTAGAATGAAGTCCGCAATTTTTGTGCACATGGTGCGTTTTTTTCCGCGAAAAAACGCATCTCGGAAAAAGAGCCAACATGTTCATTAATTTTGCGGAATTCTAGCCTTTTTCCCGCTATATTATTGACCTAGAAAGTTTACCGCGGAAAAAGTCAGTTTTTGCTCAGGAAAATTCTGCAAACATTCCTGAACGTGTGCACTTAGCCTAACACCAATCACTCGATGAATATGCAGCATTTTGCTTGTTTAGTATAATACACCCCATAGTCCTCCATATATTATTATGTGCACCACAGTCCTCCATATTGTAAAGTGCACACCACATAGTCCTCCATATAATATAATGTATCCATAGTCCTCCATATAGTATAATACACTCCTAATAGCCCTCAATATATTAAAATACACTCAGTCATCCATATAGTATAATACACTCCTCATAGTGCTCCATATAGTATAATGCACCGCCATAGTCATCCATGTAGTACAATTCACTTCCCATAGTATAATGCACCCCATAGTTCTTCATATGGTATAATGTATTCCCCATAGTCCTCAATACAGTATAATGCAGCCCACGTATAGTATAATGCAGTCACCCTATAGAGCATAATGCAGCCACCCCACAGAGCATAATGCAGCCACCCCACAGAGCATAATGCAACCACCCCAGAGTATAATGCAACCACCCCAGAGTATAATGCAACCACCCAGAGTATAATGCAACCACCCCACAGAGTATAATGCAACCACCCCACAGAGTTATAATGCAACCACCCCACAGAGTATAATGCAACCACCCCACAGAGTATAATCTAAACCCCCATAGAATATAATTGAGCCCCCTTATATAGTATAATGTAGCCCCTCCATAAAATACAATGTAGCCCTACTCATATAGTATAATGCAGCCCCCATAGATATAATGTAGCCCCCTCATAAAGTATAATGAAGCCCCCATACAATATAATCTAGCCCCTCATAGAATACAATGTAGCCACCTCATAGAGTATGATGCAATCACCCCTCATAGAATATAATAAATATAATACAGCCCCCATAGAATATAATGTATCCCCGAATAGAATATCATACAGCCTGCCTCCCCAAAGGAATATAACGTAGCCCCCATAGTATATAACACAGCCACAAAGTATATAACACAGCCACATATATTATATAACAGCCACCCTATAAAATATAATATATCCCCCCATAGTATATAACACAGCCCACATAGTGTACAGCGTGGCCCACATAGTATACAGCAGGGCCCACATAGTGTACAGCAGGGCCCACATAGTGTACAGCAGGGCCCACATAGTGTACAGCAGGGCCCACATAGTGTACAGCAGGGCCCACATAGTATATAGCAGGGCCCACATAGTATATAGCAGGGCCCACATTGTATATAGCAGGGCCCACATTGTATACAGCAGGGCCCACATAGTATATAGCAGGGCCCACATAGTATACAGCAGGGCCCACATAGTATATAGCAGGGCCCCCATTGTATATAGCAGGGCCCCCATAGTGTATAGCAGGGCCCACATTTTACAGCAGGGCCCACATTGTATATAGCAGGGCCCACACAGTATATAGCAAGGCCCCCATTTTACAGCAGGGCCCCTATAGTAGACAGCAGGGCCCCCATAGTATACAGCAGGGCCCCCATTGTATATTGCAGGGCCCACATTGGATATAGCAGGGCCCCCATAGTATACAGCAGGGCCCCAATTTTACAGCAGGGCCCACATTGTATACAGCAGGGCCCACATAGTATATAGCAGGGCACATATAGTATATAGCAGGGCCCACATTGTATACAGCAGGGCCCACATAGTATATAGCAGGGCCCAAATTGTATATAGCAGGGCCCCCATAGTATACAGCAGTGCCCACATAGTATATAGCAGGGCCCACATAGTATATAGCAGGGCCCACATAGTATATAGCAGGGCCCACATTGTATATAGCAGGGCCCCCATAGTATACAGCAGGGCCCACATAGTATATAGCAGGGCCCACATTGTATATAGCAGGGCCCACATTGTATACAGCAGGGCCCACATAGTATATAGCAGGGCCCACATAGTATACAGCAGGGCCCACATAGTATATAGCAGGGCCCCCATTGTATATAGCAGGGCCCCCATAGTGTATAGCAGGGCCCACATTTTACAGCAGGGCCCCCATAGTATATAGCAGGGCCCACATTGTATATAGCAGGGCCCCCATTTTACAGCAGGGCCCACATTGTATATAGCAGGCCCCACAAAGTATATAGCAAGGCCCCCCATTTTACAGCAGGGCCCCTATAGTAGACAGCAGGGCCCCCATAGCATACAGCAGGGCCCCCATTGTATATTGCAGGGCCCACATTGGATATAGCAGGGCCCCCATAGTATACAGCAGGGCCCACATTTTACAGCCCTCATCTCCCCTCCCCCCCAGGAATTGCCCCACAGCAGGACAGATTTATAAAAAAAAAAACACTCCTCACCTCATCCTCGTGCCAGCGCTGCTCCCAGCTCCTGTCTCCTGCTCTGCCCGGCACACAGTGAGCGCGCTGTGTCAGAGGCAGAGCAGGGAATGATAGGAGAGGGAGCGTCAGCTGACGCTCTCTCCTCCATCATCGCTTTGAACTGTACTGGCAGACGCCGGTATAGTTCAATGCAGCGGCGGGGGGAGTCGGCGCTGGGGGCAGGCGGGCCCCCCTGCCACACAGGGGCCCCCATAGCGGCTGTGTGATGTGCCGCTAGCTGGGAGCCCCTTGAGGTGCAGGGGGAGCCTCAAAATGTTGGGGGCCCCCGGGCCCGAGCGCAGACCTGCATGCTCGGGCGGCGGGCCCCCCCTAATGACCGGGCCCCATACAGCAGTAAGGGTTCTCATGCCCTGATGGCGGCCCAGAATATGTACACGGTGGGGACCTGTCTCATCATTTTTATATATGTAAGTGTTGCCATCCTGCTTGTTTTTACTATTTATGCCTATTATATGTGGAAAAGTGATATTTAGACTTTTATGATATGTAGTTGTTGGCTATAACTTGCTAGATTAGGCTTAAAAACACTACTGAATACTATGTACCGTGTTTCCCCGATAGTAAGACACCCCCGATAATAAGACGTAGTGGTGTTTTAGGGGATCGGCTAATGTAAGACGTACCCCGAAAGTAAGACATACCGGTAGTAAACTGTATGTTGGATACGGTGGTCCAAGGAGGAGGCTCCTCGTCGGCTGCATTCTGCCGCCCCCTCTCCCGTTCTCTGAGCCGGCTGTCAAACTGACAGCCGGCTTAGAGAAAGTGCTGCTGCGCTTCGGTGTGCAGTGTGCTAGCGTCTCACTCCAGGTTACAGCCAGGTGTCAGAGACGCTACACACTCACATCTTGTAAGCCGGGAGCCCCTCTGCTCTGTGCCCTGACCGCCGCCGCTGCAAGCACTTCCACATCCATGAAGCGCCAGCAGCGTGATCAGGTCACATGATCACGCTGCTGACATCACAGAGGAGACACAGGCAGTGAGGCAGCGTTGCGGTTGGTGGTACGGTAAGTGCTCCAGACGGATGCATGGGGGGAGAAATCTAAGAAAATTATGGGGGGGGGGGCAGAAAAATCTAAGGACATAATGAGGGAAATCTGAGGACATTATGGGGGGAATCTGAGGACATTATGGGGGGAATCTGAGGACATTATGGGGGAATCTGGTTTTATGGTTAAAACAAAAAACGACATTTATTTTCCAATATAAGACATACCCCGAAAGTAAGACATATTGGTACTTTTGGGGGTAAAAAGAATGTAAGACACTGTCTTACTATCGGGGAAACACGGTATGATGTTGGTCCCCTCACTTTGTATTATGCCTGGTAGTGTTGATGCACTGTAAAAAAAAAAATTCTTTTAAATATTTAAATTCTAAAAAAATATTTTTGTAGGTTATACTTTTTAGTGCTTATTATTTTTAAACTATCATTGTCTTAACTTGTGTCTATGTGCATGCTTGCAGTCCATGACTTTTCTGCATCAAAAACACTGTAAATAATGATACCTGCGTTTTTGCAGCATTTTTCCAACACCCATTCAAGCCTATGGGTGAAAAACGCTTAAAGAAGTGACATGCTATATGTCAAAAAAAGCAGCAAGGCACAAGATCCTTATGACTAAAAAACCAAAGCATGTGCATGAGATTTCTGAAATCTCATAGGCTTTGCTGGTACTGTAAAAAGCAGCTGAAAATTAGCATAAAAATGCAGCAAAAACGCCCAGTGTGAACATTCCCTAAGAATGATCTTGTGTCTTTAAATGCTCTTTTTGGGTTGTGTGATGATCTGCTGCAGTATGCCATTGTATGCTTAGACATTTGCTGTGTACCTCCATGTCATGACAACTTATTAGGATGAAAGTTTGGAAGGTTCTTGAGTGCAGTAAGCAAATCGCATCACCAAATTTGTATTTTCCATAACCATACCCCCTTTCTCTTTTAGTCTATGTTCCCATCATAAACAAAAAGAAAAATGATAGTACAAAATATCACAAATATATCAACTCTATGAAATAGAAAATATCATAACAGAGGCTAACAACAAACCTCCCAAGGCTATAAACAGTACACAGTTAATATTCCCACGTATCTATAGCAATACATTCCCTAGTGGATAAGATATACATCAAATAGAAGAGTATAGGGTAACAACTGTGCCCTAGCGTGCGTTTCATTCAGCTTCATCATAGTACTTCTTTTTTCTTTATTAACAAAATCTGTTATGGTTTATATTTAAGAAAGTTGATATATTTGTGAGATATTGTATAGCAACCTTTTTTCTTTCTCTTTTGGTTAATGATGGAAACGTGCACTAAAAGAAAAAGGGGGTACGGTTATGGAAAATAAAAATTTGGTGGTGCACTTAAAACCTTCCAAACTTTCATCCCTATAAGTTGTCATGACATGGACGTACACAGCAAATAAGTAAGCATACAATGGCAGACTGCAGCAGATCATGATCCTGTGTGCGCAGATTTCAATCTGATGTATACACCACCAACACATCCGTTGTAGATCATGGGGTCCATGAAAAGGTGGAGGCTTCGTTCTGACTACACTACGGAGACAAGGATGGGTTATGTCCCAAATATGTCCTACAAGGAATTTGGACTTGGCTTGGGATTATAGCATGGATTAGGCACCAGTAAGGAGGTCCTCCTGACCTCTTTTGGCCATTGGAGTCCTTCTTTATTATTGCCCGTATCAGAAAGCCCTACTGTTGACCCCAGGCTTTATCACCAGCGTAGCCGCAGCACTACCGGAGGCACTGCCACTCCTTTATCCAGCTATGTGAACACATCCGTTCCAACACGTTTACAGTTTATATTTTTGGTGTTAATGTATCTTTAAGCAAATAAGCTGCACTCCTTTCCCATGTCTGCTTCTTATACCCTTGGGCTGTTTGCTTTATAATTGTGACTCAGGCACTGAAATTTAGACAGCAGTCTCCACCAAACCTGAAATTTGCTGCGTGCACTACATCGTCTTCTGTCAGCCGGAGCATCGATCATGATTATTAATGGCAATCCCCACTCTTTCTCGGAGGACTGTAGCATTCAGCACAGTGATAGAACAATATATTTGCACTGTCAAGTTTGAGTGATGGCAGGTGCATTCTGTATGTCAAAGAACTGATAGATTTTTCTACAACCTAAAAATAATGCATTTTTGGACCCACATGCTCTAAGGTTTCCAAGAAGCCAATCTAGAAGGGCGAGAATATCTGCCCAATAACCCTTATGTTAAAAGATAATATATTGAGACCTTCGATCTGGAAGCCACCAGTGCCCATATCCTGCATCGACATACTGAGCAACTATTGAGCCTCGTATCTAACACTGAGAGTTCGTGCACACGTTGCGGATCCACAGCGGATTTGCCGCTGTGAATCCGCTGCAGATCTGCAAGAGATTTACACTACAATGTAAATCTATGGGAAAAAAAACTCTGTGCACATGCTGCGGAAAAATCCGCGCGGAAACGCAGCAGTTTATTTTCCGCAGCATGTCAATTCTTTGTGCGGATTCCGCAGCGTTTTTACACCTATTCCATTATAGGAATCCACAGGTGTAAAAACGCATTCCAAATCGACACAAAATCCGCAGTAAATCCGCAATGAATCCGCAGGTAAAACACAGGTCATTTTACCTGCAGATTCCGCGCGAAAAAATCCGCACACGAATCTGCAACGTGTGCACATACCCTCAATCTGTAATATTTCTGCAGCCAGGAATGGGTGGGCAATGAGATAGATGGACCATGACTACCATAACATAGCACAGCTTGCTTATGAGAGATCACAATTTGCATTTCTTCATTGCACCCCATCTTTGGCACAGTCTCTCTACCACTATGTCTACTCTTCTGCAGCTGGGGTGCCCTGACCTTATGGGCATCTGAGCAGACCCTTAGTAAGTCCATTATTTTTTATTAGGTAAAACAGGCTAAGAATTTATCATAAGGGTCGGTGGTATGGGGTCCAGAATCATTAGTATGTGCCTCTAATTAATTAAGACTAGCATTTCATACACTAGTCTTAACAGCTATGCAGGAAAAACATGTGCTGAATTTATTACTACTTACAAGCCACTTAAAGGGAATCTGATTGCAGCATGATGTAGGGACAGAGTCCCTGATTCCAGTGATGTATCACTTAGTTTACTGGGTGGAACAGTCGTGATAGAATCAGTTTTTTCTGCTGATCTAGCAGTGCTCGTAATGCTAACCCCACCCACACCACCGATTGGCAGCTTTGTACAATGTATAGTGACAGAAAGCTGCTAATCAGTGCTGGAGGTGTGGCTGGACCAGGAGACAGGAGACACCTAGTCCTGTAGTGATAACCTGCTGATAAAACACTGATTGTATTGAAAAATCAAAACACATCCTAGTAAGTAACACATCAGAGAATCGGGGTCTCTGCCCTCTTCTGGCCATTTTGGCAGAGCTACTTTCAAGTGGCTTGAAAAAATTCAAAAGATACAAAATTGTCGTGCTACTTTGCATTGCACAAAAATTTGGTGACTAAAAAATATTTTTTATGCCAGTTTTCTGGTAAAAACTCTGTGATGAATCGCCCACCTTTGTTCATACAAGTTTTTTTGGGAGCAGATCCTTTCCAAAAACCTCCTCAAAAACTACTTGAAAATTTAATGTGTATAAAAAAAAAATCCACTTTCTTCCAATGACGTTTTTAATGTTTTCTCCTGAAGAGTTTTTGAAAAGCACCAGGTGGAATAAATAAAGTGTGTGTCACTTTTTTTTTTATGCAGAGACTTAAGGAAACCTCTCCAGACTAGGCGCTGCCCAGTCAAAAGGCCGCAAAGAACACTTCAAAACCACTTCAGGAAAACAAAAATGTCAAAAAAGGAGCTGTTTTTGATTGAAAAACCTGTTATTTTTGACCACCTCAAAAAACAGTCTTGGTGAACACAACGTTTTTGACCACCAGCAGTCTATTAGATGAGGCTATGGGCACCGAGACTTACTATATATGCATTTCTGAGCCAGTTTCGGACTATATGATCTTTATGTGTATACAGTCTTTATTGTTCGGCCTGTATATGTATACAGTCTTGAATTGCTGGTCTATGTTTGTATATACCTTATTGGTTGCCGTCATGTTTACAGTCTGCACACATTGGGGTCTCTGTGACCGATTACATGGCCCCATGGTGTGATTTTCAGTCCTTGTGAATAATTAACCCACAATAAGTCACATAATATTCCCCTATAAATAATAATAAGAAGAAGAATAATAATAATAAGAATAAAAGAAAACTGACTGGCACATCCAAACCAGTGTGAACATAATATTCCCCGGCTCCTTAGAGGGGATTCTTGTTTTTCGCTCACAGAGCCGCAGTTTCACATTGTGAAAGTGGGTAGTTCATTAAATAGGAATTTGTTAAATAGTAAATCAGAGAAGCTGCTAATGAGAGCCAGACTCCGAGGTATTAATTCCCTCTCCCCTCAACAACTCCATGAAGTAATGGGACATTTTTCGGGATAGGATCTTCTATCGGTAACTGCTGCCCAGACACCTTCACATCTCCAAGGGTTCCAAGACATGGTCCATGCCAATGGAAGTCCTTCCAGAGAGAATACCCCCGTAGTGCAGCAAGTGATGGACCATGCATCAATTTTAGGTGTCTCTGTATAACAGTGGGAGCTCAGTAAGTCTCCATGTTTTCTCTCTGCTTCATTTAGTATTTACTGGAAAAGTGAATCGCTTGGAGTTATCACTGTCCTTCAGGGTGGATAAAAATCAATGATTTTTTTAAAAAAACAAAAAAATCGGATTTTTTTGATTTAAATCGGATTTTTTTATTTAAATTGGATTTTTTTCAATAAACTGCTTTTTGAGGAAAATATTTTACCATCCAAAGGTTCTTCCATCATGAGATAAAGCTGAGTTGTTTAACTCAGTACAATAAAGGCTGTATATGTGATATTGTAAATTTAAGATGAGAGGTACAATGGTGAGTAGGAAGATATAAACACCTGTCGCACAAAAAATCAGCACATCTGAATCCAAAAAGTGGTCTATCAAGCACAGTATATCAGATAATGTTGAAATAAATCAGTCAATTTAGTATCCGGACAGGAAAACAATATATATTCCCAAAGTGGGGTAATATATCATTCCATATAATATGTGGGATAATTAATCCATCATATCCTGCCTGGAGCATAAATGTGCCAAAGAGTAAGACAGATAGATCTGATATGGCATTAGAGAGAAGAGGGGGACAGAAAAAAGAAAGAAAATCCCCCCCACACATCTACCAGCTCCTGTGAGGTGCCATGTCAGCTGCGGAAAAAGATGCTGGAAAGTGCTTACCCATATTGGGGAAATGTAACGGACCAGGTACGTGCCCCGACGCACGTTTCGCTCCTTGAGCTTCCTCAGGGGGCAGTGTGTCTTACTCTTTGGCACATTTATGCTCCAGGCAGGATATGATGGATTAATTATCCCACATATTATATGGAATGATATATTACCCCACTTTGGGAATATATATTGTTTTCCTGTCCGGATACTAAATTGACTGATTTATTTCAACATTATCTGATATACTGTGCTTGATAGACCACTTTTTGGATTCAGATGTGCTGATTTTTTGTGCGACAGGTGTTTATATCTTCCTACTCACCATTGTACCTCTCATCTTAAATTTACAATATTGTGAACATTTTAGTAATATTTGTTAAATAAAGTTTGTATCTTTTATATATATTATTGCCTCATGTCTCTATTTGGGCTGGAAGCTCTAATTCTTTGTGGTATATTAAATGATAGAGAGTTGCCCTGTTCCATTTTGGAACTATGTTTAAACATGTCACCCAGAGTTCTGGTTTAATCAAAAAAAGGCTGTATATGTGTAACATTCACAATGCCATGCTCTTCCAGAGGTTTCTGTAGGATTAGTGGGCAGTTTCTCTCCTATGTTATCACAGACGCTCGCTTTACTTACGCAGTTCTCAAAAGCGGAATTTGACTCCAGCCTCTTCTTCACGGCAAAAATGTTACAACATGAACAGAGTTGAGAAAAAGACCTTAATCCTATTGTTCTACAAACCTATGAATACAGAATCAACCCCTTCAGTGCCAAGTCCAAGAAGTTAGACAATGTTTCTGATTGTTTGGAGTGGAATAGATCTGCACAACACAAGAAGAATGTGAATCTAAGTGTGAGGAGGAGGAAGGGCAAGCAGACAAGAAAATGATCACGTGTGACTTCTCTCCTCCGTTACTAGGTGTTTGTAATAACAGAGGATGTAGTTTAGGCTCACAGAGCGGAGCCATTTTGTTGGGGACTGCCAGTGATACTGACAAGTAGGCTACAAGTATTCAAGCAGCTGACAGCACTCGGGAGTTAGCACGGATGCACGTTCAGGCGTTCAAGGATCCAAATGAACAACAGTCCAACGAAAAAATAGGAACAGCATCCAATCCAGGTGAAGTATAACAAGTCTTTATTCAGCCACCATAAAATACGACGTTTCGGCCATTTTCAGGCCTTTATCAAGTATACAAAAACAGGCAAAATGGTGTCCTTAAATGGTGTGGAGGAGCCAATCACCATCCAGGAACCGCCCATAATACAAATAGACATATATACATATATACAACGATAATCAATTTAAAACAGTGATCAAAGCTCAGAATAGTGACATCATAGAAATATACAGCAATGTTATAATTGTGCATATAATATGCCGTAGATTACTCCATATAAACAATATCACCATTTAGTCTGCCAATCGATGATCTGTTACTGCACACTCCCATTCTGGTGCTGCACCAATCATGTACTCACTAGCAGCAGCGTCCTCCATATCCAATCAGTGTCAGTTCAGCAGCGCTTAGTCAGAGCACTTGTCCAATAGCCCACAGGATAACAAATCGGGAGGCACACCTAACTCACTCCCCACTGTGTGGTAAACAAATGCACATGTTCAGAAGTCATCATAGCAAACGCCCAGTGGATCATGTGAACACCAGCGTCATCAGACACCCAGTCACATGACCGCAAGCATCATCCGAGGTCTAATCACATGATAGTCCCATCATAAGCCTCTATTCTAAGCTGAAAACACTAAAATAGCGCGCGATCACCGGCATCATCCGACACCTGAAAAAAGAACACGCATGCACAATAAACTCTATCATTATTTATATTACTCCAGCTATGTCATCAGGAAACCTGCAGGTCACATGACCGTCAGTATTGGCATAATGTAAGCAAGAGACCGCACATGCGGATCTATATAGAATGGAAGATTAACAATATAGCAAACGCCTAAAGAAATATATATAATATCTACAAAATAAATGATGTCATCAGGAACTATTAAGTCACCACTTGCTCCGATCACTCCAGATAATAATCCTACGAAAACAACAAACATAAGTAAAATATATATCTAAAAACAAACACAGAATATAGATGCAAAAATTACCTAGCACAAAATTTGCAAATTATATTCGATATTCAACCCCTTTGGTTGCAATGTCTCCAAGACGGAGATCCACCGGAGTTCTTTCTGTTTAAGCAGCTTAATCCTGTCGCCACCTCTCCTAAGGGTGGAACCCCGTCAATAACTCTAAATCTCAGCTGACTGACCAAGTGTCCACATTCTACAAAGTGCTTAGATACCGGCAGTTCCATCATCTTCGTCCTGATAGTACTTTTGTGTTTACTTATCCTAGCCTTAACCTCCATCGTTGTCTCGCCTATATACATGAGTCCACACGGACACACGAGCATATAGATTACAAAGCTAGATGTACAAGAGTACCGTTCCTGGATCCGAAAGCGTTCCAGTGGATGGAATTGTACACATGCTGGTCCTCGAGTACCGCCATGTAGATGTTTGCCTTGGAGTCAGATGCTGAGAGTACGTAGGATAGTAAAGGACGAGACTGTATTGGACAGGAGGCTTGATCAGATGTGTGAGAAGTTCATCAGAAGGGGGTATCCTGAGAAGGATCTTAGGAAATTCAAGGAGAAAGCCTTGAAGACAACATTGGAAGATGTGAGAAACAAACGTATTAAGATTTCCCCTAAAAGAGTCCCTTTTGTTTCTACCTATTGCCCTGTTAGTGGTAAAATAGGGAATATCTTGAATAAGCATTGGGGTCTATTACATAGAGGTTTACCGGAAGTAGTTGAATTTGCGCACAAGCCATTGCTTTCTTATAGGCGAGGGCGTAATTTGAAAGATAAGTTGGTCCAATCTGACATTGGATCCTCCAAAATATCCAGACAGTTAACTTTGGGCCCTCCAAAAAATGGAAATTTTCCATGTTTGAATTGTGCATGCTGTGGCAATATGATCAAGGGTGACAGTTTTGGCCACTCACGCACGGGTCAACGCTTTCGGATCCAGGAACGGTACTCTTGTACATCTAGCTTTGTAATCTATATGCTCGTGTGTCCGTGTGGACTCATGTATATAGGCGAGACAACGATGGAGGTTAAGGCTAGGATAAGTAAACACAAAAGTACTATCAGGACGAAGATGATGGAACTGCCGGTATCTAAGCACTTTGTAGAATGTGGACACTTGGTCAGTCAGCTGAGATTTAGAGTTATTGACGGGGTTCCACCCCTTAGGAGAGGTGGCGACAGGATTAAGCTGCTTAAACAGAAAGAACTCCGGTGGATCTCCGTCTTGGAGACATTGCAACCAAAGGGGTTGAATATCGAATATAATTTGCATATTTGTGCTAGGTAATTTTTGCATCTATATTCTGTGTTTGTTTTTAGATATATATTTTACTTATGTTTGTTGTTTTCGTAGGATTATTATCTGGAGTGATCGGAGCAAGTGGTGACTTAATAGTTCCTGATGACATCATTTATTTTGTAGATATTATATATATTTCTTTAGGCGTTTGCTATATTGTTAATCTTCCATTCTATGTAGATCCGCATGTGCGGTCTCTTGTTTACATTATGCCAATACTGACGGTCATGTGACCTGCAGGTTTCCTGATGACATATCTGGAGTAATATAAATAATGATAGAGTTTATTGTGCATGCGTGTTCTTTTTTCAGGTGTCGGATGATGCCGGTGATCGCGCGCTATTTTAGTGTTTTCAGCCTGGAATAGAGGCTTATGATGGGACTATCATGTGATTAGACCTCGGATGATGCTTGCGGTCATGTGACTGGGTGTCTGATGACGCTGGTGTTCACATGATCCACTGGGCGTTTGCTATGATGACTTCTGAACATGTGCATTTGTTTACCACACAGTGGGGAGTGAGTTAGGTGTGCCTCCCGATTTGTTATCCTGTGGGCTATTGGACAAGTGCTCTGACTAAGCGCTGCTGAACTGACACTGATTGGATATGGAGGACGCTGCTGCTAGTGAGTACATGATTGGTGCAGCACCAGAATGGGAGTGTGCAGTAACAGATCATCGATTGGCAGACTAAATGGTGATATTGCTTATATGGAGTAATCTACGGCATATTATATGCACAATTATAACATTGCTGTATATTTCTATGATGTCACTATTCTGAGCTTTGATCACTGTTTTAAATTGATTATCGTTGTATATATGTATATATGTCTATTTGTATTATGGGCGGTTCCTGGATGGTGATTGGCTCCTCCACACCATTTAAGGACACCATTTTGCCTGTTTTTGTATACTTGATAAAGGCCTGAAAATGGCCGAAACGTCGTATTTTATGGTGCTGAATAAAGACTTGTTATACTTCACCTGGATTGGATGCTGTTCCTATTTTTTCGTTGGACTGTTGTTCATTTGGATCCTTGAACGCCTGAACGTGCATCCGTGCTAACTCCCGAGTGCTGTCAGCTGCTTGAATACTTGTGGATTGTGGATCCTGGCAGACGTGCACCGGTCATGGAGACTTTGATACTTGAACCAGAGGTGGGTGAACTGGACAATGCCGCCATATTTTCATACACAGATGAAGATGCTAAAAGAATCCTAGCCAGAACACAGATAGATATGTCTTTTTTGAATAAGAGATATGAAATGAGAGGAGAAAATATATCTCACACGAGTTGCATGCCATGACTCTGTGCGAGTATCACAGGGTTCACAGGATACCTCGTGGACTAAGGCCACATCTGCGGCCTACACTACTGGCAGACAATATGCAATTTTGTAATAAATTTGAATCGATCACTAATAAGTATTCATTTGATCTAATGCTCTTGAACATCGAGTTTCTCCACACAGAAATGGTATCGGTGAAGAACAAAATCGATGATTTGGAGAAACAATTGACTATGCAGTTGACAGCACAAGAATGGGACACGTTCAAGAAACACTTGGATGAGAAACTACTGAAATTTCGTGGTGACATTGAGAAAACGAAAAAAACGAAATGGTTTCGTGATGCTGAAGATTACAGGACTGGACACGTTTTTTCTTGGCAGGGTGGAGCACGCAGAACTATCTATAGGAAACCAGATTCCTTTGCACAACCCCGCAGAAGAAGGAGACCGCAAACAAGGGAACAGAAGAGATTCGGTTTTACCACGGCAGAGTCTGATTCCACTGACGATTCCAATTTGTGTGTACCTTCTTCTTCTCATTTTTTAGGGAAAGGAAAAATGGACAATGTGGCAAAAGGAGGCCAAGGAGAGGTGGTAAGAAACACCGGCGACAGAGAAGTGGACAATCAGATGCCGTGCACCTCCCGCAATCTGTCCATGAGAACCCGGAACGAGGGGAAGAAGAGAGCCACATAGAACAGAAGAACTTAGTGGTAAATATTTCATCTTGCACACTTACTGATGTGGACTATAATGTATTATCCAAAGGACTGTCGTTTTGCCCTACCAATTATCCAGATTGGTTTAACATTGAATGTGACCTTTTTGCCTTTTTTAGAAGGCTAAGATTAGCAGTATATTTCAATGAGAGTGATGACACACCTATTGCTGCAATTAGTGATGCCCCTAGGGGTTTTGCTTTACATGATTTTGGTCTTTATAACAAAAGTAACTTTCAACCTTCTGTTAAAAATAATTTTGTGGAATCATATATCCAATTGGTTGAAAGGGACATGGCTAGATTGAAACGTGAGGGTGTAGGTCCATTCAAAAGAGGGAATTTAACACACAGTGAGAGACAGGTGTTGGATAGGCTCTCAGGTAACAAAGCTATCACCATCAGGGCAGCCGACAAAGGCGGGGCCCTGGTGGTGATGGATACCCATAAATATAGGGCTGAGATTTGTGGTCAATTGTTGGACACGGCAGTTTATGCTAAGTTGTCTAAAGATCCCACACCTTGTTTTCAAAGTGAATTGAGAATACTGATCAATGAGGCATTATCTAATGGTTTGATAGACCAAAAACTCTCTGATTTTCTTTTGGTGGAGTTTCCAGTGACACCTATTCTGTACACCCTGCCTAAAATCCATAAAAATCTGATGGATCCCCCTGGACGCCCAATTGTGTCTGGGCGGGGCTCTCTATGTGGTAAGGTATCCATTTTTCTAGATAAAGTGTTACGTCATTTTGCTGTTGAGAGCCAAATCTTATATCATGGATACTAACCATTTTCTGAGTAAGATTGAGGGTCTGGACATCACAGAGGATACTATTCTCGTTTCGTTTGATGTTGTATCATTGTACACCTCCATTAAACATGAACGTGGTTTGGAGGCTGTTGGTGTGGCGCTGGCGGGCTCTGACATGGCCCCAGGTGGTACACAGCTGGTCCTGGCACTGTTGGAGTTTGTCCTCAAGAAGAATTTTTTTTTTTTTTCTTTTTGGGGATGAGTTTTTCCTGCAGTTGCGTGGTACCGCCTTGGGGTCCAATGTGGCGCCCACTTATGCAAACATCTACATGGCGGTACTCGAGGACCAGCATGTGTACAATTCCATCCACTGGCGCCATGTCAGAGCCTGGTGGCGCTACATTGATGATATCTTTTGTGTTTGGGAGGGGAACATGAATGATCTGGTATCTTTCCATAGTCATCTTAACATGATATTTCCCGAGCTGAAGTTCACAATGACACACTCCTTTGACCAGATTCAATTTCTGGATACTTTAGTGTACAAGCACAGTGGATTGTTATGCACTGATTTGTTTATAAAGGACACAGACAGGAATAGTCTCCTGGTTTTTGATAGTAATCATCCAAGGAAAATGATAGAGTCTCTGCCTTGGAGTCAGATGCTGAGAGTACGTAGGATAGTAAAGGACGAGACTGTATTGGACAGGAGGCTTGATCAGATGTGTGAGAAGTTCATCAGAAGGGGTATCCTGAGAAGGATCTTAGGAAATTCAAGGAGAAAGCCTTGAAGACAACATTGGAAGATGTGAGAAACAAACGTATTAAGATTTCCCCTAAAAGAGTCCCTTTTGTTTCTACCTATTGCCCTGTTAGTGGTAAAATAGGGAATATCTTGAATAAGCATTGGGGTCTATTACATAGAGGTTTACCGGAAGTAGTTGAATTTGCGCACAAGCCATTGCTTTCTTATAGGCGAGGGCGTAATTTGAAAGATAAGTTGGTCAAATCTGACATTGGATCCTCCAAAATATCCAGACAGTTAACTTTGGGCCCTCCAAAAAATGGAAATTTTCCATGTTTGAATTGTGCATGCTGTGGCAATATGATCAAGGGTGACAGTTTTGGCCACTCACGCACGGGTCAACGCTTTCGGATCCAGGAACGGTACTCTTGTACATCTAGCTTTGTAATCTATATGCTCGTGTGTCCGTGTGGACTCATGTATATAGGCGAGACAACGATGGAGGTTAAGGCTAGGATAAGTAAACACAAAAGTACTATCAGGACGAAGATGATGGAACTGCCGGTATCTAAGCACTTTGTAGAATGTGGACACTTGGTCAGTCAGCTGAGATTTAGAGTTATTGACGGGGTTCCACCCCTTAGGAGAGGTGGCGACAGGATTAAGCTGCTTAAACAGAAAGAACTCCGGTGGATCTCCGTCTTGGAGACATTGCAACCAAAGGGGTTGAATATCGGATATAATTTGCATATTTGTGCTAGGTAATTTTTGCATCTATATTCTGTGTTTGTTTTTAGATATATATTTTACTTATGTTTGTTGTTTTCGTAGGATTATTATCTGGAGTGATCGGAGTGGTGACTTAATAGTTCCTGATGACATCATTTATTTTGTAGATATTATATATATTTCTTTAGGCATTTGCTATATTGTTAATCTTCCATTCTATATAGATCCGCATGTGCGGTCTCTTGCTTACATTATGCCAATACTGACGATCATGTGACCTGCAGGTTTTCTGATGACATATCTGGAGTAATATAAATAATGATAGAGTTTATTGTGCATGCGTGTTCTTTTTTCAGGTGTCGGATGATGCCGGTGATCGCGCGCTATTTTAGTGTTTTCAGCCTGGAATAGAGGCTTATGATGGGACTATCATGTGATTAGACCTCGGATGATGCTTGCGGTCATGTGACTGGGTGTCTGATGACGCTGGTGTTCACATGATCCACTGGGCGTTTGCTATGATGACTTCTGAACATGTGCAGATTGGATATGGAGGACGCTGCTGCTAGTGAGTACATGATTGGTGCAGCACCAGAATGGGAGTGTGCAGTAACAGATCATCGATTGGCAGACTAAATGGTGATATTGTTTATATGGGGTAATCTACAGCATATTACATGCACAATTATAACATTGCTGTATATTTCTATGATGTCACTATTCTGAGCTTTGATCACTGTTTTAAATTGATTATCGTTGTATATATGTATATATGTCTATTTGTATTATGGGCGGTTCCTGGATGGTGATTGGCTCCTCCACACCATTTAAGGACACCATTTTGCCTGTTTTTGTATACTTGATAAAGGCCTGAAAATGGCCGAAACGTCGTATTTTATGGTGGCTGAATAAAGACTTGTTATACTTCACCTGGATTGGATGCTGTTCCTATTTTTTCGTTGGACTGACAAGTAGGCTGTCACTGAGGACGACCGGCAGCATCTATTCTGTTAGTCCATGCTGCTGCTGTATTATAAACTGAGCACAGATACGTGGAGAGTATCACACACTGGGATTATTCACAGCACATGACACACTGCATGTATCTAGATACAGGGCTGAGTGTAGTGTATCGCATTATGGGATTAGATACACCAGTCTGGGGCGTATCGCACATGATGAAATTAGATATACCGGTCTGGTAGAAACTTTGATTTAAATCACTGATTTAAATCAAGCCTTACTGACTAGTGATTTAAATCGTGATTTAAATCAGTTTGATTTAAATCAAATCCACCCTGCTGTCCTTCTATACTCAGGATCCTTTTGGGTGGTTAGTCCTGCTCCTCTTACTTTCTCATCAACAGGTGAGCAGATGGGTGATGTCACATGCACGGATACCAGCCAGGACGTTGGAGCAATCGGCAGGTATCATGGATGTGTCCCAGCAGGTATCTGTAGATGTAACTTAACCTGCCCCACACCCACCTGATGTGGAAGTGAGCAGCACTAACCTTCCAAAGTGCATTCCCAAGATGCCATCCATATGTCTATGGAGCCGTGTGGTGTCCACCTTGCAAAAAGGATTACTAGCAATTGGTGGGGGTAATTAAATGTTTCATCCACCACCTACCTTGACTAAGTTCAAGAACTAAAACTGGGTTTCTGCCCCTATCGAAGATAAAGCATGGTGATCAGCGTTCATTTGAAGCCACTTTAAATTAGTCGTTGCAAACTGTAAGAATGATAGTATTAACCATAGGGAGTCCATACAGTTTGCATAATTTCGGCAGTACAACCAGTGTTTACATGGGGAGAGGTGCTACCGATAGAGATGATTTTAGGACCACATAATCGATCCAATCACCATATGATCTAGCGTTTTGCTTATTTGTTGGCTCATCAGTGGTATGGTGCTACGGGCCAATGATTGGGAACTAGAGTTTTCAGAAATACTCATTCAGCTGATTATCTGCTCATATAAGAGTGTGACCACACGGTAGGTTCATGGCTGAAACTCCACCAACCCATGGCCGGTCAATGGCCGCATGATAATCGTGAACCATGCCGTGTGGACTTATCCTAAAGGGGTCTTTGGCTTCTGAAACATCCAATAGTGGTATCAATAGTGGTTTTCCCATACAGGACTGGTTTATATGAGCCAGTGTAGCACACAATCCTGGAGATATGAAGATATTCGCACATTTCATAGGTCATAGGGTGTCACATCAATGGATAGGACAGGACATGTGCTCCAGAGCAAGAGACAACCTTATGTTACCACTCTATTAACATAGGATTTATGTATGAAAATGGCTTTTCTTTGCTGGTCACCCCTTTAAGCATTTATACCATAGTTGAGCCCAGGCCCTTTCAGCTTTCCCATAAGTTTCTTAAGAAGTGATTTTCCTTTCAAAATCAGTTGCCGATTAAGACATTGGATAAAGGTGTTTATTTAGCCAGAAAAATATTTCCAAATTCCAGGCTATACCACTGACCAAACAGATCCGACTAGAGCGGTGCCAGACAGCATATCACAGAATAGGTTAGGCAGATATGGAGAATAAATAAGTCGCACCCATCCAGGACGGGACTTCTGAGAGCAATCCACTTTCATTCCGTCCAGGAAAAGAATTAAAGGATCTGCGACATCCCGTACAGGCGCACGCGGCATCGGGCTATTGTATCTACAAAAGGCCGATCAATTACAAGATGGAAACACAGAATAAATGTTCTTATTAGTTCAGGGGTGCTAAAACTAATGCCCCAACATGTGGGGAGCAAGGATAATGTCACATATAACATGGCACCCTATAAAATCCTGAAGGCAGCATGTGGTACATAAAAGGGTATTTGGGATTAGGAGAGAAGACTTCTCCCTGAAACAGCACAGCTTACTTTAAGGGCCATGTTTAGTATTGCAGGTCATTCCCATTTACTTGCATACTGCAATATCAGGCATGAACAAGAGTGGCGCTGTATAAGGAAAAAAGGCCTTTTTCCTTATACAGAGCATATTTTAAATGATGGGGGGTTACAACTGTGAGACATGTAATGACTGACAGTCTTCTCTCCTGATCTACATGTCTCACACTGATAACACCTCCTGTCATATAAAATAATCTTTGGAGGCAGATTCTCAGGGAGATCTATGTCCGGCCCATAGATCTTAACAGCTCATTTACATATTAAGAAAAGCCGAGATTTCTCTGGAATAATACACCGGATTGCAGATATCAAGGTATCATTTTATTCAGCTTCGTTTGATCCTTTGATACCAGCAGCTGACTGTCATATACCACATTATAGAGATCAGTGGATAACCCTGTGGCCTCCGACTATTTCCCTATTAACAGGAACCCTCCTACCCAATTTTTAAGAAATCACCATTGACTTTTTGGCACCTCGTGCTTTTGCTCTTTACGTTCTTGATGATCTTGGTTGTGGTGCTTTTCTGGGCCATCTAATAATGTTGGACCGTTGTTCTGCTCGGACAGAACTGTGTTAGTAGTAAGGGTTGTGTGGCCGGTGTAACCTACAGGTGCAAATAACCTACAGGTGCATTAAATCTTGGCGGTCTCTTCCAAGTAGTCTAACACACTACGGTCTACTTGTAAAACCCTTTAAAAAAAAAGAAAAAAAAAGTGAATTGCCCAAAGCGGACATACCTAGTGCGGTGTCTTACTACATGTTGGGGTCGGACTGAATTATCTAGTGGCCGGCATCAGTCACTTTGTGGTAAATTGGGTCGTTTAGGAATTGCACCAAAAAGGGGTATTCCGACCCTTCACAAGGTATGCCATAAACTCCTGGCAGATGTGGGTGACACCACTAGGGTTCATGTCCATCATCTCCCCCATAGAGGTGACGCGTTCTGCTCCATTTACACTATGAATAATCAAGACTGAGTATAACGGTAGAAAGTCTGCAATAACAGATAAGATGGCACGACTATAGCATATAAATATTTATATACACTGAGTGCGGTCGTGGACCCGAGGAACAGTTTAGTACAATGTTAGATGTTACCTTCATTTTGGTGCTAGCTTCTTATACACAGATGATGAATTGTGCAGGTCCTGATGCCTTCTAGTCTTGTGTCTGTTGCTTTAAAAGGGGTAGTTGTACAATTAAAGATGAGATTTTTTAATTGGGAAAATATAAAAAAAACCACTCCTGTGTCCAGATATCGCTGTTACATACTTTTATTGGCTACCCTTACTGTTCCTTTGACTCCCTCTCACAACTTCCAGCACGTGTCCACTGCTGGTGGTCACACGTGGCAGCAAATCATATTGAAATGAGGTGTAAACTAATCATTAAAGGGCTTTTCCAGTTTCAGACAAACACTGTTTGTTTAAAAAAAAACAAGCAAAAATGTACTTTACTCACCCTCCCCGGGTCCAACACTGAGCCTCTGCTGCTGCTCCCAATGTCTGTTATTGTCTGAAGCGCTGACGTCACATCGACAGCACTTAAACCAATAACCGAGTTGAGTGCCTGTGCCCGAGCAGAAGGCACGATCTGCTTAGTTTACTGATTGGCTGCAGCGCCAAGTGATGTCAGCCCTGCAGACAATACCAAACATCTGGAACAGCAGCAGAGACTCGTTACTGGACCCGGGAGGGTGAGTAAGGCGTGGTTTATTATTATTATTATTTTTTTTTTTTTTTTTATCAAACTGCAGTGGGAGGAGGAGGAAGGGACGAAAGTTTTTTCGATTTCATAAAACCTCTAATTAAAAATAAATAAGTGATATTAACCTATTTAATCCATGCTGCATCCCAATCCTCCTTGCTGGTCTTTTTATGTTGCCTGCAGCGGTTAGGCTATGGGTTTTGATGGCTGCAGCCAATCACTATCCTTAGTGGGTTGACACCGTATACCGCTGTGGAAAGTGATTGCCAGCTGTATGGTCTGTGACGCTTGCAGACGTTAAAAACCGAAGTCTAGCATGGACGCAAAGCCGAAACAGCAGGGACGGAAAAAGGCTCTTATTTACTCCGCATTATAGAGGCCCGTGAACAACCCCTTTAGAAGGAGAGTCCTCTCTACCGATACCCCCGTCAGGTGATCAGGACGAGAAGGACGTATTAAACTGATGTTTATCCCTTTCCATTTCAGCCGTCATTGTTTCCTCCTCTCCCTCCGCATGGACGCCACGTAATGGGAGGTCATTAAGCCGCGGCGGACGGAGCCGCTCTGACAGATGTAAGTACCACTTATGAAATGGATACCTTTGAAACCTTGTCCTAAAGAAAAGGAGTGTATGGTAAGTTTGACGTTTGCTAGACGAGTTGAGGGAGGGGGAGAAAAAAGGGAAAAAATAAAACTTTCCCCTATTGTAAGTGGATTTTTTCAGAGGACATTACTAGCGACATACAGCCTGTTCTGCTCCTCGGATCGCTCGGTGCTGGGTTGTTGTTTCCGTTTACGGAAGTTTTGACCTCTTTCATCTCGTGGCCAAGTGTTCATCTCGCTCAGGTCTCCGAGTATCACATCGAGTGCACGGAAAACTGCATCTCCATTCTTATGGAGCCGGGCTTGGTCACCGAAGAGTTAATGGTTTCCCGTGAACCTCGGACTTGCTGCAGAGAATACGGGGCGGTGGTGGGCACAGAAATAGTAATTTCCTCCCCCCCCCCCCCGTATGATACTAAATCCCCGTTCACACGCGTGTTGGATTTGATGTAGATGTGGCAGATCGGTGCCTGAAATTATGCATCGATTTTTTTGGCAGATTATTGTTGTGTCCGAGGGTGAGAGATTGGACCTCCACTGAGGATTGGGCTTCTGTCGTTTAGTATATATGAAGTATATCGCACACCCATTGGGGCTTCACTGTTTCGGCCACAGATCTGTGAGGGTGATGAACACACAAATTTTTGGTAAAAGCTGGCATCCGTTAACCCTTTTACATGTTGGCATGGTTTTTGAGCACTACCCTGAAAATGTTGCTTGAAGATCCCATTTATTGGCACATTCCTGTACGGAGCAAGTGTGATTGTTAAAGGGTTGTTCAGGACTTGGATATTAGTGACAGGTCCTCAATATTAGATTGGTCCGACACCTGGCACCCAACTCTGATCAGCTATTTCCAGCTCACTCTGGAGCCAGAACAGCACCGCTGCATACAACTTGTAGTCTTGTTGAAGTTAATGGTACCTGAGCTGCAGTACCTGAGAATGGCCACTACACTGTGCTGTTCTATACACTGTGTTCATATGTCTACAGCTGGGGCTGCAAACAGCTGACTTGGGAGGTTGCACAGTGTCTGACCCCCACATTTGATGACATATCTTAAAAAGTAATTAAACTTTTAATTTTTTTATATAATTTTGTCCAAGTTATGAAACTGTTGAAAAATCACTTTATTAGGTGATTCTTCAATCCAGTTACAAAAAAAGCATGTACGGTAAGTGGTTTCCCAACCCCGTTTTTTCCCTGGTCAACTTTCCTGCCTTTAGCTGTATTAATATCAGAAAGTACTCATTTGGAGTACAGATGATGGCAGTGATGGGTCAGCACCTGTGTCTCACTAACCCTGGGGAATAAGCTGTCGTAACAGATTGTTCTGATAAGCACAACACTCAGAGGAGGAGGCAGGAGCTGACCCATCACTGCCATTATCTGTACTCCAAAGGAATACATTCTGTTTATCAATGTATCTGAAGGCAGTGAGATAGACTGGGGAAGAACAGTGGTTTGGGAACCATTTACATTTAATTTTTTACAGGAAGGAATTCAAATACCTAAATAAGTGATTTACAAAGTTTCATAACTTATATGCTAGATAAAATCATTAAAAAAAAGTTTTAACTACTCTTCAGGTTAATGGAAAATCTAAAATATCACCAGTCTGATATTGATGACCTGTACTGAGGATCATATGTGACTGGACAACCCCTTTAATGATTATATATGATATATAGGATGAAGTCTACGTGGTCACCTTGACTTGCTGAGCGGGAGGTCACACTGTTTAATGCCTAAAAGTCACTGTTCTAACCCTCATGTGAGTATGGAGTACATGGTGTTGCCTTCGATAGTTCCGGAATTTAAAGCCGATGCATCAGTACGTCAAGAATTACAGACTGGTTAGGCGAGTAGTCAAGGAGGGATATGTGTGGGGACAATAGGATCCACTACAGGTTGGGTTGGATCCTGTAAGGTGATGCTAAATGACACGTCCCCTCAATCAAGGCACAATACAGAGATGAAGGAGGGTCAGTGGGCACAGTAGCAAGGTCAGAAGGAAAAAAAAGCTTGGTTCGGTGACAGATCCATCACAAATAGTAAGGGTAGAAGAACCAGACAGGCAAGTTTCATACCGAAAATCCCCAACAACGTGAGGTAAAGGCCGGTTGTACAGCTAGAAAAATGAAGAATGGATCTAGTAGTACTCAACGCTATTACCGTATTCATTGCCTGTTCCATCAGAGGGTTTATAGGATATAGGTGGGACCAGGCATGAGAAAATAGGTCAACCATGGTGACAAGCCTCAACCAAACATCATAAGGCCAAGACTACTGTACTCAAGCTCAAGCTCTGAACCTCTATATACATATTACATTATTTTATAGGGAAAGCTTTACACAACTCAACTTCTCATATATCCTATTAGGACATCAGTCCATAAGCAAGAGCCAAGAGATGTACCAAGTGTAGTTATTATATAGAATCTCCCCTCTCTTCCAGTAATAGCTGATAGCAAGGACTGCTGATCTTGCAAGGTGAAGGGAAAAAGTTGGCTCTGAACCTGGATAGTTCTTTTAATAATAATAATAATAATAATAATAATCTTTATTTATATAGCGCCATCATATTCCGCAACGCTTTACAGTTTAACAGTTTCAAAACACAAGTCATAAGTAACAACGTTAACAATACAGTAATTAAAGCAAATAAGACGGCCCTGCTCGTGAGAGCTTACAATCTACAATGAGGTGGGGGAGATACAAAATACAGGTGTGTATATACAATGGTGCATTTACAATGATGGTCCAGCCATCTTAAGGGAGTGAGGGATGGATGGAGATAGTGAATGGCTACACACACACACTTACACATAGAGTGACTTTGATTAGTGAATGTGATAGGCCGCTCTGAACAGATGTGTTTTGAGGGAGCGCCTGAAACCATGCAAATTGTGGATAGTCCTAATTTCTTGGGGTAGAGCATTCCAGAGGATTGGCGCAGCGCGGGAGAAGTCTTGGAGTCGGGAGTGGGAGGTACGGATTAGTGCAGAGGTTAGTCGAAAGTCGTTTGCAGAGCGCAGCAGTCGGTTAGGCTGATAGATAGAAATGAGGGAGGAGATGTAGGGGGGTGCTGCAGTGTGGAGAGCTTTGTGGGTGAGAACAAGTACTTTGAATTGGATCCTATAATGAATGGGCAGCCAGTGTAAGGACTGGCGAAGAGCGGACGCGTCCGAGTACCGATTAGCCATATGGATAACCCTGGCTGCTGCATTAACCCCTTCACCCCCAAGGGTGGTTTGCACGTTAATGACCGGGCCAATTTTTACAATTCTGACCACTGTCTCTTTATGAGGTTATAACTCTGGAACGCTTCAACGGATCTTCGCGATTCTGAGATTGTTTTCTCGTGACATATTGTACTTCACGTTAGAAGTAAAATTTCTTCGATATAACTTGCGTTTATTTTTGAAAAAAAACGCAAATATGGCGAAAATTTTTAAAATTTTGCAATTTTCAAACTTTGAATTTTTATTCCCTTAAAACAGAGAAATATGTCGCACAAAATAGTTAATAAATAACATTTCCCACATGTCTACTTTACATCAGCACAATTTTGGAACCAAAATTTTTTTTGTTAGGAAGTTATAAGGGTTAAAAGTTGACCAGCGATTTCTCATTTTTACAACAAAATTTACAAAGCCATTTTTTTAGGGACCACCTCTCATTTGAAGTCACTTTGAGGGGTCTATATGGCAGAAAATACCCAAAAGTGACACCATTCTAAAAACTGCACCCCTCAAGGTACTCAAAACCACATTCAAGAAGATTATTAACCCTTCAGGTGCTTCACAGGAACTAAAGCAACGTGGAAGGAAAAAATGAATATTTAACTTTTTAGCCACAAAAATGATCTTTTACAAACTTTTTTTTATTTTCACAAGGGTAAAAGGAGAAAATGGCAGATATGGTT
Source organism: Oophaga sylvatica (assembly GCA_033576555.1). Taxonomy (NCBI): domain Eukaryota; kingdom Metazoa; phylum Chordata; class Amphibia; order Anura; family Dendrobatidae; genus Oophaga; species Oophaga sylvatica. The sequence continues at coordinate 71,154,240 of JARQOD010000003.1, read as the reverse complement.
GTTATGCAATTTCTCCTGAGTACGCCAATACCCAATATGTGGGGGAAAACCACTGTTTGGGCACACGGCAGAGCTCGTAAGGGAAGGAGCGCCGTTTGACTTTTTCAAACTAAAATTGGCTGGAATTGAGATTGGACGCCATGTCGTGTTTGGAGAGCCCCTGATGCGCCTAAACAGTGGAAACCCCCACAAGTGACACCATTTTGGAAACTAGACCCCCTAAGGTACTTATCTAGATCTGTTGTGAGCACTTTGAACTCCCAAGTGTTTCACAAAAGCTTATAATGCCTGGGTGTGAAAAAAAAAAAAACAATTTTCCACAAAAATGATTTTTTAGTCCCAAATTTTTGAATTTTCCCAAGGAAATTGGACCCCAAAAGTTGTTGTCCAATTTGTCCTGAGTACGCTGATACCCCATATGTGGGGGGGGGGGGACTGTTTGGGTGCACGGCAGGGCTTGGAAAGGAAGTAGTAACGTTTTGGAATGCAGACGTTGATGGGGGTCATGTTCCGTTTGCAGTGCCCCAGATGAGCCTAAACAGTGGAAACCCCCCACAAGTGACCCCATTTTGGAAAATATACCCCCTAAGGAACTTATCTAGATCTTTGGTGAGCACTTTGAACCCCCAAGTGCTTCACACAAGTTTATAATGCCCGGGCATGAAAATAAAAAATCCTATTTTTTTCCCACAAAAATTATCTTTTAGTCACTAATTTTTTATTTTCTCAAGGGTAACAGGAGAAATTGGACCACATAAGTTGTTGTCCAATTTGTCCTGAGTACGCTGATACCCCATATGTGGGTGGGAACCACTGTTTGGGCGCACGGCAGAGCTCGGAATGGAAGGAGCACCATTTGACTTTTTCCAACCAAAATTGGCTGGAATTGAGATTGGATGCCATGTTGCATTTGGAGAGCCCCTGATGTGCCTAAACAGTGGAAACCCCCCACAAATGACCCCATTTTGGAAACTAGACCCCCTAAGGAACTTTTCTAGGTCTTTGGTGAGCAATTTGAACCCCCAAGTGCTTCACACAAGTTTATAACGTAGAGCCGTAAAATTTAAAAATCATATTTTTTCCACAAAAATGATCTTTTCACCCCAATTTTTATTTTTCCAAGGGTAACAAGACTCCAAAAGTTATTGTGCAATTTGTCCTGAGTGCGCTGATACCCCATATGTGGGGTAAACCACTGTTTGGGTGCATGGCAGAGTTTGGAAGGGAAGGAGCGCCGTCTGACTTTTTCAACGCAGAATTGGCTGGACGCCATGTCGTGTTTGGAGAGCTCCTGATCTGCCTAAACAGTGGAAACCCCCATAAATGACGCCATTTTGGAAACTAGACCCCTCAAGGAACTTATCTAGATGTGTGGTGAGAACTTTTAACCCCCAGGTGTTTCACTAAAGTTTATAACGTACAGCCGTAAAATAAAAAATCTTTTTTTTTTTTTACAAAAATGATTTTTTCGTCCCCAATATTTTATTTTCACAAGGGTAACAGAAGAAATTGGAACCCAAAAGTTGTTGTCCAATTTGTCCTGAGTACGCTGATACCCAATATGTGGGAGAAAACTACTGTATGGGCGCACGTCAGGGCTCGGAAGGGAAGTAGTGACGTTTTGGATTGCAGACTTTGATGGAATGGTCTGGGGCGTCATGTCACATTTGGAGAGCCCCTGATGCACCTATACAGTGGAAACCCCCACAAGTGACCCCATTTTGGCAAATAGACCCCACAAGGAACTTATCTAGATGTGTGGTGAGCACTTTGAACCCCGAAGTGCTTCACAGAAGTTTATAACGTACAGCCGTAAAATAAAAAATCTTTTTTTTTTTACAAAAATGATTTTTTCGCACCCAATATTTTATTTTCACAAGGGTAACAGAAGAAATTGGAACCCAAAAGTTGTTGTCCAATTTGTCCTGAGTACGCTGATACCCAATATGTGGGAGAAAACTACTGTATGGGCGCACGTCAGGGCTCGGAAGGGAAGTAGTGACGTTTTGGATTGCAGACTTTGATGGAATGGTCTGGGGCGTCATGTCGCATTTGGAGAGCCCCTGATGCGCCTAAACAGTGGAAACCCCCCACAAGTGACCCCATTTTGGAAAATAGACCCCACAAGGAACTTGTCTAGATGTGTGGTGAGCACTTTGAACCCCGAAGTGCTTCACAGAAGTTTATAACGCACAGCCGTAAAAAAAAAAATCCTTTTTTTTTTTTGCAAAAATGATTTTTTTGCCCCAATATTTTATTTTTACAAGGGTAACAGGAGAAATTGGACCCCAAAAGTTGTTGTCCAATTTGTCCTGAGTACGCTGATATCCAATATGTGGGAGAAAACTACTGTATGGGTACACGTCGGGGCTCGGAAGGGAAGTAGTGACGTTTTGGATTGCAGACTTTGATGGAATGGTCTGGGGGCGTCATGTCGCATTTGGAGAGCCCCTGATGCGCCTAAACAGTGGAAATCCCCAACAAGTGACCCCATTTTGGAAAATAGACCCCACAAGGAACTTATCTAGATGTGTGGTGAGCGCTATGAAGCCCCAAGTGCTTCACAGAAGTTTATAATGTACAGCCGTAAAAACAAAAAAATATTTTTTTTTGTACAAAAATGATATTTTCGCCCCCAGTTTTTTATTTTCCCAAGGGTAGCAGAAGAAATAGGACAAATTGCACAATAACTCTTGGGGTCCAGAGTACGCTGATACCCCATATGTGGGGATAAACTACTGTTTGGACGCATGGCAGAGCTGAGAAGTGAAGGAGCACCGTTTGACTTTTTCAACGCAGAATTGGCTGGAATTGAGATCAGACGCCATGTCACATTTGGAGAGCCCCTGATGTGCCTAAACAGCGGAAACCCCCCAATTCTAACTCCAACCCTAACCCCAACACACCCCTAACCCTAGTCCCAACCCTAACCACAAACCTAACCCTAACACACCCCTAATCCCAACCCTAACCCTAATCCTAACTTTAGCGCCAACCCTAACCCTAACTTTAGCCGCAACCCTAACCCTAACCCTAATGGGAAAATGGAAATAAATACTTTTTTTTAATTTTATTATTTTTCCCTTACTAAGGGGTGATAAAGGGGGGTTTGATTTACTATTTATAGCGGGTTTTTATGATTGGCAGCTGTCACGCTAAAAGACGCTTTTTATTGCAAAAATAGTTTTTGCATCATCACATTTTGAGAGCTATAATTTTTGCATATTTTGGCCCACAGAGTCATGTGAGGTCTTATTTTTTGCGGGACGAGTTGACGTTTTTATTGGTACCATTTTTGAGCACGTGACGTTTTTTGATCGCTTTTTATTTCGATTTTTGGGAGGTTAGAATGAACAAAAATCAGCAATTCATGAATTTCTTTTGGGGGAGGCGTTTGTACCGTTCCGCGTGTGGTAAAATTGATAAAGCAGTTTTATTCTTCGGGTCAGTACGATTATGGCGATACCTCATTTATATCATTTTTTCATGTTTTGGCGCTTTATAGAATAAAAACAATTTTATATAAAAAAATAATTATTTTTGCATCGCTTTATTCTGCGAGCTATAACTTTTTTATTTTTTCGCTGATGATGCTTTATGACGGCTCGTTTTTTGCGGGACAAGATGACGTTTTCAGCGGTACCATGTTTTTTTATATCGGTCTTTTTGATCGCGCGTTATTCCACTTTTTGTTCGGCGGTATGATGATAAAGTATTGATTTTTTGCTTCGTTTTTTTTTTTTTTTTTTAAGGGGTTCACTAAAGGGGTTAACTAGTGGGACAATTTTATAGGGGGGGTCGTTACGGACACGGCGATACCAAATATGTGTACTTTTATTGTTTTTTTTTTTTATTTACAGGAAGAAGTGAATTTATTGGGGAATATTTTTTTTTTTTATTTATTTATTTTGGATTTTTTTTTACACATGTTTATTTTTACTTTTTTAACTTTTTTACTTTGTCCCAGGGTGGGACATCACAGTATTTTATCAGATCGCTGGTGTGACAGTGTGCACAGCACTCTGTCACACCAGCGATCGCTCTGGCATCGCTGCAGGCTTCCCCAGCGCCTGCTCTCCGCAGGCACTGAGGTAGCCGCCTCCCTCCAGGACCCCGGCGCCATCTTGGATCCGGGTCCTGGGAGGGAGGAAGCCCTCAGAACAGCGCGATCACATCGCGCTGCTCTGAGGGTCTCAGGGGGGCGCGCAGGGAGCCCCCACCCTGCGCGATCCTCCCCTGTGCCCCCAGTACAACCGCGATCATGTTTGATCGCGGTGTGCAAGGGGTTAATGTGCCGGGAGCGGTCCGTGACCGCTCCTGACACACAGTCATGGGTGTCAGCTGTGATAATCAGCTGACACCCGGCGGCGATTAGCTGCGCTCCCCTCAGGAGCGCAGCTGATCGCCTATGACGTACTATCCCGTCCCCGGTCATACGGGCCCAGGTACCATGGACGGGATAGTACGTCCGATGGCAGTAAGGGGTTAAGGATGGACTGGAGAGGGGATAGTCGAGTAATGGGGAGGCCAAGTAATAGAGCGTTACAGTAGTCCAGGCGGGAGTGGATCAATGCTACAGTGAGGGTTTTTGTTGTTTCCATGGTGAGAAAAGGGCGGATTCTAGAGATGTTCTTTAGGTGTAGGCGGCAAGAGCGGGCAAGAGATTGTATATGGGAGGTGAAGGAGAGATTGGTATCAAACATAACACCCAGACAGCGAGCCTGCTGCCGGGGTGTTATTATGGTGCCGCCCACTGAGAGGGAAATGTCAGATTTAGGGAGGTTAGTAGACGGCGGGAGCAGAAGAAGTTCAGTTTTGGAGAGGTTGAGTTTCAGATAGAGAGCAGACATGATGTTGGAGACTGCGGACAGACAGTCGGTGGCGTTCTGTAGTACAGCGGGGGTAAGGTCGGGGGATGACGTGTATAATTGTGTGTCATCAGCATAAAGATGGTACTCTTTTAAGACTAAGTAAACTTTCGGGTACATTTTTTAAATATATTTTAGGGCTTTTAATTGTGAGCAGATTGGTGGTGACCTGGAGGTCCTGAGAACCACACCCTTTGCTGAAAAGACCTCTTAGACGTGAACAGCTCCTCTATAAGGGTTCACATTCCCAAATTACCCAGAAGGTAAATAAACCCTAATTAAGGGATGTATTAAAACATGACTTTTATTATTTTTAATTAAAAGTGGTAAAGTCTGATGAATATTACAATAGTAAGCCTGTGTTATTTCTATATAAAGTATGATCCTTAGATCCTATACTTTTAGCTGATCAACCTAAATGCATTGCTGAAACTATGCTACCCTATCGATACCATGGCTCCAGTCCATGGGTTGATACAGCATAATCAATAATATTTGTAATCTATAATGTACACATGTTTCACTAATGCTAACTAAAATAAGTACATGGCCACCCCAACAAGTTTCACCTAAACGGGCTTCCTCAGGGGCCTGGGGCTATAATGAGTGATGAAATGGAGTAACAGACCTTTTATAGCCTTTACTTTGACGCCATATGGGCCCATGAAAACCAATAAGTTAAACCCTATTGCATATCTAATCAAAGCAATAAACCAGTCTGAGCTCATATCATTTTCAAAGCCAGTTAGCCTCACAGAAGTGCCTATATACTCACCTCTTCTTTACCCACGTAATTACTAGGGAGAAAAAAATGGCCAATGCTATTCTTCAGCGTCAGACACTGACAGTGCCACCACTGAGTCTCAACACAGGATACGTTACTGGCCGGTCAATGATAGCAGTCAGAAAATAATTACCTCTTTGCATTGTCCATCTGCCTAATCATTGGCTGCTTACATTGCCTAGTCACAGTTCTGTACATATGTACGTCCAGTTGGTTCATGACTATCGGTCATTCAGACTCAAAGCCAATATCGTCGGATCTCTGATGTCACTGCACGTGCTCACCACCGTTTCTCTGTAGTGTGCACAACCGTTTCTCCGTAGTGTGCACCACCGTTTCTCCGTAGTGTGCACCACTGTTTCTCCGTAGTGTGCCTACCGTTTCTCTGTAGTGTGCACCCTCGTTTCTCTACAGTGTGCACCACCGTTTCTCTGCAGTGTGCACCACAGTTTCTCTGCAGTGTGCACCACCGTTTCTCTGCAGTGTGCACCGCCGTTTCTCTGCAGTGTGCACCTCTCGTTTTCTCTGCAGTGTGCACCACCGTTTCTCTGTAGTGTGCACCACCGTTTCTCTGTATGTGAGTTCATTCACCCGTTTCTCCGTCGTGTACACCACCGTTTCTCCGTCGTTGCACCACCGTTTCTTTGTAGTGTGCACCACCATTTCTCCGTCGTGTGCACCACCGTTTCTCTGTAGTGTGCACCACCGTTTCTCCGTAGTGTGCACCACCGGATTTACTAAAGGCCATATTCAAAACATATACAAAAATAACCAAAAGTTTATTATCCTTTTTAAGTGGGTTTTCTAGGGCTACAAAATTGATGTTCTGTCCTTTTAGACCAGTGTTCCCCAACTCCAGTCCTCAAGAGGCACCAAAAGATGGTTTTCCAGATTTTCTTATTATTGCCCAGGTGATAATTCCATAACTTGTGAAATCCTAAGGAAATCCTGAACACATGATCTGTTGTTGGCTCTTCAGGACTGAGGTTTGGGAACAGTGCCCTAGATCATCATACTTGATCCTAGAGAACCCAACTCGGTGTGCCCATACTAGTCAGCTGACTAAAGGGACAGGACAGTGGTGCCTAATAAATGCCGTATCACTATTTTAGTAGCGGTTATGCCTGGCACTAAGGCAGCTCAGCCATATTCAAGAGAATGAGACTGGACTGCTTCAAGTTGTAAATTCAAGGTAAAGCCACTACCAAAACTACAGAGCTTTGCCTTGTCTAAGGTGTTGCTGAGAAATGGGCCCCTTCCTATCTGATATTGATGGCCTAACCTTTCAAATTTTGTAGTCCTGGAAACCACCTTTAAGAGAGCCAACTTAACGGGAAAAAAAAATAATAGGAAACCCTAAGAAATGCATATTTCCTCCCAGCATCCACGGCTTCTCTATTGATTAGCTGGCCTTGCATGATGTCTTTGTTGCCGGATTCTCAAAACAGGAGACATGGATGCCGTCAGGTTCTCAGGGCTCCCATGCTGAGACGACAGACTACTGACGTGGCCAATGGACCAAGTCCTGCTAATCGATTTGCACCAACTCTTGTAAGTATAACTATAGTAGTCACAGTAGCTGCTATGGGTCACAGGGGTTAAGGGGGCACACTCCCGGACAACATTTTGTAATGGCTTCTGCTTTCTAGCAATATTATGTGAACTCTATGTTACATGGCACTATCACATATGCCTTTATTTATTGGTTTCATAGCATTTTGCTAAGGGGCCCTGTAAATTCTAGTTACACCCTAGAATACAACCACAATGGACAATTTCTCTATTCAACTCAACCCCTTCTCCCCACATTCATGGGCAATAGGAAAACTAAACTCTCCCTTTGCTATGTCCCATTATTTAGTTGTCTGGTTTGGAAAATCCATTTTTAAAGACAGGATTTCCCCCATTTAGCACTCCACCATCTATAAACCATAATGTTTTTTTTTTCCTGGAGGATCTGGCATGTTCACACATTTCATGAACAGAAAGCTGTGGTCAAAGGAAAATGTGTAATACTTCATTCTCCCTCTGAAGGCGCTGCAGAAGAATTACACAGCTGTGGGCTCTCCTGCCGAATCCAGTTGAACGCTGGAGGTCTCGGCTGTGTTTATTTATCATCAGGGGACCCTAACAAATAAGGATTGTGCGATTGGCCTCTTGGGGGGGCCTGCGGTGTTGGGCACAACAGGGTGTAGATCGCTTACTAGGTACACACAAATATATTTATTTTTGAACACTGAAATAAACATATTATTCCGGCACAGCCACGTTGTCTAATCTCCTTTGAGACTTCTCAGCAGTTCTTTTTTTTTTTGTAAAACGATTAGCCAGCTTGGCTTCCCTTTAGTATGTGAACATTACGCATGTAAACTAAAACCGATTGGAGCCACCGTCATTACCACTGACTATTCTGTCCCTGCTGTCTGGGCTGAGTGTGAGCAGCGAGTCCTGGAGCAGAGAGAGGAGTGGTGACCTCGGTGAGAGCACCCTTAGATCAGGCCGAGATCCCGTTTCAATTTCTGGTTCATTTACTTGCATTTTATGTAACTGTGCTGCCAAAGGGACGCTTAGTCCTTGACTTTGGCACAGTCCAGCTTCTGCACTCCCATGGTAAACAACTACTCAGACATGGAAGGGAAAAAATACGCTGTGATGGGTTTCCTCACTGGATGTAATTTAACCTTTTTTGAGCCTCTGATTTGTCGGATTAATTGTGTTACCCTTCCAGTATTTTATGCATTTCGCTCCAAAACTTGTAGTCACTATTACTCCTTCTGTAATTCTCTTCGTCTATTGCTCCAGTCTTCTGTCCAGAGAACCTGCAAGCCAACAATGAAGATTTTCAGGGAAATATTAGGATGTTCAAATGGAGACACTGGTTCCTTTTTGGAAAGCTGGTAGAATATCCAAAATGATCAAAGTTTAGCTACACTTTTTTTGGTACGTCGGATAGAATAGGAGGGCTGGTTTTCTAAATACTATAGTTAAACTGCAAGGTGGTCAAGGTCTTCTTAAAACGTACTTTCAGACAAAAAAAGGTAACCTTGACCAAGCTCAGAATTTTTCCTATGTAGGAACTCTATGTACTGTAGTAACGCTCATGATTCTCCATTTTTATTGTGTTCGCAAGGACAGTAAGTAGCTGCCTGACAGCAACCATAGTCAACCCTGTTCGTTCCTATAGGGGCTGTTTTCCCTGTTTGTTGGTCACCCGAAGCCAAGCGGCAGCTAGACTTTCTTTCACCTGAGTGCCATGGCCAATAGAGGTGACCAAATTCATTTGCAGAATCCTGGTCAGTAATTTGCAGACGCTGGCTAGGAACCCTATGAACTACCTCCTACCAACAAGCAAACCCAGAGCCTCTTCTAATTAATGAAAACACCACCAAAAACAGGCAGAGATGTTTACCTGTCTGAAAAGGTTTCAATACTGATGCACTGACAGTGTGCAGCGGACCCAAGTAAAATGGCGACTACACAGGTGCATTAATACCAAATTAAACAGCCAGCCTTCAATCAGGGATTGGCCGTGTGGCACACCAGTGCACAAAAGTGCAATCTGTATATGGCAATGTTCACACTAGGAATGCAGAGCGTCTGGTTCACAGCCTATTAATGACGCCTTATGCGAGCTGCCCAGTGCTAACTATAATGCATCCAGTGTGAACAGAGGCCACAGTGTACAGAACCATTTGGGCCCAACTGCACTCTGCAAAAGTATAATGTGCAAAAAGACATATAAATATATGTAAGGTATTAGTTGATATTCTGGCCAAAATATGTAAGCTGGCAACCCACGTCACAGATCCTTACACTTGCCAGTACCTACTCTAACATCTCCTATTCAAAGATCAAAACCACAAAAAGCAGATAAAAAAAATCCAAAATTTAAGAAAACACCACCAAAAACAGGCAGAGATGCTTACCTGTCTGAAAAGGCCTCAATACTGATGCACTGACAGAGTGCAGCGGACCCAAGTAAAATGGCGACTACACAGGTGCATTAATACCAAATTAAACAGCCAGCCTTCAATCAGGGATTGGCCGTGTGGCACGCCAGTGCACAAAAGTGCAATCTGTATATGGCAATGTTCACACTAGGAATGCAGAATGTCTGGTTCACAGCCTATTAATGACGCCTTATGCGGGCTGCCCAGTGCTAACTATAATGCATCCAGTGTGAACAGAGGCCACAGTGTACAGAACCATTTGGGCCGTAACGTGGGTTGCCAGCTTACATATTTTGGCCAGAATATCAACTAATACCTTACTTATATTTATATGTCTTTTTGCACATTATACTTTTGCAGAGTGCAGTTGGGCCCAAATGGTTCTGTACACTGTGGCCTCTGTTCACACTGGATGCATTATAGTTAGCACTGGGCAGCCCGCATAAGGCGTCATTAATAGGCTGTGAACCAGACGCTCTGCATTCCTAGTGTGAACATTGCCATATACAGATTGTACTTTTGTGCACTGGTGTACCACACGGCTAATCCCTGATTGAAGGCTGGCTGTTTAATTTGGTATTAAAGCACCTGTGTAGTCGCCATTTAACTTGGGTCCGCTGCACTCTGTCAGTGCATCAGTATTGGGGCCTTTTCAGACAGGTAAGCATCTCTGCCTGTTTTTGGTGGTGTTTTCTTGAATTTTGGATTTTTTTATCCGCTTTTTGTGTTTTTTACCTCTTCTAATTAATGCAAGGATTACGCCAGGTCTGCACAGGGCCTTACATACTTGAAAGGTGATAAGCTTGAGGGTCTAACCTATAATCCTCCTTCCCAAATAGTCCAGTTTGGACTCTGTAAATACCAAGCACTAAACCAGATAGCTCCACAGTAATGTTGGTCCTAGGGCAGTAAAATATCCAGCACCAATAGAGACGTCGAGGCAACAGCTGATCCACTTTCCTGAAGTGGGAAATAAACACTGGCACCCACCAAAGACTCCATGCTCCAATGGCATTGCTTTTGGGCCACATGCCAGAGAAACCTTTGGGGTGTTCATCTGAAACCTTAAAATACAGGAGATGGACGAAACCCCTGACTGTACCATTGACTTTAAGGCAAACAGAGTCATTTTATGATTTACCTGGCTTTTGTTTGGACAGGCACAAAAGCACAGTTGACTATGCCTAACTGGCAACCTTAAGAAGGTGGACACTGCCAAAACGGAAGCCAAACAGAGCACAAAGTAACTTGTGTTCCTCATTAAAGTCAACACAACGTCCATCAGGGGTTCCTGCCCAAGTCCTGTTTTTGAGGGCTTCAGAGAGAGGCTCCAACAGAGACACTGATGTGTGGTAAAAACGCAATGAAAACATACCGTTTGTCCAGTCTGACAGAATCGATGGTACCCATCTGCCTACGTCAGCCACAGGAACAGATGCCAAGGAGCATGGAATGAAAGCTGCAAGTGCTTCTCACAAAATTAGAATATCATCAAAAAGTTAATTTATTTCAGTTCTTCAATGCAAAAACTGAAACTCATATATTATATAGAGTCATTACAGAGTGATCTATTTCAAGTGTTTATTTCTGTTAATGTTGATGATTATGGCTTACAGCCAATGAAAACCCAAAAGTCGTTATCTCAGTAAATTAAAATACTTTATAACACCGGCTTGAAAAATGATTGTAAAATCTGAAATGTTCGCCTACTGAAATGTATGTTTAGTAAATGCACTCAGTACTTGGTCAGGGCTCCTTTGGCATCAATTATTGCATCAATGCGGCGTGGCATGGAGGCGATCAGCCTGTGGCAGACATCTGCTCATCCGACCTTTTAGGCTTAAGGGCCCCGTCACACATAGCGACACACCAGAGATCCCGACAACGATATGCACTTGTCAGGATTGCTGGTGAGCTGCCAAACAGGCAGCGATCAGGACAGCGACTTTGTGGGTAACGTCGCTTAGTTATCCGCAGTGTACGTTGGATACCAGCCAGCTGGTGCAGAGAGCTGGTAACCAAGGTACACATCGGGTTTCCAGGCGCTGCACGGCACCTGGAAACCTGATGTGTACCTTGGTTACCAGCTCCCCTGCAGCAGCGCGCTGGTATCCAACGTACACATCGGGTTTCCAGGCGCTGCCTTGGTTACCAGCGATGCATGCTGGCCAGCGGGAGACCAACGATCAAAAAAATGTCCAGGACATTCAGCAACGATCAGCGATACCCGGCAGGGGGGCTGATTGTCGCTGAATGTCACACACTGCGATATCGCTGGGGAGATCGCTGTTGCGTCACAAAACTAGTGACTCAGCAGCGATCTCGCTAGCAAGATCGCTGTGTGTGACGGGGGCTTAACTTGACAACTTTTCTAAATAGTTTCCAAGTAGAAAGGGGATTGTGGGATGAAGTAAATATATTTTTGCATGGCTACACCCCCTTTTTTACATATCACGCCTCAATCCACACGTTTTGATTGTGACAGCTCAAAAGCTAGGGCTGGTCACAATGAAAAAAATGTTACTTCCCCGAAAAAATGTTTTGGCTACTCAGAAGCCTCCTAGATGTTTAGGTAGCTCAATACCCAGCACTGCCGCCGGCACTCGGGACTGGAGTATGCGGCTGCATGTATTTCTATGCAGCCGCACTCTCCTGTCCGAGTGCCGGTGGCAGTGCTGGGTATTGAGATGCGAGACTCGTGCGAGTTTCTCGCAAGTCTGACCCCAGCCTAAGAGTGGCTCCGGCTCTGGTGGATCTACATGACTCCCATATATTTGGATGGCCGACCTGTAATAGTACATTTCTCAGTTTGGATAAGGCTTCCCTGGAAAAATCTGCTGTTTGCATGGAGTGCAAAGATCTGATTATCGTGGTGGCTACATGCGAAAAGATAAAACAATCATGGTACATGGTATTAAAGGGAACCTGTCTCAGATACTTTACTGCCTGTGTATATACATATAGAAACTTGTAAATCAACTGGAGTGGGCCGAGAGAAGAAAGCCGGGGACCACATCAGACTAGTCAGGTCCAGAGGGCTTTTCAAACTATGCAGTATTTAAAGGGAATCTGTCACCCTAAATTGGCGGGATATTTAAATGATGGCAGTCAGGTCAGATGGGCAGTGTTTTGAGTACTTGCCTTAACATGTTGTTCGCCGCTGTCTCCATTATTTCTGGGAATTGTAGTCGTTGCCCTCCATATAACGCGCCTGTGCATTGCAATCTGCGGGCAAAGCATACTGCGCGTGTGCAATTCAAGATTGCAATGCGCAGGTGCGTTATATGGAGGGCAACGACTACAATTCCCAGAAATAATGGAGACAGCGGCGAACAACATGTTAAGGCAAGTACCCAAAACACCGCCCATCTGACCTGACTGCCATCATTTAAATATCCCGCCAATATAGGGTGACAGATTCCCTTTAAGAGTAAGGCCGGGATCACACATGCGAGGAAATCGTCCGATGCTCGCATGTGAAATCCCAGCTCTGGCGCCGACACTCGGGAGTGTAGCGAGCGGCTGCATGTAGTTATATGCAGCCACTCGCTCCACTCCCGAGTGTCGGCGCCAGAGCTGGGATTTCACATGCGAGCATCGGACGATTTTCTCGCATGTGTGATCCCGGCCTAAGACATATCAGGCTAAAAACATACAGCTAGGCTTTGATGCATGCTGCCCATAAATCAAATGACAGATTCCCTTTAATGCCGCTGTTCCCTTGAATCCGGTGTTATTTTTCTTTTGTTTTCTGCGCCTCTCCGTTCATGAGATATGGCTTATCTTCCCAGTATGTAAATCTAGGAATGTTTAGCCAATTGGGTGTGGTCCTCAACTCTTCTCAGTGGGTGTCTCCTTAAAGGCCACACCTATTTGATAAAAAGTTCTACATTTTAAACAGAAAAATGGAAGCCATATCTCAGGAACGGAGAGGAGTAGGAACAAAAGAAAAACAACGCCGGATTCAGGAGAACAGCAGCATTTATATCAGATAGAAATAATTACATATTTATGGCAAAAGATAAGTCCTCTTATAAGGGGTAGCATGGAACAATTGAGTGTACCTTTAACTAGTTAGTGCACACTTTCAAGTTTAAGGTCCCTGTAAGGGTATAAGTTGTGTCCATACATTTTCAGAACACGGCAGCTGAGCCTTCTTTTCCATTCTCTGCCGTTTATAAATGAGCCATGACAATCAGATTTCCCATATGACAGGTGAATGTTTTTGCTCGGAGTCTGATATTAAATGATGATCTGCTTTTTGCCGGTGTTGTAACACGCCGGGTCTTGTCCACATTCTGTATCATGTACTGTATGGACCGCAAAAAAAAAAAAAAAAAAAGGAAGCAAGAAAAAAAACAAACACTCGGGGAAAGTTATGTGCTCAAGACGTGGGGGATTTAAATCATTTTCCCATCAAAAGGAGGAAAAAACATCTGTACTTATGCTGGTAATCCCACAAAATACAAATCAGCACACAGATAGAACACGTACGTCATTGTGTTAACCCTTTATGGGCCCAGCAGCAGATTAGGGGGTTTTATTTGCAGCAGAGAAGAATGGCTTTTTATAGATTCCATAGTCGTCATTATTGTATGGGCAAAAAGATCACTTGCCCCATGGCCCTAACTTGCATCATGGCAGCTGGGTGTGTGATTATTGGACCTCTTCACGGGCCTGTTTTTCTTGCACTGTATGGCAATGAGATCTGGCCACTGTTAGGCACAGTTAAAGCTATGACACTGATATTTTTATTAGACCCTCTTTAGGGGTATCATATGGGACTGTCCAGACCATAAAAATACATAAATAGACTTAAAGCAAACAAATCTTTACTCACCCTCCCTGGGTTCAGCGCAGAGTCTCCACCGCTGCAATGTGTCTGTTATTTTTCTGCAGTGCTGACGTCGCATCATCAGAGTTGACACCACGAGACACTCAAAGTCGTTGAACTCACTGATTGACTGCAGCGCTACATATATTAACAAAGACAGGTATCAGCAGCAGAAACTCATTGCTGGACCTAAGGAGCATGAGTAAAGCGCAGATTGTTTTTAAAACAAACTGCCGTTTCACGAAATAGGAAAATCCCTTTACAGGAGTAAATTATACTGTATAATTTATTAATGTAGTTCAGTTACGCCAGGTGCCCCAATCTCCGGTAGCCACTCTGATCCTGGCAGCTCCACTTCCATTCCTGGCAGCTCCACTTCCATTCCTGGCAGCTCCACTTCCATTCCTGGCAGCTTCACTTCTGTTCCTGGCAGCTCCACTTCAATTCCTGGCAGCTCCACTTCCATTCCTGGCAGCTCCACTTCCGTTCTTGGCCGCTCCACTTCCGTTCCTTGCAATTCCACTTCCGTTCTTGGCAGCTCAACTTCCATTCCTGGCAGCTCCACTTCCGTTCTTGGCAGCTCCACTTCCATTCTTGGCAGGCTTCCACTTCCGTTCTTGGCAGCTCCACTTCCGTTCCTGGCAGCTCCACTTCTGTTCTTGGCAGCTCCACTTCCGTTCCTGGCAGCTCCACTTCCGTTCTTGGCAGCTCCACTTCCATTCTTGGCAGCTCCAGTTCCGTTCCTGACAGCTCCACTTCCACTCCTGGCAGCTCCACTTCCGTTCCTGGCAGCTCCACTTTCGTTCCTGGCGCTCCACTTCCGTTTCTGGCAGCTCCACTTCCGTTCCTGGCAGCTCCACTTCCGTTCTTGGCAGCTCCACTTCCGTTCCTGACAGCTCCACTTCCGTTCCTGGCATCTCCGCTTCCGTTTCTGTCAGCTCCACTTCCATTCCTGGCAGCTCCACTTCCGTTCTTGGCAGCTCTACTTCCGTTTCTGGCAGCTCCACTTCCGTTCCTGGCAGCTCCACTTCCGTTCTTGGTAGCTCCTCTTCCGTTCTTGGTAGCTCCACTTCCGTTCCTGGCAGCTCCACTTCCGTTCCTGGCAGCTCCACTTCCGTTCCTGGCAGCTCCACTTCCGTTCTTGGCAGCTCCATTTCCGTTCCTGACAGCTCCACTTCCGTTCCTGGCAGCTTCACTTCTGTTCTT
The DNA here is from genome assembly GCA_033576555.1 of Oophaga sylvatica. Taxonomy (NCBI): domain Eukaryota; kingdom Metazoa; phylum Chordata; class Amphibia; order Anura; family Dendrobatidae; genus Oophaga; species Oophaga sylvatica. The sequence continues at coordinate 71,138,598 of JARQOD010000003.1, read as the reverse complement.
GGCAGCTCCACTTCCGTTCCTGACAGCTCCACTTCCGTTCCTGGCAGCTCCACTTCCGTTCCTCACAGCTCCACTTCGATTCCTGACAGCTCCACTTCCGTTCCTGGCATCTCCACTTCCGTTCCTCACAGCTCCACTTCGATTCCTGACAGCTCCACTTCTTTTCCTGTGCTTGGTACAGGACAGAATTTCCTGTGGTAGCACATGTTAGTGCTGTCTGACTGCTCATTTTTAACAACTAGGCCAAACATTGCTGTCCATGTATCAGTTGTGGTGGTGAAGGGGGCTGGCTTAGCTATTGAAAAGAACAGTCAGACAGACCCCTTCATACACTGCTCTGTTATTGTACCAACACAGAAAACGCCATCTTGTGGTGAGCTGCTGGTACCGTGACGCCAACATAATAATAGGGGAAAGAGGCTTAATCGAACTATATTAATAAATAGGATAAGTTAGGGTATGTTCACACATAGGGTTAAGATGAAATTCTGTGCCAAAATCGAAGCAAAAAAATGCTTCAAATCGGCCTGTAATAAGCTTTCCATACATTTGAATAGGAAATAGCATTTATAATGCACAATACAAAAAAAAAATAGTTGCAGTTTTTCATAATGGTTTGCAACAGAAAGTACATTAAACTGCTGAGCACCTGTGTTGGAATTAAAAACACATTAAAACCACACTGAAAAACTTAAACAAAAACAGCACCAAAGCAGCGTAAAAAACGTAGGTTCAAACAAGAATGCGCCAGAAAAACAGGATCCCTGCATTTCAAGCAAATTTGATGCGACTACATGAAAACTTATGTGCATTTTGCCTTTAAAGACTGCTGTTAACTTGGTGGGGGTGGGGTGAGGGTTTTGTGCATTTTTTTTTCCTATGGTGAGTTTAAAAAATAATTGTAAAAAATGTAATTCTGGCTTTAAGTGCAGTATTTCAGCAGATCTATAATAATAATATTAATCAGAATAATATAATAAAAAGCATTAAAAAATCTGCTTGGAATCTGCACCAAAAACACAAAAAAGAGGGAAGAATGTGTAAAAAATAATGCAGCAAAGACACAATAATCAGAGCAAATTGCTATTGCAAGGCCTGGTGCAAACCACTGGTGGACAACTCCTTTAAGTTTTAAGGTCTGTTCACACTGCTGTGTCCGATTGGCATATACATGAGGAAATATGTATAATCGTATTATATAAGTATTTTTCCCCTTAGGAGTCTATGGGTGACCGTGCTGTATGTGGTAAACCACCCGACATATAAATTGGATCCACTCTTAGGCTAAGTGGTTTTGAAAAACACATGTCCAATCCAAAGACTGCAAAGAATTGTTCAGGGAAAAAATAAACTTGTTCCAAAGCAAGCGTTTCCTGAAGAGGTTTCTGCTTGCTTTTTGAACACTAAAAAAAAAACAGTGAACATCAACATAGCTTTGTTATCTATCCCTTCACACACACACACACAGGAAAAAACAATAAAAGACCAACTTATAGAGACAGTTTTAGCATTTCTTGTGCATTATCATACACTCTACTTTCTATAGCTCCGTAAGGGTTAAAATCTATTTTCCTTTTTCAGAAATTGGCCCTTAAGGACAGTTTCCTAGTCCCATCCATCACACCAGCTGTTACATTAGGTATCATCTTTTTTTAAGCCAACCATCCAGCGTACAGGACAAGTGTCATCATTACATGGCAGGCTTTGCCTCCAGGGGAGGACTGTCAGTCTGCTGCTGTAAAGGCTGGGACGTGAGCCTCGTTGGAGACCTAAAGTTTTTGTTTTTGTCGTTAGCGACAAGGAGCTTCGTGTACGATAATGCTGAAGTGATGAGAGTTATAAGTCGCGCCCGGATGATAGTACAGCACTTGTTAGCACATTTAAATAATATATTATCGTTGTGTGTGATCAGTTACAAACCCCATGTGCAGAATAATTACTTTGCATATTTTTGTCTTGTTCTTCAGCCCTTTTTGAAGGAAACTTGTTAACTTTTGGCCATCATAACTTTTGAGCTCCTTTTGAGCTATACAGACTATAAAAGAATTGTGAACATCTCTATTAATCAGAAGGGGAGAGACTTGTACATTGATTATATTGGGGGCCATATAATTTGTACTTTCATACAACAGCTGTAGAAAAGCACGGTCTTTCTGCCATCACCCCCCTCCACAAGATAAAGCTGATTTTTTTGTTACATCTCAACCTAATATGTCAAAGTAGTGTCCTGATTCTCATGCCATCCATTTTTTTTTGAGTGGCCGATTTATCTTTGTTGGCATTCTGCCAGCACAGTAGGTGCTGTCACTTTCCAGGATGCATTGCTCCTGCCATTGCATGTCCTAAACTGAAAGATACAGACCCCCTTTTCCTGTAGAGAGACAGACCTGCCACCATATTCTGTAGTTAGACCCAACTCCAGTTCCTGTAGAGAAACAGACCCACCTGCACTTCCTGTAGAGACAGACCTGCCTCCACTTCCTGCAGAGACAGACTCACCCTAACTTCCTGTAGAGACAGACCCGCCCTCATATCCTGTAGAGACAGACCCGCCCTCACTTCCTGTAGAGACAGACCCACTCTCACTTCCAGTAGAGAGACAGACCCACTCTCACTTCCTGTAGAGAGACAGACCCGCCCTCACGTCCTATAGAGACAGACACACCCTCACTTCCTGTAGAGAGACAGAACCAGCCTCGCTTCCTATAGACAGACCCACCCCAACTACTTGTAGAGACAGACCCGGCCACACTTCCTGTAGAGAGACAAATCGCCCTCTTTTCCTGTAGAGAGACAGACCCACCATCACTTCCTGTTGTGAGAAAGGCCCGTCTTCATTTCCTGTAGAGTGGCAGACCCTCTCTCACTTCCTGTAGAGAGACAGACGTGCACTGACTTCCTGTAGAGAGACAGACCCGACCCAACTTCCTGTAGAGAGACAAATCGCCCTCTTTTCCTGTAGAGAGACAGACCCACCATCACTTCCTGTTGTGAGAAAGGCCCGTCTTCACTTCCTGTAGAGTGGCAGACCCTCCCTCACGTCCTGTAGAGAGACAGACGTGCACTGACTTCCTGTAGAGAGACAGACCCACCCTGACTTCCTGTAGAGACAGACCCGCCCTCACTTCCTGTAGTTAGACAGACCTGCCCCGCTTTCTGGCTTAGTGTCTGTGCGGCTAAAAACATAACTTTTTATATAAAGTAATTACCGTATTTTTCGGACCAAAAGACGCACTTTTTTACCCCCAAAATCGGGGGGAAAATGAGGGTGCGTCTTATGATCGGAACATACCTGTAAATGGGGTCCAGCGGCATCACAGGAACTCGGAGCCGGCGTCCGTGGAGCGGTAGTGCAGGAGCTGGGAGCCTCTGGCGGTGGAGCGGCACTGCGGGAGTCTCCAGCATGGCGGGAGTCGTTGGCGGTGGAGCAGGAGCCGCCGGCGGTGAAGGACTGCGAGAGCCTCCGGCGGTGGAGCAGGAGCTGCCGGCGGTGAAGCGAAAGCCGCCGGCGGTGGAGCTGCAGACGCCGGCAGTGAAGAAAGCGTGCGAGATCCGCCGGCGGTGAATCGAAAGCCGCCGGCGTGAAGCTGAAGCCGCCGGCGGTGAAGAAAGCCTGCGAGAGCCGCGGCGGTAGAGCAGGAGCCGCTGGCAGTGAAGCGGAAGCCGCCGGCGGTGAAGCTGAAGCCGCCGGCGGTGAAGAAAGCCTGCGAGAGCTGCCGGCGGTGGAGCAGGAGCCGCTGGCGGTGAAGCGGAAGCCGCCGGCGGTGACGCTGAAGCCGCCGGCGGTGAAGAAGGCCTGCAGGAGCGCCGGCGGTGGAGCAGGAGCCGCCGGCGGTGAAGCGGAAGCCGCCGGCGGTGACGCTGAAGCCGCCGGCGGTGAAGAAGGCCTGCAGGAGCCGCCGGCGGTGGAGCAGGAGCCGCGGCGGTGAAGCGAAGCCGCCGGCGGTGACGCTGAAGCCGCCGGCGGTGAAGAAGGCCGCAGGAGCCGCCGGCGGTGAGCAGGAGCCGCGCGGTGACACTGAAGCCGCCGGCGGTGAAGAAGCCTGCAGGAGCCGCCGGCGGTGAAGCGGAAGCCGCCGGCGGTGACGCCGCGGTGAAGAAGGCCTGTGGAGCTGCGGCGGTGGAGCAGAGCCGCCGCGATGAGGGGAAGCCGCCGGCGGTGACGCTGAAGCCGCCGGCGGTGAAGAAGGCCTGCGAGAGCCGCAGGCAGTAGAGCAGGAGCCGCCGGCGGTGAAGATGGACTGCGGGAAGCGGCAGACTCCACAGTGTGAGCCGCCGGCGGTGAAGTTGCACCTCCACTGTGTGAGCCGCCGCGCTGTTAATATAGTGCGGCCACACTAGACAAGAGGTACAGGAGGAAGTTCTCCCAGCTGGTACTTCCTGTCTAGCGTGGCCACAGAAGTGAGTGTAATCTGGATTAAAAGTTTAAAAACGGTGTCACCCCATTTTTGCTCTATGACACCGCCATCAGGGGCTTATCTACAGCATTCTGGAATGCTGTAGATAAGCCCCCAATGTCACCTGAAAGAAAAGAAAAATGAGTTACCGTATATTATACTCACGCAGGGCGTTCCGCCGTCCGGTCCGGAGGGAGTCGCGGTCCGGTTCGGCGCCTCCCATCTTGTAGCGAAGCCGGCCTCTTCTTTCCGTCCCATCGCGGCTCCTGCGCAGGCGCACTGATCTGCCCTGATGAGGGCAGAGCAGAGTACTGCAGTGCACAGGCGCCAGGAAAGGTCAGAGAGGTCCAGCGCCTGCGCACTGCAGTACTCTGCGCTGCCCTCACCAGGGCAGATCAGTGCGTCTGCGCAGGAGCCGCGATGGGACGGAAACAAGAGGCTCGTAGTCCAAAAATGGGGTGACAGACTCCCTTTAAATATTTTACCACATTTTTTGCTTCAAATATATTTTTTCCCTATTTTCCACCTCTAAAACCTGGGTGCGTCTTATAGTCCGGTGCGTCTTATAGTCCGAAAAATACGGTAGCAGTTTACTATTTATCAAATTATCTCAACTTGTCTGACAGTAGAGGGATTATTTGTTAAACTAAAGCTCCCGAAAACCACTTCTGCACAGCATCATACTCCTGGATTATGAATTATAATAAAAAGTAAAAAACAAACAGGTGACTGTAGAGAAATGTAACACAATGTATTGACAGCGACAAGACACTTGTCACCTTGAGTGGGTGTATCTTCTAAGACCTGAGGGTAACAATTTACCTTTCCAGTGCAGAAGAATGACTGGGACTTCAACCTGTCTGTATGTCAGGCTGTAGAGAGATTACAAGAACAATGAGGTAACCACAACCATCCCGACAGTGAGAAACAATGATAGATCATGGGAATTGATATTTATAAAATTATTATATAATGAGCTAAAACTCATCACTCCACACACCCCTGAACAATCTGTTCCCAGCCACAAACCTCTTACCATCTCCTAGCCATGGAAACCACCCAGCCAGGCTCGTCCCACTCGTGGACCATTGGGTCAGTGGATTGTTCTGTGCTTCCAATTCGTAAGACACAATACGAGTGGACTTTAGTGGTACAAACTTTTATTCAATGCTTCATCACTGCTTTACAATGATGAGGGGCAAGAACCCCCCGAAAGGTTTAGTTTCTTTTGGAGAAGAATCTGGTTTGACTTGTACCCTTAGCCACATTGCAAGACTTGTTAAAGTATCGGACATTGACCATATTTTTATATAGGACATTTATGTTCTTGTATAAGTTAAAGGGTTATTCTCCAAAAAATCAAGTTATTCCTGCTGGGTTCAAATTAGCGATCTCGAGAACATCGATTTCGAACCCCGAAAACACTGGATAAGAGATAACTGTTATGCCCTGTGGTGGCTCACTTGGATTTGTGGACCCACTGTGCCACAGGACCAGACACCTCTAGGAAGCTCCTGATGGTGGAGACAGACTGGGCTGTAGGTAGCCGCCACAAACCACTAGTAGGCAGATCCTGGTACTGTGGCGGCTGACCCCCAGAGGTCAGGTTCGCTGATACTAGTCTGAACAGAGCCCTAGTCCTTAATCAGTAAGTTCTGGCACCTCTACTGAACGGTTACTGACATGGATTTGGGCTACGTTCAGACTTGACTGATTTGGAGACTGGTTCTAACTTCAGAGCCTCGTGTTGCCCAGATGAGTTTAACGTTTTGTAAATATAACATCCCTGACTTGCAAGTCCATGCCTCTATGAATAAATTACAATATTTTGCTGGCTTTAGGAGCAGCTGATTGACCTTGTTTGCAATTTAATCTCTGTGCATCCAATAGTTGGCACTAGAGAGGCATCTTTGTTTCTTCTGGAAAAGTGCTAATTCACATACATTTACCCCCAAAAAAGTATTGACTAGCCTCCATATGCCAGCCTGCTTTCTCCACAAGAACAAACATAGACAAGTCTCCTGGTGAATATCGTCCTTTTTATGGGAATTCCTATATTCTTTTCTCTAAGTTCCTTTCGTATATTGTAGATATCATTGATCATAAATCCGTAAGAAAAAAATAAAAGATATTTTGTTCTATTAGGAACCAAGACATCCCACGTAACACCAAATAGCATTTTACGTGTGTGTTAATCTGGAATTGCTCCACATAAACTACAGATGGGAGAATTGTACCAAACTCAACTTTTTGAGGAAATAAAATAGGGGATACGATGATGGACGCTTTACAGATGTTGCACTAAGACATTTCTCATTTCCAAGAACATAGCTCAAAAATTGCTCCTAATTTTAGGTAATTTATAGTTCACGGCCTTCTGAGAGGTAGAGCGTGGGTTGGTGGGCGCTTCTGAGAATAAACCACTTTAATTATCAGCTGGTTAGATGCAGTGTGTAATACTATGGAGGTGGTCCAGCCCTCTCGGGAGAGAAGCATTACTCACTGCTAAAAGCCATACCTGGGAAGTGACTCAGGATGCTCCTAGGGCTAAGCTCGCGGCACCTGTCCCAGACAGGGCCGGCTATTAACAGATTACTTACTTACAGGGTGTTTGTGGAAATAAAGAATTAGACAAACAGCTGGAAAGGAAACCAGCCGGGGCCCTGTTTTCATGTACACAAAGTAGAGAAGCCAGAGGTACAAGGTCACTGCTGCCTCTTCTCTCCCACACATACGCCCAACACATCTGGTTACACAGAGCACATTCCGCACATTAACATCAGATGCTGTTATTTTACTTTTGATTGCCACTGAGATTTAGATCTAATTTCAGTGCAAGGATCAGAATTTGGTGTTACATGTGTATATTTTTTTTAAAAATGTTGCCAATATTTTCTTCATTAAAAAACAAAATTAATGTTCTTGCATTTTTCACACTGACCACCGGGGCTTTTTAGACTCTTACTTCCTGTCTTTTCCGGAAATAACACTGTCACATGAGGTTTTTGCAAGTATCACCAACTGTTATGGAGTCCAGGTCTGTGCAATCCACAGATTCTTACACTCTTCCTTCTAACTCCATTGATAATTATGATCAGCGCAGGGTGACTTGGGTGTCGACTCTAAGTGCTGCAGCTCCTAGGCAGGTTAGCAAGAGTTAAATTGTTGCTGGGCTGGGGTTGATAATCTCCTTTAGTCACATGCTGTGGGAGAACCAGTCATGTCTGCTCTCCTTCTATATATGCTGGCTTTGCTGTGCTGGTAGTTAGTCAATCATAGTCTGGAGAGGTGGGCACATCCTGAATAACTGGTGGTTATTCCAAAGTTGTTGCGAGCGGTATTTTTGTTAAACCTTTCTTTTTCCCCTTGGGTCTTTTTGTTACTTTGTTGCCTCTCAGGCTGTACACTTTTGTACCTTAGTGTTTTTCCCTGTAAAAGTGCTGTGTGACTGTGCTTGTTTTATTTGTTTTCCTCCATATACTTAGTAGATTAGTGATACTCAGGAGCATAGTGAGCAATGAGTCCCAGGTGTTCCCACCATCAGGGGTAATCCTGTGGACAGGGATAGCTAAGGACCCCTAGCTTGAGGAACATCATAGGAACCCATTTGCTATCCCACAGTCACATTAGCCATAATGGTCAGACCCTGACCCTATCTTTTGTATTGAAACATCTAATGAGCGTGTGCAGAGTTCACTATGAAGGGAAGGTCAGCTGTGACATCACCTGTTGTGATTCATGGATTCTATGTTATCAGCTGTATATAGAGGTGTTACCTGTCATTGCACACCTGATGCCTCTGATGATAATGAGACTGCTGAAAAGGAAATAGAAGTCTAAAAATAGACTCAGTGGCCACAATGAAAATTGCAAGATTACAATTTTTTTTTTTTTTTTAAATAATGAACATGATATGAAAAAAAGCAATAAGTAAAAAAAAAAAAAACATGGAAAACAAAAACTGGATCTAAACAGTAGGTTATTTTAAGTTGATAGGCTCCCTTAAAGGAGACTGGTTGTGTAAAAAATTCTTTATTGCAAGATAAAGTCAATGGCCAACCATTTAGTGAGCTTTGCAACAAGACCAGATACACTGCTCAAAAAATAAAGGGAACACTCAAATAACACATCCTAGATCTGAATGGATGAAATATTTTCATTGAATACTTTGTTCTGTACAAAGTTGAATGTGCTGTCAACATAATCACACAAAAATCATTAATGGAAATCAAATTTGTTAACCAATGGAAGCCTGGATTTGGAGTCACACACAAAATTAAAGTGGAATGTAATGTCCTTAAAACGAGTCAAAATGATGCTCAGTAGTGTGTTGTCAGGGACACCGCACTGCACTTGCTCACTGAGCCAGTGCGCGTGTCCTGAGTAAACAAACTGTGCCCCAAAAGATACCTGTGGAGCGAGGCAGCAGCAGGGAAGACGTGTGTTTCAGAGGACCAGGACCTGAAGCACGTGACTGCCAAGGGGCGGAGCCGACCACAGGTCTCTCAGAGGAAGCAGGAACAGCTAGAGAATGCTTCAGGCCAGAGGACCTGAAGCACGTGACGGTGGCCTAAGCTCAGGAGAACTAGGAGATGAAGGAAAACTCCTAGAAGGGTAACTACGAAATAAAGTTACCCAGGGGCATAGACAGAAAGGATAGCCAGGTCATACACAGAGGGAGCAACGCAGTACAAGAGGAGCAGGAAGAGAATAATCAGAACACAGCCAAGGGGTCTTACACAGAGGGAACAACGCAGTACAAGAGGAGCAGGCAGAGAATAATCAGAACACAGTCAAGGGGTCATACACAGAGGGAGAAACGCAGTACAAAAGGGTCAGGCAAAAGTCGTAACAGGGACACAGCCAAATCAGAACCAGACAGACAAAACGCAGCACAGGCACAAAGCACTGGCACAGGCACAGGTCAGACACACTCAGCCAAAGGTCAGAGTATAAACAACAAAGATTGGCCTCACAGTGAGGCTATAAAAAGCCTCCCAGGACCCAGAAAGAGGCCAACCAAGTTAACCCTGCGACTACCTGGCCCGAGAACCCAGTAAACCATGACACGTGTCTGGCCTTCATGTGCCTGTATGACCTCCCTACTGTACAATGCCTGGGCATGCTCCTGATGAGGTGGCAGATGGTCTCCTGAGGGATCTCCTCCCAGACCTGGACTAAAGCATCCGCCAACTCCTGGACAGTCTGTGGTGCAGCGTGACGTTTGTGGAAGGAGCAAGAGATGATGTCCCAGGTGTGCTCAATCGGATTCAGGTCTGGGGAACGGGCGGGCCAGTCCATAGCTTCAATGCCTTCATCTTGCAGGAACTGCTGACACACTCCAGCCACATGAGGTCTGGCATTGTCCTGCATTAGGAGGAACCCAGGGCCAACCGCACCAGTATATGATCTCACAAGGGGTCTGAGGATCTCATCTCGGTACCTAATGGCAGTCAGGCTTCCTCTGGCGAGCACACGGAGGGCTGTGCGGCCCTCCAAAGAAATTCCACCCCACACCATTACAGACACACTGCAAAAACCGGTCATGCTGAAGGATGTTGCAGGCAGCAGATCGCTCTCCACGGCATCTCCAGACTGTAATGTCTGTCACACGTGCTCAGTGTGAACCTGCTTTCATCTGGCAAATGCCAAGCGTCCTTCACTGTGTTGGGCTGTGAGCACAACCCCCATCTGTGGACGTCGGACACTCAGACCATCCTCATGGAGTCGGTTTAGAGCCGTTTGTACAGACACATGCACACTTGTGGCCTGCTTGAGGTCATTTTCCAGGGCTCTGGCAGTGCTCCTCCTGTTCCTCCTTGCACAAAGGCGGAGGTAGCGGTCCTGCTGCTGGGTTGTTGCCCTCCTACGGCCCCCTCCATGTCTCCTGGTGTTCTGGCCTGTCTCCTGGTAGCACCTCCAGCCTCTGGACACTACGCTGACAGACACCGCAAACCTTCTTGCCACAGCTTGCATTGATGTGCAATCCTGGATGAGCTGCTCTACCTGAGCCACTTGTGTGGGTTGTAGAGTCCGTCTCATGCTACCACGAGTGTGAAAGCACAACCAACATTCAAAAGTGACCAAAACATTAGCCAGAAAGCATCGGTACTGAGATGTGGTCTGTGGTCCCCACCTGCAGAACCACTCCTTTATTGAGTGTGTCTTGATAATTGCCAATAATTTCCATCTGTTGTCTATTCTATTTGCACAACAGTATGTGAAATTGATTGCTAATCAGTGTTGCTTCCTAAGTGGACAATTTGATTTCACAGAAGTTTGATTTACTTGGAGTTATATTCTGTTGTTTAAGTGTTCCCTTTATTTTTTTGAGCAGTGTATATTAGCCAAACCAGTACAAGCATGTGAATACAACATAGCACATTTCCTTTGCTTTGTGGCATGCCCATGATCCAATAGATCTGCCTGCTATTAGTATCCCTGCACATTGGCTTGAACCGTTGTTCCTCTATGACCTCATTATTCAACCTTCAAGTGGATTATTTCGGGGACTCATAATCAAAATGTTAAGGCAAGATATGTAATGTCTCTGCTAATAAAGTGACAAAACTATTCAGGATGTACCCTTAATAAAACCCTTCTTAAAATAATCTAACTTGTAAATCTGCAATAGGTAATTAATTGTTGAAAGAAAATATCAAGACTGCAATAGAATAGTTAGGTCTTCATTTTCCACGTACTTAAAGAGTTTGTCCACCTTGCACAATCTTTTTTCAGTTAGAAGTGGTCTTCCATAATAAGATAATCATATTGTGTTCTACTGGGAGCCACATCAATAAGCCGTAATCTATAGAGGGACCTGGTGACAAGTGTTTAATTCTACTGCAGCTCCTCGGCAGGGAAAATTGAGTATTACATGGATCATGGATGTCTGTCCAGAGGCTGGACAGACATCTGTCTGGGATGATTTAGAGAATCCTGCTTTGAGCAGGGGGTTGGACCAGATGGCCCAGGAGGTCCCTTCCAACTCCACCATTCTATGATTCTATGATCACTCTGAAATCAACAGGCTGTCTGTGTAATGTATGGAAGTATTAGGTCCTCCAAAGGTAAAAACGTGCTCTGGGTAATAAGCAGATCCCCTTCTCTTAATATGGCTTCTCTAATCCAAACAACCTTTTTAAATCCACCGCACCCCACTGGAAATGGATAAACATGACTTTATATGAACATAATATTAAATTCAGAATTGAGGACACTTCGTTGGGCAATGACAGAGTAATAAAGGCTAAAATCCAGCACACAGATGGCTCTATTTGGCTTTCTGTGACTACACAAGTGTTTGCGTCTTATTGGCCGTGAGTGTCTGCCTTCACATCTCTGTTTTTATTGAGATTAATGGCTCCATAATGTTTCTGGAGGGGCTCTGATTTATTTATTAGTCATTACTGGTTCCTAAGTAAACACCCTTGTCTTTACCCAATGTCCCGGCACCGTAGAAGATCAATACAGACTCTCTAAAGGCTTGTCCACTAGACTTCTTCAACTGAGTGTCGATTAAGGGAACTCATGATGTCAACTGGATGCATGAGAACTGGAAACAGTAACTCGGGATGGGCAAAAATGAAAATATCCGAGGTGGAGAAAGATGCATATTTGCCAGGAACTTAGACGCTTCACATTGATCCAAAGTCTCTGGTGCCTCAATTTATCAAATTGAATCATATGCATTATGTCAAAGTGCATCACGTAATACCCAGCTATGTGTCTCTTATGAGCGCTCCTAGAGTTACAGAGTGTAACCCACCCATATTTTGATAAACACTAAGAACATGGTGACCCCCCAGTTCCAAAAAGTCTAGTGTGCTCTGGCATTTGACAGGCTTTGACTGGTTCCGATGTCCTGGCCTTGCCCATCTTAAGATGGTCATCTGGTTTATTATTATTCGGGATCAAAAAAAAAGTTTACTTGAAATGTAGACACCATGAACCTCTCTTTCTTCAGTCATTAATTATTTTCCAACTGAATCCATGACCTACTAAGGTTTCACTGATGACCCCATTCAAAAAAAACCTTCTTTGCTGACATAAAAACCTTAAATAACAAAAAAGCCAAAATTCATGCCAAAAACACATTAGTAACATAAAATTTCCAGATAACACAAAGCAGGTACCTGTTTTCAGCATTTCAGGACTATCACACACAGTGATATCACACTCCGAGCTTCTCAGCAGAGCTACCCCAAAGTCATGTTCTCTCTACTACCAATTACTCTGGGATGGGTAGGGATGGCTTCCCTTTTTATTCATCGCACTTATGCCTCCGATTCAAATAGTTTTCACCAGAAATCTGGCATAAAGTTGTTAGAACTCACCGTTTCGAAAAAACTTTTTCAACTTTTGGTGTTTCTCGTTCACCTCCAGCCAGCTCTGCCAACTTTTTGAAAAATGTCATAAAGTTTAGTGACGAAGGGGACTAGCCATCATAATATACGCCACAAAATGTACAGCAAAAATGTGCTCCAAGTCACTTGGGCAGGTGCATGTCGGCTAAAACCTTGTGCCAAACTCATTATGCGGTGCACCTTACTCCAGCGGATCCTTCATTGAGACAAAAAGGCGAAACACTAGTCCTGATGGATCAGGAGCCCTAGTGATTATTGCTCACTTCTGGACTTAAAGGACCTTTTTGGGTATGGAAATGTGTAATACTACTACTTTTCTCCTCTTTTTACAAGATGCAAGTATGTTCATCACCGCTACGTTGTCTATGGGACCACCGGAGAAAGCAGAGCCTGGTATGCTGCTGTCTCTAAAAAAAATGGATTAGTGGGGAACAGGAGTCTTGTTCTCGGGTTCGGTGGGGGTCCTGGTAATCAGACAGCCAACAATCAGGAAGTTACAGTATTAGCCATCTTGTGCATAGATGCCAAGATACAAAGTCAGGCATAGCCTTTTAATGTGTAACTGCTTTGAATTTTTGAGTCTCACATAAAATCCTCCTGCAAGATAAAGTGAAAATTTGGATAAAAAGTATGAGTAATCTCCGCTCTGTGGTGCATTTCTGTTACGATGGAATCTAGGTTGCCATCTCCCACCCCTTTAACCGTACACACTTCAAGTACAATCTTCAGCCAAGTGCCCGAGTTTCCTGGCAACCTGTAGGAAGCACTTTTAATTTCCTCGTTTACTCGGGATTCGTTTCCTTTGTGTGAGTTGTCAGGTTGAGGGCCAGCCTCTTGTCTTTCTAATCACACTGGTACGATGAGCGGGCTTCATTCCAGCCGCTCTGTCTGTTTTAACAGATCCAGACACTTTGAGAGGACACTTTACCATCCCCTTTAAAAAAAAAATAAAAAATGAAAAATCAAACTTCCTGATATTAGATGTATGCATTAACCCTTAAAGGAATAACGGCATCTCTGCTGTGTGGGAGGCGTTAATTGTTTTACAATTAGGATTCACATCTAAGGACAGACATCTGTAGTGTGAAATGTCCTTATACCAAAGGAAATTGGAGAAAAAAGGGCATAACGTATGGCCCTGATGTACATTATCGATCTATCAATGCTTCTAGTAAAACTGGAAAAGCTCCATGGTCTTGGGTCATACTGCCATAGTACAGGTGGGCCTACACTGCACCTATTTGTACATCGGATTATATATGGAGGCATACAAAAACTTTTCTATTTTGATTTAATTGCATGCCATATGACGGAGGTATTCTTGTAGCAATTCTCATGAAGGCGCTATATGGCAAGCTCACCAACTAGTGTGTATGGGCCCTAAAGAGTGCAGACCCCAAAACGTACCAGTCTCCTATAGAAAAGCAATGGTGACTTAGCGTAAAAATCTTAAAATGGATAAAGACATTTTTTAGTAGGTTTTTTAGGTCACATGATGAATATTTTTTCTTCTGCCAAGTAAAATGTTTCCTATTCTAGGAAGTTATACAATATTCACATCCACATTGGAGGATCCATCCTCCAACATGCGGGATAAAATAGCCACCACAATAACAGAAACCTGATAAATCTAATTTGAGGTAATGTGGTCCATCGTTCTTCACTGCTGTGCTGTCACACTGTCTGTGCAGTTTATTCAGAGTTTTATAGCTTTCTCTCCCTACCTCTATTGTTAAGTTGTGAGCTGTCAAGTCCTCTATTCATCCCAGTATGGCTGCTGCATTCCTTGCGTTGACTTTTATAGGGGCTGCGATAGTCCCTCCTTATTGGTTGCATTATTCCATGTTTTGTTATCGCTGCAAGGCATGATGGAGAAGTTCATCCACACCCAAGATCATGTGAGCCTTCTTTGGCCAATGCAAAGTGTAAAATAGTAGTAGACATTTTTTTTTTACACAAATCAAATCACAAATTTTTAGAATGTACTAAAATTTGCTGTGAATTAGATTAGCATCAAATCGATGCACTCATCATTGAAACTTGATGTTCAAACTTATGGTATGTTGGGCCGGGTACTAGTTTTGTACGGTGGTCAGCATTACTTGGGGTTGAATTTTGGATTTAGTTACTTGTAAACCAAATTCCTGGTAATGTTTAAGGATGCATTTGACTCTTAGGTCACTCTTGTACTCTAGATTTAGCTTAAAATATCAATATGAGCTGTAAAATATGAAAAATAATGAGAAACTTCTCTTTTTGCTTTGTTACTTCTCAGATTATGGACCAAATATCAAGTATGGTTTCTGCAGATCCATCTGTGCACAAGACTGAAGATCATTGTACCGGTGACCCCGACATACAAGGATATGAAACATCTCATGTTGGATAAGATGCAAGTAAAGTTGATTGATGAACGACTACTTTGTGGTTGAGTATTGCACTTGGTTTACAATGGATGGAGCTCTGCCACTATAGAATGGATATTACATGCAGGAAAA
The DNA here is from genome assembly GCA_033576555.1 of Oophaga sylvatica. Lineage (NCBI taxonomy): Eukaryota > Metazoa > Chordata > Amphibia > Anura > Dendrobatidae > Oophaga > Oophaga sylvatica. Next base: position 71,123,337 of record JARQOD010000003.1, on the reverse strand, counting down.
GAAAAACGCCGTATGAGCTTGTACATTATGGACCACATCCAATTTTACAAGAACTTCAACAGTTGGGCTCCTTACTATCCATAAAGACTTGAAAAATTGGGAGGAGCACTTGCAGAGGATCTATCTGTCCTTTTACCCTGTGTGGTGGATTCAAACTTGGGTGCTTAGTTCCTCTATTAGAAATATTTTCTCCATCTTATATATTGATTGTCCTGGTTTGAGGACACTTTTGAATAAATATAAAAAAAATGGAAAAATATTTGGTACCTTTCACTTATTTCTCTGCAAACATGAAAATGAATCCAGTACAATTGGCCAGGTGCACAAGATGGATCATGTCAGCGCTCACCACCCACAGGCCATACATGTGCTGAGATTTTATTTGGTAGGGAAGGATCGTACTCCTTGAAGAACTCAACTTCAGGTAATGCCATGCTGTGGTATACACATAAGACATTCAGCTCAGGTTCATTAAATAATTTCCTCAGAACTGTAAATTTTACGTTTTATGATCTCCATTGATTATGGTTAAATGGCTAACCAAAGTCAACATCACCTGCTAATCCAGTGCTGGGCACTTTGTGTGTGGACGTCTGTAGCAAGAGACAAGATATTCTTATATGGGTATGGAGTTGAAATTTGCAGAAAGCGCCTGTCAAGAATGTAGAGCCTTGTTCACAACGGTCTTGATGATGGAGCGTGCTGGAGTCATGCGGCACACACCTCTTAGTGAATCGGGAGGCCTGCACCTCGCCACTAATCCTACTCTTGTCCCTGCTGGAGTAAGATTTGTGGCTTAGCAAACGCTGCTGCTGATCATGAATTTGACGATTGATAGACGCCATGCTACCGTCCCGTCTCAGATCTGTCCACATTCTCGGAGCTGGGCAAAATTGCCAAATTTTAGCTCACCCATCAGTTGTGTCAAGATTTTGCATGAATTGGCCTCTTTTATACTCCCAGTTTGGTTTTTACAGGTATCCTATAAGCCCCAATTTCTGACCTCCTATCTCCATCGACTGACATGTTTAGTTACTCATGTGGCATCGCCCGTTATTGCAAGCATCAATTGGAAATGAGGACCAAACTTTATCTGTAATTTATGAATATAGCGTAATTTTTTTTTGTTTTCTTCAACTGGGTTATTCCCATCTTCATAGATGGATTCTGTCAGATAGTGGTTGTAAAAATAAACAATTTTTCAATTTACTGCTTATTAAAATGTTCAGCTCTCCTTGAGATATTAACACTTTTATTTAGAGCTCATTGCCTAGGAGACCGACCACCACTTCTAAACAACAGAACATGTGCCATGCTTACAAGCTTTTTTTTTAAATTGAGCTTGTAACACCTATTTTGTATCTTCCCGGGATCGCTGGAGCACGCTGTTGCCTCCCAATCTCTTCCAGCTTATGCACAGTTCTTACAAGACAGTAATGGTGGTCTGTCTCCAAGGCAACAGGCTGTAAGCAAAAGCAAAGTCTTACTATCCCAAGAACGGCTATGCAATTTAATAAGCATTAAATTGCAAAAGTGTTTGATCTTATTGAAAAGTGATTGTAAAAACAATCTGTTAAATTAAGAATAGCCCCTTAACACCATCCACACATAAGAATAAAGTTAGCTGAACATGACAATTTTGGCAAGACTGGCTGAGCATATGGAGAACCTCCTGTGCAGGAGGGAAGGATTGTCCAGCTTAAATTCAATCCCTTTGTTGTTATAGAAGAGAGCCGGTGCCAGAAGACCTTTGGATTACATATGGCCTCCAAATCTGTACATATGAGTATGAGACTGTTAAGTGGCCAATGTAGGATGGACAATCATGTAGCCATCTTCTTATGTCCCATGGGTGATATGAAAGTTCTGATAGTTCCACAATCCCAAAAATGGAGAAATGAAGAAGTCAAGGGTTGATCTCTTCTTCAAAGATCAGGAAGTTGTATACCCAAGCACTGGGGCCTACTGGCATTGGAATGACTTAGTCTTCATCATTATGAGCCCTTTCTCCCATATATAAATTGCTTTTGGCCACTACTACATGAGTGAACAATATTCCACATTCTCCACAAAATACTTAAATCGATTCTTGCATTCGCCCCACGTTCCCCAAATTATATCATACAAGTTATGATTACCTGCCGGCTATGACTTGTCCATCAAGATAGGATTGTTCCAGTTTTGCCATCTCTTTCGATCTCTTAGGATCTGTACGCAGGTTACAAGGTGGAAGACCTGTAGTTGATGCCTATGTTTGCGTCAGTTTGGACATGATCAGTTAATGATCAGTCCGATCAGTGAAAATATCATGGGCAAGATTTCTTATCGGTTACTTGTGTACAAGTTTGTTGAGCGTAAATTTACCAGTCTGGCAGATGAAGGAAATGACATAATTGGTGCACAGTTCCTTTTGTAAGACGATAGGTTAACGGTGTGCGTGTGGGGGGAGGGGTAATGGAACATTCCTTGTGGTAAAGACATGGCTCCAGAGAGCATTTTCAATATGTTATTCTTGGATTGTAGTGCCCAAAATTCAGAGTTTTATGAGGATCCTAAAAATCTTAAGTACCCAAATAGGTCAGTGTTGATTCAGTTTCTGCTTTCTACCATAATATTTGTATTATGCATATGAAGAAAATATTGCTCGTTGGGCTACGATAGAAGGATGGATTAATATTGGGCTGCATCCCTACTGGTAAGTTACTCCATGCATCTCATTCGGCATCGTACATGACAGCCAAAAAGACTGCAAGACTTTTCTCGTCTCATACTCAATAATTCAGATAGTTTCTGTCTGCAACCAACTCCATGACGTAGTAATATATGCCAACCAAAGAGCGCAGTAGACACTATGCGCGCCAAGATCTATACAGACATTGAATATATTATTATTATTATGCTTTGCTTATGTACCGCTATCATATTCCGTAGCACTTGACATACCTCCTCATCACTGTCCCCAATGGGGCTCACAATCTAGATTCCCTATCCTTATGTCTTTGGAATGTGGGAGGAAACCGGAGAACCTAGAGGAAACCCACACACACAGGGAGAATATATTATTGCCATATAGACTATACTTATGAAATTCAGGTAGTGCCCAAATTGGCAAATTCATATGTGACCACCAGACATGACAAGGTGTACATTGCTTGGATGAGACCCCAACTTTTTTTCATGGCATACAATTAAAGCTAGTCCCAGTAGTCTAAAGCCCCATTCAGACAGCAGTACTAAAACCAGTCTGGCTTCGGGTGATTGTCTGCACAGCCCAAAAGCAGCCAGTCATTGACATGCTACTTGTCTGGACTGTTAATCTGCTGATGTGAAAAACGGTTGCTGGGCGCAGGCACACTGGTTATTCTTAGTGTGTTGTCCACAATGGGCACACTGACTGATAAAAACCTGTCGTGTTTAACCCTTTGCCTGTTTTTATCTAATGTTAGATCCTTCCTGATTAGAGATGGGCGAACCCGAACCGTAAAGTTCAGCGTCCGTACTGAATTCCTACTGTTCGAGCACGGAAACCGAACACGGACTTCACCATGAAGTCTGTGTTACTATTCGATTTCGGCTGCCTGAACACCGGGTGTTTTTCGCACTGTCATATGCATGACAATGCATCAAACACCGCTTGTGATCATCCTCGCCAGTCAGAGAGCCGCGGTTCCCACACTGTCAATAGACAGTGTCAGCGCTCAGCTGTGATCGGAGGTTATAAAGTTCACCTCCGGTCACTGGTGTCAGCTGATGGGACTACAGCTCCCATCATCTGACACCTGCAGCTAACAACAGCGAGCGCAGGAGCAACTGATTGGTGTATTCATTAGCCGGCTCCTGCGCTGTAAATAAATAATAATAAAAAAACCGGCCTGGGTTCCCCTGTATTTTTGATAACCAGCCAGGCAAAGCTCACAGCTGGGGGCTGCAACCCTCTGCTGTCAGCATCAGCAAGGCTGGTTATCAAGAATAGAGAGGACCCCATGCTGTTTTTTCTTAAATTATTTAAATAATTTAAAAAATGGTGTGGGGTCCCCCCTATTTTTGACAACCAGCCTTGCTAAAGCAGACAGCTGGGGCTGGTATTCTCAGGCTGGTATGGGGCCATGAATATTAGCCCCCCAGCCTAAAACTATCAGTCCGCAGCTGCGCAGAAAAGGCACATCTATTAGATGTGCCAATTCTGGCGCTTTGCCCGGCTCTTCCCACTTGCCCTGTAGCGATGGCAAGTGAGGTTAGTATTTGTGGGGTTGATGTCTTCTTTGTATTGTCAAGTGACATCAAGCCCGTGGATTAGTATGGAGAGGCGTCTGAGACACCTATCCATTAATCCTATGGTGGTATGGTAAATACACAGCCAGAATAAAGTCCTTTATTAGAAATAAAACAAAACACACTTTTATTTTTTTATTTAAAAATAACAAACACAGTTATACTCACCTAACACCCATTCCACCAAAGCCCTCGTTCTCCTGTAATAAACCAAAAGTAAAAAAACAGCAATATCCCTCACCTGTCGGTCGTTCTATCCCACGCCGTAATCCATGTCTGGGGAACAACAGTTTTCAACCTAGATGGTGCCAAGACGAGACCATCCAGGCTAAGAAGCAATTGTGACTGAGCTGAGGTTACCTCCGGTCACTGAGACTGCGTTCCCCGCTGGGCTGAACTGCCGTAACCTCGGTGAGATCCCTGCTAGCACCGTGAGAAAAACTGGGTTGCAGCCCCCAGCTATGAGTTTTGCTTGGCTGGTTATCAAAAATACAGGGGATCACAAAACGTTTTTTTTTTTTTTTTTTATTATTTACAGCGCAGGAGCCGGCTAATGAATACACCCATCAGCCACTCCTGCGCTCGCTGTTATTAGCAGCAGCAGATGTCAGATGATGGGAGCTGTAGTCCCATCAGCTAACAGCAATGACCGGTGGTAAACGTTATAGCTCATATCACAGCTGAGCGCTCACGCTGTCTTCTGACAGCGTGGGAACAGCGGCTCTCTGACCGGCGGGGATGATTTTACTGCGATCAGAAACGGTGTTTGCCGTGCTGTCATGCACATGACAGCGTTGCAAACACTGGATGTTCAGGCCCCCCATTCAAGTGAATGGAGTCCGGGTTTGGGTGCCGTTCTGGAACCCGAACCAAAACTTTTTGTAACTGTTCGGCCGGACACGAACATCCAGGTGTCCGCTCATCTCTATTCCTGATATTTTAATTTGTACGCTTTTGGTTCAGGAGAAGCATTTCTGATAGCAATGGTTGAGATCCTTGTTGTAGTTGGTGGGCACACACAAATTGGCCATTTTGTGCGCCAAGAACCTCAATTTTCCAAGTATAATGTATCTGGCAGCAATGCAATTTACATTTCATATATTCAATGTCTGAAGACATCTTATCACACACATGTATTCTTTGAACTGTATATATTACAGTAACAGCAGCTTGCACCTGTTCACATTTGCTTCATTCTGTTAGGAGGTGTGTTGGTCAGTTTTTTTTTACTGTGGAAGTAAAACATTCTCTAGGTTCCTAATTTGATTAGGTGCTTGTCAAAATTTACGGCCTTGATTCATCATTGACTTTGCACCTCTTTTTTGTGAGTTTTGCTCCTTTTTTTTGTTTACCCCAATTCATTATTCTGTTTGCCCTTTTCTGTTTTATATATCCTTAAAAAAGAAAATTGACCTGAAAGACAGAGAACCCCCTTTATAATTTTTCAACTTTTTATGCTATTTTTATGGTTTGATAATTGAATAATGGGGGCTATAAGTGCTCCTATGATGCCGCTTCTCCCTGTGTGCCTAGCGGTGACGTGTGGTTACCATGCAGCTCGTTTTTATGGCCATGCGAGGCTTTCATAACCACGTGTGTCACAGACCTGGGAGGCTTTTCGTTCGTTTACTTTTTACAAAGTCAAATATTAGTTGTCGGTTGGCCATTCTCTGATTTTTCACCCTGGCTTTTGTGCGTCCCTCCACGCCTGGCGCCTTGTGCCTCAGATAAGAGTGTGCGAAGAGAGAGGTGGGAGGGGGCGCCGCGGAAAGGTTCACTTCAATCTCTTTCTACCTGTACAGAAAATCTGAACCATCTCCCTCATTTTGCAAAAACAAACAGCGAAATACACCGAGTGGCTTCATTCCATGTGTAGTATGATGGCCGACCGCAACTGAGATAGTTCCATCAGTCATAAAATCTTTGCAGATGGATAATACATTCAGGGTGAGTTTCCACGGTCAGGAAACGCTGCGTGTTTGGCGCTGTGCGCTGGCGCAGCGCCAAACACGCAGCGTCCAGATGTTACAGCATAGTGGAGGGGATTTCAAGAAATCCCGTCTCCACTATGCGTAACAATACGCAGGTGGCAAACCTGCGTAAACGGACATGCGGCGCGTCTTTTTAGACCGCAGCATGTCCTCGCGTATTGCGGCGACGGTGCGTCGCCGCAACAGAATTAACACAGGGCTATGTAGCCCTGCGCTCTTTCCGGAGGTGTTCCGGAGGTGTCCTGAACACCTCCGGAAAGATCGTCGCATCAGAAAGGGGGCGGGGCTTAGACGGAGCGGAATTTCCGCTCCGTCCAAAGCGCTATGGTTCCGGACCGTGGAACCATAGCCTCACTGCTACTTCTCCACAAGAACCTTCCAGGCAGGAGCTTTAGTGATGGTGGCCATATTTTGCATCGTCACATGGTCAATGAGGCTTCCTAGAAATACCAGCCCCTGCTCACTCCTTTTACTTCATTACATGAGTTAGACCCTTTTCACATCACATTGTGCATTATATCTTGGAGGTATAGATCAAGAGGCTGCAGAGTAGCCAAAAGTGGGGAACGTCATCTATACAGTCCTCTTACTATTATCTAAGGCCAAGGCTGGCTGCAGACGAGCGTGTGAAAATTTATCTGCTTTCATCCACACTATTTGGACAATTTTCAAAGAATTTTCATTCTTGTGCCTGTATTTTATGTCTGTGTATGAGCTGCATATGCGTTTTTTTTACGTCCATGTGCCATCCATCTGTAATGTATGTGGTACAGTTCATATAGCGTCTTGTGCTTGGGTGCGATGAAAATACTTGAGACACAGGTTGATAAAGAAAGTCTTGTATTGCTTCATACAAATTGGCAAAAATAAACACACAGGTTGCAAACACAGAAGCAGGAGACACAGCAGGCCAGAGTAATCTAAGCTCAGCAATAACTCTCCAATACAGATTCAGATCTTCTTCTCTGTTACCGCAAGTCCATGCAAACGTGAGGCTCTCAAGAGCAGAGTTCAGAGTCCACAAGTGCTTCAGAGTTCCTCAGTAGGAATGGCTGGAGTACAAGGTCCAAGGCTTCAGGAGTCAGAACACAGGTTCACTGCAGGCTAGATTCTGAAGCACTGATTGCTCAGCTGTGGCTGTTTAAGAAGCAAACGGAGAGAATCAGGGCGGGAACATGCAAGCTGGAAAACTCCATTTTGACTGAGGGCAAGATAGCTGCAGCAAAACAGAAAGCAAAATGGCCGACGAACAAACTGAGTTTCAGAAACAGATACACAGAACCTTACATTACTCCCCCCTTAGGGACAACCTCCGGATGACCTCAGACCAGGCTTGTGTGGGTACCTCTGATGAAACTGACGGAGCAAGCGAGGAGCATTAACGTTATTGACTGGCTCCCATGAGTTGTCCTCCACTGGGTAGCCCTGCCATTTAATCAGATATTGTAACTGATTTCTATACAACCTGGAATCTAAAATCCTTTCCACCACAAATTCCTCCTGACCATCGACTAGCACTGGGTCAGGGCAAGGAGAAGAACGTCCAGGAAACGTATTGGGTGTCGCAGCCTTTAGTAGGGATACATGAAAAACAGGGTGGATTCTCATAGTTCTGGGCAATTGAAGACGACAAGCAACGGCACTTATAATTTTACTGATTTTATAGGGTCCAATGTACTTATGTCCCAACTTAGACGATGGAATCCTTAACTTAAGATTTCTGGTTGACAGCCAGACCAGGTCTCCTACCTTAAAAGCTGGTGCAGGTTTACGAAATTTATCTGCTGCCTTCTTGTACCTTTCCTGAGCCGATTCCAGATTCTCCTTTAGAAGATCCATATTCTTCTGTAAAGTCGTGACTCTTTCAGCCACTGCTGGCAAAGGCGTCTCTATGGGAAATCGTGGTAGAATGTTAGGATGATAACCTAGATTAGAGTAAAAAGGAGACTGTTTAGTGGAGGCACTCTGAGAGTTGTTGTAAGAGAACTCAGCCAATGGAAGTAGATCCACCCAATCATCCTGTAGGTGGCAGATAAAGCAGCGGAGATACTGCTCCAGGGTTTGATTGGTTCGTTCGGTTTGTCCATTAGTCTGGGGATGAAAAGCAGAAGAAAGGTTTACTTTAATGTCCAATGCTGCACAGAAATTTTGCCAAAACCTAGAAGTGAATTGCACCCCTCGATCCGAAATAACCTCATCCGGTACTCCATGTAAGCGAAACACATCTTTAATCATCAAATCTGATGTCTGTTTTGCAGTGGGTAAGCCGACACAAGGGATAAAATGAGCTGCCTTTGTTAGACGGTCAACTACCACTAGAATAGTGTTCTTCCCTTGAGAGGTTGGTAATTCCACAATGAAGTCCATAGAAATGGATCCCCACGGGCGGGACGGGGTGGGAAGAGGCTGTAACAGACCAGTTGGTGAAGAGCGAGGTGTTTTGCATCTTGCACAAACCTCACACGAAGTGACATAGTCCAAAACATCCTTCCTACAAGTGGGCCACCAAAAGAAACGAGAAAGAAATTCCTGTGTCTTTAGAATTCCTCTATGCCCGGCTATTTTGGAATCGTGAATGAGTTGCAATACTCTCAATCTGACTGTTTCAGGTATATACAGACGTTGTCCCAGAATCCACACACCATTCTTAAAGACAAGACTTACGTCCCTTGGGGGTTGAGCCAAAAAAGAATCCGCATGGTATGCTTCCTTGATGTCTTTAATTAGGTCTTGATGATGAATCACTCCTAGGAATCTAGAGTCAGGAAGAATAGTCTTAGGAGGAGTAATTGGACGTGTCTCTGCTGAGTAAATCCTAGAGAGTGCATCAGCCTTTCCATTGCGCGATCCTGGTCTATAAGAAATAATAAAATTAAATTGGTTTAAGAAAAGATTCCAGCGAGCCTGGCGAGGAGTCAGGCACTTAGCCGACCTGATAAACTCAAGATTACGATGGTCTGTCAGAACAACTATTTGCTGTGCAGCTCCTTGAAGAAGGTGTCTCCATTCTTTGAAGGCGGCAATAATGGCCAACAACTCTCTATTGCCCACATCGTAGTTCTTCTCAGCCGAAGACAACTGCTGGGAAAAGAAGGCACAGGGATGCAAGACATTCTTCTCACCTGTTCTCTGAGAGAGTATAGCTCCCACGGCACAGTCTGAAGCATCCACCTCTATTATGAAGGCAAGCTCTGGGTTGGGATGTACTAGGATAGGTGCAGTGGTAAATTTATCTTTTAGACGGGAAAATGCTTCCTGGGCTTGGGGAGTCCAGGAGAACTTAGACTCTTTCCGGGTAAGTTGGGTGATAGGTGACACTACCTCAGAGAAATTTCTAATGAAACGTCTATAGAAGTTTGCAAACCCGATGAAGCGCTGTACCTCCTTCACATTTCTAGGACTTGGCCAATCATTGATGGCTTGGGTTTTACTTCCATCCATACTAATTCCTTGTGTAGACAGTACATACCCCAGAAATTGAATTTCGGTCTTATGGAATTCACACTTTTCAAGCTTGATGTAAAGATGATTTTGTCTTAGACGTTCCAAGACCATTCTCACATGTCCATGATGTTCCTCTGTGGAGTTTGAAAAAATTAAAATATCATCCAAATAAATTACCACGAATGTATCCAGGAGATCCCTGAAGATGTCATTCACCAAGTGCTGGAAAGTGGCTGGGGCGGTACTCAGACCAAAAGGCATAACTAGATATTCAAAGTGTCCATAGCGTGACCTGAATGCAGTCTTCCATTCATCCCCAGGTCTAATACGGACTAAGTTATAGGCCCACGAAGATCTAGTTTAGAAAAAATTTTGGCATGTCGCACTCTCTCCAATAACTCAGGGATTAAAGGCAATGGATAACGGTTTCTAATAGTAACCTTATTGAGTTCCCTATAGTCTACGCATGGTCTCAGGGATCCATCTTTCTTCTTTACAAAGAATATGGGTGCCCCTGCAGGAGATGAAGAGGGGCGTATGAAGCCCTTGGCTAGATTTTCGTCTATGTACTCTTTTAAAGCCTTCAGCTCGGGCCCCGCCAGGGGGTAGATCTTACCAAAAGGTATCTCTGCTCCAGGCAATAATTCAATTGGACAATCATATGGACGGTGAGGAGGAAGCTGGTCAGCGTTCTTCTTGTCACATAAATCCACATAGTCCTGGTATACAGCTGGTAGTTCAGGGACTGACATGGTTCCTTTAGGAACAGAGCAAGCTGAAATTTTTGGACTCATCTGTTTCTCTGGAAAGTGTAATTCCTTGGTCTCCCAGTTAATGGTAGGATTCTGAGCCTGCAGCCATGGTAGCCCTAGAATAATGGGAAAGTGAGGAGAAGAGATAAGCATAAAGGACAGTTTCTCTTGATGATCTTTACCCATAAGAACCTTTAAAGGCTCTGTTTCCTGATCCACTGGTCCAGAGGTCAGCAGGGAGCCATCCACAGTTTCCATCTGTACTGGAGTAGCCTTCTTCACTGAACGTATTCCCTGTTTCAGAGCAAAGGAGACATCCATAAAATTTCCACTTGCACCTGAGTCGATCATAGCAGAGCTAGACACCCAGGCTGAGTCAACCCAGAGTTTGATGGAAAGAAAACAGTGAGAATTGTTTTTTTTACAACTCAGCTGGGACACCGCTGAGGAAACTTGAAAGATGGCAGCATTTACACAGTCAACGTCCTCAGAGTAACGGAGTTTAAGTCCGAGAAATCAAGATCTGTTGCTGCAGATCTCTCTGGAGCCTGAGGCTCGGACCTGACAGATCCCCTCTCGCAACACTCACAATGAATGAGTGCTGCAGTAGTCTTGCGAGAACGGCTGGGGCAGTTAATAATAAAGTGCCCTGACTTACCACAATAAAAACATAGATTCTCCTTAAAACGATGTTCCTTGCGTGCATCACTAACCCGTCGTAGTAAAGAGTCTACCTGCATGGGTTCAGGTTCAGGTTCCCGTGTAATCCTATTCAAAGGTTCCTTAGCTGGAGAGGAAGGTAGGAAAAGGTTAGTACGATTGCTTTCGAACCATCTCTCTTGCCTGCGTTCAGTTAAACGAGTATCAATACGGATGCAGTAGTTAATAAAGTCACCTAACGCAGTGGGAGGGTCGGCACGAGCAAGTTCATCCTTAATCAGTGGGGATAACCCCTTTCGAAAAATAGATTTTTTGGCGGAATTGTCCCAGGTGGTATCAAGGGCCCATCTCCTGAAATCCAAGGCATATTCAGCTACCGAGTGCTTACCTTGGCGCAAAGCTAACATGGCTGCTTCAGCTGTTGCACCTCGATTGGGGTCATCAAACACCTGCCCCATGGCTGAAATAAAATCATCAAGGTGATTCAAACAATCATCCTCAGTCTCAATCAGAGGGTTTGCCCACATCAAAGCCTTGTTGGTAAGCAACATAATTATAGTAAGCACCTTAGATCGTTCAGTAGGAAATTGTGAAGCATGTGCAGAAAAAAAAGATTGCATTGATTAACAAATCCCCTGAATTTTTCACGTTCACCACCAAAACGAAAAGGGGGCAACTTGGGAATCCCAGAACTCGGGGCCACGGCAGGAGCCTGGACTTGCCCCTCCAGAACCTCAATCCTGGCTCGCAAATCCTGGGTAGTCTGTCCAACCACTTGCAAATTGTGATTATTTAGGTCCTGAAGATTTGTAAAACGGGTCTTTATATTCTGCAAATCTGCAAGGATATTATCAGTCACTCCGCAAAGTTCCTTTATGCGGGCCTCCATTTTCCAGATCTTTTAAGACAGGAGTACTGGAAGAAGAGGAGTAAAAAAAAACAATAGTGTTCACCTGTGGCAACACTGAAGAAAGAAAAAACTTTAAGGGAACTGCTCACCTGGAATGGTTGTGAGAAGTCACAACCACTATCATCACAGAAAGCTTTCAACCAGACATCTGGAATGGTTGTGAGAAGTCACAACCACTGTCATCACAGAAAGTACAACCGGACATCCGATATCCACAGTACAGCAGACAAGCCTTTCCAGACCCAGCAGACACTAACGTTTGGCTTCAGAATCTTGTAATGTATGTGGTACAGTTCATATAGCGTCTTGTGCTTGGGTGCGATGAAAATACTTGAGACACAGGTTGATAAAGAAAGTCTTGTATTGCTTCATACAAATTGGCAAAAATAAACACACAGGTTGCAAACACAGAAGCAGGAGACACAGCAGGCCAGAGTAATCTAAGCTCAGCAATAACTCTCCAATACAGATTCAGATCTTCTTCTCTGTTACCGCAAGTCCATGCAAACGTGAGGCTCTCAAGAGCAGAGTTCAGAGTCCACAAGTGCTTCAGAGTTCCTCAGTAGGAATGGCTGGAGTACAAGGTCCAAGGCTTCAGGAGTCAGAACACAGGTTCACTGCAGGCTAGATTCTGAAGCACTGATTGCTCAGCTGTGGCTGTTTAAGAAGCAAACGGAGAGAATCAGGGCGGGAACATGCAAGCTGGAAAACTCCATTTTGACTGAGGGCAAGATAGCTGCAGCAAAACAGAAAGCAAAATGGCCGACGAACAAACTGAGTTTCAGAAACAGATACACAGAACCTTACACCATCCTTGTATCTGTTTTCTATGTCCGTGTGCCATCCATACGCAGATCTGTTTGTGCCATCCACATGTTAATTTTTTTTTTACTTCCATGTGCCATCTGCGTTTTTATTATTTACATCTGTGTGTCCATTTTTCAAGTCTGTATGCCATCCACGTGACTGTTTTTTATGTGCATTTAGATTAATGCCATTGATCCATGTATGCATTTTTCATGTCAGTGTGCCATCCATCCGCATGTCTGTTTCTTATGTAAGTGTGCCATCCATCCGCATGTCTGTTTCTTATGTCAGCGTGCCATCCATCCGCATGTCTGTTTCTTATGTCAGCGTGCCATCCATCCACGTTTGTTTCTTAGGTCAGCGTGCCATCCATCCGCATGTCTATTTCTTATGTCAGTGTGCCATTCATCCCCATGTCTGTTTCTTATGTCAGCGTGCCATCCATCCGCATGTCTGTTTCTTATGTAAGTGTGCCATCCATCCGCATGTCTGTTTCTTATGTCAGCGTGCCATCCATCCGCATGTCTGTTTTTTATGTCAGCGTGCCATCCATCCGTATGCTTGTTTCTTATGTCAGTGTGCCATTCATCCACATGTCTGTTTCTTATGTCAGCGTGCCATCCATCCGCATGTCTGTTTCTTATGTCAGTGTGCCATCCATCCGCATGTGTTTCTTATGTCAGCGTGCCATCCATCCGCATGTCTGTTTCTTATGTCAGTGTGCCATCCATCCATATGCTTGTTTCTTATGTCAGTGTGCCATTCATCCACATGTCTGTTTCTTATGTCAGCGTGCCATCCATCCGCATGTCTGTTTCTTATGTCAGTGTGCCATCCATCCGCATGTCTGTTTCTTATGTCAGCGTGCCATCCATCCACGTTTGTTTCTTAGGTCAGCGTGCCATCCATCCGCATGTCTGTTTCTTATGTCAGCGTGCCATCCATCCGCATGTCTGTTTCTTATGTCAGTGTGCCATTCATCCGCATGTCTGTTTCTTATGTCAGCGTACCATCCATCCGCATGTCTGTTTCTTATGTCAGCGTGCCATCCATCCGCATGTCTGTTTCTTATGTCAGCGTGCCATCCATCCAAGTTTGTTTATTAGGTCAGCGTGCCATCCATCCGCATGTCTGTTTCTTATGTCAGTGTGCCATTCATCCGCATGTCTGTTTCTTATGTCAGCGTGCCATCCATCCGCATGTCTGTTTCTTATGTCAGTGTGCCATCCATCCGCCTGTCTGTTTCTTATGTCAGTGTGCCATCCATCCGCATGTCTGTTTCTTATGTCAGTGTGCCATCCATCCGCATGTCTGTTTCTTATGTCAGTGTGCCATCCATCCACATGTCTGTTTCTTATGTCAGTGTGCCATCCATCCGCATGTCTGTTTCTTATGTCAGTGTGCCATCCATCCGCATGCTTGTTTCTTATGTCAGTGTGCCATTCATCCACATGTCTGTTTCTTATGTCAGCGTGCCATCCATCCACGTTTGTTTCTTAGGTCAGCGTGCCATCCATCCGCATGTCTGTTTTCTTATGTCAGCATGCCATCCATCCGCATGTCTGTTTCTTATGTCAGTGTGCCATCCATCCGCATGTCTGTTTCTTATGTCAGTGTGCCATCCATCCGCATGTCTGTTTCTTATGTAGTGTGCCATCCATCCGCATGTCTGTTTTTATGTCAGTGTGCCCATCCATCTCGTGTTGTTCTTATGTCAGTGTGCTTTCATCCACATGTTTGTTTTTATGTCAGCGTGCCATCATCCACGTTTGTTTCTTAGGTCAGCGTGCCATCCATCCGCATGTCTGTGTCTTATGTCAGCATGCCATCCATCCGCATGTCTGTTTCTTATGTCAGTGTGCCATCCATCCGCATGTCTGTTTCTTATGTCAGTGTGCCATCCATCCGCATGTCTGTTTCTTATGTAAGTGTGCCATCCATCCGTGTACCAGTTTTTCATCCATGCCCCATCCACTCGTGTATCCGTTCTTAAATCCATGTCTCATCCACCTGTGTTTCCATTTTTTACCATCCGTGAGCCATTGGCATGTCTGTTTTTCAAGTCCATGTGCCATCGGCGTGTTCGTTTTTTACGTGATATGAATGTTTTTTTTTTAAAATCTCCACTTGGAAATTTTCACCCAACAGCCGTCAGCATGTGCACGGTGTGTTACTATTGTGGTGGTGCAGGATGATGGTGGGCTGTATGGAGAAATTGTTCCCTGTCCTACAGAGCAGTCAGAGATACAAAATAGGAAAAGCTCCAGACAAATCCGTCCATTCCCGTTCTGCAGCATGTGTCTTTGTAAAGTATACTCTTTGGTCTGCTGAAGCTCACTAACCTAACGGTTAACGAGACGTGGCGTATACATCGGGGGCTTTTACGGACTACACGACAAGTGTGATGCATCGCACACAATACAGTCTCCAGAGGGATATTACTCCATAGAGTTGGCCAGTAATGGCCCCAGATCCTCTGCAGAGGCTGCTCGGCACATAACCAGCATAACCGATGAACAGGAACAATCAGTCGTCCTTTATCTTTCAGCTCTTCTTTATAGGAGATAAGAATTTTTGGATGAGTTTACAGAAAGTGCTGAAAAGTATCTTTTCGCTTCCTGTTGACCTGCTTCACAATGAGCGGCCTACTGTGAGGGGGGAAATATCCCACAGACTCCCCACTCCTAATACAGAAGAGGCGGCTGTCATTGGGAGAGTGATGTTTGGACAGTTCCTCCATTCTACACGGGAGCAGTGCACTTTGTGATGGAGTCAGCCAGTCCAGGAGGCACAAAAAACAAGCCAGGCCTAAAACTGGATTTTTTGGAGGATGATTTGTATTCATGTATTCGTGCTTACACAAATGACAATCACAACAGTAGGACAATGAGAACTTCACATAACGGGATGAAAGATAACTTAAATAAAAAAAAATTTTCAGACCTTTGGCTAAGTTGTTGCCCCGCATGGTGGTGGTATGAAGACCGATGCCAGATCATCTTCAAGCACCATGTGGCCCTTTAGAAAAAGATTTTCGGGATCTAAGAGCAACCTGGGATTTTATGCTGAAAGTGAATGTCCAGATCTGGTAATCCTGTACAGATTGTAATTTCCTAATATATTTTATAGCAGTTGTTTTTTCCTCTACAGAGCTCCAAATCCCTTATAGCCAAAGATTTAAAGGGAACCTGTCACATCATAGAGTCCGATGTGCCGGCAGTTTTTCATAGAGCAGACTGATATGTAGTTTTGTGGAAAAAGATTAATTAGAATTTACATTTTTATTATTATTTATTTACTTTTTATGCTTAGGAGTCCGGTGGGCAGTCCTAATCTGTGATTGACTACTTTCCCTGTAGACACAGTGACACAGGGAAAGAAGGACAATTTCAGGGATTTTACTGTGACCACTTGGAAGTAGCCGCTTTCCCAGCACAACATGATGACCCTTTATCGATGAGAACATACATGTCCTTTCTTTTCTTTGTGACTTTAGCTTTTGAGAGGATGGGACACATCTTCAAGAGATCTTTATCGTGGCATTTCCAATCTAAAGATTTAATTATAAGGGTTGTCTAGTTTAAATAAAGCTTTAAATGGTAAATTATACAATTTCATTTATCGCCAATGCATAAACGAAAACAGAGGCTGCGGATGGCTAAGCAATGGTCCCATGCCGATGGAACAAACGCCCAAGCCACAAGTCGAACCGCCGGACCTGGGACTGAAGGAGATTGTTCCACTTCTGATAAGAGAGCTATATTATCACCTTGAACATATTTGTAAACTTAAGGGGTTGTCTGGTGAAAGCAAAACAGGATAGGTGATTACTTATTGATCGGTGGGGGTCCAGCCCGCAAATTTTTATCCCCCGACGGTGCATTTATCCTCTTTATAAAATGAAGTGACAGATCGGAGACACAACCAGTGATCAAGTGTGGCACTATATGTATGACTATGACAGCCATGTTTTCTAATTTTGAACAACCTCTTTAAATCAAAATGTTAAACTCATACAGTTGCATACAGTACTTGCAGATTTCTCAAGCCGACTTCTTAGTCTCTGGTACTAATCTACTGGGACACATCCGTTTTTTCTCAGACTGCACTGGGACTCTGTTTCATTCTTCCATACACAAACTAGTTTAAAAAAATGGATCGGTGCGTCTGATTTTTGAGACTCGGATCATGTCCTATTCACCCTGTTTTGCGGATTGGACTTGGCTATAAGACTATGTGCACACTTTCAGGATTTTTTGCGGCAAAAATGCTTAAAAAACGCATGCAGTAAGCATCCTATGATTAGAATGCATTCTGCAATTTTTGTGCACATGGTGCGTTTTTTTCCGCGAAAAAAACGCATCGCGGTAAAAAACGTAGCATGTTCATTAATTCTGCGGTAAATTTGCGGATTTCCCGCTATATTATGGACCTAGGATGTTCAGGAAAAAAATGCGGTAAAAATGCGATAAAAACGCATCCAGATTTCCTGGGAAAATGTCCGGTTTTTCTCAGGAAATTTCTGCAAAGAATCCTGAACGTGTGCACATAACCTTAACGTTTCTGAAGATCCGTATACAATGGATGAATCATGGAAGACATACATGGTTCTTCAGTTCTCAATCCGGATTTCACTGATATGTTAAGAGTCAGTGGATAAATACCGTAAAAGTTCAAAAAATCTTATCTTTTTAGAAATGGATGAGAAAAAGCTGGATGCCACACGGATGAAAAAACCGTCCACTTTTCACAAATTTTATAAGTTGACAACTATGTGTGAATTCAGCCTAAGAGACAAAAGATCTAGATAGTAGATAGGAAAACCTCATCTCGAATCATGGCCATGGTTGTCCTCCATCTACATGAGCAGGAATTTTCCACATGCTTTGGAGGAACTGTCATAAAAAAAAGTTTTGGCGTCTCAGTTGGAGTATGAAGAAATTTTAAAGAGGTCCACATTGTGCAGTAAAGCCTTTATGTGCTGGTCCACCATCATATAATGGTCCATGATGAACTGAACTTGAGGACTCTTGCACACGAGCCATTAATCCCAGGCGTCTTGCCTTATCTCATCTGGACACTGTTGCAGAGTAGACCAACTGTGCTAGATTTACACTTTGTATGGTGGTATCCTGCAGCATGTTCAGGGATTACCATGGGACCTGAAGTCCGGTTTTCATTTTCCTCCTGCTTCCTCCCTTATTCATTTTCACCAGTTATGTTTACTCAAATTTCTCACCTCCCCCTAATCATTTCCCTACAGGTCCTGGGACCCCCTCCTTCCTTCTACTTCAGAGGCGCCGTGCCCCAGTGCGAGCTGTCAGGGCTGACGCAGACATGCCGCGTGCTGGCTCTCCCATCTCCCTTATGTCCGTTTCTGAAGGAACCTGATCCAGACGTTCACCCTTCGCTCCAATAGTTCCATGCAGGATGCCATTCGGACACTTTGATATGGGGTTTTTTTTTACAATTTTTTTTTCTCCAGGATGTAGAGGAAGTTTGTTATTGGGTGGGGGAGAGGGAAAGATAAAGGGTACTTTCAGCACCTCCTCATTTCCCATCTCTAGATATGTGTTCAAGTCTAGAACTTCATGAATAAATTAGGAGTGAACCATCTGCACCTTATTGAGGCCTCCTTGGAAAACAAAGACTTTGGAGGACTCAGTTAACTTCATGAATAGACCCATAACTGTTATATATATTGGACATATGTTAAGGATGAGGTATCAGAAATGTAGTATTTAGTAAAGAAAAAATAAATCAAAGTTACAGTAAGCACCTCTGGCAGTAGAAAACAATAGGACTTGAGGATAATCTTAGCGTGAAGAATACATTCTATTCAAAGCAATTATAGGAATACTCTAGGTACAAATATGGACTTTATTACTCTACGTGGAACTCCACTCAAACCAGCAGAATGGAGTATAGACACTTCCAATCCCATATTGGGCTCCTTGCACCTGATCCAGTCTTCCGTTCATCTTTTTTGAGTGAAAGAAGGAAGGAATCTCAGAGAATTGAAACATTTCCAAACATTTCAAGTTTGAGATCTCATTCTCCTTTTGATAAAGGCTTGTTAGTTGTCTGGTTAGTGCTGCCAGCATCCATAATATGGCAGCACCGAACATAAGTCAATCGAACTGTTGGAGGTTACGCTGGGTGGAGAACAGTGAGGAGGATGAGTGGCTTTGACAGGATTCGGCCTGCCCTCTCTACACTTGCAACCTCATTTACATAAAGGTTCAAAGCTGATTTTCTCTACTATGGAGAATCCATTTGTGGTCATAAAGGTATGTCTGAATTTATGGTTTTCTACCCTATCTTGCAATGTACAGTAATTACTTTGGTGACCCTAGAGCTCCTTACAGGTTCCCTTAAGATGAGGTCTCAATCTGGTTTTCACAATCATGATCCCACACTTTATAACTTGGAGGCATTAATTCTAAAGGAAGATGAATAAGGAGCCACTAGAGGTGAGCAAATTGATTTGCAGGACCTTGGTACTCAATACTCCATGGCTGGATGGCATAGATGGGAGCCCAGTGAACTGCCTATCTGTTGGTATCCCTGGCTCCTCTTTTGATAAGTGACGTCATGTTTGTCTAACATCGCATTGATGACATCATGCTGGGTCTAAGGATCGGAAGAGGTATCTGAGAGTCTGGCATGTATAAGGAGGTTCACAGGGCTCCCGACCTGCGATCAGTGAACTCATGGTTCCAGGTATAAGGAGGTTCACAGAATTCCCAACCAGTGGCCGCTGAATACTGATGGGCCAGAGTCTTGTGAATCGATTCGCTCATTCATATTGACCACGTGTTTAAAATGTGACAAATCTACCTCTAATGATCAGCCATGAAATAAATACATAATTTCTGGATGTATAAGCCAAATGATCAATTTCATTGAGTTTTAGGTACCAGAATAAAAGTATAGCTTAAAAAAATTTCATAACACATCTTGGTTGGGTGTCGTCGTCAAACAGGTTACAACGTGGATGTGATCGCACATCCTATCCTATCTCCCTCTAATATAACGATCATCTCCTGTCCTCATACTTATATGATCTACCAGAACTACGATAAAACAAGTTGACCGACTTCATTTCAACTGATATCTGCCCAGGGAAGAGCTGCCCATTATCAGGGCTCATTCATCATTGGAGACCTGTTAGCACAGGTACAAATGCCCCAGATTTATCTCCGAGACATGATGACTTTCTGCTTGGAGTGTACAGATGAGTTCTTTGTTTCCCACGGTCCCTCCGACATTCAAGTACGGCCCTCTCCTCCCCTCTTTTTTTTCAGCATGCCGAAATTACATATCATTATTGAAGGAATGTAAAACCGGAGAGGGGCCGCTAACGATGCCAGGCTTGGAGATGGGAGCACGCAGCCATCATACTGTGGTACATACGCTAATCCCTAAATTGCTTGTGTTTATGCTCCTTTCTCTTTTCAGCTGCAGTCTAGAAGAACCCAGCTGCCAACCTGCAACGCCATTAATTAGTGCTCTGCGCCATGATCGTCATTCATTGGTCCTGACCAATTGAAGAAAATGCGTTTTGTAACTCTTTAACTGCCTTGTTTTTATAAAAAATGGAGATTTGACATTGATGCACTGGAAATAACCAATCATGGAGCTATATTGGAACCTAATGAAAACCCTAACTTTACCCCGACTAGTGATTCACTAGACTACAATGCTGAATTATAAAGGGATTATCAACCGGAAATAATTCTCTATGGGTTGAAAGGTTTCACAACCAGGGGGCTGTCCTGGATTAGAAAAAATTGTGATACAGTACAACCTTTTCCAATAGCTGTGTCTATGCAGTATTCAGGTACGGTAAGTTGAGCTGCATTACCAGATACAGCCCAGGGGCAAAAGTGGCACTGATGTGTTTTTAGAGAAAAATAACATTAGTAAACATAAAATATAGTTTTTAAATGAAGGTCTTTATTATTAAAGGAAGAAGAAATCCAAACCTACAGGGCCATGTGTGAAAAAGTGATTGTACCCTAAACCTAATAAGGCCACCCACACTCCTGGCTTCTCTCTTTCTCTGGTGTGGTCCTTCTAAAGTCGATGGGGGCTGCCGCAGTGCTGGTATTCGGTGGGGGAATGGGAAGCACTGCGCGCCGATCACCTCTCTGCACGCTGCCCTGGGTTCGCGCCAAACTTCTCTGTCTTGCGCGCTCTCTCCTTTTACCTCTCTGCCCCCCTCTGTCAGAAGGAAGGTCCCGCTTCCTAGAGCTCCCCTCCAGCAGCAGGGGACGGTCCGCCTCACTAAAGCTTCCCCCAGGCAACAGGGGATGCAGTCTCGATAGTTCCGGCCCCGGCAAGCCGGTACCCGCGGTCCGGTCGTCCGTCCCCCTTACACCTGCAGTTCTTTGGATGCTGTTGTGGGGTCTTTTGTGTTTTGTGACATCTTGGATGAGTCGTTGCTGCGCTATTGGGGTAATTTTGGTCGGCCGGCCACTTTTGGAAAAGTACTGCACTGTTCCATGTTTTCGCTATTTGTGGATAATAGCTCTCACTGTGGTTCGCTGAAGTTCAAAGGTTTAAAAATGGCTTTATAACATTTTCCAGACTGATAGATATCAATTACTTTGTTTCTTATTTTTTTCCAGAATTTCTTTGGATCGCGGCATGATATCTATCTTTTGGGGAACTTTTGGTCCACTTCACTTTGTCAGGCAGGTCCTATGTAAGTGATTTCTTGATTGAGAACAGGTGTGGCAATAATCAGGCCTGGGTATGAATGGGGAATTTGAACTCAGCTTCTCAAAGATGTGATCAATCACAGTTAATTTATGTTTCAAGGGAAGGGCTGCAATAACTTTTTCACACAGGGCCTTGTAGGTTTGAATTTCTTTTTCCCTCAATAATAAAGACCTTCATGTAAAAACTGCATTTTGTGATTACTTGTGTTATCTTTGTCTAATATTTACATTTGTTTGGTGATCTGAAACATTTAAGTGTGACAAACATGAAAAATAATAGGAAATCAGGAAGGGGCAAACACTTTTTTACACAACTGTAGATGAGGGTCCTAAATGAGATACCCCACTAATAAACTAAGAATTCTCCAACAGGGTTTTCTAAACTAGACAACACCAGTAAGGGACAGTCAGGAAGGCAGAGAGACATCACGCTCCCAGGGAAATGTATGGATGTAGCCTTCCTAGAAAAGGAAGAACTTATCTAAAAGAATAATTCCATACTGGACCCACAAGTTTAAAGGGGTCGTCCACCTTTTTTTGCTTGATCAGGGGCCCGAGTGTGTATTAAAAGATAACAAAAAACAAATAGTTTCCACTAATCAGTAGACGCAGCGGTTTCAGGCTGACCACTCTACATGAAGTAGAAAAGAGACAAGTGGAGGGACCAGGTAAATGTTCACTGGTGCGGCAGAGTATCGGCAGGTGAGTAGGTGTTTTCTATTATCTTGAATACACACTTGACACCTTGGAAAAAAAAGGGTGAACAACCTCTTTAAGCAGACTTGAAAAAAGCCATTATTCCACTGGTCTCCTGGAGAAAGAATTTTTGCAATTGCAATTTTAACATTGAGTTTAGCCAATCAAGTGCTAGGTAGCAAAACAACGAAGAACGTCAGCTGTCGAAAAAAGGTCCGGAAAATGGAGATGACAAAAGTATAACTGAAGATCCAGGTGCTGCACAATGGCATGTATTGTTATGCAGCCGCACACTCCAGTCCGAGTGCCGGCGGCAGTGCCGTGTATTGATGCGAGAGACTCGCATCACACTCGCAAGTGTGACCCCGGCCTAATACTGCAATACCTGATGTGGACATAAGTGGCGCTGTATATATATATATATATAGAAAAAAATTAAAAAAAAAAATCAGACCCTTTTTTTACAAACCCATTACACAGCATGTGTAATAACTATTATGTGGCGGTTCTTTTTTTTCCTCTTATAAGTTCATGCATGCCTATGATAGAATATTTGGGATCCTCACGCTGGAGCTATGCCGCACTCTATCTCTGGTGGTGGGCTCAGGTATTCCTAATTTCCTCTGCATTCTCTATTGCCGTTCCAATGCCTTTATCCGCATAACATTTTTGGCAAGGTGTGCAGCACAGGCGTGGCCCCAGAACCACTCTCACTCTCCTGACAGTGTCTACGTGCTGGGCTGAAGCTGACACATGGCGTTGTAATAATTAATATCCAGGGCTGCAGAGTGAAGAGTCATATTAATTAAGGGGAGCCAGCTACAAGACACATACTGTACGTATAAGGATATAAAACAGAAATAAAAAAATGGCTAGTCCTAGCATGCTGAGAATCTGCGGAAACATCCAGCGTGCTTCTAATGCACAGGAATCAGTGGCTGAGAGCAGCCAAATCATCCATATACCCGGAACGGTGTGTGCACTCCATAACACAGGGGCATCGATTGGTGCCACTGCCATAGAGGAGATAAAGGCAAGGTCTGCATAGATAAAGCATGCACAATAATGAACCTCTGAGGTCTCCAAATAAATAATGGGAATTCCTTAGACCTGGGACTCGCATATAGTCAGGATACACAGGAGTAGGTACCTGTAGGTAGCTGTACCATCGGGACAGCTGCCAGAGGCCCCATAATCTGTCAATCAGATGAAGGGTTCGTCTGTGTTTTTGTTTTCTTTAAACAGAACTCCAAATCTATGTCTTGCCTTTGCACACACAAATAGATAAATGATAAAATTCTGATCTCAAAGCTAATGAAAAAAGTGGGCACAGCCTGTTGACTGTTGAATGTTTGCTGATAACGGTCTCCAATAAAACGTATTAATTCTTATATTGGGCGTGCACATGTTTTCTTCCTTGCTACCTTTTCTTTCTGGCCCTAGTGTTGTTCAACAATTTTGTAAATGATCTAGATAATGGAATTGAAGGTAAACTAATCACATTTGCAGACGATGCAAAGCTAGGTGGGATAGCTAACACTAGAGAAGACCAGGGAAAGGATTCAGAAGAATCTAGATAAGCTTGAACAATTTGCAGCGACTAATAATAATAATAATAATTTTATTTCTATAGCGCCAACATATTCCGCAGCGCTTTACCTTATAGAGGGGACTTGTACAGATAATAGACATTACAGCATAACAATAAACACAGATCAAAGTAGATACCAAGAGGAATGAGGGCCCTGCTCGCAAGCTTACAATCTATCAGAAGAAAGGGGAGACACGAGAGGTAAATGGTAACAATTGCTTTCATTGTTCGGACCAGCCATAGTGTTAGAATTGGGTGTTCATGTAATTCTGCATAAACCAGTCAACAGCCAAAGTATGTAACAGTACAGACACAGAGGGCTATTCAATGCATAAAGCGTCTGGCAACATAATACGAGGTACCTGATTATGGTAAAAAAAATTTTGAATGGGCCAAGAGGGATAGTTAGGTTAATGCGTTGAGTCGGTAGGCTAGTCTGAACAAACGCGTTTTTACGGCACGCTTAAAACTGTGGGGATTGGGGATTAATCGTATTAACCTGGGTAGTGCATTCCAAAAAATTGGCGCAGCACGTGAAAAGTCTTGGAGACGGGAGTGGGAGGTTCTGATCATTGAGGGTGCTAACCTCAGGTCATTAGCAGAACGGAGGGCACGGGTAGGATGGTAGACTGAGACGAGGGAGGAGATGTAGGGTGGTGCTGACCCATGGAGTGTTTTGTGGGTGAGAGTAATAAGTTTGTACTGGATTCTGTAATGGATGGGTAACCAGTGTAATGATTGGCACAGGGTAGCGGCATCGGTATAACGATTGGTGAGGAATATGATCCTGGAGGCAGCATTCAAGATAGATTGGAGAGGGGAGAGTTTGGTAAGAGGGAGACCGATTAGTAGAGAGTTACAATAATCCAGACGAGAATGAATACGAGAAACAGTAAGGGTTTTTGCAGAGTCGAAAGTAAGAAAAAGTCGAATTCTAGAGGTGTTTTTGAGGTGCAGATAACAAGAGCGAGCAAGTGATTGGATGTGGGGGTTGAATGAAAGCTTGGAATCAAGTATGACCCCAAGACAGTGGGCATGTTGCTGGGGAGTAATGGTTGAACCACACACGGAGATGGCGATGTCGGGCAAAGGTAGGTTAGTAGAGGGAGGAAACACGAGGAGTATCGTTTTTGACAGGTTCAGTTTGAGATAGAGGGATGACATGATGTTGGAGACAGCAGTAAGACAATCACTGGTGTTTTCTAAAAAGACAGGCGTGATATCGGAAGTGTATAATTAGGTGTCATCAGCATAGAGATGGTACTGGAAACCAAATCTGATTGTTTGTCCAATAGGGGCAGTATACAAGGAGAAGAAGGAGGGGGCTTAGGACTGATCCTTGAGGAACCCCAACAGTAAGGGGATGATTAGAGGAGGAGGAACAGCAAAAGATACAGTGAAGGAACGGTCAGATACACCACCGCCACTCGCATGGAGAAGGGGATGAAGAGTCTGATAGCATGGACCTCAAAAGAGGTCCATGAGGGATAACCTGGAAAGTAAATTTGGGTGATAAGAGCAGACCAACGCCTCCACCTGCTCTGTTGTCCGATCTTGGGGTATGAGAAAAGTGTAGTCCACCATATGAGAGAGCAGCAGTAGCGGTGGTGTATGACTGCTGGATCCAGGTTTCATTAAGAGCCAGAAGGTTAAGAGAGTTTGACAGGAAGAAGTCATGGGTGAAGGGGAGTTTATTACACACTGAGTGAGAATTCCAAAGGGCACAATTGAAAGAGACAGAAGGTATGCAGGGAATCTTAATAAGATAAGAGGGGTTTCTGAGTGCAGCAGTTGGAAGGTTTGACTTGCTATAACATGGGGGGCCGGGGTTTGGAGCGATATCTCCTGCAACTAAAAGAAGGAGGATAGAAAGTGTGAGCAGATGGTTAAGTGATTTGTGAGAGCATCTGGTGTGTTGGATGGTGGGACTGAGTGGATTTGTGCTGTTTAGCCATGTGAAAAGAGCATGAGTGCTATACATAGGAGAGGAAAGGCTAGAGGGGCCGATATGGAATGAGTGTAAAGAGTTAATGCAAGGGATGTCGATGTGAGTGAATGCAGCAGCCAGGATATAAATTATACAAATGCATGTGGTGAATATGTGTTGTGATGCAAATGTAGAGGGAATAGATTTTTTAATTTGTCTTACCTGTCTCCTTCCCTGTCTAACTGCCATGTTTAACTGCCTTGTACTTTAATACATGTACTTCGATTAAATGTACATAAATGCTACCCTGCATAAATGCTTCCCCAGACTATGTCTCAATATATAGGAGGCTAGTTCTAAGATCTCTTACCTTTTTTTTTCTCTCATTAGCAATCAAACTAAGTTGACACAGCAGGACACAATAAATGTAGTGGGCAGATAAACAAATGTCCAAGCCAACATGGGTCATAAACCACTTTGAAAAAGTTATTTGACCTCACAGCATAACTGTACAAGCAAAGTAAGTTGAAATAGGTATATACCATTAAGTTTACTGGATAAAATGAAAGCTGTGGCTGATAGCATGCAGGATTCGGTGCAGAGATTAAATACCATTAAGTTTGCTGGATAAAATGAAAGCTGTGGCTGATAGCATGCAGGATTCGGTGCATAGATTAAATACCATTAAGCTTGCTAGATAAAATGAAAGCTGTGGCTGATAGCATGCAGGATTTGGTGCAGAGATTAAATACCTGTATGAAGAGAATGGAGATGCGTGTTAGTTTCATCCATGTTTAACTGCCTCGTACTTTGATACATGTACTTCGATTAAATGTACATAAATGCTACCCTGCATGGTATTTAATAGAGAGAAATGCAAGATTCTACAGTCATGGCCAAAAGTTTTGAGAATGACACAAATATTATATTTTCACATGATCTGCTGCCCTCTGGTTTTTATGTGTGTTTGACAGATGTTTTTATCACAGACAGAAATATAATAATTGCAAACATATGAGTAACAAAAGCTTATATTGACAGTTAGAATGAGTTAATGCAGCAAGTCAATATTTGCAGTGTTGACCCTTCTTCTTCAGGACCTCTGCAATTCTCCCTGGCATGCTCTCAATCAACTTCTGGACCAAATCCTGACTGATAGCAGTCCATTCTTGCACAATCAATGCTTTCATTTTGTCAGAATTTTTAGGTTTTT
The DNA here is from genome assembly GCA_033576555.1 of Oophaga sylvatica. Taxonomy (NCBI): domain Eukaryota; kingdom Metazoa; phylum Chordata; class Amphibia; order Anura; family Dendrobatidae; genus Oophaga; species Oophaga sylvatica. Next base: position 71,096,348 of record JARQOD010000003.1, on the reverse strand, counting down.
GTTTGTCCACCCGTCTCTTGATGATTGACCACAAGTTCTCAATGGGATTAAGATCTGGGGAGTTTCCAGGCCATGGACCCAAAATCTCTATGTTTTGTTCCCTGAGCCATTTAGTTATCACCTTTGCTTTATGGCAAGGTGCTCCATCATGCTGGAAAAGGCATTGTTGATCGCCAAACTGCTCTTGGAGGGTTGGGAGAAGTTGCTCTTGGAGGACATTCTGGTACCATTCTTTATTCATGGCTGTGTTTTTAGGCAAGACTGTGAGAGAGCTGATTCCCTTGGCTGAGAAGCAACCCCACACATGAATGGTTTCAGGATGCTTAACAGTTGGCATGAGACAAGACTGGTGGTAGCGCTCACCTTGCCTTCTCCGAATGAGGCGTTTTCCTGATGTCCCAAACAATTGAAAAGGGGATTCATCAGAGAAAATAACTTTACCCCAGTCCTCAGCAGTCCACTGCCTGTACCTCTTGCAGAATATCAGTCTGTCCATGATGTTTTTTCTGGAGAGAAGTGGCTTCTTTGCTCCCCTCCTTGAGACCAGGCCTTGCTCCAAGAGTCTCCGCCTCACAGTGCGAGCAGATGCACTCACACCTGCCTGCTGCCATTCCTGAGCAAGCTCTGCACTGCTGGTAGCCCGATCCCGCAGCTGAAATACTTTTAAGAGACGGTCCTGGCGCTTGCTGGTCTTTCTTGGGCGCCCTGAAGCCTTTTAGGCAACAATGGAACCTCTCTCCTTGAAGTTCTTGATGATGCGATAGATTGTTGACTGAGGTGCAATCTTTCTAGCTGCGATACTCTTCCCTGTTAGGCCATTTTTGTGCATTGCAATGATGACTGCACGTGTTTCTTTAGAGATAACCATGGTTAACAGAAGAGAAACAATGATGCCAAGCACCAGCCTCCTTTTAAAGTGTCCAGTGGTGTCATTCTTACTTAATCATGACAGATTGATCTCCAGCCATGTCCTCATCAACACCCACACCTGTGTTAATGGAGCAATCACTGAAAAGAGGTTAGCTGGTCCTTTTAAGGCAGGGCTGCAATGATGTTGAAATGTGTTTTGGGGGATAAAGTTCATTTTCTAGCCAAATATTGACTTTGCAAGTAATTGCTGTTAAGCTGATCACTCTTTATAACATTCTGGAGTATATGCAAATTGCCATTAGAAAAAGTGAAGCAGTAGACTTTGTAAAAATTAATATTTGTGTCATTCTCAAAACTTTTGGCCATGACTGTACATCTGGGCAAGAAAAATGAAAATTACATCTACAGAATAGGAGGAATAGAACTAAGCAGCAGCACGTGTGAAAAGACTTGGATACACTAATAGGTCGCAGACTGTACATGAGTCAATAGTGTGATGCAGCAGCAAAAAGGCAAACACAGTTCTAGGATGTATTAAGAAGTATAGAGTCTAGATCACATGAAGTAATTATCCCCCTCTACTCCTCCTTGGTCAGACCTCATCTAGAATACTGTGTCCTGGGCCGGCATTAGGGGGCAGGCAGACCAGACAGCTGCCTAGAGTTCCAGCTCCTCCAGGGGCACCCAGCTTAGCCAGTGGTGTGCCGCTAATAGCGGCACACCACATGGCCACTGAGGGGCCTGGCGAGGCCCACCCATCGCTGATTGAATTTATCGACATCATAGTCGCCGATACAATTGAAAGCAGTGACGAAGATCTCTCTCCCATCACTCCCCTCTGCTTGTGACTCAGCAGGCGTGCGATGACGTCACTTCATCGTGCGCAGCGTTGTGCCAGCAGTGGAGCCAATGAGACCAGAGCAACAGAGCCTGGAGCAGCGTAAGGAACAAGGAGGGGTGAGTATTGTGCGAGTGTGTCTGCACTATACTGTATGTTAGAAGGGAGCTGCACTGTACTGTGTGTTGGGGAAGGGAGCTGCACTGTACTGTGTGTTGGGTGGAGCTGCACTGTATTGTGTGTTGGGTGGGAGCTACACTGTACTATGTGTTGGGGAGCTGAACTGTATTATGTGTTGGGGAGCTGCACTGTAAGGCATGTTGGGGAGCTGCACTGTAAGGAGTGTTGGGGAGCTGCTCTGTACTGTGTGTTGAGGGAGCTGTACTGTGCTGGGGAGCTGCACTATACTGTGTGCTGGGAGGGAGCTGCACTGTACTGTGTGTTGGGGATCTGCACTGTACTGTGTGTTGGGGAGCTGCACTATACTGTGTGTGGAGGGGGGCTGCATTATATTGTGTGTGAGGGAGATGCACTATACTGTGGGTGTGGGGGCTGCATTATACTATGTGTGTATAGCTGCAGTATGCCCTTGGAGGGGCTGCAGTATACTCTGAGGGGAGCTGCAGTAAGTATACTCTGAGGGTGGCTGCAGTATACTCTGAGGGAGGCTGCAGTATACTCTAAGGGGGCTGCAGTATACTCTATGAAGGGGGTTGCAGTATACTCTGAGGGGACTGCATTATACTGTGTGTGGGGAGCTGCAGTATACTCTGTGTGGGGCTGCAGTATACTCTGACGGTGGGCTGCATTATACTGTATCGAAGACTATCTGTCTCCATCATTCTTCCTCAACCAGTGTAAAGAAACTCGGGAACAGGTGTCTAACAACTTCAATGCCTTCGATCACGCTTGTTTAACGGCCTGAACTCTGCACCTGTAAATACAGCCGAAATGTTTGTGTGATGTGGAATATGTGAGCATTTGGGGCCCCACTTTAAGCTTTTGCCCAGGGCCCCACTTTCTCTAAAACCGGCCCTGACTGTCCAGTTCTGAGCACCACATTTTAAAAAAAGACATTAAAAAACTGTAGACAGTTCAGAGAAGAGCTACCAGGATGTTGGCGGACTGCAAAGTATGGCCTACAAGGAACAGTTGAAGGATCTGGGAAAGTTTAGCTTACAAAAAAGAAGGCTAAGATGAGACTTATTAGCTGTCTAGAAATATCTGAAGGCAGGGGCGGACACTGACAGCTTAGGGTCCCTGTGTAAGAAATATGTCTGGGCCCCAATTTCTGCCTGGCATGCTGCTTATGATGAGGATAATCTGGGACTGACCCCTGGAGCCTTGGGCTCTGAGCAACAGGCCAGATTGCGAGTCCATATGGATCGAAGTACATGGAGGGACAAATAGTAACAAAATTCTCATTGGGGTCTGCTAGAAACCTCCAAATATAACAGACATCATTGAAGGTCTACTACCAAGGCAGAGAGATGAAGCTGCAACCCATAATGAGGTCCTTGTTATGGGGAACTTTAACTACCCAGATATTAACTGGGAAACAGAGACCTGCGAAACCCATAAAGGCAGCAGGTTTCTGCTAATAAGCAAGAAAAATTATTTTTCACAATTGGTGCAGAATCCAACCAGAGGAGCAGCACTTTTAGACATAATACTATCTAATATACCTGACAGAATAACAAATCTGCAGGTTGTTGGGCATCTAGGAAATAGCGACCACAATATTGTACAGTTTCACTTGTCTTTCGCTAGGGGGACTTGTCAGGGAGTCACAAAAATACTGAACTTTAGGATGGCAAAGTTGGACCAGCTTACAAATGCCCTTAATCTGGTTGACTGGAACAATGTCCTCAGAAATAAGAATACAGATAATAAATGGGAAATGTTTAAGAACATCCTAAATAGGCACTGTAAGCAGTTTATACCTTGTGGGAATAAAAGGACAAGAAATAGGAAAAACCCAATGTGGCTAAACAAAGAAGTAAGAGGGGCAAATAACAGTAAAAGATGGATTTTGGTAAGAACTTACCTGTAAAATCCTTTTCAGCGAAGGAAGGAAAGGAGACACACTAGTAATGACTAGTGGGTAGGCGGAGCCCAGATAGGATTGACACCTCAGATTAAAAAGAGTGTTGACCGGCCCCTCCAGCTCGGGCTCCTCCTACTCCTGCTTCTTCAGTCGTACAAAAGCTTAGGGAAGAGCAAATATCACCAGCGGAGCAACATAACCCCTTCTGAAGGACTTCAGAAAAAAAGCAAGAATACAGGTTATGCATGCATGTAGGCAAAAAACCACACAGTTCCAGGTACTACTCACTGGACCTGACCACCGCGATGAGCTGGCAATGCTGGAAAGGAGCCGTAGCGCGTCAACCTCAGTCCAGATAATCGCTATCAGAAGAGGGTCACGCCGCATCTGAAAACACATCAACACACTTCTGCCATGGGCGGGTGCTGTGTCTCCTTTCCTTCCTTCGTTGAAAAGGATTTTACAGGTAAGTTCTTACCAAAATCCATCTTTCAGCAGCAGAATGGAAGGAAAGGAGACACACTAGTAATGACTAGTGGGACGTCCCAAAGCAGTCCAAAAATTAAGGGTGGGAATATAACCAAGAAAAAATAGGCAGAATCCCAACAACCTTGGTAAATGCGCAACAGGCGCCAAATACAAGTTAACTAGAACTTTACACTACAGCCGCCTGTAGGACCCTGCGTCCTAAGGCCGCATCAGCGGAAGCACTGACGTCCACCTTATAAAACTTTGTAAACGTGTGGACGGAGCGCCAAGTCGCCGCTCGGCAGATCTGAGCTGCCGAAGCCCCTTGATGAAAGGCCCACGATGAGGCCACAGCCCTCGTGGAATGAGCACGAATCTTAATCGGGCAAGGTTCGCCTTTAAGTCGGTAAGCCTCCAAAATGGCTGACCGAATCCAACGAGCTATAGAGTCCTTGGAAGCTCGTTGACCACGTCGACGACCTGCTGGAATCACAAACAAGGAGTCTGACTTCCTAAAACCTTGAGTAACAGACAAATAGAACTTCAAGGCCCGCACTAAATCCAATGTGTGCAAAACCCGTTCCTTTGCATTCCTCGGGCCCGGGCAAAGTGAAGGCAAAACAATATCCTGGTTAACATGGAATTGCGACACTACCTTAGGTAGAAAGTCGCCCCGTGTGCGAAGCACTACTCGATCCGGGTAAAATTCCAGGAAAGAAGGCGAGCAAGAAAGAGCCGCCAACTCAGCAACCCTTCTCAAAGAAGTGACTGCGACTAGGAAGGCAACCTTCCAAGAAAGCAAAGAAAGGTTAGCAGAATCCATTGGCTCAAAAGGCCCATGCTGAAGAGCCTCCAGGACAAGGTTGAGCCGCCAAGGAGACACAGGTGCCTTCCGAGGCGGAAACTGACGGGTTACCCCGCGAAAAAAGGAGCGCACGTCCCTACGCGAGGCGATAACTTTCCGGAACAACAGGGACAAGGCAGAAAACTGACCCCTCAGGGTCCTAACTGCCAAACTCTTGTCCAGCCCGTACTGTAGAAAAGCCAACAGATTGGGAATGGAAAAAATCCTCGGGTTCCTTGAAGAACCCAAACACCACGAGAAGAAGGCTTCCCAGGTCTTGTGGTAAATTCTAGTAGTAGCCGGACCTCTGGCAGCTCGCAGAGTGGCAATGACTTCGGCTGAAAAACCTCTACGGGTCAGTATTTCGGTCTCAAGAGCCACGCCGTCAAACGCAGAGACTTCGAGTCCGGATGACGGACAGGACCCTGGGTTAACAGGTCCGGGCGAAGAGGAAGTGGAAATGGCGGTGCTGCCAAAAGCGACACCAGTGTCGAGAACCACGTCCTCCTTGGCCAATCTGGGGCTATCAACATAGCCGGGATTCTCTCCAGTCTGATCCGACGCAGCACCAGAGGAAGTAAGGATATCGGCGGAAACACATAGATTAGCTCGAATCGGTCCCATGGGGCCACCAGAGCATCCACAGCCTTCGGGTCCTTGTACCTGGACATGAAGGTCGGCAACTTGGCATTGGACCTGGATGCCATCAAATCCACTTGGGGAACTCCCCAAAGGGAGCACAGCAGTGCAAAGATCTCCGGATGAAGACTCCATTCTCCGGGATCCATCTTCTCTCGACTGAGGAAGTCCGCCGTGGTATTCTGAACTCCTGGAATGTGAATCGCAGAGATGGCTGGTACTCTGTCCTCGGCCCAATTCAGGATCCGAGACACTTCCACCATGAGCCTGGAACTCCTCGTCCCGCCTTGGTGGTTGATATACGCGACCGCCGTTGCGTTGTCTGTCTGCACTCGGACTGGTAGACCGCTCAAAGGGACCGTCCAGTGTTGGAGGCAAAGGAAAATTGCCCTCAATTCCAAGATGTTGATCGGTAGAACAGACTCTTCCGATGACCATACTCCCTGAACCCAGAGATCGTTCCAGACACCCCCCAGCCCGTCAGGCTGGCATCAGTGGTTATGACCGACCACCTCGGAGGAAGGAAAGACTTCCCCAGTGATAACGTTCCTGGACGTGACCACCAACTTAGGGACTCTCGCACCCTGCGAGAGATGAGGATACTGCGATCCAGTGCAATCTGCGATCGATCCCAATGACTCAGAATGAGCCTTTGGAGGGCTCTGGAATGAAACTGGGCAAACGGAAGTGCTTCCATGGAAGCCACCATCAGACCTAAAAGGCGCATACACTTCCGAAGGGACATTGCTGTCGAAGACTTCATAGTCTGTACATGCCCGCTTGTCTGGAGGTAGGGACACCACTGCCCGTACCGTGTCGAAATGCATCCCCAAAAACAGGATTGACTGCGACGGTTCCAGAGACGACTTCTCCCAATTGACGAGCCACCCGAAGTCCTCCAGGAGCTGAAGGGATAGATTGCGAGCCGTCACCGCCTCCTCCTTTGAGGACGCCACAATCAAAAGGTCGTCCAGATAGGGAATAATCGTGACTCCCTGTCTTCGAAGAATTGCCATGAGAGGCGCTAGAATTTTTGTAAAAACTCTGGGCGCTGAAGCCAAGCCGAATGGCAGGGCCACAAATTGGTAATGGTCCTGACCTATGGCAAAACGAAGGAAGCGCTGGTGAGCCCTTCCGACGGGAACATGCAAATAAGCGTCGCGAATGTCGATTGACACCAGAAAGTCGTTCTGCGACAGGGTTGCCACAACGGAGCGAAGTGACTCCATGCGGAATTTTTGGGTGTGGACATGCTGATTCAATCTTTTGAGATCCAGAATAGGACGAAATTTGTCCTCTTTTGTGGGGATCACAAAGAGATTTGAATAAAAACCTTTTCCCCGTCCTCTGTCGGAACCGGTATTACTACACCCTTCTGCAGAAGGAATTCCACCTCTCGTAGCAGAGCGGCAAATAGCTCGGGCTCTGACGGAATGCGAGACTGGCAAAAACTGTCCGGGGGTCGAGAAGAAAACTCTATGAAATAGCCTGCCGACACAACTCGCGTTACCCAGGAATCCGGAACGCGGGAAATCCAATTCGCCTTGAATTGGAGCAGGCGACCCCACACTCGAGAGCCCTCGAGTGAGGACCTGGCGTCAGTCTGCCTTGGCGGGCTTCTTGTCAGTTTCCCGCTTGTCTTGACGGAAACTTTGTTTCCAAGGGGTGCGGGATTTCTGAGAAGACTTCTTTCCCGAAAAAGAGGGACGACCCGATCCCCAAGAAGACTGACCGGATCGTCCCCTAGACCGAAAATACCGCCGACCATTACCGGCACTAGGTCTGCCAGACGTAGAAGCCATAGCCCTTCGCTGTGGTAAAGCCGCTTCTTTAGCCTTTGCCTTGGCAATCAGCTCTGTGAGATCAGATCCAAATAGCTGACCACCCTTGTAGGCTAAAGACAGTAAACCCTGCTTGGAAACCGCGTCCCCGGTCCACTGTCTAAGCCACAGTGCTCTTCTGACTGTGACCGCTGAGGATTGCGTCCTGGATAATAATGACGCAGTATCCAGACCTGCATCACAGCTATATCGGGCTGCAGTCTCCAATAAATCGAGAAGTCCATCTATCTCGGATAATGGAGATCTATTTTGCAACGCCTTTCCTTAAACAGACCAACCAGCACAGGGAAGCCTTAGAAGCACACATGGATCCTAGTACTGCTCTGAATCCATGACCTGCAGCTTCATAGATGGATTTCGCCGCCATCTCCGTTTTTCTGTCCAGCGGCTCTTGCAGACTCGCTTTCCCTTTAACCGGAAGCAATGAGGATTTACTAAGCTGGGATAAAGGAACATCCACTTCAGGAGAAGGAATCCAATTATCCGTCAATTCCGTTGAACACGGATATAATGCTTCAAAGAACCGTGTCCCTTGAAAACGTTTATCTGGACACAGACGTTCCTTCTCCACTACCGTATTAAGCTCTTCCAGAGCCGGTAATGTTGACCGCGACTTATGGTACTCCTGGTACATGCGGCCCGACTTACCAGGCCGTGTAGTTACCTCCTCCGGTAACTGTAACGCCTCTCTCATAGCTTCAATTACAGCCTCTGTTCGGCCCACAAGAGAGAAAGAATGTCCCTGCCGATCCTCCTTATCCGAATCGGATAACTCCCCTTCTGAGTTTGAAGGAGAACCCTGTCCGCATTCCATATCAGATACCTCTGATTCGCTACGCGGAAAAGATGGCACCGGCCTGCGCCGCTTCCTGTCATGAGAGGATCTAGCTGACACCCACTGACCTAAAAGGTCAGACAAGCCATTAATTGACTGAGCGATGGCATCTAATTTGGTATCGCTGTAAATCGCAGCGCTTGATGCCGTCGAAGTCTGCGTATCAGATACTAGCGACTAATCCTGTAGCGGATCTGGCAGATGGTCCGCACCTTCCGGACCCTGAACCGACATGTCAGCAGTAAATGGCAGGTCAAAACCCTGTTAGTAACTGGAATAGTGTGGTTACTAAGCAGACTGAGCAAGTACGCTGAAGGGTTAAAGCTCTTAAAGAAGAGAGTTACCCCAGCTATCTCTCAGTATATAAATAACCTCCTGCATTCTGATCCCTACCGGGTAGAACCTGCGGCGGTTATTGCTGAAAGGGTTAACCCTTCATAGGGGTTAATGCCGCCAACTCCCCACAACTCCCTATATAAAATAAAAGGAGTGTGCGAGTCCCAGGTCTCTATAAGAGAACGCGGCTGCAGATAAACGCTGTCACTTGGAACACAGATAGGTTCTGCGCTGTGGGGTGATGATATTCACTCACCCAGCTGGCCTCGGTGAAAGTATACCTTAAACAGGAGGAGCGGAGCATGAGGAGCCCGGAGCCTTTGTAATGGCCGCCGCGCTGAGAGAAGCCGGAAGAGAAGGACAGTGAAGCTGCAGTCTCCTCAGAGCGATTCCTGTCACAAAAAGAGCGGGAAGCGTGAAGCCACGCCCCCTCCGGCTTCAAAAAAGAGCGCGAACTCCTCGCTCTCTGCTCTCCTCTGTCCTGCAGGTATCTGCCTGCGGACATAAAATACAGTCACCAAACATGTCATCTAATACATGTACCAGCGGCTGCCGCAGCAGCCGCTGAGAGCACACACACATTCACATAAAAATGCGGTACTCACCAGCCGAGCGCCACAGGGACCCCCAGGGGTTTGTGGCGCTGTGCCCATCGCTCCCCCCCCCCGGGCGGGGAACGCAGTGACCCCCGATGTGCGGTTTGCGTCCCCGCCAGGGAAGCAATCCTCATCCCCCAGGGCTGGCGTGAAACTGCAGGGACCACCATACAGGGTATTACAGATCGCCAAGGGAGAGGTGGGGGTCCAGCAGCGCTGAGACCTCTAGACCACTTCTGGTGATCCAAGTCTCTTGTCCGATAAAAATAATAAAGTTTTCTGAGGACTACTTCCAGCAGCGACCATCTTCTGGACCTCAAATTTTAGACTGAAGAAGCAGGAGTAGGAGGAGCCCGAGCTGGAGGGGCCGGTCAACACTCTTTTTAATCTGAGGTGTCAATCCTATCTGGGCTCCGCCTACCCACTAGTCATTACTAGTGTGTCTCCTTTCCTTCCATTCTGCTGCTGAAAAGAAACATTTAAACTACTAAAGCAGGATGGCATTGTTGAAGCTCTAAAAACTATAGGGAGAAAAATACTATATCTAAAAAAAACGAATTAAAGCTGCCAAAAAGGAAACAGAGAAGCACACTGGTAAGGAGAGTAAAACTAATCCCAAACTGTTCTTCAACTATATTAATCGTAAAAGAATCACAAGTGAAAGTGTAGGCCCCTTAAAAAATTGTGAAGAAAGAATGGTTGTAGATGACAAGGAAAAAGCTAATATATTAGACACCTTCTTCTCCACGGTATTCACGGTGGAAAATAAAATGCTAGGTGAAATGCCGAGAGACAAAGAAAACCCTATATTAAGGGTCACCAATGTAACCCAAGAAGAGGTGCGAAACCGGCTAAATAAGATTAAAATAGATAAATCTCTGGGTCCGGATGGCATACACCCACGAGTACTAAGAGAACTAAGTAATGTAATAGACAAACCATTATTTCTTATATTTAGGTACTCTATAGTGATGGGGTCTGTTTCACAGGACTGGCGCAAAGCAAATGTGGTACCAATACACAAAAAGGGCTCTAAAAATGAACCTGGAAATTATAGGCCAGTAAGTCTAACCTCTATTGTTGGTAAAATATTTTAAGGGTTTCTGAGGGATGTTATTCTGGATTATCTCAATGAGAATAACTGTTTAACTCCATATCAGCATGGGTTTATGAGGAATTGCTCCTGTCAAATCAATCTAATCAGTTTTTGTGAAAAGGTAAGCTATAGACTGGGCCAAGATGAGTCATTGGACGTGGTATATCTTGATTTTTCCAAAGCATTTGATACCGTGCCACACAAGAGGTTGGTACACAAAATGAGAATGCTGGGTCTGGGGGAAAATGTGTGTAAATGGATACTAGTAACTGGCTTAGTGATATAGAAAAGATGTGTATCTTCGTACCGTGTTAGCCAGTAGATAGAAAAATATTTAGAATTGAGAGTCCTCAGTGGTTGATACCTTTTAATGGCTAACTGAAAAGATGGTAACAAATTGCAAGCTTTCCAGACTACTCATGTCTCTTCATCAGGCTAGACTAATACACAATCTGAAGAATCACATATTTATACACAGCACAGCACAGAAACAATGCAATAGGTAAGACAAGTGACGTGAAGCAGAACTGTCATATTATGGGAGATAGAGATGAACATAAATATTGGAACAGTTCATAGATAAGGAGTGTGAAAGTTTTATTGCCATCTGATTGGGGTCTGGTATTGTGTTGTTTTGCCCCAGAAGGTCTTAGGAGCAAATTCCTTAATTGATGAAAAAGGACATAAATCCATGCGATACATTCATTCCAGCACTGAGTGTATCAAAGGTCATCATAAGTTTATATTCCCAAACTTTTCTGTCTCTCTCAGATTTAAATTTAGCTTTTAATACAAGTAATTTCATGTCCATCATACTATGACCGGGGATACAAAAGTGTTTGGCCACAGGAAGATCCATTCTTTTTTCTCTTATTGTGTGGCGATGAGAATTCATCCTTGTTCTCAGTTTTTGCCCTGTCTCCCCCACATACAGACCCCCAGTTGGACATTTCGTACAAATAATTAGGTACACCACATTAGATATGATGCAGTTGAAAGCACCTGGGATCTTGTAGTCCCGATGGGAGCTGGGGATCTTTATCTTGTCCATGGTCATTATAAATGGACAGGTTTTACATTTTTTCTGGTTGCATGATGACCTTTGATACACTCAGTGCTGGAATGAACGTATCGCATGGATTTATGTCCTTTTACATCAATTAAGGAATTTGCTCCTAAGACCTTCTGTGGCAAAACAACACATTACCAGACCCCAATCAGAGGGCAATAAAACTTTCACACTCCTTGTCTATGAACTGTTCCAATATTTATGTTCATCTCTATGTCCCATAATGACAGTTCTGCTTCACGTCACTTGTCTTACCTATTGCATTGTTTCTGTGCTTTGTTGTGTATAAATATGTGATTCTTCAGATTTTATTTTAGTCTTCGCCTGATGAAGAGACCTGAGTAGTCTGGAAAGCTTGCAATTTGTTACCATCTTTTCAGTTAGCCATTAAAAGGTATCAACCACTGAGGACTCTCAATTCTAAATATTTTTGTGGCTTAGTGATAGAAAGAGAGTGATTACAAATGGTATATTCTCTAACTGGGTCGCTGTGACCAGTGGGGTACTGCAGGGGTCGGTGTTGGGACCTAGTCTCTTCAACATATTTATTAACGAACTGTTAGAAGGTTTACACAGTAAAATATCGATATTTGCAGAAGATACAAAACTATGTAAAGCAGTCAATACAAGAGAAGATAGTATTCTGCTACAGATGGATCTGGATAAGTTGGAAACTTGGGCAGAAAGTAGGCAAATGCGGTTTAACAATGATAAATTACTGTACAATGATTACTGTACTTGTATTTATTATGTATACCCTTCCTCACATGTAAAGTGCCATGGAATAAATGTCGCTATAATATTAATAAATAATAATAATAAATGTAAGGTTATACATATGGGAAGAATGAATCAATATCACCATTACACACTGAACGGGAAACCACAGGGTAAATCTGACATGGAGAAGGACTTGGGGATCCTAGTTAATGATAAACTTACCTGGAGCAGCCAGTGCCAGACAGCGGCTGCCAAGGCAAATAGGATCATGGAGTGCATTAAAAGAAGTCTGGATACACATGATGAGAGCAGTATACTGCCTCTGTACAAATCCCTGGTTAGACCGCACATGGAGTGCTGGGTACAGTTTTGGGCACCGGTGCTCAGGAAGGATATAATGGAACTAGAGCGAGTACAAAGGAAGGCAACAAAATTAATAAAGGGGATGGGGGAACTACAATACCCAATGAGATTAGCAAAATTAGGATTATTTAGTCTAGAAAAGAGACGACTGAGGGGCGATCTAATAATCATGTATAAGTATATAAGGGACAATACAAATATCTCTCCGAGGATCTGTTTATACAAAGGAAGGTGATGGTCACAAGGGGGCATTCTCTGCGTCTGGAGGAGAGAAGGTTTTTCCACCAACATAGAAGAGGATTCTTTACTGTTAGGGCAGTGAGAATCTGGAATTCTTGCCTGAGGAGGTGGTGATGGCGAACTCAGTCGAGGGGTTCAAGAGAGGCCTGGTTGTCTTCCTGGAGCGTAACAATATTGTATCTTACAGTTATTAGGTTCTTTAGAAGGTCGTAGATCTGGGGATTTATTCTGATGGAATACAGGCTGAACTGGATGGACAAATGTCTTTTTCCGGCCTTCCTAACTATGTTACTATTATCACCACCCTGCAAGCAGGGGCGTACATAGAGTTCACAGGGCACCATAACAAAAGTTCTTTTTGGGCCACTGCACACCTCTAAAAATATATATATTTATATTTTTTTACTATTTGATAAATAACCTTTGAAGAGCCTGGTTGATTTTCATATTCTTTACAATTACAGTATCATACATGAGCCAAAAACAAATATGTTCATACAAACATACACACACACACATACATTCACACCCATACATACACTCATATACACATACAGTAGATACACACACAGATATACACGTAAACATACATGCACATGCATAAACACACATGTATATACACACACATGCCACACACATATGCATACACACATTCATAAACATGCAAAGACAGACACACAGGGCCATCTCCAGGTTTTCGTGGACCCCAAGCGAAAGAGTCTCAGTGGGCCTCTTTAACACATACCACAATTCATGATGTACAGATACAACAGAGAAATATAGGTATAAAAGTCCTCAGCAGCGTACACTTTACAAAAGTGAATTTCTTCCTATATAATCCTTCATACAGTATAATGTACCCCATATATTGCTACATACAGTATAATGAGCCCCCTATATTGCACCATACAGAATAATGGGCTCCATATAATACCCCATATAGAATAATGAGCCCCATATATTGCTTCATTCAGTATAATGAAGCCCATATAGTGCTCCATACAGTATAATATGCCCTATTTAGTGCTCCATACAGGATAATGAGCCCCAGATATTTCTCCATATAGTATAATGAGCCCCATATATTGCTCCATACAGAATAATGGGCCTCATAAAATGCATCATACAGAATAATGGACCCCATATAATGCTCCATACAGAATAATGGGCTCCATATAATGCTACATAAAGGGCAGGTAAGTACACCTACACAGGAATGCGATGACGGGGAGCGACAAAGCAAGCAGGAAGGTGGCATCGCAAGACATGGGAGGCGCTGGAACCGGATCCGTGACACCCATCGGACCGGACCGCACCCCGGGTGAGTATAATAAAACTTATTTTTCAGGTTGGATCGGGGGCTTATCTACAGCATTACCTAATGATGTCAATAAGCCCCGAAAGGCAGTGGCCGCATCTTATAGCGGCAAAACGAGGTGACAGGTTCGCTTCAGGTTTCATGGAGGTCTCTCGCTTCACTTTATTTTTTGTAACGTATATAATTTTAATGGACTAACAATAACAGTTATGACTGTATGCTCAATTGGATTTGGAATTTCAACCTTTTTCCCTCCAAATATGCATCTACAAATGCTGGGTGGTGGTGTGGCCTCATGCTTCCTTATTATTTGTAATGAAGTTGGTAATTTTTCCAAAAAATTTTAAACTTCATACAACCATAACAGAGAGACTTTTAGTTTCGGGCAGGCATTGTTGTTGGACAATTACAGAAGGAATACATATTGGGAAGTTAGGTAAAGAAAGTTCCAGCACATATAGTACTGGCAGAATGCTTATGAAAAGGAACCACCCAATGGAATGGACAATGTAAAAATAAAGTATACTGCATTTTTTTTTTTTTTTTTTATACATTCCAACTTCACTGAGGCCAAAATGATACTAATTTGGATTACATCATAACGGATATATCCGGAGATGATTTCTGTATTAGTGGCTCAATGAAAGAGCTAGGAAGCATTGGGTCATTTGTCCCACAGACCATCTCCAGATCATTTCATGGGCCTGATTGGCTTGACCCGGTCATTATAAAGCCTGCAAGGGGTACAGGCTTCAGGAGCGCTACTCTCAGGTTATCGTACAATCATTTTGCAATATATTTGAAATATGTGAATCTCGGACCTCTAGAAGGAAATGATTAATGAGAGCCTTGGCAGCACAAGATTCTGGGATCTATTCTTAGCCGTGAAGATGTTCACATTAGAGAGTTTACTCTTCATTCTTTAGGGATGACATAAAGTTTTGCAGGTTGGGGATTTCCATCAAATGCCCGTCAGTCATACATCAGATATAATGCCTGTCTAAACAGAGTGCCTGCCCTGACAGCTGTGTGTGCAGTCCGTTCCCAGCTAGTGGCGAACTAAGAAATGCCTCATCCACAGGGCATGTAGTCATAGATCTCAAGAAGGCTCCTTGCTTCTTCTGAACCCGTGGTCTACAACATGCAGCTCTTCAGATCCCAGAATACCACTGTAGACAATGACTTCATGATTTACCCCATCCCATTTATAAAAAAAAAGGTTTCCTCCATCCAGTTCCTGTGAAACATAACATAGGGTGAATATTTTTAAACAGATAATTAGAATTTATTCTTCCAATCCATCTGTCATTTCAGACAAAACCTATAGGAAAAATAATCTTGTTTCCCTCGTGCCCAACAAGTTAAAACTGAGTTGCACATATCAGTCTAATACGTACTAGACCCGTACAGATTCTCATGTTCTGTAACCTGCAATCCAAAATTCTTGAGTTGGGAGTCCTCCTTGGTCAGCATTCTACCAGCACTATAGGTGCTGGAATTTTACTATATTCAGTTCTCAGAATGCATTGCTTTTGTCATTCTACAATACCTTGTCTGCTTTGAACTGAAAGCCTGCTTCTCTGTGATGTCTACGCAGTTTGACAAGCAGGTAAGGAGCAGAAGAAAGTCCAAAACCCACTGTCACTTCCTGTAGAAAGACAAAGACCTTCTCCCGCTTCAAGTAGTAGTCGTAGTAGGGAGCAGCATTCCACCAGCACTCTAGGTGCTGGGACTTTTTTAAAATGGATACATTGTAGCAGTGAAACTTGAGTAGTAGTTGTGAGAAATCCCACCACACTTGTAGAAGGACAAAAACCCGCTCCCTCTTCTCTGCTGCTCGAGATGGATTACACTTGACAACAGGCAGCAGGAAGATAGGCATCTAGTGAACGGTACTTTGGAGCATTTTTTCTCAGATAGGACATAAGAAATCTACAAATCACTATATCATCACATAAATTATCTATGAAATTATATTATTATGAATAATATTATTAGTATTATGACCTGTCCGTGCAACAATAATGGCAACATTTAGGATGCGTTGAAAGTTCTCTCTGGTGGGCCCAATGGACCCCCAAAAAGTCACTTTTTCTTCATCCTAATGCAGGAAATAAAATTCTGTGTGTGACACCCCTGTGATGATAATGCTCTGACTCTTTGTCCCAGGCGTTCTCAAGGCTGACACACATGCTATCCTTTCTTCCTGCATTTTATTGGCATAGTCAGAGCATGGCTCACAGATTTTTACGGCATGGTGGTTGGGGGCAGTGTCTACGGTCTGAGTGCCCACTGACTCACCTGTTGTGTTATTCTCCTGTCTTGTTGCTTAGGGAGAAGGGCGGCTGTAAATTTCCAATACCTTAGTAACATCATTGTTTATAGACTGTTGTATCCTCCTTGGCTCCTAGCGCGCTCTCTCCGTGCTGCAGGTGCAGATCCCGGAGGCCCCTTCCCACCACAGGGTGAAGTATAGAGAACCCTGAGAAGTAATGTAATATCTTACTTCTTTACGTTCTTTGTAAATAATTTTCCTAGCTCAGCAAAAGATGGCGGAGTCTACGGATATAAAGAAAATTGCCAGGGCCAAGTAGTAGAAAGTGGACCCAAAAATGTTAAATTATTTTAAATTATCTCACTATTTTGCAGAAGAATGTTGGATGAGATGAGGGATAGACTGTGAATAATCTGTACAAACATGGGGGGAGAATGTGCCACCAGGACACAGGACTGTGCATGACCCGCGCTGCATGGGTTCATTGGTCGGGAAGATCAAGAACTTCATGAAATTGAATCTTCTTGCGCCCATGATCTTAACAGTTAAAACAACAGTATATATGTATACGGTTTTCTTCTGGTTCAGTGGAGCTGCATGTTAGGACAGGAGACTCGACAAGGAGCTGGCTCTGACAGCGGAGGTGGAGACTGGGAGCATTCCTCCAGGTAAACGTGTTACTCCGCTCTGTGCTTGAAGTGGTTGCAGAATCGGAACGTTTCACTGTGTACCCAAATAATCCCTGGCAAACAAAGCTGGAACCGACCACAAACATCATCCTGAAGGAAGTGAGCTGGGCAAGAGAGGCGGACAGAAGTTCACAAGAAGCGACGCATTTCACCATTTGTAGTGTACCTACGATAAAAATTACAGACCTCTCCATTCTTTGTAGGTAGAAACACTTGCAAAATTGGCAAAGTATCAAATGGTTATTTTCCCCAATGTGTGTGTGTGTATGTATGTATATACACACATATACAATTTTTTGTTGTAAACCTTAAACTCATCCACAAGAAGAATCTCTAAAGCAAGAAGATTTGGTGCAGATTTTCAGTGGTTTGGTTTTCTATGGATTTGCTACAATAATTTTCAACTAAACACTAATTACATGTAAACTTACCTTACTCATACCCCCTACGACAGGGGCATAATGGTCCCAGAGGGTATGCCCGGGCCCAGGGCCGGCTCCAGGTTTTTATGGGCCCCGGGCGAAAGAGCCTCAGTGGGCCCCTTTAACACAGACCACGATTCATGATGCACAGATACAGCAGAGAAATATGGGTATAGTACAATGCCAAACACTTCTCTTCTTACATTACATGACTGATATCTATTGTAAATTGTACAATAGCTCAGAAACCGCCAAATCCTCACAGCGCACAGTACAGACTGGACAGTACAGTCCTCCATACAATATTATGGGCACCACAGTCTCCCCCTCATCACCCATATAATACCCCATGCAGGATGTCACCCCCCATATAATGCTCCATACAGAATACTGGACCCAAAATAATGCTCCATACAGAATACTGGACCCAATATAATGCTCCATACAGGATACTGGTCCCCATATAATGCTCCATACAGGATACTGGTCCCCATATAATGCTCCATACAAAATATGGAGCTCTCCTCTGCGTTGTACTGCGTTCTGCACTGTTACGGCTCAGGAAAGGGCGCTGTGGAAAGACTCCCCATTATCATCATGATTGCCTCCCCATCATCATCATTGCCTCCTTATCATCATCATTGCCTGCCCATCATCATCATCGCCTCCCCATCATCATTATCGCCTCCCCATCATCATCAATGCCTCCCCATTATCATCAATGCCTGCCCATCATCATCATCGCCTTCCCATCATCATTATCGCCTCCCCATCATCATCAATGCCTCCCCATTATCATCAATGCCTGCCCATCATCATCAGCCTCCCCATCATCATTATCTCCTCCCCATCATCATCAATGCCTGCCCATCATCATCTCCCCATCATCAATGCCTGCCCATTATCATCAATGCCTGCCTATTATCATCATCTTCTCCCCATCATCATCAATGCCTCCCCATTATCAGCAATGCCTGCCCATCATCACACACAGACAGCACCACAGCACACAAGCACTCTCTCACATACATACACACACACATACATACACACACACACACAAAGCACCACACTACATACACACAGAGACACACACACCTGTCCAGCGTCCGCGCTCTCTGCCACAGCCGGCCGCTGAATGATGACGTCATTCAGCGGCGCTGCTGTGAGAGGAAGCGCCGGCGCCCCCTGGAGCCCGGAGCTGCGGCAGCGGAGGCACGAGAGAGGTAAGTATTGTGCCAGCTGCTGCCGGGGCCCTGAGCAAGCGGGGGGGCCCAGTGGCGGCGCTGACACCACTCTCCTCCGCTAACGGGCGCGGGGGTGCCAGACACCGAGTGGGCCCCCCCACCTGCTCAGGGCCCCGGCACTTGCCCGGGTGTGCCGGGTGCTGACGCTGGCCCTGCCCGGGCCTGTGCCAGAAGGTGGCTAGCCAGCGCCTATTTCAGTTGGTTGTGCATCGAAGATGCACATTTAGCTGAAGGGTATTGCAGCGTAGAGACCCATCAGCTCCCTGCACTGCCGTACGAGCTGCAGACCATTCAGATGCCAGCAGCTGACACCAGCGTGCCTGTCATGGCAGTGACAATTTTTTTTTAATGTGTTGAAAAAGAGCAGTAGAATGGATATTATGCCAGGATGGGGGACATTATAAAAGACAAGGGCCCAGAATTGGAGCCTTTATACCAGGTAGGGGCAAAAAATGTGGCTGAGGATGGGGGACATTATGACAGAAAAGGGCCAGGATGGAGGACATTACTACAAGGAGGAACCAGGATGGGGACATCATTAAATGGAAGGTGAAAATGTATGTCTTTATAGGATCTAGAACACTCCAAGGGCCCATACATCTGACCATCATGGCGATGGGGATTCAGGTCAAAATTTAGCACTTGGGCTCATGGAACTCTAGTTATAGTTACACCACAACCCCCAAACCCATGTTTACTTTGTCATCTGCCAGTTTGATTTGGTGCCAACCTTGGCCCTGCAGCTTCTGTACTAGACGGTTATCTCCTACGATCAGGAGAAATGTTCAGACATGTGCACCTGACATGAAATGACTATCCAGGCCCACCACAAAAGGCATTACTCCCTAGTGTCTCTCTTCTGAGGAACAGTCCTTACAAATACTTCCGTCCCCTTTGCACCCCCTTTTTTGCTCATTACCATTCTTAGTACAGTTCTACAGCTCCAACTAGATCTACAGAATTTATTTTTCTGCTCGTCCAAAACCTTTGCAGGCATGTATACAGAGCGTGTGAACTACCGCTGAACCCGGTGGGGTTACTACACCCATTATAGATGCCGTGCCCCGGGGATCCCACAACTTCGGCTTACGGGGAATCAGATAAAAGATAATTATCCTGAATAAAACTGTGCTGTTTAGATAAGCTACCGAGAGGAGTCTGAACGGGCCGAGGCCTGAAGGGGAAGACCATGGAGAAGATACGGAGAGAGGGAAAGCCAAGAAACAAGTGAAACGTGACATTCAGCCAGCGGTGAAGGATGAGGGCAGAATGTTTGCATTACTAATTCATTCCTAAATAATGCACTGCTGCCCGAGCTCTGAATTCTGTATTCTCCCCAATCAGGGCCGGTTTTAGGCAAAGTGGGGCCCTAGGTAAAAGTTTAAAATGGGGCCCCAAATGCTAACATTGCACATCACACAGAAGCATTTCTGTTGTATTTACATGCGCTGAGTTCAGGCCGCTAAATGAGTGTGATCGACAATATTGAAGTCGTTTGACGCTTGTTTCCCGACCTCTTTCCACTGGCTGAGGAATAATGATGGGGACAGAACAATCACTAATGGATCACTAATAGATCACCATACAGTGTCATGTTATCAGCAGCACATCTGCAGTTTACACCAGCGATGTGCTGCTGAGAACAATGATTTTTGTTCCAGCATAAACAATCCAATTACTCGATGAGCATTTTGCTTGTGTAGTATAAAACACCCCATAGTCCTCCATATAGTATAATGTGCACCACAGTCCTCCATATTGTAAAATGCACACCCCATAGTCCTCCATATAGTATAGTACACTCCCCATAGTCCTCCATATAGTATAATACACTCATCAGTCCTCCATATAATATAATGTGCCCCATAGTCCTCCATATAGTATAGTAAACACCCCATAGTCCTCCATATAGTATAATACACTCCTCATAGTCCTCCATATAGTATTGTACACTTCCCATAGTCCTCCATATAGTATAATACAGTCCTCATAGTCCTCCATATAGTATTATACACCATCATAGTCCTCTATATAGTATAATACACTCCTCATAGTCCTCCATATATTAAAATACACTCCTCAGTCTTCCATATAATATTATACACATCCCATAGTGCTCCATATAGGTGGCCCTAGGCAGCTGCCTAGTCTGCCTGCCTTTAACGCCCTGTCCGCAATACCGTCAGCAAGGTGCTCCAGGCATTCTTGTTAACTCCTTTGCTCACCAAGATGGTAGTCACCAACCTGTCCTCCTCTCCTTCTTTTGCAAAACTACTACTCCGTGCACACTGGAAATTGTAGTTTTGCAGATGCTGGTGCGCCAGACAATTAGCTCCTATCTGAAATCAGAAGCAGAAGGAGCCGCCATGAAATCAAACAAATTGCCCAATTGTGCAAGCAACAAGGCTCCTCCGGTGCAGGAGACCTTATTACCGTAACCCCTTGAAGATGTGAATATTTTTTTTTTGCTTTTCTTGCTTTAAGCTCTGCTTTTGTTGGGTGGATAAGACAAAGAACACAATTTTGCAGTTTTGTTCTTCCATCGTCCATTTTGTGGTAATAATGACTTGATATATTTGATCAATGGTTCAGTAGGGTGATGCCAAATTTTTAATAGTTTCTTTTTTCTGTTTAAACCCCCCCCCCCACACACACACACGCATTGCAGTTAAAAAAAATTGTTTACTTGCTATATTCTGAGAACCATAACTTTTTTTTTCAGAGTTGTTTCTTGTGCGGTGAGCTTTAATTTTTATTGCTATAATGTTGGTCTCGTTTTATTCCATTTCTGCCATTTTGATTCTGTTTTCATAGGTGAAACTTTTTTTATATATATTTTATTTGTTTGGTCTGCCACACACGGGGTGATACCAAATGTGTTCGATTTTGCGATTTGAAGTACAAGAAAAGGAGTGATTTAAACACTTTTTTAAAATGTTCTTTAATTTTGCTTTTATTTATTTATTTTTTTTTACACTTTTTATTAGTTCCGGTGGGCCACATGAACCTGTGATCGCTTGATCACCTATACAATACATGCAATATTGCAGAGTATTGTATAATCATCCCTTCTCTGTGGCACCCATAAGTGTGCCAATGTGACAGACATGGGGCAACGCTCTCTTCCTAACCTCCTAAATGCCACATTCATGATCGACAGCGGCTTCTAAACGGTTTGACTGTTGCGGATTTTAAAATTTGCACCACGGGTCGAAATCAGTGCAGGAAAACTCCACAGGATGAGACAGATTTGTAGGTCAATCTACAGCTTTTTGGCATCATCCCTCTAGCCTTTTTCTACTGTGAGTCCGTTTTACTGAAGTTTTAGCATTTTATTCAGAAAGTAGGAAGAACATGATAAAAGGCATCTTTATTACGTATTAGACGTGAACCACATCTTCAGTTTTCACATCTTGGACGTCCTAGATACTCATCTTTCCTATGGAAGGCAGATTATCAGCCAAAATAGGCTCCGCTCAAACTATTTCTCAGAGAATTTTTTTACGCGTCCTCTGTGAGAATATGAATACGCCAGTTTTTTTCCTTTTTTATTAACTTCAATGATGTGAGAAATTTGCCACTTGTCTCCTTACTTGACGAATTTAGAAAATGAGGCCATGAACTCCGAGGGAAACCAAAAGGACTCACTATTAATTACGTAGAAGTGCAATTTTTCCATACACAGTTACAGGTACTGTGATCGATGATCGGAAAATCAATAAATAAGGACATGCTTTACACCACTCCATCTGACGATTGGCATTGTGCTTGGTGGTGTAAGGCAATGACCAGCGGTGGAAAACAATTCCATGAATCTCCTGGTGGGGTGCAGTTTTTGTGCTGATGTTAGGGGATAACTTCCAAACTTAAGGATATCCCTTTATCAGAGGGATGGGTACTAACCACCCATCTGAACGGAAATGGTGTCGATACTGTGCACTGCGGCTCCATTCATTCTTAATGTGAATGCTGGAGTTGGCCAAACGCAGGGCTTGGCTGGTCTTCGGCACTCCCATAGGATTGACTGAAGAGGCATTGCGCATGATCAATCACCACAGCTCTATTTACACGGGGCTCTTCAGAGCACTGGTTTTCAAGATCGGTGGGAGTCCTGGAGGTTGGACCCCCTGCGATCGGTAAGTTATCCTCTATATGATGATAATACCCATTTGGACTCTGCAGTTATGGAGTCAGCAGGGTGTTGGCATCTTAAGCCCTCTACTCCCCAGCACTCTGCAAGACCCAATATTTTTCTCCATATCGTGTGGTTGTATACATGTATATAGGTTCAGCGAGCCCCATGGTCACATTGCATCTATAGGGGATTTGCTTCTTCACAAACCTCTCATTGTTTTTTTTTTTACTGTATAGAAAGAAACAATTCCTCCAATTTCCTCTGAACTAGAGGTTCTCAGCATGAAATCTTGTACTTGCCCTCTCTTTCTCGGAGATACGCTTCCGTCCTCGCCTTCCCTAAACCCTCAGATGAATATGAATGAGAGTGTAATAGGCCGAGGCAAGCACCCATTCATCCTGCGCGCTCTCCGGCCCGAGTGCTAAAGTCACTGACATGACACAGAAATGCTGACTGCCTGGGTACTGCTCCATACACGCTCTATACGGCCTAGTTCACACTTTGCACCTGTCAGCAAATATGGTTTTCAGCCTATTTGCAGCTTGTTCTACCCATTACAGTTATTTGGGGGTCATTTATTGTCATGGTGCAGCCTCCAAAATGATTGAGATCTTTCAGAAATCAAATAGAGCAATCGGGATAAATCTCTTGTGTGCTCTCATTTACCGTATACAGGGCCTTAAAGGGTTTTTCAGGGACTTTAAAAGAAATGTGTGATCAGAAAATGATTTTTTTTATTTTTATATTGCAATATATATTTAAATTTAAAATCAGTACTGATTTTAATTTTCACTCTGGCCACTGGGACTAATTTAGACTTATACTTCCTATAATTTCAGGAAGAGTTTTCAGCAGGATTACAATGACAGGTAACTCCTTTACACCTAGCTGATAACGCAGGATCCACCAATAACAATAGGCAATATCACAGCTCCCTTGTCCCAGATTGACCTTTGCACATGCTCATTAGAGACTTTAATATAAAACAGGTTGGTGCTCTGGCAATTGCTGGTAATGTACCGTATATACTCATGTATAAGCCGACCCGTGTATAAGCCGACCCCCCTAATTTTGCCACAAAAAACTGGGAAAACTTATTGACTCGTGTATAAGCCTAGGGTGAAAAATGATTATGCCCCCATATGATGCTCCACAGATTATGCCCCATATGCTGCACAGATTATGCCCCCATATGCTCCAGATTATGCCCCCATATATTCCACAGATTATGCCCCCATATGTTCCACAGTTTATGCCCCCATATGCTCCAGATTATGCCCCCATATGTTCCACAGCTTATGCCCCCATATGCTGCAGATTATGCCCCATATGTTCCACAGCTTATGCCCCCATATACTCCACATTATCCCCCATATGCTCCATATTATGCCCCCATATGTTCCACAGTTTATAACCCCATATGTTCCACAGATTATGCCCCCATATATTCCACATATTATGCCCCCATATGTTCCAGTTTATGCCCCCATATATTCCACAGATTATGCCCCCATATGTTCCACAGTTTATGCCCCCATATGCTCCAGATTATGCCCCCATATGTTCCACAGTTTATGCCCCCATATGCTGCAGATTATGCCCCATATGTTCCACAGCTTATGCCCCCATATACTCCACATTATCCCCCATATGCTCCATATTATGCCCCCATATGTTCCACAGTTTATGCCCCCATATGCTTCATATTATGCCCCCATATGCTCCATATTATGCCACATATGCTGCACAATCATGCCCCATAGTATAGGCCTCATATGCTGCTGCAAAAAAAAAAAAAAAAGACATACTCACCTCTCGTCGCTGGGGGCCAGGTGCCGGTGTCCTGAGCAGGCGGTGACCGCTCGCTCAGGACCCCGGCATCTGAGATATTTACCTGTCCTCTCTGCACCGCAGCGCTCTTCTCTCGGTCTGACTCTGGCTGTGAATGATCAGGCAGGGGGCGCGGCGCTCACTAATGACGTCATCGCGCCCTCTGCCTGAACATTCAAAGCCAGGACCGGGGGAGCAGCGCGCAACGGTGGCACGGGGATAGGTAAATATAGCTATACTCACCCCTCTGCCGAACGTCCCTGCAGCCTCTCCTCTTCTCCCCGCGCTCTCCAGTCCTGCAGCGGTCACGTGCTACCGCTCATTAAAGTCATGAATATGCGCATATTCATGACTTTAATGAGCGGTGCCATGTGACCGCTGCAGGAAGGAGCCGGAGATCGTGGGAGAAGCAGGGGGGCTGCAGAGACCGCGCCGGCGGAGGGGTGAGTATGATCCGACACCCCCGCTCCCCCTCCCCCGCTGACCCCCGTATATGACCCGTGTATAAGCCGAGAGGGGGACTTTCAGCCCTAAAAAATGGGCTGAAAGTCTCGGCTTATACATGGGTATATACGGTATGTGTGAATTTGCTGCTAATCTGCATGTAAATTTCCTGAAACAATAGAAAGTTTTTTTTATTTTTTTTACAATAATTGTGACATGAAAATAAAAACATTGCAAAAAAAATCCCCAAAACCTGTAACATGAAAAAAAAAGATTTCTGCTGACACATTTTCTTATTTTTTTTCTTTCTTTCTCATCTTTCTTCTTTAATATTGATACCATATCCTTCAATTATCTGATCAGTGAAAGTGTTAGGCTGGAGTCACACTTAACGTATAAAAAATCGGTCCGATTTTGACGTCCGAGAATCGCATCAATGTTTCGTGAACAGTGATCCATAAGTAATCCGTTTGCAATGCAAGTATGCGATTTCTTCGTATCTAAGTATCCGTGTGACATCCTTATGGCATCCGTATGGCATGCATATGCCGGTATTTTCTCAAAGACTTGCAAAATGGACATTTAAATGATCCATGGGCTGAAATATTCATCAAAACATATATATATAAATATCTTTATATTTCATAGAGAGATAGCAGAAAAGCCGTTAATTCATTTGTCGGCTTCTGTAGAATCTTTGCAGGAGCCGACAGAATAGGAGACATGGTTTACACACAGTAAACCATTGCAGAACACTTCGATTTATATGTCACTGACCACTACTGTTAGTAGTATATGTGTGCAAAGTTTGGGAACTGTAGGTATTTAATAAAAGAATGTATTCATGGAAAAAAGTAGCGTGGGCTCCTGCGCAATTTTCTGCGCCAGAGAGGGAAAGCCAGTGACTGAGGGCAGATATTAATAGCCTAGAAAGGGACCATGGTTTTTGGCTCCCCACTGGCTAAAAACACCTGCCCCCAGCCACCCAGAAAAGGCGCATCTGTAAGATGTGCCAATTCTGGCACTTAACCTCTCTTCCCACTGCCCTGTAACGTTGGCATATGGTGTAAATAAGGGGTTAATGTCACCTTTGTATTTTAAGGTGACATTAAGCCTGGCTTAGTAATGGAGAAGTGTCAATAGGGTTAAATAAGGGTTAAATAAACACACACAGGCAGAATAAAGTTTGGATTAGCAGAAGAATAAAGATGGCAAAAATGTGTGGTCTGTCATTTCATTAAAATACTTTATTCTAGTTGTGTGTGTTTATTTAACACTTTACAAACTTCAGGATTAGTGATGGATAGGTGTCTTATCTATTCTATTGTAAGCTGTCAGTGTGATTTTCCTGTACACCACACTGAATTGCTGGCTTTTCTAAGGACACCACTGCGTATTTCTCGCAAGTCACACTGATGGTCCGTGTGGTGTCCGTTTTTTCTTGCACCCATAGGCTTGCATTGGCGAGTCTTGTCCGATATACGGTGAAAATCGCAGCATGTATAATACGGACGAGAAAAAAAATCGGATGATGGGAGCTGCCCCATAGATTAACATTGGTCCGAGTGCTATGCGATTTTTTCTCGCATAGCACTCGTCCGCATTCTACGGTAGTGTGACTCCGGCCTTTGGCGTCAGACCCCCAGCTGACCAGAAGCGGCACAGCTTCATACATTGTGTAGTGGCCATTAATGGTACTGCAATCTCTCTCCCATATAGTACCACACTAAGCCACTGCACAATGTACATTGCAGCTGATAGTGGGGGTGATGGTAGTCAGATATCTTCTATCTGATATTGATGACCTGTCTGCTTCTCAAACATCCGCCCATACTTGAATACATACAGTTACGGAGCTACCATCGGCAGGTGTTTTCAGCGAGGTTACCTTCACTTCTTACCATGTTTATACAGTGAGCTCATTAAATTCCCACATACCTGCAGATCATGTTTGGTTGGAAAGTGAGCTCTTCTATTCCCATAAAGACAAAAATAATAACACAGTGTTACATACAAACACCAGAAACAATATTCTGTCACTTGAAATAATACTATAATGTTACTGAACAGCAGAGGGGAGCGAGAGGCTTGAAACAGGAGGATCAGGATAAACTACACTGCACAATGTTCATTTCTGAACCAAAATCAGTATCCTTCTCTCTCTGGTAGCTGACAATATAGCCATTTCTTACTTGCTCTCCAGAAGAAAGCCTCTCAACTATACTGACATGCTATTGCAGGTGCTATGCCGGTTCCCTGTCAAGCAGAGGAGCAAATCGTTTCTACTGGCTGTTCTGCTTTTAGGTGTGGACTCTAGACAAAATCATTCTCCTTCTCCTTCTGGCAGCTAACAACACAGTCCCTTATTACTTTCCTTTCAGAAATAAATTGTACTGCCATGCATTGCATAGGCTTTGCTACTTTCATGACAAGAAGGGCAGAAATCCATTTCCACTGGCTGTTCAGATAGGGGGGTGGGGGTGGGTGGGCTCTGGTCAAAATGAGTCTTTTTTCCCATCAGACATCTGACAATGTAGTCTTTTCCAACTGCCCTTAATATTATTGACTCTGCAGTGAATGTAGGATGGATCACATTGGCAGACAGGACAAAAGGATTTTGCTACCCCATCTGAGAGCAGCATAATGTAGGGGCAGAGACACTGATTCCAACGATGTGTCATTTACTGGGCTGTTTAGTCGAATTTTGATAAAAATCCCTTTTTGATCTGCTACAGATCGACCAGTTCTCTGAATGCTGAGCTCTGTTTCACCCCACCACTGATTGGCAGCTTTCTGCCTATGCACAGTGTACACAAAATGCTGCCAATCAATGGTAGGAGCAGAAAATGGAAGACTACACTGGCAACAGTTTTCAGGATTTCACTAATGAAACCTTGATGTATCTGCCCCATTATATACAGTATATTTTAAACACAAGGACACAAGCCCTAGGGCGGTCAGATGGCCGTATAACTCAGCCAATGATCACAAATCAGTGCTCGGACTGGCCATTGGCACTCCCAACCCGAGCATAACAGCTGCATAGGAATACATGCTGTCACGCCGACTGCCAGTCCGAGCTTTGCATTGGGCTCCTCCTCGGAGTTATACAGCTCTGTGAATGTGCCCTTAATGGGATTCTGTCAGCGGGTTTTTGCTATGTAATCTGAGTGCAGTATGATGTAGGAACAGACAACCTGATTCCAGTGATGTGTCACTTACTAGGTTGTGTGCTGCTGTTTTCGTAAAATCAGTGTTTTATCAGCAAAAGATTATCACTAGAGGGCTAGGTGTCTTGTGCCTCCTGGTCTAACCATGCTCCAACACTGATTGGCTGCTTTGTATGTATACTGTATATTGACAGATAGCTGCTAATTAGTGGTGTGGGCGGGGTTATACACAGCTCAGTATTCTGAGCTCTGCTAGATCTGTAGCAGAGAAAATTGTGACTGTATTAAAATAACAGCAAGCTGACCAGTAAGTGACATATCTCTGGAATCAGGGTTTTTGTCCCTACATCAATGGTACCCTTAGATTCCATAGCAAAAAAATCTTACAAAGTTCCAGATTTCATTGGATTTTTTTAATCTAATCTAAGTACTCCTCCAATAGCTGCTTCTCCACTGATTCTTGAACAGTTTTTCTTTTTCTTCTGTGCCCGTCCATTTCAAAGTTATGCCCCCAGTAAATATAGATACTAATTTTCCCTTTTAAGTAATTGGGTGTATACCATAGAACTCTGTGGGCGTTTTCTTTTTTTCCTATGAGACTGACCAATCAAAACATGGTCATAATAGTTGAAGAGAAAAATCTGCATTTTTAATTCCGGGGGACATAACTTTGGAACGGAATGGCACAAAAGAAAAAGAAAAACTGTTCCAGAATCGGTGGAGCTGTGGCAATTGCAGGAGACACTCACCTTAAATTAAAAAAATCCAGTGAAATGTCCCTTTAAGTGCTTTCCCTTACGCTGCAGCAGACTCCATCCTTCATCTCTCACTTCTCTCACTACTGCTTAGTAATGCACAGCCAGCCAAATGAGGCAACAATCCCCAGACTTCCATGCACCCTCTACACATTGACATTTCAGAGGAATGGTATGACATCACATTCTGGCTCCCTGATTGGACGCCAGGCTCCAGGGGGTGAGAATTATTTCTGCTAAAATGAGTCCTCGAGAACTTTTTTTTTTCTAGTTCTTTGGGGTTGAGGAAGAAAAGGGGGAGTGGGGGGTACACAGTCACCATGGCAACTAATTCATAGGTCGGCAAGCGACAGACATGGGAAAATGGAGAAAATGGACAGTGTTATGGGGGGTGTTGAGTAAACACTGCAAATATTTCAATTAACCATTTTGGGAACTTTTGTTCACTTTGTGACCTTTCATCAGGACCGGCATGACACTAGGTCTGGAAGGTAGGACCGTCATCCTGCCACTTAGTTTTATAGCCTCTTTGGTGCTGCCTAATTGGGCTTAGCCATATAGAAAAGGATAATCCGGCACAAACCATACATGCGATTAGGGGGGTATGCGGAGAAGGCAGGGGGGGACATGCACCACGCCACAGGGATAAATCGAGGCTTACGCTCTCACAATATCATAGATTAGCTGTCTGGCCATACATCGCCTGTCTAATTCATCCGCAGAGCTCGGGATAACAGGTTGCTCCGTTTTCTAGTTAAAGCTCCGTCCTAGCGTCCATAGCACCAATTAAAGATAGCGTTTAGGGCGCTGAATGGGTTAACGTAGCTTTAAAGAGGATAAGAGGTCCTCAGATCTGGTGCGTCCTGGGCCTCTTCAATTCTAAAGCATCCTATTGTTGCATAATCCGACAGTAATTAATTTTCTCCTGAATTAATTACAAGATTCCCAAGGAATGCAGAAATGATGGGGGGATGGGGCACGGCGGGATAGATTTCAGTTGCGCTCATTTCACACCAGCACGTACATATAGTGTTATGATGATTCTATCGAGGTGGCATTCTGGGAGGGATGGGGGGCATCTCCCTGCGTGCATTAATTGTGGAGGGATGAAAAAGTTTTCGCAAAGTGATTTAATTTGATTGATATGGTCATTAATCGGATTTTGGAAGTAATCTCATTGTGCCGGTGATACTTTGTTTGCAGCCCGTCCAGACAATGACTAATCAGATGCAAAAAAAAAGTGCAGTTACTGCAGGAAAAACATGAATATTCATTTTTTTTATAAATAAAAATGTACATAAATTATAAAAACAAAAAAAATCCCAGCAGAAGTCAAAGTTTAACAATCTAGACCCCATAAATCTAATTCCACCTG
This sequence comes from Oophaga sylvatica, assembly GCA_033576555.1. Taxonomy (NCBI): domain Eukaryota; kingdom Metazoa; phylum Chordata; class Amphibia; order Anura; family Dendrobatidae; genus Oophaga; species Oophaga sylvatica. The sequence continues at coordinate 71,065,886 of JARQOD010000003.1, read as the reverse complement.
TTGCAAAACTACAGCTCTCAGACTGTGCCAATAAGAAAAGTCAGGCTACTACATATGGTAGTGATCTCCGAGCTGCGGTTGTGCAGAAAAATACAACTGTCAAACTATGAAAAGTTGCAAATAGCAAAAACTATTGTACCTTGTATAGTGGTGAGCTACTAGCTGTTGTTATACAGTAGTTGCAAAACTACAGCTCCTAAACTATGCAGATAAGAAAAGTTCACACAATCATGTTCGATGTTGATCGCCGAGGTTGAGTACAGTCAGTGTCGTACTGCGGTGCCCAGGGCCCACCAGTAACATTGACTTTGAGGGACCACTTTTCACCTGCATACATATATTACACTACCCTCGTTCACAAATGTACCTATATCTCTATATAATAATAAACTGGGTAGTTTGGTTACTGAATGCTGAGATGCTGTTTTTTTCTGTACAGAGTGAATCAAGTGAATTAAGCCAAATACTGCCCATACAGTAGGGATGGGGCCAATATCTGCACAGGGGCCCACCGGGGGATTCCCCTGTTCCCCTATGGGCCAGTCCAAGCCTCAGTGCAGCACTCAACCACTGAAAAAGGTGAAAATAGCAAAGGCCTATTCTACTATGTATAGTAGTGGTCTACTAGCAGTGGTCATACAGTAGTTGTAGCACTACAACTCCCAAAAGGGAAGACAAGATGGCAGGTGTAATTTTAGCAGCCTCAAGTCAAAGACCGTTAACAATACGAGGTAGTATTAAAACCGAATGTATCAGCAGGTTTATACTATGTAATCTGAGAACAGCATGATGTAGGGGCAGAGACCCTGATTCCAGCAATATATCACTTATTGGACTGCTTGCTGCAGTTTTGATAAAATCCCTGTTTTCTCTGCTGTAAATATAGTAGTGCTATAAATGCTGAGCTGTGTATAACCCCACCCACAAATCTGATTGGCTTGTACATACAGTGTACACAGGAAGCTGCCAATCAGTGGGTGAGGGCTGGGTTACACAGATTAGCTGGACTGTCTTGCATGTGACAACTAGTCCTCTAATGATAATCTCCTTCTGATAAAACATTGATTGTATTGAAAGTACAAGAAGCTGCTGAGCAATTGACACATCGCTGTAATCAGGGTTTCAGTACAGATATCATGCTGCTCTCTGATTTCATAGCAAAAACCTGCTGACAGATTCCCTTTAATGGTTCCATTTAACCAACTTCAGTTTCTGTTTAGATCATAAATTTGGTGCCTTTTTACCAGTTACAACCTGTGGTTTTCTCTGACTTTTGAAAAAATATATACCTTCCAACATGCCTCCCATGCTGGGAACTATAACTGCGCAAGAGCAGGAGAGTAGATTTATCGATGTTATTTTGCCAGTTTGTGGCATAACTGCCTTGAAAAGTGGGTACAAAGGGTTTGATTCATCAGTGGGAAAAACCACGAAGATTTTTTTTCTACAATTTTCTTTACGGTTTGTTGCTTTGAATATACACCCAATACAGCCCGAACAAGATTCATCAATACCTCCGAAACCTGAGCAGTCTTTATACATTTCGCCCAAGGTCTGCTATGCCACTCACGCTTTACCCACACCCTTATTGGTGGATTAGTAGTCATTGATTTCTGAAAACTGCGGAGTCTGTAAAGACTCTTATTGCATCAACTGTACGAGCTAACAACCTTCTAGAGCAGGGGTGGGGAACCTCAGGCCCCAGGGCTATTTACGGCCCTCGATGACCTTTCATCCGGCCCACGGGCAGATTCTCAGGGACCGCAGTGCTTTGGCAGGGAGCTGTATTTTGATTACCTGCAGCTCATTAATTTCTTCTTGATCTGTGAGCACTCACATGCAGTGTTCACTACTGAACACTGAAGGGCATGCAATGCAAGATTACGCCTTGAGACCAGTGCCAGAGTCAGGATGTACTTTGTGGGCGGAGTTTGTACGGCCCTCGAAGGATGGTATAAATAGCCAAATGGCCCTTGGCAGAAAAAAGATTCCCCACCCCTGTTCTAGAGTATAAACGGCCACCACTTTGGACTCCTCAAGAGCGTGAAGGTCCAACATAGTGACCTCTGGAGCTGCAACCTTCCAAATTGGTTCGGATCTTGCATAAAAAACAACCCTGCTAGCTTTGACCATAGACCATCTATACTAAGGCTGGCCAAACACATTAGATGACTGTTGGCTGAACCATGCTACGGCCGGTCGCTTGACTAACAGCCATCTCAGTCAATTCTCCATACACAGGACCACTCGCCAGCCGAGCTATTCTGTGTTCTCTGTGAGAAAGCCACCAACTGACACGACGGCCGGCGGCTTCTCTTTGGGAGAACAATGTGATTGGCAGTCTGAAATCAGGCATGTGTGATTGAAATTTCCCTCAACTCTCAGTCACCTGGCGCTCCCATACTCAGTAGACCATCAGTCAATAACCGTGGGTTCTGCCAACACTGGTCTAAAATCTATGGGGGCCTTAAGTCCGTCTGTTTTCAGATTTCCCTCAAACCAGCTACACCAAGTATTTATTCTTAAGGCTATGTGCAGACGGTGCAGATTCTGCTGAGGAATTTTCCGCGTGGATTTTGGTAAATCCGCAGGTAAAATGACCTGGGTTTTACCTGCGGATTTAGGCTATGTGCACACGTTGCGGAATTGCCATGGAAATTTCCGCGGCAATTCCGCACTCCCTGCCGCGGGAAATACGCATATTATAGGTTTGCGTATTCCCGCTAAAAACTAGCGTTTTGCAAGTGTAATTAGCTTGCAGAATGCTAGCGTTTTACAAGCTATCTGACAGGTAGGTCACACAAGTCAAACAAGTGTTTGACTCGTGTGACCAACTTTTTACTATTGATGCGCCTATGTCGCATCAATAGTAAAAAGATCTAATGTAAAAATAATAAAAAAAATAATAAATAATGATATTCTCACCTTCCGGCGGCCCCCGCAGCTTTCCCGCCTCTCAGCGACGTTCCCGGCCAATCCCGTTCCCAGGCGTCCTTTGCGACAATCACCCCGATGACGTAGCATCACGTGAGACCACTACATCATCTTGATGATCTCGCAAAGGACTCCTGGGACCGGGAGTGTCGCTGAGAGGCGAGAAAGCTGCGGGGGCTGCCGGAAGGTGAGAATATCATTATTTATTATTTTAATTATTGTTTTTACATGGATATGGTACCCAGGGCAGAGTCTCCTCTCCTCCAGACCCTGGGTACCATCCGCACATGAACCGCTTACTTTGCGCATGGTGGGCACAGCCACATGCGGAAAGTAATTGGTTCAATGCATTCCTATGGCGGCGGAATCGCCGCGGTTCCGCAAAAAAGAATGAGCATGCTGCGGATTCTCCCGCGATGCGATTCCGCCGTGGAAAAACACGCAGCATGTGCACAGCATTGCGGAATCCCATAGGCCATAATGTGTTGTATTGTGTAAGCGGTTTTGCCGTGGTTTCGCGGCGGAACCGCTAGGAATCCGCAACGTGTGCACAGGCCCTTACTGCGGATTTGATGCGGATTTTACGCGTTTTTTGTGCGGATTTCTATTTAGAGCAGGTCTGACAACGCTGCGGAACTGCACAAAAGAAGTGACATGCTGCGGATTTAAATCCGCACCAAATCCGCGTGGAAAAATCCGCAGCATGTGCACTACGTTTTTTATTTTACATTGAATCTAATGCTACTGTACATCACTTGCAGTTCTGCTGCGGATCCGCAGCAGAATCTGCAATGTGTGCACAGACCCTCAGGCCTCCATAAACATTAGACTAATGTCAGCTGAGCATCGCAATATCAACGTGTTAGTAGTCGGCTTTCTCTGAGAACAGGCGTGTTCGGATACAGGAGTACTCAGCCAATAGAGAGCTCCTGTGTATGGGTGAGTCAGGTGAGATGGTTATTGGCCAAAGCAAGGCTCGTCCGACAGCCATCTAATGTGTATGGCCGGTCTTCGTTGCCTATTTGAAATACAGTGGATTTTGAAAGTATTCACTCCCCTTGGCGGCGTTTTACCTATTTTGTTACATTACAACCTGTGTACAAAAATTTTTGTAATCGGATTTGTGTGAGATGCATCAGCACTAAATAATCTAAGATGGTGAAGTGAAGTTAGAAAAATATAGCCATAAATTAAATTTATGGGATGAAATAGCTAAAAATTGGCATGTGCATATGTATTCACCCCTTTTGTGATGAAGCCCCTAAAAATTCCTGGTGCAAGCTGCTACCTTCATATGTCACATGCTTAGTGAAAGGAAGTCCACCTGTATGCAATCTAAGTGTCCCATGATCTATCAGTATATACACACCATTTGTGAAAGGCCACAGAGGCTGCAACACCATCAAGACGCACCACTAACCAAACACCATGAAGACCAAGGAGATCTCCAAACAAGTCAGGGACAAAGTTGTTGAGAAGTACAATTCAGGGTTAGGTTATAAAATAAACATACCAATCTCTGATGATTCCCTGGAGCACCATCATATCCATTATCATCAAATAGAAAGAACATTGTGCCACAACAAACCTGCCAAAAGAGAGGGCGCCCACCAAAACGCTCAGCCCGGACAAGTAGGGCATTAATTAGAGAGGCAGCACAGAGACCAAAGGTAACCCTGAAGGAGTTGCAGAGTTCCCAAGCAGAGTAGCTGTCCATATGACCACAATAAGCTGTACACTCCATAGAGATGTATGGCTCTTTTTGAGTTTGGCAAAAGACATGTGGGAGACTCCTCAAATGTATAGAAGAAGGTGCTATGGTCAGATGAGAGCAAAATTGAACTTTAAGGCCACCAAAGCAAACGCTATGTCTGGCGCAAAACCAACACAGCTCATCACCCCAAGAACACCATCCCCACGGTGAAACATGGTGGTGGCAACATCATGCAGAGGGGATGTTTTTCAGCAGCAGGGACAGGGAAAATGGTCCAGGTCGAGGGGAAGATAGATGGTGTGAAATACAAGGATAGTCTTGAGCAAAACCTGTTTCAGTCTGTCAATGATTTGAGACTGGGATGGAGTTTCACCTTCCAACAAGACAAAGACCCAACACATAAGGCTAAAGCAACACTCGAGTGGTTTATGGGGAAACATGTATATGTTTTGGAGTGGCCTAGTCAAAGTCCAGACCTTAATCCAATTGATAATTTGTGGTCAGACTTGAAGATTGCTGTTCACCAGAGGAAACCATCTAACATGAAGGAGCTGGAGCAGTTTTGCCTTGAGGAATGTCAAAAATCCCAGTGGCAAAATGTGGAAAGCTCATGGACTTATCCAAAATAACTTGCAGCTGTAATTGCCGCAAAAGGAGGGTCTACAAGTACTGACTTAAGTGGGATGAAAAGTTATGTACACTGAAGTTTTCATTTATTTTGTCCTATTTGCTGTTTCCTTCACAATAAAATGAAAACCAAATGTTCACAGTTGTATGCATGTTCTTTACATGAACTGATGCAAAATAAAAATAAAACAACTGAAATTCCAGGATGTGAGGTAGCAAAACACAAAAAATGCCAAGAGGGTGAATACTTTCGCAAGCAACTGTAACTACTTAAAGCTACTCAGAGAGGGCAACCTGGATTCCATATTCTGAAAGTCCATACATTCATGTTTCGGGAAGAATGATACGTTTTCCCGCAACTTTGACCCTTCTTGTAGCCAGTACCAAAAGAAAAATTGTCAGAAAAGGATAATAGAAAGACAAAATCTACTAAAAGTGATAAATAAGCCAGCTAGTGGTTGGTTTAAAAAAAAAAAGAAAAACAGGAAAAAAAAGAAACACAAAAGCTGCTGCCATGCAATGCTATGGTCTATTTGACTTATCCGTAAACCAAACCTTGATGACTCACATCAATAAAAATACTTCCTTTACAATCACTACATAAACTTTTGAGAAGGAACAGTGTAGTTCCTTCTGCAGGCGTCCTCCACCCATTTTGGTGATATGTCATATAGCGTACAAATAACCGTACAGATTAATTGCAGGCAGGGCCGGTTTTAGACAAAGTGGGGCCCTAGGCAAAAAATAAAATAAGGCCCCAATGCTCACATATTGCACCATAACACTCAAACATTTTGGTTGTATTTACATGCGCTAAGTTCAGGCCGTTTAATGAGTGTAATCGACAATATTGAAGTCGTTCGACGCTTGTTTCTCGACCTCTTTACACCGGCTAATGAAGAATGATGGGGACAGAACACTAGTAGCACAATCTATCCCCATATAGTATCATGTTATAAGCAGCAGGGCTGTCGAGTCGGAGTCAGTGTCCATTTTAGTGGAGTCGGTATCAAATGGATAGACTCTGACTCCTTAAATACAGTATATAATTAGAGATGGGTTGACACCTGGATGTCCTGGTTCGGTGAGTTAGGCAGAACAGTTACAAAAATTTCGGGTTCAGGTACCAGAACAGTACCCGGACCCCATTCACTTGAACATCCCGAACATCTAGTGTTTGCCAAGCTGTCATGTGCATGACAGGGCGGCGAACACCGCTTCTGATTGGCAGTGAAATCATCCCCGCCGGTCAGACAGCCACGGTTCCCATGCTGTCAAAAGACAGCGTGAGCGCTCAGCTGTGATCGGCGGTATAAAGTTTACCTCTGGTCACTGGTGTCAGCTGATGGAACTACTGATCCCATCATCCGACACCTGCTGCCGCTAATAACAGTGAGAGTGTGTAGCCCTGGTGTGAAGGCACACACAGTACCCTGGAGGATGTGCGGAGAGGTAACAGTTTAATGCTCAATAACCATTCACTCCACCACACACTTGGACACACCCATAGGGTATGTAGCCAGTAGTCAGTTTCCTGTCTTCGGACAGAGGAGTAGTCAGTGTGCAGTCTGTGCAGGAGGAGAGGAGATCAGATAACATGTCCTGTCAGAGCTCAGTGTGAGCTAAAGTCAGACAGACTGTTGGATGGAAAGAAGAGTTAGCAGCAGAAACTTCAGTCGCCTGTCCCAAGGACAGTGAAGTTCAGTCGACGTGCTCCTGAACTAGAAGAATACTGAGCATCTGTTAGTGAGCTCCAAGGAAGAAGCAAGAAGGGATTGACTTGCATTACCTTAGGAAGTGTGGAGTGCTTATGCTACAAGCGCGAACAGGGCGAAGGGCGCAGTGGAAGAAGTTATAGCAGTGCCTTAAGGATTGGACTATCCTGCACATTGTTCACCGGTCACTGGGGACCGAAGTGTCACTACAGCTTCAGGCGTAGTGGTAGAAAAACCAGAGTCTTACTGGACCTTAGGTCACAGAAAGCAGCCCTTGGAGTGTCGGTACGTAACAGGGGTCAGGAGAGTGGGAACCTTGAGTCGATGCAGGACAACAGTAGGAACTCAGCTCTCTCAAAGGAAGGCTCCGACCACTAAACTGACCGGGCAGTACAGCTAAGGAGTTAGCTGGAGAAATCGGAGTGAACTTAGCTCTATGCAGGTTGGACTCATAATATTGGAAGTAAAGGAGGCCCCTAACCTGTTCAGCTGTTATCTCGAAGCACATCCTCCACCCGACCAGCCTCCCTGGGACCTGCCTAAACATCTGACAAGTAAAAGGTATGGAAAGACACTGGATGGTGTGAGACTGATTTATTTATCTGCACCCGACATCATTAATACCATAGACTTTGAGGGACCAGTCCCACCTGTGGGGGACCCGTCATCTAGCTGCCACAACATCCCCTCAGAGTTCTATTCAGCAGCGCTGGTCTTAGTGATCAGACAACTACAGGTGGCGTCACGAACTGTTATATACCAAATCCCCTGTAAATATTCCCCCAACATACGCCTGACCGCCAGGGACACGGACTGAGCCACGCTACCAGTGACATCTCCTATAGAAATCTACAGGCTCGGCTCCGAGTACCCCATATCCCTGGTAACCCACAATTGTGGTGCGGGTCAATACAAGAGCAGTAGCAGAGGATGGGAGTATTCATCAACCTCTCCTGCACTGTAAATAAATTTAAAAAAAATGGCGCGGGTTCCCCTGTATGTTTGATAACCAGCCAGGCAAAACTCACAGCTGAGGGCTGCAACCCTCAGCTGTCAGCTTCAACAAGGCTGGTTATCAAGAATAGAGGGGTCCCCACACTGTTTTTTTTAATTATTTAAATAATTTAGAAAAAAAACAGCTTGGGTCCCCACTCCCCACCATTTTTGACAACCAGCCTTGCTAAAAGAGACAGCTGGGGGCTGGTATTCTCAGGCTCGTAAGGGGAGGATATTGGCCCCCAGCCTAAAAATAGCAGCCCACAGCTGCCCAGAAAAAGCACATCTGTTAGATATGCCAATTCTGGTGCTTTGCCCGGCTCTTCCCACTTGCACTGTAGCGGTGGTAAGTAGGGTTCATATTTGTGGGGTTGATGTCACCTTTGTATTGTCAGGTGACATCAAATCCACGGCTTAGTAATGGAGAGGCTTCTATAAGAAACCTGTCCATTACTAATCCTATAGTTACATGGTAAATAAAGACACAGCCATAATAAAGTCTTTTATTAGAAATAATAGTTTTCCATTTTTATTTAAAAATAACACAGTTAACACCTAATTTCACAGAAGCCCTTGTTCTCCTGTAATAAAACATGTCCCTCACCTGTTGGTTGTTCTGTCCCACGCTGTAATCCATGTCTGGGGGGTTGAATAGTTTTCAACCCAGACGGTGCCAAGATGCGACCGTTCAGACTGGGAACCACTGGTGACTGAACTGCTGCGAGAGCAGCGTCAGTGACTGGAGGTAATCTCGATGACGTCACCGCCGGTCACTGATGCTGCGCTCGTAGATCAGTCACCAGTGGTTCTCAGCCTGGACAGTTGCAGGCAGCAATACTACCCTCTAATGGACTCACTACCATAAACTGGAAATCCTATCTGTGGCACCCCCAACAGCAGGAGCCTGATTATGTTCCCCCGTGGGAGTAATTAGCTGTGTACAATGGCAACAGTGCAAACCATTGTGCCACCACTGATAGTTTGAATACTAGAGGGGCATTTAAATTCTTAAATTTCTCCCCATAAATGAGGTTCAATTGACTATATATAAGTTGATCAGTGGTCGTTTATGTTGCCATTGACAGTGGATGACATAACGGTAAGGGGACAGAATGGGGGATAATAGGATCATTCTGTCCTTTCACTACAGCACGATTCAGTCACCCCATACAGCACAATAATATTCCCCCCATACAGCATAATTATGTCAACCATATACAGCACAATTCTGTCCCCCATGCAGCACAATATCCCCCCATACAGCACAATTCTGTCCCTCCATTCAGCACAATTCTGCCCCACATACAGCACAATTCTGTCCCCCCACATACAGCACAATTCTGTCTCCCATACAGCACAGTTCTGCCCTCCCATACAGCACAATTCTGTCCCTCCGTTCAGCACAATTCTGTCCCCCCATAGAGCATAATTCTGTCCCAGCTTACAGAACAATTCTGTCCCCATATACAGCACAATTCTGTCCCCCCACATACAGCACAATTCTGTCCCTCCATTCAGCACAATTCTGCCCCACATACAGCACAATTCTGTCCCCCCACATACAGCACAATTCTGTCTCCCATACAGCACAGTTCTGCCCTCCCATACAGCACAATTCTGTCCCTCCGTTCAGCACAATTCTGTCCCCCCATAGAGCATAATTCTGTCCCAGCTTACAGAACAATTCTGTCCCCATATACAGCACAATTCTGTCCCCCCACATACAGCACAATTCTGTCCCCCAATCAGCACAACTCTGTCCCCCACATACAGCACAATTCTGTCCCCCGATGCAGCACAATTCTGTCCCCATAACGGCACAATTCTGTCCCCCATTCAGCACAATAATATCCTACCATACAGCACAATTCTGTCCCCCACATACAGCACAATTCTGTCCCCCACATACAGCACAATTCTGTCCCCCTCATACAGCACAATTCTGTCTCTCCACATACAGCACAATTCTGTCCCCCTCATACAGCACAATTCTGTCCCCCTCATACAGCACAATTCTGTCCCCCTCATACAGCACAATTCTGTCCCCCTCATACAGCACAATTCTGTCTCTCCACATACAGCACAATTCTGTCCCCCTCATACAGCACAATTCTGTCCCCCTCATACAGCACAATTATGTCCCCCTCATACAGCACAATTCTGTCCCCCTCATACAGCACAATTCTGTCCCCCACATACAGCACAATTCTGTCCCCCTCATGCAGCACAATTCTGTCTCTCCACATACAGCACAATTCTGTCCCCCTCATACAGCACAATTCTGTCTCTCCACATACAGCACAATTCTGTCCCCCTCATACAGCACAATTCTGTCCCCCTCATACAGCACAATTCTGTCCCCCCATACAGCACAATTCTGTCTCTCCACATACAGCACAATTCTGTCCCCCTCATACAGCACAATTCTGTCCCCCACATACAGCACAATTCTGTCCCCCTTATGCAGCACAATTCTGTCTCTCCTCATACAGCACAATTCTGTCCCCCTCATACAGCACAATTTTGTCCCCCCACATACAGCACAATTTTGTCCCCCCTCATACAGCACAATTCTGTCTCTCCACATACAGCACAATTCTGTCCCCCTCATACAGCACAATTCTGTCCCCCTACATACAGCACAATTCTGTCCCTCCATTCAGCACAATTCTGTCCCTCCATTCAGCACAATTCTGCCCCACATACAGCACAATTCTGTCCCCCCACATACAGCACAATTCTGTCTCCCATACAGCACAGTTCTGCCCTCCCATACAGCACAATTCTGTCCCTCCGTTCAGCACAATTCTGTCCCCCCATAGAGCATAATTCTGTCCCAGCTTACAGAACAATTCTGTCCCCATATACAGCACATTCTGTCCCCCCACATACAGCACAATTCTGTCCCCCAATCAGCACAACTCTGTCCCCACATACAGCACAATTCTGTCCCCGATGCAGCACAATTCTGTCCCCATAACGGCACAATTCTGTCCCCCATTCAGCACAATAATATCCTACCATACAGCACAATTCTGTCCCCCTCATACAGCACAATTCTGTCTCTCCACATACAGCACAATTCTGTCCCCCTCATACAGCACAATTCTGTCCCCCACATACAGCACAATTCTGTCCCCCTCATGCAGCACAATTCTGTCTCTCCACATACAGCACAATTCTGTCCCCCCTCATACAGCACAATTCTGTCTCTCCACATACAGCACAATTCTGTCCCCCTCATACAGCACAATTCTGTCCCCTCATACAGCACAATTCTGTCCCCTCATACAGCACAATTCTGTCTCTCCACATACAGCACAATTCTGTCCCCCTCATACAGCACAATTCTGTCCCCACATACAGCACAATTCTGTCCCCCTTATGCAGCACAATTCTGTCTCTCCTCATACAGCACAATTCTGTCCCCCTCATACAGCACAATTTTGTCCCCCCACATACAGCACAATTTTGTCCCCCTCATACAGCACAATTCTGTCTCTCCACATACAGCACAATTCTGTCCCCCTCATACAGCACAATTCTGTCCCCCTACATACAGCACAATTCTGTCCTCCATTCAGCACAATTCTGCCCCACATACAGCACAATTCTGTCCCCCCACATACAGCACAATTCTGTCTCCCATACAGCACAGTTCTGCCCTCCCATACAGCACAATTCTGTCCCTCCATTCAGCACAATTCTGTCCCCCCATAGAGCATAATTCTGTCCCAGCTTACAGAACAATTCTGTCCCCATATACAGCACAATTCTGTCCCCCACATACAGCATAATTCTGTCCCCAATCAGCACAACTCTGTCCCCCACATACAGCACAATTCTGTCCCCCGATGCAGCACAATTCTGTCCCCATAACGGCACAATTCTGTCCCCCATTCAGCACAATAATATCCTACCATACAGCACAATTCTGTCCCCCTCATACAGCACAATTCTGTCCCCCATTCAGCACAATAATATCCTACCATACAGCACAATTCTGTCCCCCACATACAGCACAATTCTGTCCCCCACATACAGCACAATTCTGTCCCCCTCATACAGCACAATTCTGTCTCTCCACATACAGCACAATTCTGTCCCCTCATACAGCACAATTCTGTCCCCCTCATACAGCACAATTCTGTCCCCCTCATACAGCACAATTCTGTCCCCCTCATACAGCACAATTCTGTCTCTCCACATACAGCACAATTCTGTCCCCCTCATACAGCACAATTCTGTCCCCCACATACAGCACAATTCTGTCTCTCCACATACAGCACAATTCTGTCTCTCCACATACAGCACAATTCTGTCCCCCTCATACAGCACAATTCTGTCCCCCACATACAGCACAATTCTGTCTCTCCACATACAGCACAATTCTGTCCCCCTCATACAGCACAATTCTGTCACCCACATACAGCACAATTCTGTCTCTCCACATACAGCACAATTCTGTCCCCCTCATACAGCACAATTCTGTCCCCCACATACAGCACAATTCTGTCCCCCTCATGCAGCACAATTCTGTCTCTCCTCATACAGCACAATTCTGTCCCCCTCATACAGCACAATTTTGTCCCCCCACATACAGCACAATTTTGTCCCCCCTCATACAGCACAATTCTGTCTCTCCACATACAGCACAATTCTGTCCCCCTCATACAGCACAATTCTGTCCCCCTACATACAGCACAATTCTGTCCCCCCATGCAGCACAATTCTGTCCCCCCACATACAGCACAATTCTGCCCCTCCATACAGCACAATTCTGTCCCCCATATAGCACAATTCTGCCCCTCCATACAGCACAATTCTGTCCCCCTACATACAGCACAATTCTGTCCCCCCATGCAGCACAATTCTGTCCCCCCTCATACAGCACAATTCTGTCTCCCCCTCATACAGCACAATTCAGTCCCTACATACAGCACAATTCTGTCCCCATACAGCACAATTCTTGTCGGCAGCACATCTTCTGTTAACACATGGCAATGCGCTGCCGACAATGATGATTTGATCGCCAACATGAAAATTATTGGCCCAAATAAATGGGCCTTAAATACTGAAATCACAGAGCTGGGATGAAAAATTCTGATTCAGGATAGTTACTGACCTTACAGAAATAATATATTAAACCTAGGTTGAGGCAATATCCACATATATAACCCATCTCATGGGGCTGCAGGTTGGAATATTGTGTGTTAATAGAACATGAAATATTTGCAGTGCTGCGGGGGCCCGAGTAATAATTATGCCCTGACTCATTATCCCCCAAGTGAACACTTTGCAATAATTACAACGGATAAACAAACAAGGAGAGACAGAGGGAACAAATTCCTCCCAGGCCCCTGTGCCAGAGAGCTCCGAACTAAAGTCTGTGGATGAGAGATACATGGAAACAAGCCGATGATTGATACGCGGAAACTAGGGGCTGATAAGGGTTTTGGAACAGCCTCTGGCGGCTGGGCATGGTGCCACCTCTCAGGTGTGTGACTCTAAATCTGACTTTTATATACTTCTTGTCTCAGAGGACGCTTACTATTAGATGCACAGAAAGTATATAATTAGTACAACTTATATATGGCAAATAGCCGAGCTGAAATACCACACCCAACCTGTAGACAGGGGAGTCGCTGTTGGAAAAGACCAGCCATGTTTTTCTATTTCTTGAGACACTTTTGGCATATAAAATGGATTTTACTTTGGTTTTAAAAAAGTTGCACCAAGTTTCAGTCTGCAAAGTTATAGGGGCAGTACCCTTTTAGAAAATTCCCAGGCACAGTGTGTTCTTAATACAAACAAACCACTATTTACTCATCCTCCCCAGGTCCAGCACAGACTCGCCGATTCTGCTCTGGGTATTTAATTTTGGCAGCAGCACTAACGTCACACTGATAGCCGATCTTTGTGCAGGGTGTGAAGACTACAGCTCAGTATTTGGCTGCCGAGCTGTCAAGATACCAGGAGCAGGGGCGGAGACTTAACTTGAGCATGGGCACATTGAGTATAGACAATTTTTTTTAAACATACCACAATTTTCTGAAAGTGGAAAAACCTTTTAATTAATTTTCAGTCCCACTTTCTACTAATTTCAGATATTTTTAATGTGGATGTGTCCTGCCGGTAATACAGGCTGAATTTGAGGTTTGTGTGTCCAGGATGCTGCCACCTTCACTAGCTCTCATGTATCAGCACAGCTTCATTTTTTATGTATTTCTCCTTATCCGATCTCACTTGTCTGTGAAACACGGAAGATACTGAGATCGGAAAACCCGGCCCGAGTGCTGCGTCTCCTGATCTGAGCTAGTTGGGTCGAGTATTTTAATCCAAATACAGTCCATATTTCATGGAGATGTGAAACTGAACTTATTCTGGAAGACATTGATGCTAAGAAGTGTGCGATTTCCCCCTCCCCTGCAGAGTCTGCAGTGGGTGCATTTCTCACTCTCTGACCGGATACAGAGTCTGTTATTAATGCTCTCTCCTTGCAGATTACACTGTGCATGCTCTTTTCTCTCCATATGCATTGAAACAGCACAGCCTGCGTGATCTACCCTCCATAGATGCCTCCTAGTATGTATGTACAATCTACTTCCCCTCCCTGCTGCAATCTCTAACACAGAGAGAAAGTGGATAGCAGCCAGGAGCAATCTCTTCCAGAAGCAGCGGAAAGACAGCTATGTACAGGAGTTAGACAAACTCTACAGCAGTAAAATTCATAATTAAAACCATTCAGAAGGTTGTGTATTTTTACATTTAAAAAGTAAATGAGCAAAAAAATAATGGTTTCCAAATTGGAATTGGTCTGATTTAATTTTGGGGTTTGGTCTAAAGTTTCACATATTTTCGGTACTAAGGTCTGAATTAAATCTGAGGCTTAGTTTGACGTCTCAATTTTTTCCTCAGGTTTTGTATAGCAGTGCTATTTATGTGTATAGTAGAGTGCTGTGTAGGTTAATTTACATTTATGGGGTCAAATTTAGTGAACTTCTAGGTGTATGGAAGTAGCAGGTGAGGGTGCCACACCATCTTTTCCTAGCTACAACGCCATCTTACTGGAAACAAGTCAGAGGAGACAACATAGTAGTCAAGACATCAGGATTCTAGGTAAGAATTAACACGTGAAATTCAGTTTGATGGAGTTCTGAGTTTCAGTGATATACATGATTTATATGGCGATATGTCCCCTTATTTGTAGGTCACTATCAGGAGTTGTTAGCAGGGGGTGACAGCTGAGCTTTGTGGACTCTGAGTAAGACTATATTCCACGACCGGACCACCGAGATTCACACTGTTCGTCAAAATAATAATACAAAATTAGAAAAGGAGTAAAAATAGAAAAAAAAGATATTGCAAAAACCAGGATGCAGGGATAGGAAGTGCACAGCCTGACCCCAAACAGACATGTAATCCTATATTGTGGCCACCTATGAGGCTCAGCAGTTTTTGGCAGGCGCAGAATCGACCGTCTGTTCGGGCCGAGCTTGTTCCCTTGCAGCACACCTGACATTATGTACCCTCTCCTGCATAAGATCTCACTGACCTGGTCCTCTTACCGGCCTGGCTATGGTAATGAAGGGACACAAACCTAGGCAGCGTTCACTTACTTTAAATGCAAGAACAGCAAACAAGATGCGGGAGTCCTTCTTACTGGGAGGCAATGCTTGGAGAAATGTGACTGCCTAGATCTAAAGAATAAGGGCTTGTCAATCAGGTATCAATAGGATAATATATATTATATGACTTTAGACATAACCCCTTATATGGATTAATTTACCAGTATATAAGTACATGAAAACTATAAAAATATGTGACCCCTGTGTTATTGAGCCCACATCCTCACCACCGACCTTAGATTATGTTCGGTAATTACTGATGGGGCAGATACAAGATATCTACTTATGACAAACCCCAATTATTTGCGTTATCAGGGAGGGTTCTTCATTTAGGACCACCCTGTATTGACCAGAATTGAGAACTTCGCCCAGGATTGCCTCTCATCTCTTAGACTTGGCACCATGTTAGATTTCTTCCTCCACCACCAGGATGACCATATATAAAGCTTTGTGGAGTCCGCGAAAAAAAAAACATCATGTGGATGGTTCCCGAAATTTTTGAAAAGAGTAAAAGAAACATCAGATGAAAATAAATACAACAGGCTATTGGGTCAAATATGGAAAATATATGGATAAAATCTATGCAAATATTAGTAGGACACATTTTTTGGCCAATTTTCCCGAAATTCCTCGGATGCTCCAGGAAAGAGAAGAGGACTTGATGGGGGAAAAAAAAGAAATAAACTCCAGATCATTTTTGAAACAGAAGGGCCCTCCTGGAAAAATAAGGAGAGCCCTCACCAGAAAAAGATCTGAGACGAAAAAGAAGCAGCATAAAAAACGAAGACATCTAATGGACTCCTGGAAGAAGAAGGGCAAACCTTGTAGGTCCTGATGAAACTTTCCGGAAATAGGGCTGTTGAGCAGAGGCTAAAATCAGAGCATTGAGAGGAGGGAAGATTGGGTGTAGCGTAGAAGAGTATGGTCATGGACTGTAGAAGGGCAGCATTTCCAACAAGAGGACCTTACAGTGCCCAAGTAATCTTTCACCTGATGAGGATAGGAGAGGACCCAGAGGTAACGGTGTGTGTGTGAACATGCCCTCATACCTCACGCACATGGCAGAACCAAGGACGCGTGGTCTCTGTGTGCTTCTTGCCTTACAAGCTCTGTTGGATGCCATATTTTTCCTCTGATAGAGCAAGCCATATGTTTTTCAGTTGGATGTGAATGCAATAAATGGTGTAAAACTGGAGACAGATGGAGCTATAGCACAGACCCCATGTACTGGAATGGGGGTCCTAATAAAAGGAGTGGCCCTACCACGTGCATGTGGCCCTATAATCTACGAAGTGTTGGATTTCCTATTATACGGTCCCATAATAACGATTTCACCAGGACCACTATCGGTGACACGGATAAGCAGGTGAACTCGCTGTTCCTTAACATGTAATGTCTCACTTTCCCCCAGCGAGCCTAAAAGAGAATAGGATCATTGTTTCCGCTAGAACCAATCTGAAAGTAATCCGGGCAGAAGGGGCAGCGACGAGCGATTCTTATCTAAAGCCTTCTTGGTATCTGTTCCTGTTCTGCTGCTTGACGAGTTGTAATTCAGCCTCCGACCTGCTCATCAGATGTAGGAGATATCATATAAAAGCCGGAATAGTCCAAGCGAGGCAAACTCCCAAAACCAGTTACTGGCTTTCTCGCGCTGTTGGGTTTTTTTCCCCAGCAATTTAAGCAAAGCCAGACTGAGTGTAACACAATACAATGGTTTGCATTAACCTTTCTGCTACCGGAGGCACCGGCCAGTGGCTTACACCAGGACCGAAAAAGTGCTGGGACTCAGAGAGGGCAGAGATTGGGTTGTGGGCAGATTTTGGACAGGACTCAAATACTCTGAGATTTATAGAGCACGATCCAGTCCTGATAATAAATGGGACAGAACAGAGGAGAACCAGAGAAACCAATGATCTCAAGGCTACGGTCAGACGAGCGGAGAAGAAAAATCGTCCGTGTTTCATCCAAAAAACTCAAGACGATTTTTAGATCATTTGAATGAAATCAGCGGGCAATCGTTACTATACAGCAGCAGTTAATACAAATTTATAAGACTAAATACTTTATCCTTAATACTAATACATTTATCAAAGAAACACAATATATCTGTAAAAATTGGATGCTACATCATTATCAAGTAAATAAATGTAAAATTTTATTATTTTTTTAAGTTTTAATTTAAGGGTTCTATGAATAATTAGCTAATATATATAATAATATATATATATATATATATTGTTTTATTTGGCGTGCCTTATACTTTAACCCTTTTCCATCACTGACAATTTTTTTTTTTTGCACTTTCGTTTTTTCCTCCCATTCTTCTAAGAGCTGTCATTTTTTAATTTTTCCATCTACATAGCCGTATGACGACTTATTAATTTGTAGTTTTGAATGACACCAATCATTTTACCGTATAACGTTATGAGAAAAGGGGAGGAGGAATCGAAATGAGATTAAAAAACCCGTAACGTTTTTATTTTTTCCATTGAGAGCTCATTTTTTACGTGCAGAGCTGGAGTTTTTAATGGTGCCACATTTATCGTTATCGTTTTCATTAATCATTTTATAAAGCGTGGGAACAGATTTATTTATAGGCAAGAGGAGGCCATATTTCGGGAATGGAGAGATGCAGGAACAAGAGAAAAAACGCCAGAGTTGATGCAGCAGCAAAAAAGGCAAATACAATTCTAGGATGTATCTGTCATGTATAGTGTACAGTTCCTATAGCGTCTTGTGCTTGGGTGCGAGGAAAACACAGGAGACATAGGTTGAAATGAAATGACTTGTATTACTTCATACAAGCATGCTGAAAAGTTCACACAGTTTGCAGGAACAGCGACAGGAGACACAGCAGGCCAGAGTAACTTCAAGCACTACAATAAATCTCCAAAGCAGGTTCAGGATCTCTTCTCTGTACCGTAATTCCTCTGCAAACATGGATTCACCAAACAGCAGGTTTCCAGAGTCCAAAAGTGTTCCAAGGTTCCTCAGTAGGGAATAGCTGGAGTACAAGTCCAAGGCTTCCAGGAGTCAGGTCACAGACTGACTGAGGCTTGATTCAGGAGCACTGATTGTTCAGCTGAGGCTGCTTAAGAAGCAAGAGGGAAGAATCAGGGCGGGAACATGAAAACTGGAAACTCCATATTAACTGAGGGCAAGAGCTGCAGAAAGACAGAAAGCAAAATGGCCGACGAAAAACTGAGTTTCAAGGAACATGTCAACAGAGACAAAGAACCTTACATTACTCCCCCCTTAGGGACAACCTCCGGATGACCTCAGACCAGGCTTGTCAGGGTACCTCTGATGAAACTGGCGGAGCAGGTGAGGAGCATTTACATTATTGACTGGTTCCCATGAGTTGTCCTCCACTGGGTAGCCCTGCCATTTAATCAAATATTGCAACTGATTTCTGTACAACCTGGAATCTAGAATCCTTTCCACCATAAATTCTTCCTGACCATCGACCAGCACTGGGTCAGGGCAAGGAGAAGAACGTCCAGGAAACGTATTGGGTGTTGCAGCCTTTAGTAGGGATACATGAAAGACAGGGTGGATTCTCATAGTTCTGGGCAGTTGAAGACGACAAGCAACAGCACTTATAATCTTATTGATCTTATAAGGTCCAATGTATTTATGTCCCAATTTAGACGATGGAATCTTTAATTTAAGATTTCTGGTTGACAGCCAGACCAAATCCCCTACCTTGAAAGCTGGTGCAGGTTTACGAAATGTATCTGCTGCTTTCTTGTACCTTTCCTGACCCAATTCTAGATTTTCCTTTAGAAGATCCATATTCTTTTGTAAAGAAGTGATTCTTTCAGCCACTGCCGGCAAGGGCTATCTATGGGAAATCGAGGAAGAATGTTAGGATGATAACCTAGATTGGAGAAAAAAGGAGACTGCTTAGTGGAGGCGCTCTGAGAGTTGTTATAAGAGAACTCAGCCAGTGGAAGTAGATCCACCCAATCATCCTGTAGGTGGCAGATAAAACAGGGGAGATACTGCTCCAGGGTCTGATTGGTTCGTTCTTCTGTCCATTAGTCTGGGATGAAAAGCAGAAGAAAGGTTTACTTTAATGTCCAATGCTGCACAGAAATTTTGCCAAAACCTTGAAGTGAATTGCACCCTCGATCCGAAATGACCTCATCCGGTACTCCATGTAAGCGAAACACATTCTTAATCATCAAGTCTGATGTCTGTTTTGCAGTGGGTAAGCCGACACAAGGGATAAAATGAGCTGCCTTTGTTAGACGGTCAACCACCACTAGAATGGTGTTCTTCCCTTGAGAGGTTGGTAACCCCACAATGAAGTCCATAGAAATGGATCCCCACGGGCGGACGGGGTGGAAAGGTTGCAACAGACCAGTTGGTGAGGACGAGGTGTTTTGCATCTTGCACAGACTCACATGAAGTGACATAGTTTAAGACATCTTTCCTGTAAGTGGGCCACCAAAAGAAACGAGAAAGAAATTCTTGTGTCTTTAGAATTCCCTATGCCCGGCTATCTTGGGAATCGTGGATGATTGCAATACTCTCAATCTGACTGTTTCAGGTATAACAGACGTTGTCCTGAATCCACACACCATTCTTAAAGACAAGACTTACGTCCTTGGGGTTTGAGCCAACAAAGAATCCGCATGGTATGCTTCCTTGATGTCCTTAAGTAGGTCTTGATTATGAATCACTCCCAGGAATCTAGAGTCAGGAAGAATAGTCTTAGGAGGAGTAAGTGGACGTGTCTCTGCTGAATGAATCCTAGAGAGTGCATCAGCCTTTCCATTGCGCAATCCTGGTCTATAAGAAATGACAAAATTAAATTGTTTAGGAAAAGATTCCAGCGAGCCTGGCGAGGAGTCAGGCACTTAGCCGACCTGATAAATTCAGGTTACGATGGTCTGTCAGGACGACTATTTGCTGGCAGCTCCCTGAAGAAGGTGTCTCCATTCCTTGAAGGCGGCAATAATGGCCAACAATTCATAGAATCATAGAATCATAGAATGGTAGAGTTGGAAGGGACCTCCTGGCCATCTGGTCCAACCCCCTGCTCAAAGCAGGATTCTCTAAATCATCCCAGACAGATGTCTGTCCAGCCTCTGTTTGAAGACTTCCATTGAAGGAGAGCTTACCACCTCTCGTGGCAGCCTGTTCCACTCATTGATCACCCTAACTGTCAAAAAGTTTTTTCTAATATCTAATCTGTGTCTCCTCCCATTCAGTTTCATCCCATTGCTTCTAGTCTTTCCTTGTGCAAATGAAATAAAGATGATCCTTCTACAATGTGACAGCCCTTGAGATATTTGTAGACAGCTATTAAGTCTCCTCTCAGTCTTCTTTTTTGCAAGCTAAACATTCCCAAATCCTGCAACCGTTCCTCATAGACATGGTTGCAGACCGGTCACCATTCTGGTGGCTCTTCTCTGAACTTGCTCCAGTTTGTTGATGTCTTTTTTAAAATGTGGTGCCCAAAAACTGGACACAGTATTCCAGATGAGGTCTGACCAAAGAGGAGTAGAGGCAATAATGACCTCACGTGATCTAGACTGTATGCTTCTGTTGATACATCCTAGAATTGTATTTGCCTTTTTTGCTGCTGCATCACACTGTTGACTCAAAGTTCAGTCTGTGATCAATTAGTAAACCCAAGTCTTTTTCACATGTGCTGTTACTTAGCCCTATTCCTCCCATTTTGTATATGCTTTTTTCATTTTTATTGCCCAGATGTAGTACTTTGCATTTTTCCCTGTTAAAAACCATTCTGTTAGTTGCTGCCCACTGCTCCAGTTTATTTATATCTTTTTGAATCCTCTCTCTCTCTTCTCTAGTATTAGCTACCCCTCCTAGCTTTGTGTCATCAGCAAATTTGATCAGTTTACCCTCAATTCCTTCATCTAAATCATTGATAAAGATGTTGAACAATACAGGGCCCAAAACAGAGCCTTGTGGTACCCCACTTGAGACATTCTTCCAACTGGATGTGCAGCCATTTACAACCACTCTTTGAGTCCGATCACTAAGCCAGTTATGAATCCACCTAACAGTTGCCTTGTCCATTCCATACTTAGTCATTCTCTATTGCCCACATCGTAGTTCCTCTCAGCCGAAGACAACTGCTGGGAAAAGAAGGCACAGGGATGCAAGACATTCTTCTCACCTGTTCTCTGAGAGAGTATAGCTCCAACGGCACAGTCTGAAGCATCCACCTCTATTATGAAGGCAAGCTCGGGTTGGGATGTACTAAGATAGGTGCGGTGGTAAATTTATCCTTTAAACAGGAAAATGCTTCCTGAGCTTGCGGGGTCCAGGAGAACCTAGACTGTTTCCGGTAAGTTGGGTGATAGGTGACACTACCTCAGAAAAATTCTTAATGAAACGTCTATAGAAGTTGGCAAACCCGATGAAACGCTGCACCTCCTTCACATTTCTAGGAATTGGCCAATCCTTGATGGCTTGGGTCTTGCTTCCATCCATACTAATCCCTTGCGTAGATAGTACATACCCCAGAAATTGAATTTCGGTTCCTATGGAATTCACATTTTTCAAGTTTGATGTAGAGATGGTTTTGTCTTAGGCGTTCTAAGACCATTCTCACATGTCCATGAGTTCCTCTGTGGAGTTAGAAAAAATTAGAATATCATCCAGATAAATCACCACAAATGTATTAGGAGATCCCTGAAGATATCATTCACGAAGTGTTGGAAAGTGGCTGGGGCGGTACCAGACCAAAAGGCATAAAATAGATATTCAAAGTGCCATAAACGTGACCTGAAAGCAGTCTTCCATTCATCCCCAGGTCTAATACGGACCAAGTTATAGGCCCCACGGAGATCCAATTTAGAGAAAATTTTGGCATGCCGCACTCTCTCCAACAACTCGGATTAAAGGCAATGGATAACGGTTTCTAAATAGTAACCTTATTGAGTTTCCCTATAGTCTATGCAGGGTCTCAGAGATCCACTTTCTTCTTCACAAAGAAGATGGGTGCACCTGCGGAGATGAAGAGGGGCGTATGAAGCCCTTGGCTAAATTTTCATCTAAATAATCCTTCAAAGCTTTAGCTCGGGCCCCGCTAGGGGGTATATCTTACCAAAAGGTATCTCGGCTCCAGGCAATAATTCAATTGGACAATCATATGGACGGTGAGGAGGAAGCTGATCAGCGTTCTTCTTGTCACATAAATCCACATAGTCCTGGTATACAGCTGGTAGTTCAGGGACTGACATGGTTCCTTTAGGAACAAGCAAGCTGAAACTCCTTGACTCATCTGTTTCTCCCGGAAAGTGTAAATCCTTGGTCTCCCAATTAATCGTAGGATTCTGCGCCTGCAGCCATGGTAGCCCTAGAATAAGGGAAAGTGGGGAGAAGAGATAAGCATAAAAGACATTTTCCCTGATGATCTTTACCCAAAAGGACCCTCAAAGGCTCTGTTTCCTGATCCACTGGTCCGAAGTCAGTAGAGAGCCACCACAGCTCCATCTGTACTGGAGTAGCCTTCTTCACTGAACGTATCCCCTGTTCAGAGCAAAGGAGATATCCATGAAATTTCACTTGCTC